>CM022705.1:34802543-35512543 GCA_012295165.1 Asparagus setaceus
ATATTGAAACCCAATATCAACTCCTCAAGTTTACTCTCTAGCAAATGTTACGGTCAAGACATCGTTTTCAAGAGATGGATGTGGCATTAGCAAACGCTCAAAATGCTGCGGTCTGTTTCAACTCAAGCAGCGAATCATAAACCCTCAAATCCTTAGGGCCGAAGGCAAAAGAAGTCAATTTCTTTGAGATCAGTTGGCGCCATCTCCTCTCTCCTCATAACAAACAAACCCACAGAGAGAGAGAGAGAGAGAGAGAGAGGATGGAGAGGGGAAGGCGCAACGAAAGAGAAGGCAACGCTCTGAAGACGACGCTCATCGTCCTCGGAGGCCTCGCCGTCAGCTGGCTCACGATGGAGACCGCTTTCAAACCCTACCTTGATCGGATCCGGGGCTCTATGGACCGATCCGACCCGAACCACGATCCCGACTCCGATAATGACGCTGCCGACGCTGGCGATGCAAAGGGCAAAGCCTCCAAAGAGTCCGATTAGACGGGAAACTGTAAGACCCCTTTCCTATTCCCTCCCTTTATCTTTTGATTAGGGTTTTTACATCCGCTAGGGTTTATCCCCAATTACTCAACTTTGACGCTGATTTGAACCATTTCTATGATTGTTTCTTGAAATTAGAGCTGAATCGAATCAATACGGCAACTTAAAATTTCTATTTTTGGGGCTGAGAGTAATTACTTATGATTGAAGCTTAGTAGATTAGAATTACATGGAGTACTTACTTTTGATTGAATGGGTGAATTCAAATTTCTCTGTGTGAGTCTCTTTAAAAGCACGCAGTTGAAGTGTGTTTCATGACGAGGAAAGCGAAAAGGAGTCCATTATGTTATACTTTTTTGATCGAACTGTTCCTTTTATCTGGATTGGATATCTCTTGTATAGAACCGAAGCCGACTATAATGAAACAACAAGGTATAGAGGGATAATTTAATGGCTGCCTTCATTTAAAAAGTGGACTCGTACGAAACTTGGCAAATCCTTTTCTTTAAATCCTATGACATCAATAATTAATAATTAATGTGGTGGATTTTTGTGCAATTTCCAAGTTGATCATTAACTTGTGTTTTTCTTCGATAATAATCACTCTCTTCTACAATAGAGGGTATATCGAAGTGCCCCCTTAGAAGGTGGTTTGGAATTTTTTAGGAATTGTTTCCTCTCCATCATAAAGTTTTTTTTATTTCCTGTGGTCCATATTGTGCCTAGTGAAGTGGTAAAGTGAGTATATGGAGATTAAAGTAAAAGGGTGCTAGAGCAAATCAAACAACCTGTGAACTTATGAGGTCAATTTCTCGTCTAAACCATTTAAACTTATTGTGAAGTATGCAAGGGAAGGAATACCCTTATAAAATATTTTTCTATCCTTTGTTCATTCACTGATTTTTCAGAATGTGTACAAGGTTCTGGCTGGAGGTACATCACCTGTGAAACCATTGGTACTAGGACTACGAAAAGTCTTTCTTGTTTACTCTGATGTTGATCATTAAGCGGATTGATTAACCATGAAAAAGTATTCTATATTATTCTCTTAGTACAAAATCTAGACAGTAAATAATGTGGATTGAACCTTACAGGATTAAGGCTTCTGAAAGTCTTAGGGTTAATTGTTAAACCAAAGGACTGCTCTTCTGCACTACAGATAAAATTTAGATTTTGGATGAACTTTAATGAGGTTTCATAAAGGTATATGTTATCTATTTACATTTCAATTCATGGAAAATCAGAAGTTAAGCAAAAAGAGTACATGCACGAGCAAGTTTTCCAACTTTACCTTGGATTTCATGAGGCTGTTGTGATTTGCTCCCCTTTGGATTCCCCGTGCATTCATCCTTCATTACTCTACCATCACAAGTCCAATTGTTGCTGAGTGATGAATATTTGATTGCTACATGGAAACCATTCCTTTTGGAATGGTGAGTTTTCGAGTTAAGAGTTTGGTATTTCTCAAGCGATTTAAGTTGGATGGGTTTCAGAGTTGGAGATCATTTAAATTAGGTTAATCAGCACAAATCAAAGGATCGGGGTTAAAGTGAAGAGAAGATGAAGAGGAGTGAGAGTAAGATAACAACAATATACGTTAGACTCTACATTTGAGAAGAGTCATTTTGAAGGAATGTCATCCTGACATAAGAAAGAAAATCTAAGCATGAACACGGTCACGGTCACCGGGCACGTCACAACACCTCGACATGTTGCAATGTTGCACATTAAACAACAATGACATAGCAAGAAGATCAACTCTTGATTAACAGCACAATACAAAAACATTTTGGCGTTTCTCATGTTTAGAGAATTCACTGGGGAGGAATGTCTTGGCCTAGCACCAAGGAAGAAAATCTATGACGCATGGTCGTGTCACAAGAATTCATATAGGAATATAGTTCCACATTGAATATAATTAGAAAGAATAATAAATTCAAAAAGTAGAATTCAAGACCTAGTAGCACAGACATGTGTTAGGAATTCATGTATGTGTATTGTCCCCAGATTGATAAGAATTTGAAAGAATAATGGATTTTAAATACAAGTCACATTTGTGCGTAATAGCTTAAATATTTGGTCAAATTGGTTTTTAGTTTCTATTTTCTAACAATGTTTAAGGCCTATTTAACTCTAATAAAGATCTCAAATCCTTTTCAACAAGTTGTATCAATGCCCAAGTTGTGGTCTCAGATGGACCAAAGCTAATGACTAAGGTCTGTTGACGTTTGAGATGCTGCGTATGCTTCCTACTCCATATTTGCCTGGTTAGACCAAGCCAGGTTTCTCCGGATGATGCGTGATGGATGATGCATGAACTTGTTTATTGGAGCGACCTATTGTTTCCCTTGAATGATTGATGTATAATTATGAAGAGGAAGATTATTGGAAGTTTAAGTGCGAGTTCGAGTACAGTTTATACTGGAGACAAATTAGAAAGAATAATGAATTTAGATAGAAAGAGTAATGAATTTAAATAGAAATCCACCAAGTTTACCCATTTGATCCATTTGATTTTTGTTCTGGCAGTGTCTTGCAATTAGTTAGAGGCTTCCATTACAAATATGTTGGGGCAATGCTTTAGCGCATAGTCATGACCAGCCTGCGTACTGTTAAAACCATAACCAACATCTACCAACAGCTTTATGTGGCGAACAAATTGTAGGCAATAACACTGTAGCTTGAAACCTTTAGCTATGATTTCCCTTCCCCAAAACTAGCTTGATATATGTAGCAGGTGACTTTGATATTTATAATATTCTGCACATACTTTTACTTGTAGTTAGAGAGATGAATAAACACATTTTGAATCATGGCCGAAGAATATCAGATATGCTTTGTGCCATGTCAGGAAATACAGTTTAAAAATCATGGCCAAAGGCTTCAGTAGCTATGAATTTAATGATTTCAATTAGCTAAATGGCTGCGAAAGTGACCCAAGCTATTGCAAGAAAATTCTTGTACCCATTTTCACCATGTACTAACTGCGGCTTTTCCTGTGGTTAAGTAACTAGTTAAATGCAGTTGAATGCTTGTTACCCTTAATATTTATATATAATCTGTTGTAGCGTAGATGTGACATATTGAGTAACCAACTCGGTGCAATTGCAATTGGTGTCATAAGAATTATGAATTAAACGATCATGTCCAACAAGTATAGTAGTATGTGAAAGATCTGCGGAAAGTGTTAAATGACTCATCTTACCTTTTACCTATTTTCTTTTTAAGGATTTGATGTTGAGGAGGAGGATGAGGGGGATATATCTGTTGCTGAGTTTTTTTTTGTCCTAATTGCAAGTTGCTCTACATTCCTCAGCAAATGAATACAACATTTTTTGTGTTATGAAAAAAATTAATCCACCAAAATCCAACCCGTGAAGGCGTAAACAAACACGGGCCACACAAATGCTCGCACACATGCACACCCCTCATGCACCTCAACCAAATGTTACTAAAATTTATATTGAGTATTCTTTCCATGTTTAGCAACCTTGTAGTACAATCTCAGCAGGTTGATAGTTGGTTGTCAATATTAGCCACAACATTTTTTATGGTAAAAGGGTTAGATGATGATTATTTATATTCCTCAAGAAATTGACTGTAGAAATGTCATTCAGGATCTTATCGAGTGACTCAGTTTCCTTGTTACATGCCTACAACTGGTTGTAATATCCAGTGACTCAGTTTCCTTGTGACTTGCATAGTGTGCATGCATCCAAGCAGGCAGCCAGGCATATGTGCTTGTGGGAGTCTGTATGAACAATTTTTGAGCTAAAGTTGGTGCTTCCAGGTCTATGGTTTATGATACTGAAACTGTGCCTTCTTTTTTCAACAATACCTGTAGTTAAACATGGTTATGCTGACCGTGTTGCCCAAGACAATTTGATAATAAATTGTATTCTGCTACTTATTTTTATTAGTATATACTACGCTATCATAACTGCACCTCTGTGTCTTAATTTCAGAATGAGTAATTAATATGAACTGTGGTAAATAGTAATGTATTTGCAACTGTTATACATTTCTAAGATTATAAATTTATAAGGTTTAAGAAATCCACAGATTATTCTGTGCATAGATATGTTAATTACATGACTTTACTCTGTCCTTTGTGTGTGTGTACTTTGTGTTTGTGTGTGCATGTGTGGAAGTGCAAGGATGTGCATGTGCAGGTGCAGAGATGTATATGTATGGGTGTGCGGTGTGTGTGCATGCGTGTGGGTGTCAACGTGCACTAGGTGGACACGTGTGTGTGGATGTCCATGGGTGCTCGCATGCGTGTGTTTGAAAAGGTTTTGGAGGCATTGGTTCATATGTACATTATTGTGTAGTTACCGGTAGATGAGTGTAGGCACTGGTGACTAATGTATTTATGGAGGGTGGTTAATGGTGTCTTTTCTTTCTATCTATTTTTTTTTCTTCTGGAGTGGGGATGGGTACTTGTGCTTTGGGTATGTGTTTGTCAGTGGGTTGATGGGGTTTGTGTGTTATGGCTGTAGGTGTGTGATGTTTGTTTGTGATGGGTGGGTGGACGTGCCATATATGGGTGGGTGGGCGTACTCATGTTAGCTTGGGCATGGTTATGTGCACATTTATGTCTGGTTTCTCAGTCCATGGTTTAGTATGTAGTGGTGGATGTGTGTGTATTTGCTGTTTGGTTAACCTCTGGCATTGGTAGTCATCTTTCAGTGTCCATTTTGTACTTTGAAATATGCAGCACCAAATTATCTTCAATAATCATTTCAAGCTTTATGCTCTATTTTCCACTTGTCTGGAGACAAATTAATTATGTTTGGCTCCAAATAATTTATAGTATGGCCCTCTCTCATTTCAAACCTAAGAAAGAATATTATCACATGTTGATGATGATTATGTTTTCGTTAGTCTATATATGGAAATTGTTGAAGGCCTTCATGAGGATGAGAATCTTAACTATTCTTTTTTGCAAACATACCATAAGTTGCTTTTATTATTGTTATTCTTCGTGTGACCATGGGTCTGCAGATCAAATCCCTCCAATATTTTCTTAAAAGTCAAGTTAACTTTTGAGTGATGGAAGTGGTTAAAATGGTCAAACACCAAGCTTATATGGAGGAAGGATAGTCTTCATGAGGATGAGAATCTTAACTATTCTTTTCTCCAAACATATCATAAGTTACCCTTATTCTTGTTATTTTCGTGTGACCATGGGTCTACACTCTGCAGATCAAACCCCTCCAATATTTTCTGAAAAGTCAAGTAACTTAACATACCATAAGTTGCTCTTATTCTTGTTATTCTTGGTGTGATCATGGGTCTGCAGATCAAACCCCTCCAATATTTTCTTAAAAGTCAAGTAACTTTTGTGTGATGGAATTTGTTCAAATGGTCAAACACCAAGCTTATATGGGGGAACGATAGTCTTCATTCTCTATTAGGAGCTGTCAGTCAGATTATAGCACAGAGAAATAGGACATAGTAGAGAGCAAAGAATATAATTAGAAGGTCTTACGAACTTTATACAAGCAATTTCCTTAGCATTTGGAATGGCTTAAACATGAGATATTTTATTATTGAGTTTGGATCAGTGTTATCCGACTCGAACAAATTCTTTCCCTGGCTTAAGCATGATAATTGATTTTCAAGGTTTTGCTTACCAGTAATTTACTTCTGATTGTATTTTTTCGTCTTTTTATGCTTAAAAGAACATTGATGTTCTAAAAATTTTAAAACCGAACTGCAAGCCTTGGTTGTATAAATCATTTAAAATTTTTCTCTTAGAATTTATCTGCAATATCATATTGCTTCACGAGTCACCTAGCCTGCCACCCACATTAGTATCTTGAGATGTAATTTTGGAGTACTTCTAAGTTGCAGAGTCGTATTGGTGCATCGTTTGCACTGTTTCTTTCAGATGTGTAAATATTGCTCCTGTTGAAATTTACTGCTTTGATTAGCCCGTTGACAATACGACCATATCTTTTTTCTGTTATTTTCTGATATAGCATACTTTCTGTTCATCGTTGTCTTAAGACTTCTTCAATTAAATAACATTTCCTTTCGTGTTTGCAATTATTCTACAGGCTATGGACAGTGTTCTTTTGCTGGGTATGCCAATATTGTAGTAGTGATGCGAGGCATAAAGTAGCAAATAAGGCCGTATTGCTGTAAAGAATTATGGGTATTGGTTAGTGTGGCTGACATGTATTGCGATATTGCATGTAGGATGCTCTTGAGCAATAAAGGTTAACAGGTTCAACAGCTTTATAAAACTTGCTGTAGTTTATGTGCAATATCTGATACATGCCATTACCTAAAGTCACGTGGATACAATTCTATGCTTGGATGGATGCTATCATATTATCTTTTTATTTTATTTTAATTTTCTGCTTATCACCATCGTTATAGGTTGGCCTACATAATCAGTTGGATAATGAGAAAGTATTATGTTTTAAACGCTACTTTGGATGATGGTGATGTTTCGTCATTCTTCAGGTGGCGGTATTTTTATTTGAGCAGCCAAATTGTAGAAGTTTTTAGGGTTTTTTCCCAGAAACCACCTTAATAATAGGGTAATTATACGGAAATCACCTTTTATTTTCAATTTATACATAAACCACCTTTAAAGTTTGTTTTTGTTGCAATCAACCACCTCCCAATCAAATTCTTCACTTAAAACTCAAAATTATCCTTTAAAACTCATATTCAATGTACATGACTCATTTTTTTGGTATTTGGGTCTTATTATGATACAACTCATGTATCTTGAACTTGAATTTATAAAGCTTTTGTTTGGTTTTTTAGTAAAAATTTAACTAGGAGGTGGTTGATTGCAACAAAAATCAACTTTAAAGGTGGTTTATGTATAAATTGAAAATGAAAGGAGGTTTCCGTATAATTACCCTATTATTAAGGTGGTTTCTAGGAAAAAAACCCAAGTTTATATTGATATGAAACAGAAAGTAATGCCCTTTGCTTTTGCAACTTTGCTAATTATTTAATGGACGCTCAGCTATGTCGACCTATGGCTTCCCTGATTCGATGTCTAGTATCATCTGCATTTCCCTTATTATTATTTACCTTTATTTATTACTTCTGGTAAGCAAGCTAACGGTAAAGAATGGATTGAGCAAATGGCTGGAGCTTGTTAGAAATCAGTTTCCGTTATCATTAAGTCGGATCCTAGGAAGTAGAACAAAAATTTGAAAATGATTTAATTTCTTAATAAGAAATTTTGGAAAATTATTTTTCTGAATTAACAAAAGGAAAATACGAATAAAGAATAATGTTTCATTTCCTTTCCGTCTCAAACTTTCATCACATCATGAATGAAAACAATATGCATGTTACCTATGTTGTAACTCGAATTTTTTTGAAATCTTTTAGCCTCTTTCAGAATAACTTTAAATATTTTAATTAAAAATTTAGGAATTTTCTTACTTAAGTTCGTAATTGAAGTTTACGATTTTTATGTTTTTATTTTCCTTTTGTGGATCGTTCTTTTGTTGTCAACATTTTCTGGTTATACAGCTACCTCATTGGACTTCAAATAATAAGAGCCCATAAAATCCGTGATTGAATTTCTGGCCTACTACTGGCGACCCATGTTCACTGAATTGTGCCGTACGAGCAGCCACCCATACTAACTTGATTTTCATATTGGGCTTGGTAACCAATAATCTATTCCATATGACTGGGCCTGGAATAGACCAGTTTTTAATTGGGCCGAATCCTTAGCCTGTTTCGGTTGCAAGAGCCTCAAATTACCTTGTTATTGTGCACACTTGGTGCATGAGCAATGTCGAAATTTTTTAAATTTCTTGACATCAATATTAGAAATTAGAGCAATATTTGAAAATGTTTTGAATCAAAATATTACTAAGGGCCAACTCTATCTCAAAATTTTAATCATTTATGATCAATTTAGAAGGGCAAATACAAGGCATCACATACATAACACCAAATCTAGTGTCCTTTACATATTCCTATGTCATATCAAATTGTGGTCAATCATTCTTGTACAAAAGGTTGCTTTGGTACAATGTCAGAGTACCTTGTCACTCCACCAGAACTCTGTAAGTTGTCGTGAGGGTTATAATTTACACACTAATTAACATCTTGTTTTTAAATCATATTAATTTCTGTAACATGTTTACACATCAACTGTGAGACAGAACATATACTTAATTCACCTGAAATATTATTGGCATTAACGATGCATTAAGCATTGTGAAAATTGCTCATTCAAAAAGAGTTGAAATTAGGACAAGCAATGATGGATTATTAGCTGTCTAAACAAAACAAAATGCATCAATCTTTTTTTTTTTTTTTTGTTTCGTCACCCTCTCAATGCAAACGGAATTTCGACGCATGTGTAAGCCTCCAAACTCTGCTAGCTGCACAACACAACACACCACCGTCTTCTTCTTCCTCCTCCTCCTCTTCATCAAAGAACTACTCCTGTACCATTACATTAATTAACCAACTACTTTTATTCATATTAATTTCATTACTTAGTCGTCTCTAGTAATCTAGAGATCTAACGAGAACAAGTTCAGTTAGGGTTTTTTTATCCTCCTACATTACCAACAAAACAACATGAAACCACAACAAATTTAACCCAAAATTATCAACACAAACCCAGACCTAAGAAAAAAACATGCATAATTCTCCTTGCTCGAGTACACCATTCATTCCGTGATCATCTCGTCCAAATCTTCTCGATCTGAAGATGGCGACCCAGAGACCCCAAAGAAGTTGATGGTGAGAGGACGGGAATGCCCCTCATGATACCCAGCCCAAAAGGAGTTGTTGGGCTCCAGTGGCGTGATGGGCAGAGCTCCGACGACCTCCGGTTGTTGAGCCCGACCGGATTGCTCCAGCATCGACGCGATCCACTCTCTCATCTCAGAGCACCGAGATTCGAGGTGAGCTTCAAAAGTCGGAAGGTTGTGGAACGAGCTCTTGCAGAAGATGCAGTTATACCGCACATTTAGGTTGAAGAAAACCCTAGGCGCCTGAATTTTCCTCCACATTGCACCCGGTGGGGTGTTGTACCGGTATTGAAACCCTTCTCCCCTTCTCTTCTTTGAGACGTCTTTTGTAGAGGGGGGAGGCTTAGGTCATTGCTCCTATTTAGACTCGTAGTAGGAGTTTTAACTACTTGTAATATTATATCTACTCTTTCTATTCTATTAGGACTCGGGAGTTTACACTTATTTGTTTCCTAAAAGATTACTATATATTTCTTATTACCAAAAAAAAGTAGAGGAGATCCTCTGCATCCTTAGTCATAGTGACATTCTTAATTGTAGAGAAACTTTTCAATTTATTAATCAAATCTCATCATTCAGCGGACCCCATGAATAATATTAATTATTAAAATTATATAAAAAACGTTTAATTATGGGGCTCACTAAGATGGATCAATAGTATTAATTCATGTAGCTAATTGTAGGCTTTCCCTGCAATTAAAGATTGCAGAGGATTGATACGAAAAAAGTTTCCATTGAGATGGCTCTCGTGATGACGATTATGGGCGTACATTACCTGCTTTTATTAACGTGCGCCATTCTTCTTCCTCCTTGTTTTCTTGTTCCTTTGAGTTTGATCTGGTCTTTTCTTACGTTCTCAGCTGCGATCTATATCTGAGCATGGTTGCAAAACAAAATCTTCTCAATCTCAGGCGATTCCATCTTGGGCTGATGTGGTCAATCGAAATCAACAAAAGGAGAATGGTATGGATATTTTCTTTGTATGGGTCCTAAGGCAAAGGTGATGGATCCTGGCCAAAGTGGTGGAGTCCCTCAAGAAGCAATAACTCAAGAAGAAATTCTTAGGAGTCAGCGGGTCAAATTTTCGATATTCCCTATGAATAGGAGCATGGATGGAAACAAATAAAAAAGGGAAGAAAACTATAGTATCTGGAACTCCTGAGCAAGATGTGATTGCTACTACAATGGTTTTTCTGTCTTGTAAGTTTATGATGATAATGGTATAGACATTATTGTTGATTTATCTCATAAAGTTCAGAGTTATAAAAAGGTAGGTTTATGTGCTCAGCATAGTTCAACATCATCAACAAATGCTGGCAATAGAGATCTCAGGAGTAAAAGTAGAAGTGGAGGCTCAAAACCAGGATGAAAGCTCTTGGATGCTAGAATACTAGGAGCCTTAAGCACCCTAATAAGCAAAAAGAGGTTAATAAAAGTCCATCATTTTTCTTAATTTGGATTTATAGAAGCAAAAATACAGTCCTTTATAGTTTCTATGTAGCTAATAAATGTGCTCCTCACTGGCATTACATTCATAATTTTGACTTTGACACACATGGTAGAAGTTTGGTTCTTTGGGACCCTGATATTATCAATGTTCAAGGGTTATGGATCACTGCTCAAATGATTCATTGCTTGATTGAAGATAAGAGTACTTCTAATAATTTCTTTGCTACTTTCTTATCTAGATTTAGCCGTGCTAATCTTAGAAAATATTTATGGGAGAATGTTAGAACTTTGTCAGCTACTATTCAAGGCCCTTGGATCATGTTGGGTGATTTTAATTGCATATATGACATCGAGGACAGAATTCAAGGTAAAACTATTTCTAGAAATGAGTTGCTGGAGCTTCAAAGCCTTATGAATAATGCTAAAATTACTGATATAAAGTTTAAGGGATGTTTTTATACATGATCAAATAAACACATCTTCAGCAAGTTGGCAGAGTCCTTATTAATAATCAGTGGATGACTTTCTATCCTACAATTGATACTAAATTCTTCCAGCCAGGAATATCTGATCACAACCCTTCTCATATATATTTTCATGAGAAATTAACTTATAAGTCATCTTTCAGATTCTTTAATTTCTAGACACAACATGCTTTATATCAAGATGTGACACATAGATCTTGGAACATTCATATTGCTACATAGATCCTGGAACATTCATATTGCTAGCATCTAACTGTTTAATAATTAGCGCTTTGGTGGGATCTCTACTAGAGTCAAGAAGGTTAGAGAGACATTATATCAATGTCAATCTGCGTTACATAATGCTCCTTCTAACCCCATTCTTGTGTCCGAGAGAAAGGAATCCCTTCAAAAATTTCAAGCTCTTCTAAAATATGAATCTTTGTTTTATCAATAGAAGTCTAGAATTGTATAAGACTTGTGTAAAACAATCAATTGAGAAGGAACTCAAAAGTAACAGAAACAAAATGCAAGTAACAAGCTCATTTAATTCAGAATTTTGTAAAATCACTAACATTAAGATGAAGAGAGAGAAATAATTGGCTCCCACAAAGATGATAGAAACATAAGAGTGAAAAAAATAATAAGAAATGAAAAATAAAGAGAACACGCGCACTTGAGTCAAAATCCAAATTGTTGTGTCCTTGGTTGTCTCCACTTCTTGGCTCATTTAGCTTTTCGTATATACTTTGAAGAAAACACCAGCAATAATTTATATTTATGAAGAAATAACGCGATCTAATTATCTTTTAGAAAGTACCACTTAAGTAATCTTAATAACCTGCTCAGCTATCGTACCTCGTCCTTGATACAAATGCATCCCAAAAAACTTAATTCAAACCCACTTCCTCTGCAAATATAGATCTGTGTAAACAATGTGACCAACAAACCTCTGCCTCCTTTACATTTTGACTCTCACCCAAACATATGAAGCTTAGACTCAATTACCAAACGCACTACAAACTTGTTTAATCCCTACATTGATTCCCAGTAACCTAATCAGTTATTCACGACTAGCAAGATATTTATACAGACAATTCCAAAAAATGTTCACAAAACTTAGTAATGCTCAGTAGGTTGTATGAATTGAGTAATGGGCTACTACATGTTACAATCTTGTGAAACCTCCAGCATAAAAAAACTAAAACTGATTATGGATGTAGCAACTTCTAGAAAATTCACTCTGTTATAACCTCATGCGGTAGCTACCAAGCCTACGAGTGTGCTCGAGAAACAAAACATTGTACACAAACCTTTCATTAGATTAATTAATCACCAGAGCACAAGGTCAAAGGCTAGGATTACAAGAAACAATATGGACCAAGACAAATATCATGGTTGTGACATAAACCTATGTTGTATATGCCCAGAGCTTTATTTTCGATGAGTAAATACTAGAATCCTAAAAATATCCGCACCCCCACAACATCATCATCCCCAACCAATTATCTCATCTTCCTCCATCTTCCAAACATTTCTAGTGTAGAAGAAGATGGCGGACATGGGGTTTCTTTAGGGTTGAATGTAACAAGCTTGAGATAATTGGCACGCAGTAGTAAGCTGGAAATTGATAAATCAGCCGATAACATTAGAGTTTTTGTTTTCATTTGTTCTTTGTACTACAGAAACCTTTTCAAGTTTTTGGTGAAATTTCTTTTAGCGGTCCTATATTGTTAGCAAATTCTTACCTAACAGTGCCAGCTTTTTACAAGAAATTGCATCTATCTGAGTAGTCTTAGTTGTCAGGATTCTTATGACCATTACTAATTTTGCTCGACTATATCAAATAAAAATTTCTAAAAGAAATTCTCAATTTAACACCTAATATGCAAACAGAAACAAAAGGTCATTATAAATATTAGATAACCATAAACAATAAGAATTCTAATGAAGCAAAGGGTTTGAGACCTACTATGCTAGCTTCAAGATATTAATCGAAACTAATATCTCTATAATCCCTAATGAAATCTCTATTAAACTCTAGGCATTCTCATATAATGAAGCTGTTATGAGATATTACCATATAACTCTAGACTGTTTTACACTCATCTCCATGTATGATAGGAACCCATGACGTTCTCCTAATGGACTCAGGTATACTTGCTTAATGCAAATTGCACAATATAAACAAGTTGGGTGAAATTTTATCAAATTTTCCCATTGAAAATAAATAAGCATTGGGATTAAAAAAATATCTGAGATAGCCAACTTATTAATGGACCTCACTAGTTGCACACAGGCAATGCATACGCCAAGAAGATAGTAAGCAAAATCCTACTGAATTTGATAGACAGCAGTTCCAAGCACTTTTTGGTCAATCTATGACATGGGCCAAAATAACATTACCCAGCTGACACAAAATATTAATTTTTGCTGTCCATGACATACCAAGACCATAGATACGTAGTATTTGCATAGTAGCAAGGTGGCGTATGAGTACTGGCAAAATATAGCAAGAAAATAGCATTTTTACGATAATAAGAGTGCTGTAAATACTAGACAACAGTGTGAACTTGCACTTCTGAAAACAGAGGTAAAAGATGGTTTCCTTTGAATATTGCTAGAACTGTCAACTTCGCTCCAAACAAAATAGAACAAGCGTGAATTAATTTTGATGCGTTTGCGATTTCAAGGAGGGTACAGAGATATAATTCCACATAATTAGGGCAGATCATCAATTTTTAATTTCGTGGGTGTGCATGTGATTCAAATCACGCAGTAGATAGGGGAAATTGAGTTCGAGCAGGTGAGGACAGCTGAGGACGACGGACGAGGACGTAGAGAAGGGGGACCGCCGGATGAGAGACTTCGCTGGCTGAGGACGACGAAGAATAGAAGGGAGGCAAGTTTTTTTTTTTTTCCCTTCTAGGGTTAAATGTTGATTAACTTTTTATTCTTTCTATGATTAGGATTATTCATCAATTGAATGTAATGGACTCCTTCGTCTATTAAAAGACCCAATAACAATGTCGTGACTAATTCAATGAAGGGACTAGAAAACCGTTATCCCAATCTGACATCATTCCTCTAATATTTGTTATAATTGGATGAAAGTTTTAAAAACCGTCGTTGTTTTATATACAATAATGAGGGTCAAATGCTCCCTTCACTAATTTTGGTCGCTAATGACCTGATTTCTTGTAGGTTTAGAGAACAAGATAGATTAATAGTAATAGATTCTGGATTCACATATTAATCAAGTAACTCTTGATCCAAATGCACAAAGAAATTAGATTGACGAATAGAATCAGGTACTGTACTTATCTTTTCTTTGCCTTTCCTCTGGCTAGTTTAATTCCCATTTTGCTTCAGCAGAGCTAACTGCTAGGACTTGTGCAGGAGCAACATTAACCCTCTCTACATTCTTATGAGTAGATAATGAAGTACTTCACTTAGTCCCCTGTTCAGCTACATTTTGATTACTCGCCACAAGTACGACCTTACTTTGGTGTCCATTACATTGTAGTACATATATCTAATTCATTACCAAATATCTTGCATTTATCACACTAACGCCTAAATTCATATATCACCTTTCGTGTATAAGTTATTCCATGAGGGCCATTTATATGTATACTTAAGGAGGTTTTGATGGCATTTGCACCTCAACAAGTTGCACTCAAATATAAGCCTCTGTTAAGTAGCTGTGAGTTTATTAGGGGGTGTTTGGTTCACATCTTTTAAGAAATTTTTTTGAGAAATGACAATTTGGTAAATAAAAGTTTTCTTACTATTTCTATGTTAAGTAGCCGTGAGTTTATTAGGGGGTGTTTGGTTCACATCTTTTAAGAAATTTTTTTGAGAAATGACAATTTGGTAAATAAAAGTTTTCTTACTATTTCTATAAACTGTCTTTGGTTCAACACTGAATTTATAGAAAACTTTTCCATAAAGTACAAAAATACAGTGGCGGAGCCAGGACCCGAGAGGTAGGGGGGCAATAAAATGTAAATAAATAAAATACAATATTCATAAATCCAGTAATAAAAGTTTATTAATAAATTCCAATATCAAAAGAAAAAGATGCTTACAATTGTCCTCGACGAGTTTTCATATTTTGAAATCTTTGTATGATCAACTCATTATCAATCGTATCAAATACATCTTTCTCAATAAAAGTAACCAGACTATCATTCAACCAACTATCTCCCATTTTATTGCGCAATCGAGTCTTCACTAATTTCATAGCTGAAAATGCTCTTTCTACAGTAGCTATAGCAACAAGTAAAAGTAATGCTAACTTGACAATCAAATATACTAATGGATATGCAAGATTTCTCCGTGTTTCCACCAACTTCTTTGCAAGGTCAACAATACCTCTCAAGTTTGAAAAGTAACTACTAGTGCGTATGTCAACAATATAAGTCTCCAGTTGATTATCAAGTGCTATCAGCTCATTGGAGGAAAACTCTGTAGGATAAAATTGAGCAAGTAAAGTCAACTTTTGCTTGTCAAAAGCTGCAAAACTATTATCTAGATTCAAGCATGCCACACAAAGAAGTAATTCAGTATTCACTTCATTGAATCGATCATTGAGCACCTTTAGTTGCATATCGATAACGGTATAGAATAGCTCAACACGATAATGATGCAAATTAGTGATCTTCTGAATTTTACGCCGTGATCGCCCCTTTCCTACAAATAATTCGTTCATGTTGAGAATTTCAATGACGTAACTATTGTAAAAAATTGAGACATCATGTAATAATTCTTCCCATCTATCATCTCTCATTCTTTGCAGCCGCTCTTTGGAAACATTAACTAACTTCATGGCAATCATGATATCTTGGTCTTTTCTTTGCAATTCAAGTGACAATTCATTTGTAATCCCCAAAATATTCTTCATTAAATGCATAGTGAATATAAAATCATAGGAATGCACTGAATCCAAAAGTCCACTTGCTTCTGCCCTTTGCTCTGAATTTGCACCGTCCTCTAGAATCTACTCAAGTACATCAATCACGGAAGAGAACATATGAATTAAGTTCAATAAAGTACCATAATGTGAGCTCCATCTGGTGTCACAAGGTCGTTTGAGGCTGGTTTCTTGATTTAAACCACACCCACTAATAATTTTTCCACTTTCTAATGCTTCTTTAACTCTAGCAATTTGCTTCTCCCGGAGCAGATTGTGACGTTTACATGACCCACCAACAACATTCAACAGACTAGCAATTAAATTGAACAATGATGCAAATTGAATATGATTTTTTGCAACAGCAATAAGTGTAAGTTGGAGCTGATGAGCGAAGCAATGAACATAAAAAGCGGAGGGATTCTCCCGTAAAATCAAACTTTTAAGCACATTAAATTCACCTCCCATGTTACTTGCACCATCGTAGCCTTGACCGCGTACTCTTGAAATGCTCAAACTGTGTTTACATAACAATGATTCTATTGCAGCCTTGAGTGACGAAGCAGTGGTATCACTAACATGTACAATCCCAAGAAAATATTCAACAACACTTCCCTTTTTATCTACATAACGCAAAACAATAGCCATTTGCTCCTTATGTGATGCGTCACGTGATTCATCAACTAAAATGGCAAACAATTCATCTCTGGGGTCATTAATTATTGCATTAGTAGTCTCAACTGCAGCAGCATTCACAATATCCTTTTGTATATCAGGAGCAGTCAATTGATTATTCTCAGGAGCATTTTGTAAAACAACATTCTTGATTGTCTCATTGTGATCAGCAAGAAATTTTAGGATTTTAAGAAAATTACCATGACTAGAAGAACTTTCAGCCTCATTGTGAGCACGAAAAGGCAAACCTTGCTTCAGAAGGAATCGAACACAATCAATTGATGCAGACAAACGAGTTCGGTAAATATTGCGAGACTGCTCTGATTGTTTGAATAAAGCAGTTTGAATATGTTGGTTCTGATTCATCAGATCTTGACATTTCTTCCAGGCTTGATTATGCATACTATTAGGGCCTCCAACATGAATTGTAAGTCTTTCCTTCTTATTCCAATTTCTAAATCCTTCATTAACAAATGCATCTCCACCTCCTTGCATTCCATAGTCAGGCTTAAAGAGGTAGCAACATAAGCAAAAGGCGGCATCTTTTTCTATACTATATTCCAACCAATTTCCAAACTCATTAAACCAGGAAGTACAAAATTTCCTTGAGACCTTTCCAATTTTTGTTTGTGGAAAAGTATGGTTGCGAGGTTGACAAGGTCCCTTTTGCAAATATTCTCTACGTATCATATCTCGATCGCTTGGATGGTAAGAAAATATTCTTTTTCGTTTTCTAGGATCACTTGGAAGTTCACTTAAATTTATCTCAACTCGCTGTTGCTTCAAGGAACCCTCGATATTGCCTTGTTGGTTGCATTTTCTGGAAGTAGATGACCCCCCTTCTCTTGCACTTATCCTTGTTCTGGAACTGATTTTCTTTTTAAAAATTTATCCATAGCCCCTATTTAGAAAATATACAACCCAATGATTTTGTGTATAATTTAAATTAAATAAGCTATTACTACAAAATACAAATCAAGATAAATAAATGGAAATATGAAAATAAATATTTCCTAAATCAGGTTATTATGATAATTATACTATTAGTTTAACAAGAACAACAAATAATTATTTACTAATTAATAACTATTATTTGCATGAAGTATGATTATACATAACAAGAATAAATAAATAACAAGTTATGAAATGTGAAGTCGAAATTCTAATTTGAAAATAATTACCTTTTCATGATTTCATCTTAAAATCCTAGACTTTAATATTTAAAGTTTTCTCAAACAAATATCTTATGCAATTTTTTGGATGTAATATTATACAAAAATAACTTGAACTTATAAATCTAAGAAATTAGAGAAGATTTACCTTTTTTTTTTGGTCCAAAATATTGATTCTTCCTTCCCTTGGCCCTCTCCAAATCGCAGCAATTAGCAAGCCTCAGCCACTGCTTTGGTTTTTTTTTTGGGTATAAGATGAGAGATCGGTATAACCGTATAATTAGATTTAGATATGCTTCTAAGTTTACATAGGGATAGATAGATAGCTATTGGGCTTAGAGTTTCGCAATGAATGTTGGGCTTTAGTAATGAACATTAGCTTTAATAATTGATATTGGGCTTTAGTAATTGTTAGTTGGGCTCAATGAGCTGAGCTTTAGTGGGGGCAAATAATTACTCCAAGCCAAAATAAAATGTAGCACTACATTATATATACACTTTGCTAATAGCCCAACACAATTCCAGTGGGGGCAATTGCCCACACTGGTGACTTAGTGGCTCCGCCACTGCAAAAATGGGTACAAGCTTTCTTGAAAAGTTTTCCACTCAAATTGGGAGGAAAACACAAAAAAATATGACACAACCCAATATAATATAATAAACTTGTACCCAAACCCCATTTCCAACCTTATTTCTACATTTTCTTGATATTTCTATAAAGTTAAAAGGCCTATTTTCTTATTTTGAACCAAACAAAAGAAAAGGAGAACATGTACTTTTTTACTTCTCATTATTTTTCTCAAAATATTTTCAAGAAATACAATAAAATCTATATTTGGGTGGAAAACATTTCTTGAAATTTCAAGAAAATGAACCAAACACCCCCTTAGCAGTGATAGGTTTCCCAAGACTCGCCACTCTACTAATCTTGCTTGCGTGTCATATATTCAATCTAAATGCTGGTAGCTAGATCCACATGGGGTACGCATTTGATTGAGAACTATCTTACACATCATCATTCTTCCAAAATTTTGAGTAGAAATGGTATTGAACCGAAAAACCAAGGCCCCTACTCTAGAACCAAATTTTTATAAACAAAGGTCTAAAGTGCTTGTTGCACTTTGCCTTCCTTATTTTACAATTATGTTTCCAGCTAGTTATCTACCTAATTTGTGTACATGGTTTTCATCCTAATTTATTAATATGATTGTAGCCCTAAGATAATTTTATAAATTGAGATAATTTAGAAATTTTATCATGATAACTCAAGTACCCAGGGCAATGATCAAGCAAGGAATCCCTAGGACAGTTTCAATAAGGATAAGCCAACTTAGTAAAATCGCTATCTCCTTTCCTAATAACCTCATTCTTTAAAAAAAAAATTTACTAAGCTAATATTCTTAGAATAATTTCTAAAAATATAAAAACTAGATAGGTCGCAATGCAATCCTAAGCATGACAAAATGACGTCCCAAATAAATGTCTATATATACTTGTTGACGCAACATGAAAATAAAACCTCAGAATCTACAAAGGCTGAGAAGAAGATAACCTTTGAATCTATGAAGAGATTCGAATTTAGGAAGAAATATGAAAGAGGAAAATATTTATTTTTGGTAAGCATGTAAACTTTCTTATTACCAATATAGTAATGAAGTATCAACAAGCTGTACACTCACTCACGCCCTCTCACAAGCCAAGAGGCATACAAACAAAATAAAAACACATCTCTCACAATAACAAACTTCTCTAACAAAAAAAGTGAAGCCAATCAAAAGAAACTGAGAGATAGATTCATGCTATACAGACCTCAACTCTTAGCACAGAACTCTGGAAAAATATGCATAGCTTTACATCAGTCCTTATTGAGCTTTGAATCCTTCATCTTGGAAACTCTGCTACATTGAATTTTAATATCAATGGTGATTCTCTTAATACAGTCCAAAGCAACTCTTTTACTCTTAAACACAATACTATTCCTAGCAAGCCAAATATTGTAAATACAAGCAGCCACAACAGCCTCCTGATACAAGAAATAGCAGAGCTTCTCCAAATTTTCTCCAAGTAATCCAACACTTCATGCCATATACAAGGAACATTATGAAAGAGGAAAATATTATTGATCAAAAAGTAAAACCCTAGGGTTTGCAATCCTGTGCTTAAATACAAACATCTGATTCATGATTGAAAAGAATTTACTACATGTAAAGTATTAAAACTAACTTAAAAGACTTTGTACAATTAAGGAATCAACTAACTCAAATTTGACTTAAAACCATATTCCTTTCTTAATAAAAATGGTCTCCAACTTTATAACTAAAATAGAAAAATAGTAAAAATAAAGGTTCCGTTAGTGGAATTACAATTATATGCTAGTCTGGTTGGAATTTTAGGAATCTATCATCTAGCCAACTCTGCCGTGTAAATATACATGGAAAACATACAATATGTCTCAAAACTAGTTGTTCCGAATTGGGAGGTATTGCACTTTCTTCACGGTTAAGTCAATAATGTTAACTCATGTGGCACCTACATATACACCTTGTGCTTTAGACATTCTCATTACTCCTTGAATCTATATTCTTCCACACATCCTACATCATTTGTGAGCTAAATATTTATCATGTTTTGTCGATCTTGAAGATTGTCGTTATCTTATAGACTACCAAATTTATAAGATCACACCTACAAAATTGTTGGTTTTCATTTAATATTGTCTGAATGCAGTGGCGTAGCCAGGATCTGAAGTTTGGGGGGGGGGGGGACTCTCATTCCTTTGCTTAAAAAATATTTTTAGGAAAAAAACTAGTCTCAAACTCGACAATCTAAGAAAATATTATATATATAAAATGATTGTTTACAAAAGAGAAAATAGTACTTCCAGCTCCAAAAGCACAATCATATAACTAGCTTTCAAAAAATAATGAAATCAAGTTAAAATATCATTTACAAACTACCCCGACGATTTGCCATGTTTTGAAATCGTTGCATAATTGCATCATTACTAACAGCCTTGAAAACATCAGATTCGATGTATGTTACTAAGCAGTCATTCATCCATTGATCTCCCATGCTATTACGCAATTTGCTTTTCACAATATTCATAGCTGAAAATACTCTTTCAACGCTTGCAGTTGCCATGGGCAAAATTAGTGTGAACTTTACAAGCTTGTAGACAAAAGAATAGACCACATCTTTCTTCATTTCCACCATCTTTTTTGTAAGACTTGAAATTCCATTCAAGTGTAAAAACTCACTTTTGGAACGCACATCATGGATGAATGTCTCAAGTTGATTGTCGAGAATTATAAGGTCTGATGGTGAAAAATCAAGAGGATAAAACTCAGCAAAGCGAATTATCTTTTACTTGTTGAATGCACCAAAAGAATTACTAGGATCTAGGCATGCTACACAAAGAAGTAACTTGGTATTTGCCTTAGTAAAGCGATTGTTTAACTCTTGAACTTGTAGATCTATCACAATATTAAATAATTCATAGCGACAATGATGCAAGTTGGTAAAGCTCTGAGCGTTTCGCCGCGATCTCCCTTTAGGAACAAATGAGTCATTCATGTTTGGAACATCAATATCATGTTTGACACAAAATTGTGAAATTTGTTCAAGAAAATAATCCCAACCATCATATCTCATTTCTTGAAATCGGCGCTTAGATATTTGCACAAGATCAATGGCATTCACAATATCTTGATCTTTCCTCTGCAGTGCTAGTGACAACTCATTAGTAATCCCCAACGCATTCTTCATCAAATGGATAGAAAATATAAATTCAAAAGTTTGCATCATTTGCAATATCAATGTCGCATCTCCTCTTTTTTTAGCAGATGGTATATCCTCTATACTCTCAAGTGCAACCATTATAGGTGAGTATATAACAATTAAGTTGACCAATGAATGAAAATGAGAGCCCCAACGTGTATCACCAGCTCGCTTTAGCCCTATTTCCTGATTTAAACCTCTCCCAGTATTGAGTTCACCACTGTTAAGTGCTTTAATAATTTCAGCGGCCTATGCTTCTCAAAGAATATCACGACGTTTTGCAGAAGCCCTAACAATATTGGAGATATTGGCAACATCTGTGAATACCACTTCCATCTTAAAATGATTTTTGGCAACAACTACCAATGCCAGCTAAAGCTGGTGAGCAAAACAATGGATATAAAAGGCTGATTTATTTTCATTCAAAATAAGAGTTTTAAGTCGATTGAATAGGCCTCACATGTTACTCGCCCCATCATACCCTTGTCCGCGTAATTTTGATATGCTCAGTCCTTGTCTTGAAAACATAGCATCAATTGCTGTCTTTAGTGTCCTGGCACTAGTATCTTGAACATGTAAGATCTCTAAAAAGCTCTCAATAACATGACTGTGCTTATCGACATAACGCAAGAAAATTTCCATCTGCTCTTTAGTTGATACATCTCGAGACTCGTCAACTAAAATAGCAAAATATTCATTGCCAATATTGCTTATTATTGCATTTCTAGTTTCTGTTGCAACAGTAGACACAATATCTTTCTGAATATCAGGTGATGTCTTTTTTAGATTTTCAGGAGCATTTTCTAAAACAACCTTTTTTATCTCTTCGCTATTATTAGCAAGGACTTGTAAAAGCTCTAGAAAGTTACCTCTATTTCTAGAATTCAAAGATTCATTATGTCCACGAAAAGCTAATCCTTGTCGCAGAAGATACCGAATAGAATCAACTGATGCGTTCAATCGGGTCTTGTATTCAATTCGAGCTCGACTTGAATGTCTTGAAATTGAATCATCAATGTGCTGGTCTTGTTTCAATAAGTTCTCCCCCTTTTCCACTGCTAGATTATGCGAGCTATTTGGGCCGCCAACATGAGCATCCAATTTCTCTCTTGATTTCTTCTAGTTTTTGAATCCTTCGACAGTAAATGCATCCCCACCTGATTGTTCATTTTGGCCTTTAAAAAGATAACAATATATGTATAATCCTGCATCTTTTTCAATTTTATACTCCAACCAATTCGAATACATATCAAACCATGCCGGGTTGAATACTTGTTGTAGAAGAAGAGAAAATATCAAATAGATTAGGAGATAGGTTATTGAAAAGTATAGAGAATAAAGGGATCCATATTGCTACAAGAAATGCAACAAGACACAAACCGTAAATCTCATCCCTCATAATTATCGCAGCAGCCTACAAGAAACTTCTATGGGCCGAAATCTTGTGACCCTCTTTGAATTTCAAATTAAACTCACTGCTTTGCACGGGTTGAATACTTGTTGTAGAAGAAGAGAAAATATCAAATAGATTAGGAGATAGGTTATTGAAAAGTATAGAGAATAAAGGGATCCATATTGCTACAAGAAATGCAACAAGACACAAACCGTAAATCTCATCCCTCATAATTATCGCAGCAGCCTACAAGAAACTTCTATGGGCCCAAATATCAGAGAGCCCTCTTTGAATTTCAAATTAAACTCACTGCTTTGCACGGGTTGAATACTTGTTGTAGAAGAAGAGAAAATATCAAATAGATTAGGAGATAGGTTATTGAAAAGTATAGAGAATAAAGGGATCCATATTGCTACAAGAAATGCAACAAGACACAAACCGTAAATCTCATCCCTCATAATTATCGCAGCAGCCTACAAGAAACTTCTATGGGCCCAAATATCAGAGCCTCTTTGAATTTCAAATTAAACTCACTGCTTTGCACGGGTTGAATACTTGTTGTAGAAGAAGAGAAAATATCAAATAGATTAGGAGATAGGTTATTGAAAAGTATAGAGAATAAAGGGATCCATATTGCTACAAGAAATGCAACAAGACACAAACCGTAAATCTCATCCCTCATAATTATCGCAGCAGCCTACAAGAAACTTCTATGGGCCCAAATATCAGAGAGCCCTCTTTGAATTTCAAATTAAACTCACTGCTTTGCACGGGTTGAATACTTGTTGTAGAAGAAGAGAAAATATCAAATAGATTAGGAGATAGGTTATTGAAAAGTATAGAGAATAAAGGGATCCATATTGCTACAAGAAATGCAACAAGACACAAACCGTAAATCTCATCCCTCATAATTATCGCAGCAGCCTACAAGAAACTTCTATGGGCCAAAATCAGAGCCCTCTTTGAATTTCAAATTAAACTCACTGCTTTGCACGGGTTGAATACTTGTTGTAGAAGAAGAGAAAATATCAAATAGATTAGGAGATAGGTTATTGAAAAGTATAGAGAATAAAGGGATCCATATTGCTACAAGAAATGCAACAGTACACAAACTGTAAATCTCATCCCTCATAAATTACTGCAGCAGCTACAGTAAACTTCTATGGGCCCGAAATACTGTAGCCAGCCCTCTTTGAATTTCAAATTCAAACTCACCCGTGCTTTGCACGGGTTGAATACTTGTTGTAGAAGAAGAGAAAATATCAAATAGATTAGGAGATAGGTTATTGAAAAGTATAGAGAATAAAGGGATCCATATTGCTACAGTAAATAGACCTCCCAAATATGAGGGCCTTATACTTTCATTCTAGTGGCATTGGGTCCAAAGTTTTTTAGTGGAGTAGTGCTAAACACATAGGTCCAATTCCACTAAAACAAATATAAGGCCCATATATTAAGTGGGCAAAGAGTGGACAGTTCCTTTCATCAGTCAACTTAAATAATTAAAAAAAAGTCTTGGAGGGAGCCACGAACGATCGACTTATGCTTCACTAATACCAATATGTTGGTGGGACCGGGAGGGGGGGTACGTGCCCCCCCTTGACCCCCCTGTCTCCGCCTCTGTCTGAATGTATTTAAGTACGACAACTTTATGTTTTACAAATGAAAATTAAATGATTACAAATTTTATCGACTAAATGATCTCGTCAGGTTTTATCGGTTTCTGAGATTATCGTATCTTATAAAAAATCTAACTCATAAGAACATATCTGAGAGAATCTTGATTGCCGTTACTCTGGCTAAAAACTTATCCACGTGAATCAAAATTATGTTTTATAACGCTCCAGTTACATTACTATTAAATTTGTCATTTTGAATATGAAAGATTGTCACTTATCTAATTAAATGTGGACTCATAAGGCAATAATTGAGCGAGTCTTGATTGTTAGTTAATCTTGTCTAGACATATAACAAATGCGATAAAAATATGCTTTATAGGTCCAAGTAAACATTTATTAATTTTTCAGCTAAATTTTCTATGCTCTATAATTCTTAATGAGTTTCTTACCTTATGAAATTAAGTCAGATTTAATAGGCTCAGCGGCCATGCTTTCTAGGTACATGTTAACGTGATTTTCAACTATGCATCCCACTTTTGAAATGGTTATAACATGAATGAATCCGTCAAAGAAAATTGTACAGGTTTCCTGTTGGAATAACAAGTATGCAATAAATACACGTATAGTTAAACACACGTGATTAGTATTCTAATAGTAGATTAAAAACCATCATAATTAATGAACAAAATATAAACATGGAATAATATGCTTAAAGAAAGCATAAGTTGTTAGGACTATATCCGTACAATTGACTTGGTTTGAATAATAACAAACATTCATCAACTCAACTGTGAAATCTGCAAAGATACTCATTGATGAGTATCCTTGCCCATCAATGAGTATGATATCAAGATCATCAATTATAATTCACCATCGATTAGAAAAAAGTCTAGAGACTTTTTCAGCAAAGATACTCATCGATGAGAGCCCTTACTCATCGAAGAGGCATGCTTCTTGATGAACATCCTTGTCACATCGATGAGACTGAAGTTGTTTTAGGTTTTCAAGATCAAATTACAATCATTCATTGCAGCTGTGTATTTAGATCCTCTCTATCCTGTTTCAACAGAAGTTCAAGAGCTAATCGAGATACAAAAGAAGGGCGGGGAGCTAGGGTTTATCAGCTTGGTGAAGAAATCACATCTTGATCCCCTTTAAACTTCTCAAATCGCATCCTCGTTGCATTCATTATCATCTAATTGTCATCCTCAAAGAGTACTACCCTTGGATCTCAGTTTCATTGTTATTCTTCCAGATTTTCAATCCGAATCCTTCTGAGAATGATTTGCTGCAAAGGGCTATAAGATCTTTCTACTTGTGCTTAATCGATATTATTGTTTTTGTAATACTCTAATTATTATGATTGTGTGGTCTGTTGTTTTTATGGCATACTCAAGCTGTTGTGAATTGAGAAAGAGGGTTGGCTGCATACTCAAGCTGGGGTTTGTATTGAGGAATTTGTCACTAACTAGGGCTAGCTAGGGTTACTCACTGTGATAGTTTAAGTTAGATGACTAGTTTGGTAGAAACTAGGAATTTAGTCTTATAAGCCTATTGAATCGGATTTGTGATTTACGAGAACTTTTATATAATGAGGAAGTCTATTCGCAAGAAGGAAGAGTCTATGTAGAATCGCTTATCCAAACCACTATAAAATATTGTGTTTTCTGGCTGTGATTATTTTTGTTTTAATTCTGCTGCTATAATTTTGTTAATTAAACAAGAATCGAATAAAATCGAAAAAGGATAACAATCCTATTCAACCCTCTTCTAGGCTTTGCATCTTAGATCCTAACATAATTAACAACTTGATCATCAATGAAGTCCTCTTTAGTGTCATCCATTATATGTTTAATTAACATGATTTTGTTTGAAAATGTAATGACAGAGTACTCATGTTACAAAGGGGATAGAGCAGTCTTTGTGGCTCTATGGTAATACGTCTGTGTGAGAATCCCTCATCATGTGCCAATTAATGTATCCTTCATTCTCTAGTCCCCCATTAAATCCAATCATTTTATCATCTTAGATATTAGGTAACTATCCACAGTATATTATGCATAGATTCTGGTATTTCAATTACATGAAGAGACGGTCATAACACCTATGTACTACACTGTCGAGATGTATCATATGGAATAATTTCTCATATCCCCATACCTCGAATCCCATAGAAAACAAATATTAAACTGAAATCCCAAGCTGTATCTGAAGGTTCGTGTGCATGAATACTAGTTTCATTCCCTGGATCACCCTCGGCTCCCCACATCACTACCAACTTTACATCATACAACTTCACATATCATATCATTATCAACTCTTTTCATCATCCACATATCGTGTCATAAGAAGTGCATGACATCTTGCTGTTTACTATTCATCATCATCTACAATCGTATTGATTACCTATCTATGTTCTAGGTCTAGTCACATTATCTTAAGTTATTAACTATCTTTGACGCCCAGTACCTAGAACACTAGAAGTAAAATGAGGATATACAAATATGGAGGTACGTATTTGAGAGATAGTATAAATACAGAGAGTTTAGATTAAAACCATATTAAAACCATATAGAGGGCCAAGCTTAATCATCTGAATAACTATTAGAATCATTGGTATAAGCTTAGTGCATGGCTAGTTGTATCCTTAACGCGTTGTCCCAATAAGAGTTACGGAGATCTCGCCTTTATCTAGCCTATAAATAATACATCTCATTAGGGGTTTAGACACCCTAGATAGCTGGCCAAAGAGAGAGAGAGCGCTGATGTGGAAATCGGCCATGGTAGAGATCGCCGTCTGCATCGCCGGAGTCCGTTCATGCGAGTAGAATACCTAGAGATCGATGAAGCTAATTTAGATGAGTATCTCCAACCTTTTCGTTTATGAAAATTAGACAAAAACTTTAACCCTAAATTCATGTGTTAGATTGCTAGTATCAAGTACGAATCGAGAGACGGATCGGAGTGAGATGGTCTAACCAGTGCGATCTAATAGAAAGGCAGTGCCTCTTCCTGTCGTCAGCTTGTATCATTGCTAAGACTTATCTTCTCATTCAGCTCTCTATTATTTCTTTTCCTATTCTTGAATATTCATATTCATCATTATTGTGTGGTAAAATCATGGATTTACATTATTTTTATCTCGCATTATGATCTCATAATAGTATAGTTTTGATAGCCAAGAAATTGTTGATCTACAATTAGAGTATTGAGAAGTCTCTGATGTATCAATGATTAGAATGATATCAAACACTATTGTTAATTAGTTTATATTATCCAAAATCATTCTATAACACATCAATAAAGTTTCCCTTATGTTTGTCCTAGTTTCTAGCAAAAGAACGCGTTGAAAATCCTACAGAATAGTGAAAACGATGCAAATCGATGCCTGACCGCTAGCGTCCCCTGCCGATGGTCCAAGTACAGAGCCCGGCCAACTACAAGCGCCTACAGCGTCCTGTCTGTAGTCAAACCTTTGACCGTTGACTATAGGGACCCGTTGACCGTTAGACTGTCCCGATTAACCGTTTGTTATACCCGCTGACTGTTTAGACTTTTTAAGACTACAATACACCTCTTTTAGAATTAATGTGAACTTCATAATAGTGTGAGACATTAGTAGGGACCCGTTAGCGGTTGATAGTTATGGAAAATCAGTAGAACCCGTTCGACCGTAAGTTGTAGTTTTATCCTATATGTGAGTTGTGTCACAATAAGTCCGCTACCGGATTAATAGAAATCCGATTTAGATGACTGATACTGTCATGTTGAATAGTTATGGAATCTTAGTGAATAGTTGCCCCTTTGTGAATGACCTTTACAGTTGTTTCCTGAGTTATACCTCTTATAGTTACAAGTGTGAGCCATTGATATGATATTGTGTTTCTTGTTTGCAAATGACATATTCTGATAATGCTATATGATATTACAAATATTGACCCTAGAGTCATTGGCCAGTATTGAGTTGATATATTATCACCTTGTTTTTTCTGTTTACTGCTCCTGATTGTTTGGCTATAAAAACTAACATAGATTTTTGTCTGATTATACATGCATCTGCAACTTTATAGACTAGAATGTTGGGTGTTTGACTGGATAAAATTTGGGTTACTAGTAAATGGTGGTGGTGGTTGCTTGCGAGAGTACAAACTCTCAGAACAGGGATAATGGACTGTTATTGTGCATATTATGTCATGTCAATTATTCTGAAAATCCATAGTGTATAAAGCTACCCCTAAGGAATTCTAAATATAAGGGTTAGAATCTAAGCCTGACACTATAGGGAGTACATTAGAACTTATCCCTCTCATGTACTGTCGATAAGAGCCCCGTCAAGGATAATAATTCCTTATGCATAGGAATATCGAGGCTAGTGCATAACATCATGTATAATCACCTAATAAAATATTGACTTGAAAATATGGGGTTAGTTATGGGGATATACTTGGTAATTATCAATATTCTTAATTGGAGATCCAAATGCATGACATTGACCAAGATTACAATTTATTGTTACCCGGATTTGTTCGCGGTAAAAGTTGGGATGATTGTCATTGATTTGAACTTGCTTACAAACTTCAGTCGCCTGAAACAAATTCAAAGAGAAATATCGCTTTTATTTTAAGGCTTACAATGAAAATCAAAAAGATTACAACTTTTATCCTTGAACAAACGCGGGATCTCTATTATATCGATCCTCGCTATGCGGGTTCTTTGCCCGTGTCGGGACTTATTGTGTCCGTGGACCACCGCTAATCCCGATCCGTAGAGACCCGGTTCGAACTACAGATGTAAAGGGGCTCGCTTCACGAAGGAAACGGTTACCGAGGGGATCACACTCACGAAGGAGAGGATCGCCGAGCGGTGAGATCTACTAGGAGAAATCACAGCTATCCCCGAGATTAAGACGAAGCTTAATCTAGAGGGTATCTCAGAGTTCGACCAATTCGGTTACCTTTTGATTGAAGATCCGACGCTGATCGACTTGTGCTCGCCGCTGCTCGTAACCGCGGCGTCAGATCTCGCGAGGGCTCTTCGAAGTCCGCCAAAATCCAAGCCAAAATCCCAAAAATCCAACCTCAAAGTCTCCAAAATCCAGCCTCTTCACCACCAAGACCCCCCCCCTATTTATACATCTCAAAAGGGGTGGCTCGCCAAAGTGGCCGAGCCACCTCGCCTTGTCGAGGAGGCTCGGCCATGTTGGCCGAGCCACCTCGCCTTGTCGAGGAGGCTCGGCCATGTTGGCCGAGCCACCTCGCCTTGTCGAGGAGGCTCGGCCATGTTGGCCGAGCCACCTCGCCTTGTCGAGGAGGCTCGGCCATGTTGGCCGAGCCACCTCGCCTTGTCGAGGAGGCTCGGCCATGTTGGCCGAGCCACCTCGCCATTTGGCCGAGGTCCCGCTTACGCCGGTTCGAGTCGTTATTCCGCCGATTCTTCGCCGATTCTTCGGTCTTCCGGCTTAGTTTTGCTCGGTGATGTCGCCGTTGTGTTGGCGTCGTGTCCGATCAACTTTCGAGCTCGAACGGTTCGCTTGCATTGACGGACTAAGTACGGTTGATTCCGCCTCGCCAACGCTGAGTTTAGCCAACTCGCCTCGCTGAGCTTCGCTGCCGGTTTTCTCCACGACGCCGCTTCATTGGCTCAGACGCTTCGCCGACCCACTTCATGAGTTCGCCGACCGCTTTATGCGCTTTGCCAGACCACGCCGCTCGAAGTCGCAAGTTGCCGGATGGATCGCCGGTTGTCGACCCATCGCTTATTTAGTCTTGTTCGGCACCGATAAGCAATTTTTATGCCTACAGATATTCTCCAAAGCCGCCTCGCCTCGATTCTTGATGAGTCCGATGCTTTGGACATGATGGTTCCCTACCGAGGGTCCCAAAAGATAGCTTCAAGTCTTCGATTCTTTCAGATCATCCAGTTCTTTGTAGGATTCCTGATAAGATCACGGTGCTGCATTTATTGTCTGACCGTTTGTTGAAATCTTGATTCGAAGCTGGTGAGTGAGTTTTGTTTGTAACTCGTGTCGGTTGGTCGTTGTCTGACTAACCATCAGACTTTTGGACTTCTCCATATGTCGGCGAACTCCTTTGTTGGCGACACATTGGCTGTGTCGAGTACATGGAATTTCATAACCCTTATTCGGCTAATTCCTTCATCATCACGTGTGTTGTTGGTTTAACTACAGCGGGAGGATATGATTATCCGATGTCAACATGACTTTCACTCCTCATCAGATTATCCCTCTTGGAGATTATGGTGGAGGAAATTAAGGGTTACCGAAGTTATCCTTAAGAATATGGATTTATTCTCCGTGAACTCCTCGCTGAAATTTTGGAAATAGTTTATACCGAAATCCTAGTCGAGTAGGATTGGGCGACGCTGCTGATCGGCGCCGATGCAATTCGCATGATCAAGTTATCCCTAGGAATATTTTTGTGAAAATATTCTTCCGAACTTCTCGATAAATTGGGAAACAGCTTATACCGTAATCCTAGTTGGAGTAGGATTGGGCGACGCTGATCGGCGCCGATGCAATTCGCGATGATCGTTATCCCTAAGAATATTTTTGTGAAAATATTCTTCCGAACTTCTCGATAAATTAGGAAACAGCTTTATACCGTAATCCTAGTTGAGTAGGATTGGGCGACGCTGATCGGCGCCGATGCAATTCGCGATGATCGTTATCCCTAAGAATATTTTTGTGAAAATATTCTTCCTGAACTTCGATAAATTAGGAAACAGTTTATACCGTAATCCTAGTTGAGTAGGATTAGGCGACGCTGATCGGCGCCGATGCAATCCGCGACGATCGAAGTTATCCCTAAGAATATTTTTGTGAAAATATTCTTCCGGAACTTCGATAAATTAGGAAACAGCTTTATACCGTAATCCTAGTTGAGTAGGATTAGGCGACGCTGCTGATCGGCGCCGATGCAATTCGCATGATCGTTATCCCTAAGAATATTTTTGTGAAAATATTCTTCCGGAACTTCGATAAATTAGGAAACAGCTTTATACTGTAATCCTAGTTGGAGTAGGATTAGGCGACGCTGATCGGCGCCGATGCAATTCGCGATGATCAAGTTATCCCTAGGAATATTTTTGTGAAAATATTCTTCCTGAACTCGATAAATTGGGAAACAGCTTTATACTGTAATCCTAGTTGAGTAGGATTAGGCGACGCTGCTGATCGGCGCCGATGCAATTCGCATGATCGTTATCCCTAAGAATATTTTTGTGAAAATATTCTTCCTGAACTTCTCGATAAATTAGGAAACAGCTTTATACCGTAATCCTAGTTGAGTAGGATTGGGCGACGCTGATCGGCGCCGATGCAATTCGCGATGATCGTTATCCCTAAGAATATTTTTGTGAAAATATTCTTCCTGAACTTCTCGATAAATTAGGAAACAGCTTTATACCGTAATCCTAGTTGAGTAGGATTAGGCGACGCTGCTGATCGGCGCCGATGCAATCCGCGACGATCGAAGTTATCCCTAGGAATATTTTTGTGAAAATATTCTTCCTGAACTCGATAAATTGGGAAACAGCTTTATACTGTAATCCTAGTTGAGTAGGATTAGGCGACGCTGCTGATCGGCGCCGATGCAATTCGCATGATCGTTATCCCTAAGAATATTTTTGTGAAAATATTCTTCCTGAACTTCTCGATAAATTAGGAAACAGCTTTATACCGTAATCCTAGTTGAGTAGGATTGGGCGACGCTGATCGGCGCCGATGCAATTCGCGATGATCGTTATCCCTAAGAATATTTTTGTGAAAATATTCTTCCTGAACTTCTCGATAAATTAGGAAACAGCTTTATACCGTAATCCTAGTTGAGTAGGATTAGGCGACGCTGCTGATCGGCGCCGATGCAATCCGCGACGATCGAAGTTATCCCTAAGAATATTTTTGTGAAAATATTCTTCCTGAACTCGATAAATTAGGAAACAGCTTATACCGTAATCCTAGTTGGAGTAGGATTAGCGACGCTGATCGGCGCCGATGGGGCCTTCACAAGATGTTATTCTCACAATCAATCTTCTAATCTTTCCAAACTTGGCGAAGGGAGTAGGAGCCAATCAACGGACTGATTTGGCAATCGCTTTTGATATCCTGATAAGGTTCCACTAGGACTCCTAATTAGGGCTGATTAGAGTCCCAATTAGAATTGATTTGGGCTCCAATTAGAATTCCTACTTCTTGCCAAAATAGGAGTCCTTGTTCAAAGAGGATTGGGTTCATATGGGGTTGTTATAAATACCCATACTCCTCCTATTCTTCTGACCTAGGCCGCCCCCCCCCCTGTGCTCTCTCTCTCTTGTTTTCATCTCGCTTCTCGCCGTCTTATTTCCTTCGATCAACGAGGTATGTGTACGAGGGTTTTGTAAATTCTTTTTCTTCTTTTCTTCCCTTTTTTTGTGCGTACAGGTGACGCGGACCACGAGGGAAAGGACCGAGGGTACGATCAGCGGGACGGCGGCGCTGATGAAGCCGCGCCCGACCGGCGGGCGGCGCTGGCGCCACTGCTGAAAGGCAGGCCACTGCTGGCGCCAATAAGGCCGCCAATACAAGGCCGGCTACTGGTCGCCAATGGGCTGGCTTTAAATACCGCTGGCGGGCGCTACGCACCAGGGTCGGGTTTCGACTTAGCGTCCGGCGGCAGGTGGAGTGGCCCGCGAGCTGGCGCCGCCGGTGCTCGGCGTCGGATTTTGTAGCCTTTTTGACTTTATTTGCTGATTTTCAGTTGTGTATCTGACTTTTCGTCGTGCTTTTGCAGCTTCCGATGTCGTCAGGAAGATCACGCGCTCCGAGGAGTCGCTCAACTCGCACGCTGCGTGAATGCACGCCTCCTTCTTTCGGTGGTGCGCCAACTTATTATCTTCTCGTGCATATATGTGTTGTATCCCCGCTTCGTTCTCCTTTGTGAGGCGATTGGGAAGAGCCGAAATCCTCCTTTGTGGGGACCGACGCTTCAGATTGTGCACGTTCGTTATGACCCCGCTTCGTTCTCCTTTGTGAGGCGATTGGGAAGAGCTGAGATTCTCCTTCGTGAGGATCGAGGCTTCAAAGATCACCCGTCTCGATGTTTTTAACGGGAGCGATTTCACACCGTACTCTTGCTTCGTAGAACGGGATATATATTGTCGCTTTGTTTACACGACTATATTCATCGTTCTCCGGGTATTTAATACGGATGAAATCGTCATACCCGTTATAAGGTCGTGACTCAATCTATGTAAGATGAATTCAACGCCATTTACTAACTGAGTATTTTCTGATTTCAGTTGATTATTCCTCGGGAGCTTTTCCAGCCTACGCGGTCGATGGACGTCATAGTGACTATTATTCCATGTGTGATGATCCCGCGATTTCTATCTCGCCTCGATTTGCGCCAGGGACATCAGCGGAGACGATCCAGGCTGTATTTGAGGGAAGTTCCCGCGTTCTCCGACGTTTGGTCACCGATGCCCCGCTCGTAAGGGACACCAGCTCTACTGAACCTTTGCGAAAGACAGATTATCTATTCGGCGACTCAGTTAAGGATCCGGATACAGCTCTTATCGAGAGTGAGAGATGGTTGAACAAAGACGACGGAGGCCCCTTGTATATTCCCTGATACCTCGCCAACTCTCATTGACCGACCTTAGACACCATGCCGGACACTGCATGTCATGGCGCCCGACCGAGGAGCATGATCATATTCATTGTGGGTTTATTACCCGCCAGCCGGTTCCGGGTTCCAACAGAATCGCCATCGGCCTTCACCTCGGGTTGTAGGGCCGACACACCGCCCGTGATGAGCTTTTCGCTCCTCGCCGACTTTGAAGAATCGCTTTGCTAAATTGGGGCGAGATGCCGCCGCCCGCCATAGATTCTTCTACCGGGTACACTCGCCAAGTAAGCACCGGTGGGTCGCCGACCGCTTACGCCCTCACCGATGGGATGGAGAACTTCGCTTGCGGTCTCAGATTCACGATTCGTGCCACTATGTATGGCCTTCCAATCAGTGCCAACCATTTCTTTACCTTATTCGAGCTTTATAATCCGCATCAATACGCTTTTCACCAAACATGGCGAAGTCAGTTGGCTTTGCATGAGATGTACCAGATTTCGTGTCTACCCATGGGGAAGATGCTATATCGAGTACTTTCCTCCAATCGTGAACCGAGCCTACCAAGGAACGCACGCCCATCGTTATAAGACTTTATGGGATCTCACTTGTCATTACCATATAGCTCGCCCAATCAACCTTGCGCTTAAGAGGAAATCGCAGTGAGTCCGGGCGCTCACACTACTTGTTCCAAAGATTTGGAGGACAAATCTGGCGAGGAAATATGTGAACTATCACCGCCACCCCTTCAAGGTTAATGAACTGATCAAGAAGTCTGAGGCTAACTCGTATACACTCAGCCACGCCAAAGAAGGCTTTCCTTCAGGGGACCAAGTTTGCGACCTTTCTGTGGCATGCGGTGAAGCCTATCCAGCCGACAACTCTTCTAGCAGGCTATCTTGCAACCGCTCAAGAAGTGTGTGGTTCCATATCAACTGATGATGCTTTACCTTTGGAGGTCCTTTATCCCGCAGCTCAACTCGCCCACAAGAAGGAACTCTCTCCTTCCTGATGGTGGCCAGATTCACCGTGGATTGCGCATATAGTTCGAAAGGCTACTCCGAGAAAGGACGAGCCATCATCACGCATCCCTTCCGTCCGAGTAGAGCTCCCATATACCTATTTGATGACCTGGTTGGTCCTTCATCGCCCGACATGATGTCGCACCGGTTCCACAGATTCGCCTACTCCTTTCTTACAGCTTGGTAGAGGATTGCGATGGAAGGGCGTGGTTTTGCAGAGATCAAGAAACGATGCGATTCACAAAGGGTGGATCTTTTCCGATGTTTTCCTCGATTCTCGGTCAATATGGTGAGTCCTTGGTCGACGAGGAGGTGCCAAGACACGCAGACTTCACTTAACATTGGCTATTTCAATTGGCTAGTGAATATCGTGCCGTGGTATCTCACCTTCCGAGTAAATGAGGAATGCTTCATTGAGCCTTATTTTCCCTCGCCGCTTTGCTCGCCAGCCGGTTACGCACCAACTTTATGTTGGGAACCCGAACCGACAGCCCGCACTCGAGGTGGACTTGTGGATGGCCTTCGAGCATGGTTGTGGAGCCGCCATGGGGTGTACCGGTGCTAGGTTCGGGCCTCCCGAGCTCGCATCACACCGGAGTCGACATTCCTCTATTGTAGTTGGCTATTAGTAGCTAACGAAGTCAGTCCCCGTGGAGGGCCATCTCAGATCCGTAGCCAAGCATCGCTATGCAGCCGGCATTCGACACCGCAGATGCCGGCCAAGCTCAGAGGAAGCCGCCAATCTTATCGACCGGTGAGGCCGAGGAGGAGTTCCACAACTCGACGCTACTTTAGGAGAGGACCAAGCTGAGGTCGCAGCTCATGAGAAGGATCTCGGTACTTTCTCCTTTTCCCTTTCGCTTCTCATCCTTTCCATTAGAGTTCTCATCCAATTGAATTTTCGTGAAAATCTATTGAAGAGGAAGAATTTCGACCCTCTCAAGGGTTAAACGAAAGAGGCTAGCCCACAAGAATCACGGAATCCTCGGTCCTTTGATATAGACTTGACCAAGAATGTTCCGGCCGGTGACGGAGGTAATAATTCACCGTGACAAAATTTGAAATTTTGACTTTGAAGGCCGACATTTCTCCGCTCGCATGCGGGGTTCTAGGGATTATGATCCTGGCTTTGATTTTGATCACCACCATTCTCGCTGAGCCCAGCTCGCCATGCCGAGCCCAGCTTTACTCAACAAATGTATGGAGCTATGGCGAAGAGGCCGATGTAGGACCTGATCCGCGGACCCGTGTACATTTAACATCGATAATTCCTCTTCCGGGTGGCAAATGCGAATGGAATGACTCGATTTGTACCCCACTAACCGCCTCTTTGCTTTTGTTCTTTAGAGAGATTGCAGGAGACAAATGCACAAACCGAGACTAGGCCGCCTAATCACACCGTAGGAGGTAAGTAACTCTACCTATTGTTCGCCTTAATTGCATTCACTTTCCTAATGCCTTCTTTTCGTAATTCTCCATGGAAGATTTCGTGGGATCCGGTTTATATGGCAACACTTCCATGGATGACTTGCTACGCTTGGTCACAAGATGGAGATACCCTTGGTGAGGATTTACCCAAGCTACTATCCCCAAGAAGGTATGAACTTTCTTCGATTAATTATAGGACCACCGCTTGGCCAACACTACTATAATTAAAAGAAGCCGAGACATTCCATTTGTGCGTGGCGGTACCCCTCTTCCGCCGCCGTAATCGCCTACCACAAATAATCGCTGAGATAGATGAGCACACCGAGGGCTCGCCATGCTGACAAAGATCCCAAATGATAGATACGCCCGTAGACTCGCTAGCCTCCGGCTACAATCAAGGAAACGGTAAGGGTCTTTAGCCAAATAAGCTACCATTTTTTTACCGAAAATTCTAAAGTCCTCTTTTCATCTCAGGCAGAGCCTACGCCTCGACTCCATGATCCGGCGAGCGCTGATGCCGGATGAAGATCCATCCCATCTTATTATCCGCTTGGAAATACGCCATTCTTTCTTTGGTGAACACCGGATCGAAAAGGTCCTTCATGGCGGCTTTCTTCATCGCCAAAGCCACCGCTGATCCCCTGATGGCTTTGATACGGGATATGGGTTACCCCGAAATGGCTCAGCCATTGTTGATGATCTCGCCCATCCGGGGACAGCCCAGATCGCAAGAGCCGCGGCAGCCGGGCTTCTCATACATAGCCGCCAAACCGACTCGCTAGAGGCATGGCGCGATGCTCGTGTTTTACCGGGCTCAAGTCCGTGATGCGTAAGGACCGCCGATCAGCTCGGGCTGTTGTTGCCGACATATTCTTCCTTAAGCCACATCCGCATCGATATTGTGGCGAAAAGGAGAGGATAATATCGCCGTGGGAGAGCTCCATGCCGAGGAAGATAGGATGGGCAATTTGAGTCGCCAAGGCCAACAAGGAAGAAGCCCTCACCGTTGCGTCTAGGGAGCTTGATCCGTCGGGCGTAAACCGGCCGAGCTCGAGGAGGCAACCACGAAGACACCAACACCGATGAGGGGTCCTTCGTGAGCCGAAGTTGCGTGAAGAACTCCACCAGCTTACAATGATGAAGTGTCTCACCAACAACAAATCCTTTGTCATAGACTTGATGCTTAAACAGCTTGTAGCCCCTTCTATATTTGCTTCAAATGAATAAGATCCATCCCTTTCATTGTTTATTATGATTCTTTTACTTCGTCCAAATAATTAACCATAATACTTATAGGATTTTTGGCAAACCCTCACCATCAACGGGTTTGATTAGCCTTTACCAACCACCGCTTGAGTTGGGCTAGCATGTAGATTATCTAAACCGCTCTACACACAACGTTGTGCTAAAAGAATGAAACTCTTCTAGACTTGTTGCTATGATATCGAATACATAGGCTTTGTACTTTTACCGCAAGAGACAACCCGCAACGCTGTTACACGTAGACTCGCCCCTCCTTAGGCTTCGGATAAAATACCCCGTAATCGAACTCGTGTCTTCTTCAATCGGAGAAAGACTAAACCGCAACGCGGTGAGGCGCTGACTTTATCCCTTCTTAGGCTTCGATAAAATACCCCGAATCGAACTCGTGTCTTCTTCAATCGGAGAAAGACTCAAACCGCAACGCTGTGAGGCGCTGGCTTTATCCCTTCTTAGGCTTCGATAAAATACCCCGAATCGAACTCTGGTGTCTTCTTCAATCGGAGAAAGACTAAACCGCAACGCTGTGAGGCGCTGGCTTTATCCCTTCTTAGGCTTGGATAAAATACCCCGAATCGAACTCGGTGTCTTCTTCAATCGGAGAAAGACTCAAACCGCAACGCTGCGGTGAGGCGCTGGCTTTATCCCTTCTTAGGCTTCGGATAAAATACCCCGAATCGAACTCGGTGTCTTCTTCAATCGGAGAAAGACTAAACCGCAACGCTGCGGTGAGGCGTTGACTTTAGGGTTATTGGCCAACCCCACCTTCAACGGGTTTGATGAGCCTTTACCAACTACCGCTTGAGTTGGGCTAGCATGTAGATTATCTAAACCGCTCTACACACAACGCTGTGCTAAAAGAATGAAACTCTTCTAGACTTGTTGCTATGATATCAATACATAGGCTTTGTACTTTTACCGCAAGAGACAACCCGCAACGCTGTTACACGTAGACTCGCCCCTCCTTAGGCTTCGGATAAAATACCCCGAATCGAACTCGTGTCTTCTTCAATCGGAGAAAGACTAAACCGCAACGCTGCGGTGAGGCGCTGACTTTATCCCTTCTTAGGCTTGGATAAAATACCCCGTAATCAACTCGTGTCTTCTTCAATCGGAGAAAGACTAAACCGCAACGCTGTGAGGCGCTGGCTTTATCCCTTCTTAGGCTTCGATAAAATACCCCGTAATCAACTCGTGTCTTCTTCAATCGAGAAAGACTAAACCGCAACGCTGTGAGGCGCTGGCTTTATCCCTTCTTAGGCTTCGGATAAAATACCCTTAATCGAACTCGTGTCTTCTTCAATCGAGAAAGACTAAACCGCAACGCTGCGGTGAGGCGCTGGCTTTATCCCTTCTTAGGCTTCGGATAAAATACCCCGTAATCGAACTCGTGTCTTCTTCAATCGGAGAAAGACTAAACCGCAACGCGGTGAGGCGCTGACTTTAGGGTTATTGGCCAACCCCAAATTTCAACGGGTTTGATGAGCCTTTACCAACTACCGCTTGAGTTGGGCTAGCATGTAGATTATCTAAACCGCTCTACACACAACGCTGTGCTAAAAGAATGAAACTCTTAGACTTAATGCTACGATGTTGAATACGTAGGCTTCGCCTTTTTCACGGAAGACTAACCCGCAACGCTGCGGTGAGGCGCTGACTTTATCCCTTCTTAGGCTTCGGATAAAATACCCCGTAATCGAACTCGTGTCTTCTTCAATCGGAGAAAGACTAAACCGCAACGCTGTGAGGCGCTGGCTTTATCCCTTCTTAGGCTTCGGATAAAATGCCCCGTAATCTAACTCGTGTCTTCAATCGGAGAAAGACTAAACCGCAACGCTGTGAGGCGCTGGCTTTATCCCTTCTTAGGCTTCGATAAAATGCCCCGTAATCTAACTCGTGTCTTCTTCAATCGGAGAAAGACTAAACCGCAACGCTGCGGTGAGGCGCTGGCTTTATCCCTTCTTAGGCTTCGGATAAAATACCCCGTAATCGAACTCGTGTCTTCTTCAATCGGAGAAAGACTAAACCGCAACGCTGTGAGGCGCTGGCTTTATCCCTTCTTAGGCTTCGGATAAAATGCCCCGTAATCTAACTCGTGTCTTCAATCGAAAAGACTCGTGACCTTCACCGGACAACCTGGTCTGAAAATCCCTACAAGATACCTTCACCGGCTACCTAAGATGAAGATGGAACTAAGAGGGATCTCCACCGAGAACCGAAAAGACTCGTGTGACCTTCACGGACAACCCGGTTCGAAAATCCCTACAAGATACCTTCAATCGGCGCTACCTAAGATGAAGATGGAACTAAGAGTGGGATCTCCACCGAGAACCGAAGAGACTCGTGACCTTCACGGACAACCTGGTCTGAAAATCCCTACAAGATACCTTCACCGGCTACCTAAGATGAAGATGGAACTAAGAGTGGATCTCCACCGAGAACCGAAAAGACTCGTGTGACCTTCACCGGACAACCCGGTCCGAAAATCTCTACAAGATACCTTCAATCGGCGCTACCTAAGATGAAGATGGAACTAAGAGGGATCTCCACCGAGAACCGAAAAGACTCAGCGACCTTCACGGACAACCTGGTCTGAAAATCCCTACGATACCTTCACCGGCTACCTAAGATGAAGATGGAACTAAGAGTGGGATCTCCACCAGAACCGAAGAGACTCGTGACCTTCACGGACAACCCGGTTCGAAAATCCCACAAGATACCTTCACCGGCTACCTAAGATGAAGGATGAAACCCTTCCGCTTGACACGAAGGATTTTACGCTTGGAGAGGAAGGATTTTATATTCTCTCTCCAACAAGGAAAGGAATTTTGAGTGGGCCTCTTGTTCATAGAAGGAATCAAGAGGGATTTTGGTAATGTACCGTAATTTGTAGACCCACCGCCAAGGAATTTGATCGGTGGGGAAATTGTGATGGAGGATAAATCTAGGGTTATCCTCGCGAAAAGTGGGTGAAACATCCCACGAGGAACTTCCCGCCGAACGGGTTATCCCAAGATACTATGGGTAGTATTTCTTCAGAACTTCTCATTTATCTAAGATTAATTGCCGGCCGCCATTTTGGGTAATTAGGCGATATGCACCATTGGAGTAAACCGCTTTATTACAAACGGCCCTCCCATTTAGGTTCAATTTACCTTTCTTTTTGAAGTGAGGATTATCGGTCGCCGAAAGCAAATGAGGACCAAATCTCCTTCTCTAAAGGTTCTCTCGTCGAACTTTCTTGTTGAAAGCCTTCGACATCCTAACTTGGTAGAACTCAATGCATTGTTGAGCCTCCAGCGCTTTCATCTAACATCTCAAGCTCTTCGAGACATTTTCGATGTTGTTCTTCTGGCCGCCATCTCGCTGAAAGGGCTGGCGCGGCGACGGATCTGAATTTCCAATGGGAGAACCGCTTCACACCAGACCGTGGAGTACGGTTGTTCGCCGCATGCATCACAGCGATACGCCTGTAGTGCTTCTCCGAAGTTTATCATCCCAGCCTCGCTTGTTACTTTTCACAAGCTTCGGCTGCATTTTGATAATCGCCTTGTTGAATGCCTCGCTAATCCATTTGGTACCGGATTATAGGTCGCCGACGCAGACGCCTTGTATCTTGAATTTCTCGCAAAACCCGATGAAGGAATTGCCGATGAACCGGGACCGCTGTCATGCACGATCCGTTTGGGACACCATGTCGATAGATGACATGGTGTTTGATAAATTTGACGACGCATTTCGCCTTTACTTCCTTTAGCGGATTGGTTCCGCCCACTTGGAGAAGTAGTCGGTAATTGCTAGAATAAACCGACGCCTTTGACCGACGGAGGAAAATGGGACCTACAATGTCCATTCCCCATGTCTCAATGGCCGATGTGGTCAAGGATGCAACCGCCAGAGGTCGATGCATATAATTCGCGGAATTTGACACGGTGGCATTTCCGAGCCGCATCGACCGCCATTAATCATTGTTGGCCGGTAGCCCATTCTCCCGATTCGATCGTAGAGCTTGGGACTGGCCGGTGCGCACCACATTCACTGCGTGTGCTTCGAAGGACCTCTTACGCCTCCTTGTTCGAAAGGCATCGGAGTAAAGACCATCGTACCCTCGGCGATATAACATCCGGGTTTCCGTGTCATAAAAGAATCTTGAGCTCTTCGCCGATTGACTCTTCTCCTCACGCCTTCCTGCTAATGCCATGTAAGACATAGTCGATGATAGGAAAGCCAATCTCGGCTCCAACTTGGTTTGGGTCGCATGTACTTCTTTGGTAGCTACCCCCTTATCTCCTTGTGCCTCATCATACCTTGGTACAAAAAGCTGATGAGTCCTGACTGTAACTAATTGCTCGGTCTTGGAGGGTTGTGCTAACGACACAGCTAACGCCGCCAAGGCTCGCATGAGCGTTCTGAAGGCGCGGGATATATTCGATGAAGAATTCTTCGAACGAGTCTGCCATTTCCACGGCTACCTGATGATAGGGGACTAGATCAGGGTTCCTGACTTCGTAGTCACCACGAACCTGCTTAACTATCAATTGCGAGTCGCCATACGCTTCGAGATATTCGACCCCCAGCTCCTTGGCGAAACTAAGTCCAATAAGTAGCGCATTGTATTCAGCTACATTATTAGAGCAAGGTTCAGTGAGTGAGTACGCACGGGGCATGACATGATTTCCCGGGGAAACTAAGACAACCCCGACTCCGGCGGAAATCTTAGAACATCCGGGGGCACTTGCCACATTGGTAGCTCGAGAGGTTCCGTCAAAATACAATCGCCATAATTGTTGGTGCGATGTAGTGTTGACTTCTTGAACTTCATCCTAAGATCATCATATAGCTCAACCGCATCCGCTGTTCGGGCCGGGTACCAAGAGATCACAAATCGCTTGTCCTTTGACCGACTTCGTTTGAAGTGCAAGTCATATTGGGACAAGAGTAAGGCCCATTTCGCCGACGCCAACTCATTGAGGCGGTGGGTCATAAATATTCGACCGGATTTACATTAGAGATAACATAAATCGCCCGTCCGACTAAATAGTGCCGATTTTTCAATCGCTAACACTAATGCAAGGCACCGCCACCATTGATATCGAGACTCAAAGACCGACTAATGTTCGCCTGTAATACATCGCTCGCTCGCGGACCGCCGCCGCCGCCTTGCGCGAGTAAAGCGCTTAACGAAAGTGATCCGCTGCCTTGACGTAGATCAAAAATGGTTTTCCATCGCGTGCAACAAGAACAGAGGTTTAGCGAGATACGACTTGATCTCTTCAATGCCTTCGGCAGCGCCGCCCCAAATATATGACACGCCTTCTTGTTCAACTTGGAGAACGGCCGCACTTCCTGATAAGTTCGATATGAACCGCCGGATGTACGCCAATCGCCCTTGTAACCCCCGAAGTTCTCTCGCATTTCTGAGGTTGCAACTCTTGAATTGCCTTCACTTTGTCGATCGACGGGATTCCTTTGTCGGTGACGACGGCCAAGGAACTTGCCACCGACATCCCAAGGAAGGATTTGGCGGGGTTCATCTTTAGCCGATGAGTTCGCATGAGTTCAATACCGCTCTAAGATCTTTGATGTGATCTCCTTTGTCACGGCTTTCACGCACCAAATCGCCGACGTAGCATTCGACCGCTTTCCCAAGATGATCCCGAAAATCTCCGCCATTGCTCGCCGGTATGTTGCGCCGCATTTTGAGGCCGAACGGCATGACCGTAGCAATATATGCCGATGGGCGCTCAACGCCGGTGTTTACGCCATCGGGTACATCTTGATCCGATTATACCCCAAAAGCCATCCATAAAGGACATCCTCTCGAATCCACATGTATTGTCAACTATGACGCCGGTGATTGGCGAGGGAAATCATCCTTTGGGCAAGCCGCTTAGGTCTCAGAGTCGCATACTGCATCCTAATCGAACCATTCTTCTTCATGACCGGACTATATTCGCCACCCAACCGATGTTGAATTTCCTTGATGAATCCCGATTCTATGAGTTTCTTCACTTCACAACAATTGCCTCCAATATTTGTGGATCTAAACCTTCTTTGCCGTTGCTTGACAGTTTGACATCCGCCTTGATGTTGAGGCGATGTGTTGCCACATTAGGTCGAAGTCCCGCATGTCCTCGTAACTCCGTGCTAATACATCGATATACTCCCCGATTAGGGCAATCAACTCTTCCTTTCTTCCAAGGGAGAGTATTGTCGATGTTTATGAGCTTAGGATGCTCCTCATCACTCATATTAACCTCGACTACCTCGCCCTTAGTGGGGGTTCTCTTTGTTCAACTTGTCCCCAAACTGCTCTCTGAGTTGATGGATCCATGGGTCTTCCCATGTTGGCATTGTTTGGGTCGAAAGTTGATTCCATTGTAAAACTAGAGAAAATTACACTTTTATTCTCGCTACAAAGAATTTAGATAACTTTCTTACAAACTCGAACAAAAGATACTACAAGTGTAGATCTCTGTTTTCGTGGGTCTTTGCCTCGTCGGGACGCCAGAACTGCGGGACCACCGAAATGATCGCCGAATCGACGGGTTTAGTTAGTGCTTCGCAAAGGAAACAAGAACTTCAAAGAAATATCTTAGCAAGGTAAGATATCTACTCTTCTCAAGAATAAGTCAAGGCTTAAACTCGAGGAATCTCCGCGGATCGTGGTTCTTGAACTCCCAAGCTTGGATTCGACTTTTCCCTTTCGATGGCCGACTTCCAAGTGGACGAGGAGGGTATTTATAGTCTTTGGGAAACATGCCCACAAGTGTCATAAGTGCCGAGATTTGTAGCATGCCGCAGCCGGTCGCCTGCTTATGCCGCTTCGCTAGCGGCGAGGGTATCGGCCGCCACCGGGCGGCGGCAAGATAGGAGTCAGCCACGACCGGGCGAGGCAAGGCCGCCCTTCCACCGCCAGAACGGTTTTCCCGCTTTTAGGCACGATTAAATGCTCCTAGAATTACGCCTAGTGGGCGATCTTCGCGGTAACCGCTTATTAACGGTTCAACGCTCTCTCGCATTAATAAAGTCAAGTGGGCCCCACCAAAGATTAATTTAGACCCTTCAAGAGCTCGCTCCAAGTATTCTGGTGTCTGCCAGCGAGACACAAGTAAGTGCCTCGCCTATAGCGAGACACAAGTAAGTGCCTCGCCTATAGCGAGACACAAGTAAGTGCCTCGCCTATAGCGAGACACAAGTAAGTGCCTCGCCTATAGCGAGACACAAGTAAGTGCCTCGCCTATAGCGAGACACATCAAGGTGTCTCGCTTCGTCGCGAGGCACACACAAGTGTCTCGCGATCAGAAGCAGACACAATCTCCCCATGTGTTGACTTCTTGAGATTTCGACGACGTTGTTCTTCGATCTTCTCATGATTTAGTCATATTTGAGGTTCTTCACAATTTTGATGCCTACAGATACCCTCCAAAGTTTTCGACTTCTCTCAGATTTTGTCGAGGGTCCGAATACTTTGGATAAGATGCCTTTGCTTCGCTCAATGTTGAATTTTGTAGAAGAGGCCCATGTTTTGCTTCAGCTTGAATCCTCGGCTACGCGTCACGACCATACTTTGGGATCAATAGTCGCTGCATTTGTATTTGGATTGATTGAAATGTCAAGTCGCATTTTGGACTAATCATCTTCATCTTGAAAGTCACCACTTGGTTTATAATTGGAATGCCTTGAGAATCATTCAGAAAAAGTGTCGCCTGTTTTCTCAATATCGATTTCCGTGAAAGCTTCTATATGTAATATCCGAATTGTCCCACTTGAAGAAAGCGAAAGGACAATCAAGTGTCTCGCTAATAGCGAGACACATCAAGGTGTCTCGCTTCGTCGCGAGGCACACACAAGTGTCTCGCGATCAGAAGCAGACACAATCTCCCCATGTGTTGACTTCTTGAGATTTCGACGACGTTGTTCTTCGATCTTCTCATGATTTAGTCATATTTGAGGTTCTTCACAATTTTGATGCCTACAGATACCCTCCAAAGTTTTGAGACTCCTCGTATTTTGTCGAGGGTCCGAATACTTTGGATAAGATGCCTTTGCTTCGCTCAATGTTGAATTTTGTAGAAGAGGCCCATGTTTTGCTTCAGCTTGAATCCTCGGCTACGCGTCACGACCATACTTTGGGATCAATAGTCGCTGCATTTGTATTTGGATTGATTGAAATGTCAAGTCGCATTTTGGACTAATCATCTTCATCTTGAAAGTCACCACTTGGTTTATAATTGGAATGCCTTGAGAATCATTCAGAAAAAGTGTCGCCTCGTTTTCTCAATATCGATTTCCGTGAAAGCTTCTATATGTAATATCCGAATTGTCCCACTTGAAGAAAGCGAAAGGACAATCAAGTGTCTCGCTAATAGCGAGACACATCAAGGTGTCTCGCTTCGTCGCGAGGCACACACAAGTGTCTCGCGATCAGAAGCAGACACAATCTCCCCATGTGTTGACTTCTTGAGATTTCGACGACGTTGTTCTTCGATCTTCTCATGATTTAGTCATATTTGAGGTTCTTCACAATTTTGATGCCTACAGATACCCTCCAAAGTTTTCGACTCTCTCAGATTTTGTCGAGGGTCCGAATACTTTGATAAGATGCCTTTGCTTCGCTCAATGTTGAATTTTGTAGAAGAGGCCCATGTTTTGCTTCAGCTTGAATCCTCGGCTACGCGTCACGACCATACTTTGGGATCAATAGTCGCTGCATTTGTATTTGGATTGATTGAAATGTCAAGTCGCATTTTGGACTAATCATCTTCATCTTGAAAGTCACCACTTGGTTTATAATTGGAATGCCTTGAGAATCATTCAGAAAAAGTGTCGCCTCGTTTTCTCAATATCGATTTCCGTGAAAGCTTCTATATGTAATATCCGAATTGTCCCACTTGAAGAAAGCGAAAGGACAATCAAGTGTCTCGCCAAAAGGACCGCCACGTAACTGCCCGAGCATGCTTAAGCTTCCGAGGCGATGTAATGGCACATTTGCATTAGCAATGAGTTACAAAGCGCATTAAAATCACGGTAGGAGAAAGTGCTTGACCCCGCAGAAGAGTGAACCCACTGCCTCAAGTTATTGCTTGTATGATAGATATAGGATTTTTGGCAAACCCTCACCATCAACGGATTTGATGAGCCTTTACCAACTACCGCTTGAGTTGGGCTAGCATGTAGATTATCCGAGTCCGCTCTACATGTTACGCTGTGCTAAAAGAGTGAATTCTCTTAGACTTTATGCTACGATATTGAATAATGAGGCTCGGCCAATTATCACGGAATTAATTACCCTACAAAGATGTGTTAGATGCGCACTTATCTCCGATAAGGACAGAGATAATATCCCTATGCATGAAGGCATAGTTTAGGTGTCATTAGGTAATGACATCTATGCTACGCATTTTGAATAATGAGGCTTGTGGAATTTGTGTTTTCTCTTGGGGCTAAAACGAACCCGCTGTGTTTTTCTCTGGGGCTAAAACGAACCCGCTGTGTTTTTCTCTTGGGGCTAAAACTAACCCTATTACCGAGTAGACCTCTCATAAAAGGAATCTAGAGGGGATTTTGACCTTAGTCCTAATCAGAGGAAGGTTTGACCAAGTGGGAGGAAAATTAAAAATGATCCTAATCAGAGGAAGGTTTGATCGATAGGAGTTTTGAGACAATCCTAGCTGTCGGAAGGTTTGATCGCCAATCCTCAAATGGACCTCTGCTCATGGAAGGAATCAAGAGGGATTTTGACCATGGTCCTAATCAGAGAAGGTTTGACCAAGTAGATATTTGAGACAATCCTAACCGTAGGAAGGTTTGATCGCCAATCCTCAAATGGACCTCTCGCTCATGGAAGGAATCAAGAGGGATTTTGACCATGGTCCTAACTGTAGGAAGGTTTGACCAAGTAGATATTTGAGACAATCCTAATCGCCTAAGGTTTGATCGCCAATCTTGAAATGGACCTCTCGCTCATGGAAAGAATCGAGAGGAGATTTTGGCCGTGGTCCTAATCAGAGGAAGGTTTGACCAGATAGGAATTTTAAGACAATCCTAATCAGGAAGGTTTGATTGCTCAATGTGGAAGTGGACCTCTCGCTCATGGATTATCCACCCCTTCGCAAAATTTGGTCAGTCGGAGTGAGTAAGAAGGAAGAGCAGCTTAACCTCTTATATTCATCTGAGGAAAGGGAGCAGCTTATACCGTGATACCGCCGGAGTCCGTGAGGGAGCAGCTTATACCGTGATACCTATTGGAGTTCGAGGGAGCAGCTTATACTGTGATACCGCCGGAGTCCGTGAGGGAGCAGCTTATACCGTGATACCTATTGGAGTTCGAGGGAGCAGCTTATACTGTGATACCGCCGGAGTCCGTGAGGGAGCAGCTTATACCGTGATACCGCCGGAGTCAAGTTTGATTCAACTTATTTCGGCTAAGACGCCGGCTTCAACCAAGGCTTGGATGATGGCCTTGAGAGCTAAGCAATCCTTTGTAGGATGGAGGATCCTCCCGTGGTACGCATGCATTTAGGGTCCGAATTTTGTTAGCCTCCTCTTGATTTGTAATTGAGGCAACTTGATTTTGTTGTTATCAAGGAGGTGTTTGAAGATGATTGGAACTTCTTCGTCCTTGAAAGAGTATGTCTGTGGAATTACGATTTAGAAGCTTTTGGCTGCCGTTGTTGCGACGCTTGACCAACAAAGAATCACAGATGCCTTTCCTCTATTACGAGGAAAAATTTACTCGAGGGGTCACCATCTTTTCGCTTCTTTCAGCCTTTCTTCCTTCCGAGGAAACGCTCGCTTGTTCTCCTTGTATTTTTAGGTCTTTCCACGTAGTTGGTGGGGCGACCCCATGACTTCCAAAGAATTCTATAGAAAGATTGTTGTGGCAAGTCTTCAATATGAACTTTTCAAGAATTGATCCCCGCATTCATAGCTTTATTATGAATCGCTTAACGAAGGTGTCGCATTGTCTCCCACCTTCTCGCTGCCTAGAGAGTTCCAATTGAGACTTCGTGTCGCCATCGAAGAAGTTGCCGAGAAAAGAACTTTCCATGTCCTCCCAGCAGCTAATACTCCTGCCTTGAGTCTTCGATACCAATCGGCAGCCCGCAAGAGTACCGACGAATGACCGAACCATCGAGGCTCAAGCTTCCCGAGATTACCCCTAAATGTGATTTGAAGTAAATCGTGTTGTGAAGGTGACCCTCTCCGCCAAACGGCGGAAGTTGATCAAATTGAATTTCGGGCGATAAGGGATTGAATCCCATTCTCTGATACTGACACGGATACTAGTCCTTTTGACTTCTGTGTGGACATCAAAGCATTGATTTTATCTTCAAGCTCTTTCATCCTTTCGCCATCATCTTCCCTTGTTTTGGATTATTTCCAATAGGAAGAATTGATCATTTCCACCTTGAGCGCCAGATGCTTTCTTTGGAGGTTGATCGGTAAATGTGTTCATCAATCTCGAATCGCTGTCCTCAACATTATGGTGGGTTACTCCACCTTGTTGATCGGATTCGGCCGCTGATCGACCTGTGTTGTTGTGCAACCGCTTGGGTTTGCAATTCCTCATCCGCTGCATGGCTAGCTCCATCTCTCGCCTCATTTCGCCTTAAGCTCTTCTCTTTGCTTAGCTAAGGCTTCTTGCAACATTTGAGCCGTGACATCGAGTAATGGTAAAAGCTTCTGCGGGATGGGGACCAAAGACTTGACATTGTGTCATCGGAAGCTATCGCCGAATTGATGTCGGAAGCTTCATCATCGATGACTCTCCTCATGCATCCTTCTATAGTCACGCGCTGGTAGCTCGCAATTGTAACCGACATTCATTGGAAACTCGGTGCCGACCTTTCCTCCGTGAGTGAAGTCGTGGTCCTCGCCCATTGTCGGCCCTTTTCCTTTGTTCACCATATTAATGGTGACTTCGGGAATTCATCCCGATGAATGGCAGATCTTCTTTTTCTTCGGGTCGCTTTGACTCGCCTTTCAAGTCTTCCGTTGTTGGCAAGGAAAGCCTCTCAATCGAAGCTCTTTGAGCGCTTGACTCGTAATGTGCACATCCCGATAACCACGCCTTAATCAGCTTTGCACATGAGCAAGAACAACATATTTCATCGATCGCCCTCTTTCAGGTGTTGCCACACCCACCGATGGTGTGGTTGGTGTGGTTTATCACAAATTGCACTTCCACCCCAAGTGTAACGTTGTCCTTAATTGGAAGACACGCCTTCTTTGGGGACGCCGGCCATTTGATTTGAGAGACAACTTCATCGCCATGCTGTCATCCAAGTTGCTTCAGATGAATCATGAGGGTCCGGTTATCTCTCGTGATTTTGGCGAAGTCACTTGCCTCAACTTCTTCTTCTCGCCAGACTCGTGGACCCCTTGTGGGATGCTCAAACGAGATGCAATTGGAATTCTAGAGACCAGATATTTCAGCTTGCTCAAGACTCTTCAACCGGGTAATCCAAGCATTTCTTCACCGAACCTTGCTTTTATTTCCTCGGTTGTGGACCAAGACGATCAACACCGGTTGTCGGATTTCCGCACTTAAAGGTTGATACCTCATCCGAGAAGTGGAAGAAAGGGGCGAAAAGCCCATCTTTGTCAATGCATGGAGGATCGCCGCTTTGGCGAGGCGCTTCCGGACGGGCGCTACAGACAAGTACATCGCCATTGCCATAGGTAAAATTTTAGGTCGCTACCGGCCGGCAGCAGCCGAATCGCCTCTACCAAGAATTCTCGGGCGAGGCGCACTCTTGAGCCAATTTTGACGTTGACTTCGCGGACCCAAATTTTGTGATTTTGAGTCGCTTGTCGGGTTGATTTAGACTCGCGCTTTGCGAACAATGGCACGCGCATGAGCAACGCGCACGGCGCTTTGGGCCAGCCCTTCCTTGTCAATCGGGTCCTTTTGACGAGAACCCATTCTTCCTTGGGAGGAGTGTCGGCAGATTGAGGTTGAGGCGCTATAACTTGCCGACGCCTCGATCACGCGAAGTTCATGTTGTAATGAACTCCGCCTCGCTGATTCCGTGAGCCTTGGCTAACCGACGGGCCATCTTTGACGCCGCTTTGGCGAAGCTCTTCGCCGATCGCTTGAGATCTTGTTGAGAGGGGAATCGCCTCGCCGCAAGCTTAACGAAGATCGCTGCACATCACAACGTAACTAACCTCCTCTTAGGGGATGAGATCCTCCGATATTTGCGGGTGAGGAGGACTTCGACGAGGAAGAGGAGAGATACTCTTCAATTTGGCTTGATCGAAGAAGTAGTCTATTCCATCAACCATGAGGTCGGCTCGATCGCCGCAGGTCGCGACACAACGATCTCGGCTCGAGACCGCTGGCTCCCACCGTGGTCGCCATCGTTTGGGTCGAAAGTTGATTCCATTGTAAAACTAGAGAAAATTACACTTTTATTCTCGCTACAAAGAATTTAGATAACTTTCTTACAAACTCAACAAAAGATACTACAAGTGTAGATCTCCGCTGCGGGTCTTTGCCCGCGTCGGGACGCCAGAATCCGTGGACCACCGAAATGATCGCCGAATCGACGGGTTTAGTTAGTGCTTCGCAAAGGAAACAAGAACTTCAAAGAAATATCTTAGCAAGGTAAGATATCTACTCTTCTCAAGAATAAGTCAAGGCTTAAACTCGAGGAATCTCCGCGGATCGTGGTTCTTGAACTCCTAAGCTTGATTGACTTTTCCCTTTCGATGGTCGCACCGCCCAAGTGGACGAGGAGGGTATTTATAGTCTTTGGGAAACATGCCCACAAGTGTCGGCCGGAGTTTAGCGCATGCCTAAGCCGCCAGGCTATGTCGCCTCGCTAGTCGGGCGAGGTAGCATCGGCCGCCGGGCGGCGAGGCAAGATGAGCCGCCACGACGGGCGAGGCAAGGCCGCCCTTCCACCGCCAGAACGGTTTTCCGCTTTTAGGCACGATTAAATGCTCCTAGAATTACGCCTAGTGGGCGATCTTCGCGGTAACCGCTTATTAACGGTTCAACGCTCTCTCGCATTAATAAAGTCAAGTGGGCCCCACCAAAGATTAATTTAGACCCTTCAAGAGCTCGCTCCAAGTATTCTCGGTGTCTCGCCAGGCGAGGCACACACAAGTGTCTCGCTAATAGCGACACATCAAGGTGTTCCCGCCAGGCGAGGCACACACAAGTGTCTCGCTAATAGCGAGACACATCAAGGTGTTCCCGCCAGGCGAGGCACACACAAGTGTCTCGCTAATAGCGAGACACATCAAGGTGTTCCCGCCAGGCGAGGCACACACAAGTGTCTCGCGATCAGAAGCGACACAATCTCCCCATGTGCTGACTTCTTGAGATTTCGACGACGTTGTTCTTCGATCTTCTCATGATTTAGTCATATTTGAGGTTCTTCAAGAATTTTGATGCCTACAGCATATCTTCATCACCCTCAATAGCAGCAGGATCGATCGTGGCCATATTCGACATCAAAGCCTTGAAAGCTTCTCCGAGGCCGGTGTCAATCCCAAGTCGAAGAGTCGACGAATGTCCGCTCTCACCGGTGGATTATTATCAATCACCACTTAACATTCATCTTCTCGAGGAGGATTCGTATCCCAATCCCTTCTAAATGCATAGTAGTTATCCGCTTTCCTCTTGGGACATATGCCGCTTAGGAGGGGTTCGAGGGCCTCGTCCAAACATAGACCTTCCCTCGTGTCAAGTCATACCCCATCTTTTCATGATACCCTGTTTCGACTATATCCGAATGTGTGGAGGATAGGCCCATTGTCATCTTCACTTTCTTCAAAGAAATGATTCGGCGTTGAACCGTGATCCCTTTTCCGTAAACCAAGTCTCTTTCACTACTTGATCTTCGTGGGATGACAAGTGTTGTCCCAAAGGAGTCCCTGAATCGCTTTTGTGTGAAGTAAGATGATCGAAGTCAAGGTGTGCAACTCGATCATTGTATAATCTGTTATCACATCATTCAAAGATAAAGGATACTCTAAATCGCCATTTATTGATTCATCGGCAATTTGCCAATTACAATATTCATCCGACGATTCTTCATCGCCAAGATTGATTACAAGGTACAATGTCATTTAAAACAAAACCTCCACTATAACCAAGTTCGTTGCCTTTTCACCGCCGTCCGCATCTTTGGGCCGATGATTCGCCGACTCATTAGCGTAGAGGAGAGAATCGCTGAAATAATTCTCCATCCCCTTAAACGTTGTTTGTCCGCACCACCGCCTTGACCTCATTATTCGTGGTTCACATATTTGAGACATTGATGAAGAGTAGACGGACTATAACGCTATTGTGGATCCAAGGTCGACCCAACAATAAGTTATAGGAAGTCTCACAATCACATAGCAGTGACTTCGACTTTAAGTCCCCATTTAGCACTTAATCCGATTTTACCAAGTGGGCGGACCCACTGGTGTTAAATCCGTAGATCATTGTGCCGCTGATGCTAGCTTGTCGCGTGAATTCCCGTGATGATACATGAGGCGTAGGGCATGATGCTCATTAGCCGAACCCGGATCGACTTGGATCCGTTAACTTCACTAGAGCCAATATACCCGTGAAGTATAGCGCCTATCGTGTTTGAATTCCTCGCCCGCATATCCTCCTTTGTAAAGGTGATGCAGGGAAGTGTTTAGTCGCAAGGTTAGATTGCCGGGCCGACTTTTCCGACTCGCCTAACTGGGTGAGGAAGACTTCAATCGGCGAGGGCTTCTTGAAGAGCTTCTCTCGTCTCTTTTGATAAGCGCAAAGAACTCATAGAGAGTGATCCTTGCGGGATATTGGCTAATTGGGCCATGACGCCGGCTGTATGGAGAGTTCGGTTCCCGCTTATCTCTTCCAATCGGGCGACCGAATCGAGACCGCCGAGTTGAACTTCATGCGGCCGCTTTGTCAGAGCTTCTTTGGCGACCACTGCTGGCGCTTTCTCTCAGGCGAGTGAGGGGATTTGTTGGTACCCCCACCAGAGCCGCTTTGGCATTAGGGTGGGGACTTCGGTACTTGTATTTATACTCGTCCACTCACGGTGGCATGGGCTTCGTGTTCTCTTCTGACACCGAATGTTACCACTGCTCATCGCCTCCTCCGCACTGCGGAAGTAGCATGACATGCCTTTCCCTTCGCTTCGCTTTTTCTTCAAGAAGAGGCTACCCATTGCTCATCTTCCAAGAAGTTCGGTGGACCTGACAAGACTTCGCCATTCGGGTCAGATAATGATACAAGTCCTTTCGGCGTTGCTTGTGTGGGTCGCCATTTACCGCCTTCACCGCAATTTGACCACCGGTTCAGTTCAAACCATGTCAATGGCACCGACCAAACTTATGGATACCGTGATTCGCCCGACCTTCTTCTCTTTGACGGCTTCATAGTAATGACCCCTACATCAATTAAAGCCTGAATTTTGTCCTTAAGGTCAAACAGATTTAGTGGGTGATGAACCGCCTATGGTATGCACAAGATCTTGGGTCATTCAGGTTCATCGCCTCCTCTTGATTCTCGAATCGAGGGAGCTTGATCTTGTTATTTTCCACAAGATATTTGAAGAGACCGGAATCTCATCGTCCCTAAAGGAATAGGACTTCGAATCTCGCTCTAAGGCCTTCGCTTTTGTGGCCCAGTTGCCACGCTGATCAGGCTCGGCGCTCCGTTGCAGCTGCCGCTGCCGCCGGGTTGAGTTGAACGCTTGTTCGCGAACCGCCTTGGCTTGCTCTTTCCCTTTGCCGCTGGACAAAGTTACGCTCGAGCTTCCGCTGTCGGCTGACCCTCTCGCTTTTTCCTTTTGAGGAATCTCTCGCTTGTTTCCACGAACCTTCAAGTCCTTCCACGCTATCGATGGTGCTGTACCCATTGCTTCAAGCACATCTATTGATAAGTTGTCGGGTGTTTGAGGATGAACTCCTTCGTTATTGATCCCGCAGCTTCATTGCCTTGTTCCGAATCGCTTAACAAAGATGTCCACGGTTTCTCCGCTTTTCGCTTCGCCGAAAGTAACGCCCGATCGATACCTCGTATCGCCATCAAAGAAATTGGTAAGGAAGCTAGACTCCATGTCGCCCCACCGTGAATGCTCCCCGCTTGAGACGGCGGTACCATTCGGCAGCCCCACGAAGGGTGCCAACGAATGACCGAACCATCAAGGGTTCGCGTAAATAACTCCGAGGTGTGACTTGAAATAAATCAAGTGTCGCCGGGAACCCTTCCTGTCAAATGGTGTGAAGTTTATTAAGTTAAACTTCGACGGGTAAGGGATTGATTCCCACTCCCTCGGGTATGGGCAAGGAATACCTGTCTTCTTTACTTCTTGAGCGGAAATCAATGAATTGATTTTGCTCTCCAAGTCTTTGATCTTCTCGCTCTCATGAGCAAATGCCAGCTGGTTCGTGGGGTTATCATCTTCCGTGCTTCCTCCCGATCCGAATCGCTATCATCTTCATCGACGCTGACGCTACCGACTTGATTCACCTTGATGTTTTGTCGTGGCTTGATCTGTTGGTCGCATTTCTCTCATCGCCCGCATGGCCAACTCCATTTCTAACTTGAAGTTTTCCGTTGTTTATTCAACGCTTCGCCTAGCATTTTGGCCACTTGATGCATGCGATCATAAGTGTTTCTTGGGGACTCCTCGCTAGATACAAGATGATCGATGCGATTGCGGAGCCAATATCCGACGATCATCCTCTCAAGGGTAACCCTTCGCTTATCAGATTCGACCGCCGGATAGTCCCGACCGCAAACGAAGTTAGCCGCTATGATGCGCCGAATAGCCCGCGGACGATGATTCTTTGCTGGTCATATTATTAGTGACCTCGCAACTCACCCTCTCGAGATCATCCTTTGCGGAATCGCCTTGTCCTAGGTCTCAGATCTCCGCGGTGAGTCTCTCAAGACCGACACCCTTCGAGCTTGATGGCAATTGCACCGAGAGCATCGCCTTAATGAGCTTGAGCACAAGCATGATCAAGGCCAATTTGGGGAATCCCTTCGAGATTTTCTCGCACTCTTGCACGGTAGTACCATCGGCGCAGTGTACCGGAGCAACCCGCCAGATGTTGGCGGATCTTTCGTATAACGCCCTCATCGCCGATGAAAACGCCTCCTTCCGAGGACGGTCAATCCATCGAAACTTCGAAGTGACTCGCCTAGACTTTCGCCGATGTGGGCGAAGTCTCTGCAGACTTCTGACTTCGATTTTCAATCCGATAGGAGAGGCCGCAGGAATCTTCTTGTCCTTGTTGGAACGGGTGCGACCTCCCCGCATGAGGAGTGACCCGTGATTCTCTTCGAGGACCGAGACGATCCTTGATAGTCGGTTTGGTGGTGGTGACGGAGTTGGCTTCACCATCGATTCGCATGCACGCTTTGTCTTTGAGGCGCCGCCGCCTGGGCTTTGGCGCTGGATTTGTAACGCCAGATCCTTCGGCTTAAGCGCCGACGGGAGTGTGGGCGACCGAGGTTGGGGCACCATTAGACTTGGGCCTCCAAACCTGGCAGTACGTTGGTGGCTTCTTTGCCACTTCCTTCTTTAACTCACGAGCCTGCTGCACCAAAGCTCGTGCTTGCGCAAGGAGTGCGCGGCGCTTCCGGATGCGCCTCGGTGTGGAGCGTTCCGCTTGACACGGACCCACTCGCCGGCTGACGGCTTGATAGACCGCCGATCACTTGAAGCCTCTGCGTAAGTGCGGATCTTAGATCCGCCAGAAGCGACCCCATCCATGGATTGCATGGCCTTGGCAAGCTTGCGCCATGCTTTGTCGCCGCCTTTGGCGAAGCTCGCTGGAGAGTGCCGGGCGATCGCCGGCGCTCATCTCGGCACCATCCGACTTCGGCCGGCGGATTTCGCTGCAGCGGGTTGGACTCGGCCCCGGGCTCTACATCGGAGGCCCATCGGGTTCTCCTTGCGCCGAGACCTTCTTGGAGCGGCGGGGAACCGGATCTCGAGGAGGGTGAGGATAGGTACTCCTCGAACTTCTCCCCGGTCGAACTCGAACTCGACCTCTTCTTCCACCGATAGGATCCGCTGGTTATGCACGACGCACCTCCGATCTGAGGCCGGTGGCTCCCACCGTGGTCGCCTTGTTCGCGTAAAAGTTGGGATGATTGTCATTGATTTGAACTTGCTTACAAACTTCACGCTCAAACAAATTCAAAGAGAAATATCGCTTTTATTTTAAGGCTTACAATGAAAATCAAAAAGATTACAACTTTTATCCTTGAACAAACGCCAGGATCTCTCGCTATATCGGATCCTCGCTATGCGGGTTCTTTGCCCGTGTCGGGACTTATTGTGTCCGTGGACCACCGCTAATCCCGATCCGTAGAGACCCGGTTCGAACTACAGATAAAGGCTCGCTTCACGAAGGAAACGGCTACCAAGGATCACACTCACGGCGAGAGGATCACGAGCGGTGAGATCTACTAGGAGAAATCACAACGCTATCCCCGAGATTAAGACTAAGCTTAATCTAGAGGGTATCTCAGAGTTCGACCAATTCGGTTACCTTTGATTGAAGATCCGACGTTGATCGACTTGTGCTCGCCGCTGCTCGTAACCGCGGCGTCAGATCTCGCGAGGGCTCTTCGTAAGTCCGCCAAAATCCAAGCCAAAATCCCAAAATCCGACCTCAAAGTCTCCAAAATCCGACCTCTTCACCACCAAGACCCCCTATTTATACATCTCAAAAGGGGTGGCTCGCCAATGGTCGAGTCACCTCGCCACTGCCGAGGAGGCTCGGCCATGTTGGCCGAGCCACCTCGCCTTGTCGAGGAGGCTCGGCCATGTTGGCCGAGCCACCTCGCCTTGGTCGAGGTACCTCTACAGTTGGTCGAGGTGGCTCTACCATAGTGGCCGAGCCACCGCCATTTTGCCGGTACCTGCCAATTTGCCGAGGTAGCTCGGCCATGTTGCCGAGCCACCTCGCCATTTGGCCGAGGTCCGTTACCGGTTCGAGTTGTTATTCCGCCGATTCTTCGCCGATTCTTCGGTCTTCCCGCTTAGTTTTGCTCGGTGATGTCGCCCGTTGTGTTGGCGTCCGTGTCCGATCAACTTTCGTGAGCTCGAACGGTTCGCTTGCATCGACGGACTGGCACGGTTGATTCCGCCTCGCCAACGCTGAGTTTAGCCAACTCGCCTCGCTGAGCTTCGCTGCCGGTTTTCCACGACGCTGCCGCTTCATTGCTCAGACGCCGACCCACTTCATGAGTTCGCCGACTCGCTTTATACGCTTTATGGCAGAATCACGCCGACGGCGTTTCGAAGTCGCCGTCGGATGGATCGTCGGTTGTCGACCCACCGTTTACGAGTCTTGTTCGGGTACTGATAAGCAATTTTTTATGCCTACAGGATTGACAGTGCAATGTCATATTGATTGCTTGGTTATTTCACATTAAGATATTGACGGTGACCCTGTATTTCTAATAACTTATAAAAACTATTTAATATGTTTTGAGTGTTTATTAATAATTATTTGCTCTTATTTGTTATGAGATGATACTTGTAGTGCTTCTAGTTCAATCTGATAGCTTCTTTTTGGTTGCATCTTATAGGTAAGTACTACATCGTTTCCGAGTCGTAGGTGAGTATATAATCTCTTACCTGCATTTTACCCTATCACGTTGAGATCTGTCTTTCTATTTAACCTCGTTCTCGAGGGACCTGTTAATAACGCTCTGGCATTATGCTGTTGTTCTTTTCTTCAGCTGTTATTATTGGCAAGCGACTCAAGTTGGATACCGCAATGCATATGTGCACTTCAGGTAGTTAAAATGATTAAAGCATGATGAGTGAGAGTAGCTTAATCCTTAGCTTGTTTTCTAGTTTTGTAGTGAAACACAGTGCAGTTTCGGGATGATAGAGGCGAAAGTGTACCAATCGATATTTTCGTGGAAGGAGATAATGGTCTGGATAGCTATCCATCTACATATGCCCTCGAACTCGGATGTAAATTTGTTTACTAGAGGTGTGAATGTGATAAGGGCATATCAAAGTAGAAGAAAGTGTTCAAGGCTTGTTTGACAGCTTGTGTATATCATTCATAGCAAGAGAGGAATCGTAGGATGTTCACTGGGAAGAAGACTAGTGTGGATGTGATTGTAAAGGAAATTAAGTGAGAAGTGCTTAGTAGAGTCTATCATGCATGCTAATGTATCTACTAGAGTGGCTCTATTTATAGTTAGACAGATTTTTGTAAGCTTCCAGGTATACTCGGAATATGTCTGTACTTTATTGATATTGGCAATGAAAATTCAGTTCACTCACTTACAAAAAATGAACCTTTAAATGTAAAATGAATGTTGGAGCTCCTGAAGATGCAAGAAAGAAAGAAGATCGTTTGCTACAAAATGGATCTTTAGGAAAACGAAAAATGTTATGTGCCATAATATTCTAGATTTCCTATGAATGAGGCATGGAATGAAGCCACAATGAAGAATTTCCTGGAGTTACGAAGGGAGCTTTTCAGACTAATGGAAGCTATAACTTTATGAGGTTGAATTTCCAGTTGTTCCTTGTTAGGTTACTGGCTGATCGGTCGACTGTTAACTGGCAACATTCTTTTTCTTTATTTATTTTCTTCCTTTTTTACTCGACCCTTGTTAACTTAATGGAGGAGATAATGATTCTAATTAAGGAGAACTGAAAGAATTAAGAATATTATGATCCATGTAGCCAACTTAAAATTTTTTAAGATAAAGAGCTTGTTGTTGTTTTTTTATTTGACCCCCGTGTTAAAAAAGCTTGTATTACCACGCTCACCCATAACGCTTCAAAATATCCAATACCAGACAACCTCCACCTCCAACAAGAGTCTTGAGTCTCCTCTCTGGCACTCCAAATAGAGTCAAAAAAACATTACGTGTTGGCAGCCGTTTCATAGCGGTCTTCTTCCATAAAAAATTCCAATTTCATCATTAAATTCAAAATATCCAATACCCTTTTTTATTCTTCTCTCACAGCACTCTCCTCCTCCATCAAACAAGCTCTCTCTCCACCCATCTCACAACACTCTCCTCCTCCATCCTCTCCATCAAACAAACTCTAGATCTCTCCATCCATCAGATCTCAATGGAGAACAAACGCAACTCCTCGATTAATTCTAAGAAAGCCCAGAAACAATTTCCTAAACTGGAAACGATGAAGAGCAAACCCAACCCTTCCTATCCTTAGCAGAGCCAAACAGCTCAAAAATTGCTCCCTGACCTCAACCGACAAAGCAAGATCTTTCGTTGCAAGGAGTGCATCGCTGTGTTCACGAACGCTAAATCCTTGGCTGGGCACATGGGCTCTCACGCAAAGGCCAGGATTTTTCAGGCGAGGCTTCAAGAGAAGTTGAGAGTTCTCAAGAGGGCTAAGCTCGAGAGGCAGGCTGCCGCGATGAAGAGAGCAAGAGAGGAGATAGCAAAAGCGAGAGAGGAGGTGGGAGTGAATGATTAGACCCAGAGTGACGATGGGAGTAGCGAAGTATTGATCACTAGTAGCTATCGTGTTGCCGAAGATGGAGTTATCATTATCGATGAGGATGATGACGACGACATCTAGATATGTTGCTTTGGTTTGTTGATCTTGGTTTTTTTTTCTTTAGTTATGTTTTATCTTTAAGGGCTTCTTGATGTTTTGTTTACATGTTAGGCTGTGATGTTTTATGGGGTTAAAGGTTAATGGAGTGGGTGTGTGTTTTTGTAATATCTATGTGAATAAAGCTTAAGGTGGTCATGTATCTTTGGTTCATAAATTGATGCTTCGGACATTAGGGTTTCTGGATAAAATCTCTTATCTGAATGTTAACTAATACATTTTGCACACCTAATTTTATGCTAGTTTGTTTAAAGTCTCCATCGCTTTGCTCACCAAAAGATTAATAAAATAAATTTAGAGAGATTTGAATAAGCTTAACTGATGGTTTACATGTTAGGATTCTTCTGTGATGTTTAATGTGGGGTAAATGGTGATTGAGGTTGGGTGTGTTTGTGTACAAGCTATGTCATGTGTTGAGAATAAAGCTTAAGGTGATCTATCTTTTGTTCGTAAATTGATTTTTCCGAGATTAGGTTTTCAAGATAAAATCTCAAATCTGAATGCAATTAATGTGAATGTGGGGGCCACTCACATGTGAAACCGCGTGAAAAGAAAATTTCACACGGTTTCACATGGGCCACACCCACATTCCCGCTGCAACCCACCCGATTTTTGCACCTATATATAGGTGTAAAATAGGTTTCGGAAGAGAGTAGGCAAGAGAAGAAAAAAAAAGTGCAGAGAGCGGCGGCGTGAGAAAAATAGCAGCGGGAGCTGCAGGGGAAAAGAGGTATTTTGGAGGCGAAAATAGGGTTTTGAGCCGTTGTTTTGAGGGAGATATTTGTGAGGGTTTAGAGAGCTTTGTTCTAGGGTTTTGGTGTGAGATTTATACCCTATTTGTATTCTCTTTCTCTCAAGTAGTAGATCTCCCCCTCCTTGCCCCGTGGACGTAGGCAACTTGCCGAACCACATAAAATTCGTGTGTTTTGCTGTTGATTTGATTTGTAATAGCTTTTAGGTTCCCTCGACAGGTCAGTCCTAGAACTGATGAGAGGAAGAGTAAATATCCCACTTTGTTGAGATATTTACTTCAGATTCTTATTTTCTTGGTGAGACGAGAATTCTTATTGTGATCTAGCTCTCTTGTTGTGGCCATTGTTCGGCAGAGGTGCTGCCGAAATTTTTCGCTGCGCACAACAAGAGGTATCAGAGTCCAGATTTCAGATCTAGGGTTTTGAAGTTTGGTGAAGGAAGATTCTTGTGTAAAGCTTAGTTCTTGGAGTTCTCGGCTTCGGTGGAGATAGCATTAGGAGTTGCCGTTGGAGATTTCGCTTTCCTCGTGTGGTTAGGAAATCTATTTGGAATCCGATCTAGGATTTAGTTGGGTGATTCTTAAATCCTATCAAAGTTGTTCTTTCTCTACAATTTGGAGTTAGTTTGCAATGGGAGAAGAAGGTGAAAGCAGCAAGTCAATGGCGAGTCCAATACAAGTTGGTTTTCCGAACACCAAAATTAGTGTGGTGAAGTATGACGACAAAATCAACTTTGGTTTGTGGATGAGCGACGTACAGGATGCACTTAATGCTCAAAATTTGGAGGAGACCATCATGGTCGAAGAGAGGCCATCTAAATATGATGAGGCGATATGAGATAAGATGAATAGGAACGCGTGTGGGGTGATCAGGTCCTGTCTGGAACAGGAGCTGAAATATGATGTGATTAGGGTGACGTCTGCAATGAAGATGTGGAAAATTCTCAACAATAAGTATCTCACCAAGAGTGTTGAGAACATGTTGCACTTGCTGCGAAGACTCTTCAGGTTACAGATGTCCAGAGGCACCTCATTAGCGGCTCATGTGAACAACTATACTAAGTTGTTGTCTGACTTGGCAAATGTTGATGAGAAGATAACGGATGAGTACAAGGCAGTTATTTTATTGGGCTCTTTACCGGATGAGGAGTATGACACCTTTGTACTCACTTTGTTAAACGGATGTACTTCTATCAGCTATAGTGAAGTTACTAACGCATTGACCAACCATGATTTGAGGAGGAAGGACAAGGAGACTTCCGGCGAAGTACTTCAGCGCAGGCCTTGTCGACGAGAGGTAGAAGCCCATATCCGAAAGGTGGCAATAGAAGGAGGTCAAAGTCAAGAAGCCACCAATTGTCAAAGAACCAATGTGTATTCCGCAAAGAGCGTGGACATTGGAAGAGATTGTCAAAGCTCAAGGAGAAAGAAAATGGCAAGAAAAAGGGCCCGAAGGCCAATTAGGTGAATATTGCTAAAGGCGATGATTCCGACGATTCGTGCTATTCTCTATTGATTACTCCGGAGGTGAATCATGTGGAAGCATCAGATTGGATGCTTAATTCCGGCGCTACTTATCATGTGACCCTAGGCTAGACCGGTTTGCATCTTTGAGAAAGTCGGCGGGGTGTTGTTGTCATGGGAAATGATCAACCCTGTGGTATTTGTGGGATAGGTACTGTGTGAATTAGGATGCACGATGGAGTAGTCCGTGAGTTGAAGGAGGTGAGATTTGTTCCTCAGCTGAAGAAAAATCTTATCTCAGTTGGAGCTTTGGAGGCGAAGGGATTCAAGGTGACTTTTAAAAACGGTGTAGCGAAGGTTACTAAAGGATCTTTGGTGGTGATGAAGAGTCCATGTCGAAATTTATACTATCTGAATGGGAGCACGAGATTGGCCACGCTGTTTCCGCTTATTTCGTGAGGCGACAGAGCGCACTTTGGCACTATAGGTTAGGGCACACAGTGAAAGGTCACCGCAGCGCTATGCTGTGAGCTATTAAAGGGAGCCAAGAGTGGAAAAGTTGAGTTACGTGAGCATTGTGTTCTTGGCAAGCGGACAAATGTGAAGTTGAGCGACCATCCATCGAGCGAAGGGTATTACGGACTACGTGCACCACGAGGCGTTTGGGGTCCTACCAAGGCGGCATCACTTGGTGATAGACATTGGTTCGCCACGCTTGTTGATGACTATTCTAGGCGATGTTGGGTGTACACCATGACGAAGAAGAGTGAAGTCCTAGATATATTCATGGAGTGGAAGAAGAGATTAGAACTGCAGACTGGGAGAAAGATCAAAACGTTGAGATCCGACAATGGTGGTGAGTATACTTTAGACCCCTTTCAGCAGCTATGTCGAGACGAGGGCATAGAGAGACACATCACGGTTAGTCATACACCACAGTAAAATGGGGTGGCAGAGAGATTGAATCGGTCTTTGCTGGAGAAGTTTCGATGTTTATTGGCGCATAGTGGTTTGGAGAAGATCTTTTGGGCTGAGACACTTACATATGCGAGCCACCTCATCAACAGGTTGCCTTCATCTGCGATTGGGGGAAAGACCCCTATGGAGAAGTGGTCAGGAGAGCCAGCACGAGATTATGACCAGCTCAAGGTATTTGGGTACCCTGCATTTTATCATGTGAGAACAGATAAATTGGAACCGCGAGCTAGGAAGGTCATATTTGTAGGATTCAAGCGTGGTGTCAAAGGATACAAGCTATGGGATCCTGTTGATAAGAAGATTGTGCTGAGTAGAGACGCCACATTTGATGAGGCTTCTATCTTGAAGATTCCCAACTCTCATCGTGGAGAGTAATCACAGTTGCATATGCACTTTCGTGGAGAGTAATCACAGCTTGCATATGCACTTTCGTGGAGAGTAATCACAGCTTGCATATGCACTTTCGTGGAGAGTAATCACAGCTTGCATATGCACTTTCGTGGAGAGTAATCACAGCTTGCATATGCACTTTCGGTGGAGAGTAATCACAGCTTGCATATGCACTTTCGTGGAGAGTAATCACAGCTTGCATATGCACTTTCGTGGAGAGTAATCACAGCTTGCATATGCACTTTCGGTGGAGAGTAATCACAGTTGCATATGCACTTTCGTGGAGAGTAATCACAGCTTGCATATGCACTTTCGTGGAGAGTAATCACAGCTTGCATATGCACTTTCGTGGAGAGTAATCACAGCTTGCATATGCACTTTCGGTGGAGAGTAATCACAGCTTGCATATGCACTTTCGGTGGAGAGTAATCACAGCTTGCATATGCACTTTCGTGGAGAGTAATCACAGTTGCATATGCACTTTCGTGGAGAGTAATCACAGCTTGCATATGCACTTTCGGTGGAGAGTAATCACAGCTTGCATATGCACTTTCGTGGAGAGTAATCACAGCTTGCATATGCACTTTCGGTGGAGAGTAATCACAGTTGCATATGCACTTTCGTGGAGAGTAATCACAGCTTGCATATGCACTTTCGTGGAGAGTAATCACAGCTTGCATATGCACTTTCGGTGGAGAGTAATCACAGCTTGCATATGCACTTTCGGTGGAGAGTAATCACAGCTTGCATATGCACTTTCGTGGAGAGTAATCACAGCTTGCATATGCACTTTCGGTGGAGAGTAATCACAGCTTGCATATGCACTTTCGTGGAGAGTAATCACAGCTTGCATATGCACTTTCGGTGGAGAGTAATCACAGCTTGCATATGCACTTTCGGTGGAGAGTAATCACAGCTTGCATATGCACTTTCGTGGAGAGTAATCACAGTTGCATATGCACTTTCGGTGGAGAGTAATCACAGTTGCATATGCACTTTCGGTGGAGAGTATCGATGAGATGATACCCACGATTCGTGAGAGGCCGAAAGAGTTCGGAGGTCGATTCGCGATGTAGCTATGCAGGAAGAGATGGAGTCTTTTCACAAGAACGATACATGGGAGCTTGTTGAGCTTCCAAAGGGACGGAAGGCAATTGGTTGCAAGTGGGTATACACTAAGAAGGAGGGCATTGAAAGCACTCCATTGAGGTTCAAAGCTAGGTTGGTTGTGAAGGGCTATGCACAGGAGGAAGGTATTGATTATAATGAGGTCTTCTCTCCGGTGGTGAAGCATTCGTCGATTCGGATTTTGCTAGCATTGGTGGCACAGTATGGATTGAAATTAGATCAGTTGGATGTGAAGACAACATTTCTTCATGGTGATCTTGATGAAGAAATCTATATGACTCAGCCATTGGGATTCCGAGCTGCAGGGAAAGAAAAGTTAGTTTGTAGACTAAAGAAATCGCTCTATGGTTTGAAGCAGTCTCCTCGACAGTGGTATAGGTGATTCGATGGTTTTATGCTTGGTCATTCATACACTCGGAGCCAGTTTGATCCTTGCGTATATTTTTGCAAGTTGAAAGGAGGTGCGTATATCTATTTGTTATTATATGTCGATGACATGTTGGTTGCCTCTATTTCCAGGTCTGCTATAAATGAATTGAAGGCACAGCTTTCAAAGGAGTTCGAGATGAAGGATTTGGGTGAGGCTAAGCGCATTTTGGGGATGGAGATCGGCAGAGATAAGAAGAAGGGTAAAATTTATTTGACACAGATGGCTTATTTGAAGAAGGTTCTACAGCGGTTCCATGTTAGCATGGATACGAAGCCAGTCAGTGTACCATTAGGAGCCCATTTGAAGCTTTCAGCTGACCTTTCACCGAAGACAGTTGAAGATCGAGAGTTGATGTTGAAGACTCCATATGCAAGCGCAGTCGGAAGCTTGATGTACGCAATGGTATGTATGAGACCAGATTTGTCACAGGCGGTGAGCATGGTTTTGAGATACATGCACGATCCAGGAGTGGGTCATTGGAACGCCGTGAAATGGATTTTGAGGTACATTCGAGGTACGCTAAATGTTGGTTTGGTGTATGAGCGGGACACTACTGGTGGGCGGTTGTGCGTTAGTTATGTTGATTCGGATTATGCCGGGGATTTGGATAAACGCCGATCTACGACGGGGTATGTGTTCACTTTAACCCGTGCACCGGTGTGTTGGAGATGCACCTTGCAGTCTACGGTTGCTTTGTCTACGACGGAGGCAGAGTATATGGCAATTACGGAGGCTGTGAAGGAGGCGATTTGGCTTCGAGGACTTGTAGAGGAACTTGGTATATCACAACGGTCCGTCACCATTCATTGTGATAGCATGAGTGCTATCTATTTGGCGAAGAACCAGGTTCATCATGCGAGGACGAAGCACATTGACGTTCATTATCACTTTGTTCGTGATGTTCTTGAAGATGGTGATGTGGAGATTGTGAAGGTCCACACGAAGGATAATCCGGTAGATATGCTCACAAAGGTGGTTCCGAGCAACAAGTTTGATCATTGCAGAGACTTGTTGCACATTCGTGATTGTTGAGGTCGTTGGTGGCCATTTGGGTTGAACTACGTGAAGGCTTGATTCCTTGGGCAAGAGGATACGTAGGCAGTCAGTTTCTGATGCAGCCGATTTGGTGAGCTGATACCGATGTTTGGAGAATGTTCTCATTCTCGATTGGGTCTCGACTTGTTGTGGATTGAGTCCGTTGTCGTGAATGGTTTCACTTCGTACTGGACACAACAAGTGAGACGTTTGTTTGGTATTGGTGTCGACTCGGCACAACAATTAATATTAATGCATTTTGTAACACTACTAAATTTGACTCATTTTATGCTTGCTTGTCTAAACTATCCACCGCTTTACTCCCCAGAACATCCAAAAAGTAAATAAAAATATAATAATGTAAGATTTAATGTTTGCAATATGAAATTAGCTTGAAAAAATAGAAATTACAACTGAAAAGGATTAATTGTAGAAACATATAGTAAGGTAAACTTGAACTCGGACACTTTATTAGCTTGTCAATGAAGGATAAAAATAAAGAAGAGATCCAAATAAGATCAATTCAAGAAATTGCTTCAAATAAAAAATCAAATTCTTGATCTAATAAATTAGTCCATCCATGTTATAGTACAACAATTAATATTAATGCATTTTGTAACACTACTAAATTTGACTCATTTTATGCTTGCTTGTCTAAACTATCCACCGCTTTACTCCCCAGAACATCCAAAAAGTAAATAAAAATATAATAATGTAAGATTTAATGTTTGCAATATGAAATTAGCTTGAAAAAATAGAAATTACAACTGAAAAGGATTAATTGTAGAAACATATAGTAAGGTAAACTTGAACTCGGACACTTTATTAGCTTGTCAATGAAGGATAAAAATAAAGAAGAGATCCAAATAAGATCAATTCAAGAAATTGCTTCAAATAAAAAATCAAATTCTTGATCTAATAAATTAGTCCATCCATGTTATAGTACAACAATTAATATTAATGCATTTTGTAACACTACTAAATTTGACTCATTTTATGCTTGCTTGTCTAAACTATCCACCGCTTTACTCCCCAGAACATCCAAAAAGTAAATAAAAATATAATAATGTAAGATTTAATGTTTGCAATATGAAATTAGCTTGAAAAAATAGAAATTACAACTGAAAAGGATTAATTGTAGAAACATATAGTAAGGTAAACTTGAACTCGGACACTTTATTAGCTTGTCAATGAAGGATAAAAATAAAGAAGAGATCCAAATAAGATCAATTCAAGAAATTGCTTCAAATAAAAAATCAAATTCTTGATCTAATAAATTAGTCCATCCATGTTATAGTACAACAATTAATATTAATGCATTTTGTAACACTACTAAATTTGACTCATTTTATGCTTGCTTGTCTAAACTATCCACCGCTTTACTCCCCAGAACATCCAAAAAGTAAATAAAAATATAATAATGTAAGATTTAATGTTTGCAATATGAAATTAGCTTGAAAAAATAGAAATTACAAATCTGAAAAGGATTAATTGTAGAAACATATAGTAAGGTAAACTTGAACTCGGACACTTTATTAGCTTGTCAATGAAGGATAAAAATAAAGAAGAGATCCAAATAAGATCAATTCAAGAAATTGCTTCAAATAAAAAATCAAATTCTTGATCTAATAAATTAGTCCATCCATGTTATAGTACAACAATTAATATTAATGCATTTTGTAACACTACTAAATTTGACTCATTTTATGCTTGCTTGTCTAAACTATCCACCGCTTTACTCCCCAGAACATCCAAAAAGTAAATAAAAATATAATAATGTAAGATTTAATGTTTGCAATATGAAATTAGCTTGAAAAAATAGAAATTACAAATCTGAAAAGGATTAATTGTAGAAACATATAGTAAGGTAAACTTGAACTCGGACACTTTATTAGCTTGTCAATGAAGGATAAAAATAAAGAAGAGATCCAAATAAGATCAATTCAAGAAATTGCTTCAAATAAAAAATCAAATTCTTGATCTAATAAATTAGTCCATCCATGTTATAGTACAACAATTAATATTAATGCATTTTGTAACACTACTAAATTTGACTCATTTTATGCTTGCTTGTCTAAACTATCCACCGCTTTACTCCCCAGAACATCCAAAAAGTAAATAAAAATATAATAATGTAAGATTTAATGTTTGCAATATGAAATTAGCTTGAAAAAATAGAAATTACAAATCTGAAAAGGATTAATTGTAGAAACATATAGTAAGGTAAACTTGAACTCGGACACTTTATTAGCTTGTCAATGAAGGATAAAAATAAAGAAGAGATCCAAATAAGATCAATTCAAGAAATTGCTTCAAATAAAAAATCAAATTCTTGATCTAATAAATTAGTCCATCCATGTTATAGTACAACAATTAATATTAATGCATTTTGTAACACTACTAAATTTGACTCATTTTATGCTTGCTTGTCTAAACTATCCACGCTTTACTCCCCAGAACATCCAAAAAGTAAATAAAAATATAATAATGTAAGATTTAATGTTTGCAATATGAAATTAGCTTGAAAAAATAGAAATTACAACTGAAAAGGATTAATTGTAGAAACATATAGTAAGGTAAACTTGAACTCGGACACTTTATTAGCTTGTCAATGAAGGATAAAAATAAAGAAGAGATCCAAATAAGATCAATTCAAGAAATTGCTTCAAATAAAAAATCAAATTCTTGATCTAATAAATTAGTCCATCCATGTTATAGTACAACAATTAATATTAATGCATTTTGTAACACTACTAAATTTGACTCATTTTATGCTTGCTTGTCTAAACTATCCACCGCTTTACTCCCCAGAACATCCAAAAAGTAAATAAAAATATAATAATGTAAGATTTAATGTTTGCAATATGAAATTAGCTTGAAAAAATAGAAATTACAACTGAAAAGGATTAATTGTAGAAACATATAGTAAGGTAAACTTGAACTCGGACACTTTATTAGCTTGTCAATGAAGGATAAAAATAAAGAAGAGATCCAAATAAGATCAATTCAAGAAATTGCTTCAAATAAAAAATCAAATTCTTGATCTAATAAATTAGTCCATCCATGTTATAGTACAACAATTAATATTAATGCATTTTGTAACACTACTAAATTTGACTCATTTTATGCTTGCTTGTCTAAACTATCCACGCTTTACTCCCCAGAACATCCAAAAAGTAAATAAAAATATAATATGAGAAGATTTAATGTTTGCAATATGAAATTAGCTTGAAAAAATAGAAATTACAAATCTGAAAAGGATTAATTGTAGAAACATATAGTAAGGTAAACTTGAACTCGGACACTTTATTAGCTTGTCAATGAAGGATAAAAATAAAGAAGAGATCCAAATAAGATCAATTCAAGAAATTGCTTCAAATAAAAAATCAAATTCTTGATCTAATAAATTAGTCCATCCATGTTATAGTACAACAATTAAAGAGGGAGAATATGATTTAATTTGCACATATTCTTGCTTTCGAAAAGAGAATGTGTATCTGCATAAATTTAAATTAGAACATACAACAATATTTAGAGATAATTCTTCGTTGCTATCTTGCACCCCTCAATTTCTCTCTAGTTTTTCTTTGATTTCCTTTGTCTATAGTTAATATCTGTTCTCTCTGAGCTCTCAAATCATGGTTGCTATGGATGGGACTCAGAAATCTTGGGCATCGATAGTAAGCAATAACCGCATGAAGGGGTGTAGTTTGAATCTATCATTCATTCCTCAACAATTTTCTGATGCTAGCTGTGTTCAATTTGAAGTTGATGAATGGGAGTTAGGAATTGATGAGTAGAGTCATGCATTGGTTGGCTACGTATTTGGATTTAAAGCTCCTTTTGCTGCCATTAAGGGATTCGTGGAGAAACATTGGGGAGACCATGGAAAAGTTGAAGTTCTAGTTCAAAGTTCAGGTATATTCATTTTCAAATTCAAATCTAATGAATCTAGATTGGAGATTTTACAAAGAGGACCATGGACATTTGATAGTAAACCATTGATTTTGGTCCCTTGGTCGGTGGATTTAAATTTGGAAGATATGAATATTACTTCTGTGCCTATATGGGTAAAATTTCCAAATCTAAAACTGAATCTATGGAATGAGAAAGCTCTTAGCAAATTAGCCAGCGTTATTGGAAAACCGATTTGCTCTGATGGGGTCACTGCAGAGAAGGGGAGGCTATCATATGCTCGGGTGTGTTTGGAGATTAAGGCTGAGTTTGAATTGCCAAAATTGCTGAAACTAAAGAGTCCTGATGGGAAGGAGTATGAGCAAAGGGTTGAGTATGAATGGATTCCTCCCAAGTGTTCTCAATGCAATACTTTTGGTCACAGAATGGAGAAGTGTCCCAGGAAAAAATATCAAACAAGTATGGGTCCAAAAGAAGATAATTAATAATGAGGAAGTCCAGATGAATAATGAAAGTGGAGAGAATGTGGATATTAATTTAACTATGGCTGGACAAAAGGCTAATGAGAATCAAGTGAGTAATTTAGATGACAGCACTCTGAGCAAAGAGAGGGAGCCAAATGCATGGCAAACTGTTAGAGCTAAGAAAAAAGAGCCAATTACAGTTACATCTCATTCTCCTACAATTTCTACTACAAATGGTTTTCGAACTCTGCATGTACATGATGAGAGTGGTATTAAACTTGTTGTAGATTTGGCTAGAAAAACTCAGAACAGAAAGAAGGGAGGGGTCAATGCAGTTGATGGGAGATCAAAGAGGTCTTCACACTCAAATCCTGGATGAAGTCTATTACAAACTGGAATATTAGGGGCCTTAACCACCCTAATAAACAAAAAGAGGTTAAGATGTTGACTAGGAAGTATAGATTAAGTCTAGTTGGAATTCTTGAGACAAAAGTAAATAAAGTGCAAGTGCAGAGAATAGTGAATAAGTGTGCAAATGGGTGGAGCTATATTCACAATTTTGATCAAGATGTTCATAGCAGGATTCTGGTGATATGGGATCATAGATGCATCTCTGTTGACCCTTTAAAAATTTATGCTCAGTGCATTCATTGTGTTGTAGAGGATGCGAATGACAAGTATGTTGTGTCTTTTGTATATGGATACAATGATGCAAGAAGTAGGGCAAAGCTATGGCAAGATGTTAGAAATATACAAGCTTCTATGGCAGCTCCTTGGATAGTGCTTGGAGATTTTATCTGTATACAAGATATAGAGGAGAGAGCACATGGTAGAGATGTATCAAGAAGTGATATTCTGGAACTTCAAAGTCTGATGAAAGATGCACAGTGTTGATTAATGAGGAATGGATGACAGTGTTCCCCTCTACAGATACAGAATTCCTACTAAATGGTATTTCCGATCACTGTCCTGCTTTGTTACGTTTCCATGAACCTGTTAAATTCAAAACTCCTTTCAGGTTCTACTCTTTTTGGTGCACCCATCAGATGTATACTAAGGTAGTAGCCCAGGCTTGGTCAGAAGAATGTAGAGGTTCTCATATGTATCAGGTATATCAGAAGCTGAAATTAGTAAAAATGGCTCTTAAAAAGTTTAATAAGGAATATTTTGGGGGGATCTCAGCTAGAGTTCAGAATGCTAGGGAAGTTCTGATGGTTTCTCAAGTTATTTTACAAAATGACCTTGGCAACAACCAATTGAAAATAAGAGTTCAGGAGAATCTGAAGCAGTTGAACAAACTCTTGAAATATGAGGCATGTTTCTACCATCAGAAAGCTAGGGTTGATTGGCTAAAATTTGGGGATACTAATTCAAGTTTTTTTCATGCTCAAGTTAAGCAAAGAAGAATGAGGAACTCAATATACACTTTATCTACTACTGATGGTAACAGGTTATATATACAAGAGGAAATACAGCTGGAATTACTGTCGTATTATCAGAATCTTCTTGGAGTTGCTTCAAATGTTGAACCTATTGACAATCAAATTATTTCAAGTGGATCTCTTGTTTCAGCTGAACAATGTATAAAATTGTGTAGACCTATCACTGACGTTGAGATCAAGCATGCAATGTTTCAGATTAATGAAATGAAAAGTGCAGGACTTGATGGCTTCAACTCTAAATTCTTCAAATCATCATGGGAGATGGTCGGAAAGGATATTATCTTGGCTGTGAGGAGCTTTTTCTCATCAGGTACAATACTAAAGGCTCTCAATACTACTTCCATTTCCCTTGTGCCTAAGTCAGCTTGTCCTAGTGCTGCCTCTGATTTCAGGCCAATTGCATGCTGCAATGTTATTTATAAATGCATTGCAAATGTGATTACAAATAGAATCAAAGAGGTGATCCAGTCTATTGTAAATGTGACTCAGGGGGCTTTCATAAGAGGTAGAAGCATTTCACATAATGTGTTACTAGCTCAGGAGGTGTTGCATATGTATGGTAGAAAATGTGTTAGTCCAAGATGTGCTCTTAAAGTGGATTTGAGAAAGGCTTATGATTCTCTTAACTGGTCTTTTCTTGATTCGGTACTAAATGGTTTGGGTTTCCCTCATAGATTCAGGAAATGGATTATGCAATGTGTTACTACTGTATCATTCTCAATAATGGTCAATGGTCATCCAAGCCCTATGTTTAGAGGAAAAAAGGGACTGAGGCATGGAGACCCTATGCCACCGTATCTCTGTCTTAGCCATGGAGTATCTGAGTAGGAGCTTGAATAGGTTGAGGGAGCAAAAGACTTTTCATTATCATCCTAAGTGCAAACACTTGCATATAAACCATCTATGCTTTGCGGATGATTTGTTAATGTTTTGTAGAGGAGACATAACATCAGTGAAGCATTTACATGACTGTTTCATGCATTTCTCTAAAGTGTCTGGCCTGTTTGCAAATGAATCAAAAACCCAAGTGATTTTTGGAGGTGTTGATCACAATACAAGGCAGAATATCATCAACATGCTTCATTTTGTTGAAGGAACTCTTCCAGTTAGATATCTGGGTGTTCCACTCACTTCAAAAGCTCTGTCTGCGGCAGATTACGGTTCTTTAATTGAGAAAATGACTAGTAGAATCAAATGCTGGACTACTAAGCTCCTCTCCTTTGCTGGAAGGTTACAACTGGTGAAATCAATATTATACAGCATGCTAAATTATTGGGGGGGGGGATATTTGTTCTACCTAAAAGAATTACAAAAGAAGTGGAGAAAATTTGTAGAGATTTCCTTTGGGCTGGAGAAATGCATAATGGAAAGAAAGCTAAGATATCTTGGGCTAATGTGTGCTTACCAAAGAAAAATGGTGGTCTGGGACTTATGCTCATGAGTTTGGTCAATAAATCTTTAATGCTCAAAGATGTCTGGGATTTAATTCTGGATAAAAATTCTATGTGGGTATGCTGGGTTCATGGCTTTTACATAAAAAATCATGATTTTTGGACCATGGAATCCAAGCCTCAATACTCTTAGGTGTTTAAGAAGATTCTCAAGCTCAGGGAATATGCTCTGAAATGCATTGATGTTTCTCTTACAGGTTGTATATGGAAAGGTAACAAACCTCCTTACACAGTAAAGAACACTTACCAAACTCTTATGGGCGATCATTCTAAAGTGGAATGGAGCCATCTGGTTTGGGGAAATAGGAGTATTTCAAAGCATTCTTTTATATTTTGGGTCGCATGTTGGGACAGACTGCCTACAAAAAGAAGACTGATGAAGTATGGCATCCTAAATGAAGACAAATGTGTTTTATGTAATATTCATGGAGAGGATAGAGATCACTTGTTCTTTGAGTGTGGCTTTAGCAGGTTTTTATGGAGGAGTATTATGTCTTTTGTTCAAGTAAGAGACATACCTGTCAAATGGGAGGAAGTCATACAATGGATGAAAACAAAATGCAAAGGGAGCTCTTCAATTGTAAGCATAAAAAAGAGTGTGGTTGCTACTGCTATCTATTATATTTGGAGAGCAAGAAATCAAATAATATTCCAGCAGAAAATGGTGATGATTGAGGATTGCATAAATTCAGCTATATATGACATAAAGATAAAATGTAGTTCTATACACAGGGTTCGAGATAATCGGAAAAATAGGGATTGGTGTTCGGCTATGCTCATTACACCAGAGTTTGTGAAAAAATGTAAGAATTGAGTATCTGGTAGTCTTTAGATAGTGTACATAGTTCAAGTTCTTGTGAGTTTGTGGGGTTTTTTTGAGGCTTACATTTGTACTAGTCTCGAAAAGTTTGTGTAAAGAGAGTCTGTACTTATTGAAATTTTGGGAATGAAAGTTTTTACTTACTTACCAAAAAAAAAACTTCCGGATTGATCTCAGTGTTAATTTAGGCTTTAGATAACTGTGCTCTTTAGATTTCATATACGGACATTGCTGCTATTAGGGTAGGTATCAAATGTTCAACAAACACAAGAATTAACAAGAAAAATTAGGGATAATTAATAATGGAAAACTTAAGAGGTGGAGCTATGAACATCTTTTGCATGTTAAGGAGAGGATAAGCCCTAACAAACCCTCATTACTATCGTTCAAGAAAACAAAAAGGATTGTAACAGATGTTCAGAGGTCCCAACTCAGGTTTTGGAGCCTAGTGCCTCCTCCTCTTTGCACACAAGTTTCTCTCCCTTCTCAGTAGCTCTCCTTTCTTTCTACCAAGACCTCTCTCTCTCTCTCTCTCTCTCTCTCTCTCTCTCTCTCTCTCTCTTCCTCTCATCAATGGAGTCGGTGAACATGATCCCACAAAAACCATCAAGATCAAAGCTTTCGATCAGAAGGAAGAAGAGTAGCCAGCAGCCAGAGCCACTGACCACACTTCCAGTTGCTAGACCTGAGGCTGCTATGGTTCACATGGTTCAAGCAGAAGGATCAAGCGTGGTTGTGATGGGTGGTGATGAGCTTAAAAAACAAGGATCAAGTGATGTTGTGGTGGTTTGTGATGAAGTTCAAAAAGAAGGATCAACCGAAGTTTTGATCATTGATGATGAGGTTGAGAAAGAAGGGTCAAAGACTGCCAATCCTTCAACTGCAAAACCCGTGATCCCTGACATCAACCTTCCTGCTGCTGGGGAGATGGAGGTGGTTTATCCATTGCCAGATCTTAACCAGCCCAGTGCTGAAAGCTTGGAGGATAGTGACATAGAGATTGATCTTTTGGATTCCATGTTATTTGGTCTTGATCATGAGACAAACGGGATAGATGATGTTCATGATACTAGTGAGGATCTAGAAAAGTAAAAAAAAAGGGCTAGCTCAAAAAATTCTCTCTTTTTCGTTCTATGAAAACTGTCGTTAGCACCTGAGTTGTAGTTTTGTGGTATTGTGTGATGTAATAGTAACTATGTCTGACTACTTATGTGTTTCAATAATTTCAGCTTTGTTATTAGCATTTCGAAGGGGAAAAAATTCTTAGCAGGCCATATATTTATATCTTTGTTTTGAGATTGTTTGGAACGTGTTGCCGACATATTTTCAAAAGTTTTTTTTTTGGGATTTTCTTGTTTGAGGGGTTTTATCTTTAACGTTTTTGTTTGCCCGAGGTTAGAGGTCGTATTGTTCAGCTGGATATGCCCAATTTTTATTTGTACATAATGTTCAAAGGTTAATGAATGACTTTCATTTATCTTAAAAAAACAACTATAACTTTATTACTAAAGGTGGACACTTGCAAAAAACTAAGGTGTTGTTGCTAGAATTTCAAGAATCTGTCAGTCTAGTTACTGTTGAAAATCTCTTAGTCTGGTTGGCTCCATCTAATCCAGATACATGGAAAACAATCATTATATGTCAAAACTCTTTCCGAATTGGGAGATATTGCTTTTTCTTCACGGTTAAGTCAACAATATTAACTTAGAGGGGACCCCTGCTTGGCCTTTCGGCGCTCTGACTGCTCCATGAATTCATCTACCACATCCCCTGAATCACTTGTGAGCTAAATATTTATCATGTTTTATCGATCTTGAAATTTGTCGTTATCTTTTAGATTGCCAAATTTATAAGATCGCAGCTGCAAAAATATTGGTTGTAGTTTAATATTGTCTGAATGTAAAATACGACAAATTTATGCTTTACAAATGAAAATTAAATTATTACAGGATTTTGTACACTAAACGATCATGTTTGGTTTTATCGGTTTCTAAGATTATCATATCTCATAAAAGTTTTAAGTCATAAGATCATAATCGAAAGAGTCTTTATTGTTATTAGTCGGGTCCATGTGAATAAAAAAAATTACGTTTTATAACACCCCAAATTATCTATTAAATTTTTCCTTTTCGAACATAAAAGATCTTCACTTAATAAATTTTTTACTCAGAAGGAAAAATTTGAGCGGATCTTTATTGTCAGTTAATCAGTCTAGATGTATACAAATGTGATAAAAATATGCTTTACAAGTTTAAGTAAACATTTATTAACTTGTTGGCTAAATTTGCCATGCTCGATGATTCTCCCCAAATGTTGGGCGCGCGGACAGCGGAGCCGAGAGAAACCACCACAAACGAGTACGATAAACAGGCAAAAAAAAACACAGTAAAACAGTAAAGACACGAGATTTACGTGGTTCGGCAAGTTGTCTACGTCCACGGGGCAAGGAAGGGGGGATTTTACTAATAGAAAGTGAGAATACAAATTAGGGTTACAAGTTCTCACCAAAAAACCCTAAAAACAAACCTCTCAAATCTCTCACAAGATCTTCTCCCAAAAGATGCACAATACCCTCTCAAAGGCTGCTCAAAACGTGTTCAACATTACCCTAATTAATCAGGTTTAGGGTTATATATAAACTCTAAACGAACCGGGTTTAAAACCAAATCCAAAACAGACCCGGATTCTGAATCTGCCCGTAGTAGTCGACTACTACTCAGAGTAGTCGCCTACTAAGGCTCAAACTGAGCAAGCACTTTCTGTCGACTACAGATTAGTCGACTACAACTCATGAGTAGTCGACTACTAAGGTTCTAGCTGAAAACCGTCTTTCTGTCGACTGCAGTGTAGTCGACTACTCTAACTAGTAGGCGACTACTAAGCCCAAAAAACTGTCTTGTGCATGTTTTGTGCATGTTCTACAATTCTCCACCTCGTACATCATTTGATAAACATCAAATTTTGGATGAACACAAGAAGAACACCGCGAACATACCTAGAGAGATCTCCATCAGCCAAACCAGGCCAATCCAGTTGCGCCACTATACCGCGGCTGCCTACGTATCCTCCACCGGGATCAAGCTAATCGTAGTTTTGCAATTCTCTCCACCTCACCCCCATCACCGCCTCGAAGGGCCATGCCCCTCTTGGGCAGATCAACGCGGGCTGATATGAAGAAAGTCTAAGCAATACTTAAACTTGCTAACTGTGACCACCTTGGTTAACATGTCTGCGAGATTCTCATTCGTGTGCACCTTCATGAGAGAAATATCACCTTCCTCTATGACATCTCGCATGAAATGATACCTGACATTGATATGCTTGGTACGAGCATGATGAACTTGATTCTTCGCCAAGTGAATCGTACTCTGACTGTCGCACCACAAGTTCACGCTTTCCTGCTCAATCCCCAAATCATCTAGAAGACCCCACAACCACAATGCTTCCTTCACTCCCTATGCCATGGCCATGTACTCACCAGAGTAGAAAGTGTCATCAGAGTCTGTAACATCGACGCCAACTAACCGAGCTCCATGTATCTTGAATACATAACTAGTAGTAGATCGCCGTCTATCTAGATCGCCCGTATAATCAGAGTCCACAAACCCATCAATCTGACATGTTTCTCCACCAAAATACAGACCCGTTTCAACGGTACCCTTTAAGTACCTCAGACCCACTTCACCGCTTCTCGGTCGTCTTTCCGGATTCGCCATGAATCTATCGACCACACTTACCGCTGTGAAATATGCGTGTACACATCATTGCGCATATTGCCGCTAACCGCACTAGCATAGGAAACACGCTCCATGTGCCTTCTTCCACAGAGTGGGAGATTATTTACCGAAGCCTAAAGTGTGGAGCCAATGGAGTCACCACCGACTTAGCACTTTGCATCCCGAACCTCGCGATCACCTGCTCTATGTAGCCCTTCTGACTCAAGAACAATCGTCGGTTCGCCCGCTCTCTTCTAATCTCCATACCCAGTATTTTTCTAGTAGCGCCCATGTCCTTTATTTCGAACTCTTCACCAAGTTGAGATTTCAGCCTACCTATCTCCACCCTGCTCTTAGAAACAATAAGCATGTCATCCACATATAAAAGGAGATAGATATAATTACCTCCATAAAGCTTCCGAATGTAAACGCAACAATCATAGTAGCTTCGGGAAAACCCATGCTTCAGCATGAAGGAGTCAAATCGCTTGTACCACTGTCGGGGAGATTGCTTCAATCCACACAGTGACTTCTTCAAACGACACACATGATCCTCCTTGTCCTCAACCTTGTAGCCCTCAGGTTGATGCATGTAGATCTCTTCATCCAAGTCTCCGTGCAAGAAGGCCGTTTTAACATCGAGTTGTTCCAGCTCAAGATCACCATGAGCAACAATATTCAATAGCACCCGAATAGAAGTGTGTTTCACCACCGGAGAAAATATCTCATTGTAATCCACACCCTCTCTTTGTGCAAACCCCTTAGCCACTAGCCTTGCCTTGTACCTTGTACCACCGAGCTCTGAAAGATCTTCCTTTCTTTTATACACCCACTTACAACCAATAGCTTTTCTTCCTACGGACAATGGGACCACCTCCCATATTTAGTTCTTCCAAAGAGATTCCATCTATTCCTCCATCGCAGCCAACCAACTCTCACTATCCTTATCCCGAATAGCTTCCTTGAAGGAGACCGGCTCGTCCTCCTCCACCGAGAGTGCGTATTCAACCAAATTAACCTGTCCATAGTGCTTCAGGGGTTGATCAGCCCCCAGCTTCTGTACATGCTTGTATGCTCGCCTTGGCCTAGTGGAAGCCAAACTATCCTTGAGCTGCTGTTGTTGTAGTGCCTATGTATTCTCCTGCTGAACCTCCTCCTGCTCAAGCTCATCATCTACTTGACTTCCCACTTGAACACGACTAGAACCTGGTTGGTCTTTAGGTTTTATTTCAATAACCTGAGACTTAGAAGTCTCATCAGTCCTAACACCATCATCCTTGAGCGCCCTAGCAATCATGGATTTCTCATCAAAGGTAACATCCCTGCTGATCACGAACTTCGAATCTTCCGTACACTAAAGGCGATAGCCTTTTACGCCCTTCGCATATCCCAAGAATATTACCTTCTTGGCTCTCGCATCAAGCTTTCCCTCGTTGACGTGATAGTAGGCGGTACATCCAAAAATTCTGAGCCTATCATAATCTGCATGCTCCCCTGACCACACCCTATAGGGTATATCACCATCCAATGTCGAATGTGGTGAACGGTTCACAATGTAACAAGTCAGAGCCATCGCCGCCCACCATTCATTGCCCAATCCAGCGTATGATCGCATACTCATTGCTTTCTCCCGCAATGTTCGGTTAAGTCTCTCTGTGACCCCATTCTGCTGTGGTGTTGACCTGACTGTCCAGTGTCGAACAATTTCCTCCTGATCACAGAACTCCTTGAAGCACCATCTCAGATACTGCACTGCTATCGATCTCGGTGTCTTCAATTTCTTTCCCGTCCTGTTCTCAACCATTGCTCTCCACTTCTTGAATGTCTCGAACACCTCATTCTTATGCTTCAGAAAGTAAATCCAAGCATACCTCGAATAGTCATCTATGAACAAGACAAAATATCTAGAACCACCCTTGGAAGTTGTCTGAGCCGGACCCCAAACATCCGTGTGCACATAATCTAGTATCCCTCTGCTCTTAGACTTGCCGCCGAACCGGACCCTGTGTGACTTTCCATACACACAATCCTCACAAAAATCCATGCTAGATTTCTTCAGATTCTTCAGCAGACCCTCTTTACCAAGCAGAACTAAACCCTTCTCTGACATATGCCCAAGTCACCTATGCCATAACCGTGTGTGCTCACATGGGTCTCCACCACTTCCTTCAGTTTCAACCGCTGCATCTCTCGTCACCGTCGCACCTGAGAGAGTATATAAATTACCGTGAAGAATACCCTTCATCACTACAAGGGAATCCCGAACAACCTTCTTCACTCCGTTCTCCGTAATAATTTTGCAACCGCCGGAGTCCAATGCACCAACTAAGATAAGATTCTTCCGCAAGTCGGGAACATGCCTCACATCCGTCAAGGTTCGAACCACTCCATCATGCATCTTGATTTTGATATTACCTAGCCCCACCATTTTACAAGCATGGTTATTCCCCATCAATACGGTTCCACCATCAATGCCTCTATAGGTAGTAAACCACTTTCTATTTTGACACATGTGGTAAGAGCAATCAGAATCAAGTATCCACTTCCCGGAGATATCCTCGCCACCCGTGACGACATAGCACTCCTTATCGCTCCCTTTCTCTGAAACGTAGCTCGCCTCTTCTTTGCCCTCTTTTCTCTCAGTCTTGTTGTTGTTCTTCTTTCCACCTACTCTCTTATTTGGACAGTCGACCTTGAAATGCCCAACTTCACAGCATTTGAAACACGATTTTTCCGCAAGAGGTCTCGATTTAGATCTAGACTTTCCTCCCTTGCCTTTTCCTCGCTCATTGCTCCTTCCTCTAGCAAACAATCCCTGCGCTTGTTCTTTATTACCACCAGTAGTCATGTCACTGGTTGCAATCTTCCGAAGGTCATCCGCTAGTCTCATCCATCTTCAAATTGTCTCCTACAAGCATCAGTGTTTGCACCCGGTTCTCATAAGACTTCGGCAGAGACAGAAGTAGTAGAAGCGCCTGATCCTCATCTACAACTTTCACATCTATGTCTTTCAAGTCTGATATGATCCTATCAAACTTGTTGATGTATTCCCGGATTGATGAGCCCTCCTCCATCTTGTAAATATACAATTTAGATTTTAAATAGATCCGGTTCGTTAGACTCTTCGTCATGAAGGTACTTTCTAACTTCGACCACACGCCCGCAGCCGTTACCTCTCCATCTACTAAGAAAGCTACATCCCTTTCAAGGCATAGGATAATCGATGCCCGTGCTTCCAGATCCAGCTCCTCCCAATCTTCATCAGACATATCCTTATACTTTTTCTCTTTTCCAGCCAAAGCCTTGTGCAATTTTTGCAAAATCAGTGAGTTTTTCATCTGCATCCTCCAATAGGAAAAATCATTCTTCCCATTGAACTTTTCAATCTCGAATTTTCCCACTTTGACCTAGACGCCATTCTTCGTTTGTATTACTAAACTCGCTTCTCTCAGAAATTACCGAGCACCACCTCAAACCAGAAGCTACACCACTTCCAATCTGAATAACAGCTCTGATATCAATTGTTGGGCGTGCGGACAGCGGAGCCGAGAGAAACCACCACAAACGAGTACGATAAACAGGCAAAAAAAAAGTAAAACAGTAAAGACACGAGATTTACGTGGTTCGGCAAATTGCCTACGTCCACGGGGCAAGAAAGGGGGGATTTTACTAATAGAAAGTGAGACTACAAATTAGGGTTACAAGTTCTCACCAAAAAATCATAAAAACAAACCTCTCAAATCTCTCACAAGATCTCCTCCCAAAAGATGCACAATATCCTCTCAAAGGCTGCTCAAAACATGTTCAACATTACCCTAATTAATCAGGTTTAGGGTTATATATAAACTCTAAACGAACCGGGTTTAAAACCAAATCCAAAATAGACCCGGATTCTGAATTTGCCCGTAGTAGTCGACTACTACTCAGAGTAGTCGACTACTAAGGCTCAAACTGAGCAAGCACTTTTTGTCGGCTGCAGATTAGTCGACTACAACTCATGAGTAGTCTACTACTACCGAGTAGTCGACTACTCTAACTAGTAGTCGACTACTCTAACTAGTAGTCGACTACTACTCGAGTAGTCGACTACTCTAACTAGTAGTCGACTACTAAGCCCGAAAAACTGTCTTGTGCATGTTTTGTGCATGTTCTACACCAAATATATTATCTATTAAATTTGTCATTTTCGAACATAAAAGATCTTCACATAATAAATGTAGACTCAGAAGGAAGAAATTGAGTGAATCTTTATTGTCAGTTAATCTGTCTAGATGTATACAAATGCGACAAAAATATGCTTTACAGGTTCAAGTAAATATTTATTAATTTGTCAGCTAAATTCGCCATGCTCGACGATTCTTAAAATTTTCTTAACTTACGAAAGTCAGACTCATTGTATCATAACAAAGAACTCATTATTTGTTCTTCTTTATTGTCCTTCATGTTTGGGTCAGTAAACTTAACTTTGATTAATATCTAACAAAATCCCAAGTATAAGCAAACCAGGAATACCTGAGTGCACACTTACAATACCCTCCATATGGGGATAAACCCAACATTGAAATGGATTGGGTACCTTACGATTGAGAAAAGAACGTGGGCTTAAGGAGCTTAACAACTACAGTAGGACATCTCTTCCAATACGCAATATCAAGTTTCTTATTTGTCATATACAATAGACCAAGACTGACAATGAAATGCATGCACTTCAAAAGCTTATCGAGAGTTATCATTCCGCCTCCAGCAATAAGCATACAATCACATCTAAATCCACAACCAACTTCTTCTCTGAAATCCTAGCCAATCCATCACATTATTCAAAACTTCAGCAGAGTATTGGCATGAAAAGTACAGGTGAGTGTGATTTTCAGCATTATGAACATATTAAGAAACAAACATTGCACAAAGATGTGCTTCGCACACCCATATGACAAAGCCTATCTTGACTTAATAACATTTTCTACTTGACCAACCATAGTATATATGTAGGAGTGTGTATGGAAATTTTACTTCATTATTGTCTAATAAAACCAAACGTGTCAAATTTATGTTTTATAATCCTCCAACCCTCCTACTAAATTATTATTGAATTTGTAGAGTAAATCTTTGTTACGCTTTATCCGCCTTCTTGTTTAATGTTGTAGAAACTTTAAGATCATAATTATTCAAAGTGGATTAATAAATAACCTTTTTTTTTCGAGAAAAGAGGGCTTTATCCTATTCTAGTATAAGAAAGTAAGAGCAGAGTACATTGGATGTTTAGGGTTTATTTGTTTGCACGAAAGTAACTATGAAGTAGATGAAATAAATAAAGTAGAAGCTACTTCTGCTACTTTCGAGCAAAAAAATTTATTTGTTTATTCGAAAGACCTACTTACAGTTTTGTTAAGATGTTGTCTATGCAATATCTCTTGTTTAAATAATAACAAAGTTTCATTTGGTACTAATAGTGGTTTGAGATGTTTTGGTATAAGTAACTACGGATAGAGGATATGTACGATGCGAAATGACGCAAATATTAGCTCAAAAGCTGATTTCAGCATCATTACCATTGATGGCGGATGATGACCATCGATGGTTCAAGGCTCCATTGATGGTGCAAAAGTCCATAGACATGAATATCATCGATGGTGCACATCAACCATCATGGTCTCTCGACACCATCTCTAATCAAGAGGCACCATCGATGGTAAAGTCGGCTGATGCAAAATTTAATGATTCAATTGCAGCCGTTAGCCATTCATATTATCTCTAACCTCTACCATATTTCTCATATCTCTTTCCTGACCTAATTGTGAGAGAAAAACTTACAGAGAGAGAGAGAGAGAGAGAGAGAGAGAGAGAGAGAGAGAGAGAGAGAAGAGGAGGAGGAGGAGGAGTTTTAGGATTTTGAGTTTGAGAGATCAAGGAGTGATTTTTTGATTCCTCGGAGCCTTGTCAAACTCTTACTCGTCGCCAACAACATCTTCGAATCATTCCACAGTGAGGATAGTTTCCCTTGGATTAACCTTCATCACCGTTCTATCAAACTTCTCTTATATCCTTCAAAGAATGGTTTATTTTATCAAAAGGGTTGTAAGATCATTTTTAATTCTGAGCTTTAACTGATATTTAATTTGTATTTCTTTGAACTTCTTTTACAGCATACTTAAGCTGGTTGAATTGAATGTTGGAACTAGATAGGGCTAGGAGTTACTCATTGTGAAGAGTTAGGTTAGACAACTAGTTTTGGAGAAACTAGGGTTTCGGTCTTGAAAACCTATTGAATCGGGTTTGTGATTCAGCTAAACGCTTTTCATAGTGAGAAAGCCTCTATGCGAGAAGAAAGAGTGAATGTAGGATTGTTTATCCAAACCATTGTAAAATCTCATGTGTTCTGGTTGTGATTATTTCTATAATTATTGCATTGCTTATTATTATTATTATTTATTTTCACTACACATTCTCTGATATCTCGAAACACAGTAGGTAATCCTATATTCACCCCTTTCTTGGCTTGCATCTCAAATTTAACAAGTGGTATCAGAGCCTCATTACCCATATTTAGGTTTCATATCCTAGGGTAGAGATGTTTAGTTTAACAACCGCAACGGCTTTCCCAGAGGGACATGATGTCTATCGACCCTGCTTTTCGATGGGTCAAACTACACCTACTGGAAAGCGTGAATGAAAGTGTTTTAATTTGTTTCCACAGATTTTGACATTTGGAATATTGTTGAGACTGTTTATAGTGAACCCACTACCACTATAAGTGAGACAACATAGTCACACATAGAGATAAGTGGACCCCTGGTGGCAAAAAGATTAATCTTTGAAGGCAAAAGCAATGAATGCTCTTTATTATACTTTAACTGCTGAGGAATTTAACTGTGTGTCCAATTGATCTACTACACAAAAAATTCAGAACAAATTGAAAGTTACACACGAAGGAACTTCACAGGTAAAGAAGGCGAAACTTATGTTGCTCGTAAGTAAGTACGAAAATTTCAAGATGAAGGCCTCGGAGAGCATACAGGAAATGTTTTCCCACTTCACGAACATTATGAAATAATTAAAAGCATTGGGTAAAGAGTATGAAAACAAGGAGTTTATGAGAAAAATTATTCGTTGTGTTTCCAAAGATTGGGAACCAAAGGTAACGGCAATTGAAGAATTACAAAAATTTTGTGAACAAAAGAAGAAGTGTATTTGAAAGAAAGAGAAGATGATTCTAAAAATAACTACAAGAAGAAGTTATTGCTTTGAAAGCAAAAAGAGAAAAATCAAAGGCCAAGACAAATATGAGTGTGACCTCGTGGTCTGAGAGTGAGAATGATAACAGTGTAAATCAAATTTTAAAAGGCTTCAAATTCTTCATCAAATCAAATGATGGTAAAAAATTCCTACAAGACAAATAGAATCGCTGCACAAGAAAGGTAAATAAACTTAGCTCTAGTGGAAAGGTAACGGCAATTGAAGAATTATAAATTTTTTCTGAACAAAAGAAGAAGTGTATTTGAAAGAAAGAGAAGATGATTCAAAAATAACTACAAGAAGAAGTTATTGCTATGAAAGTAAAAAGAGAAAAATTAAAAGCCAAGACAAACATGAGTGTGAGCTCAAGTTTTGAGAGTGAGAATGATAACGGGGTAAATCAAATTTTGAAAGGCTTCAAATTCTTCTTCAAATCAAAAGATGGTTGAAAATTTCTACAAGATAAATAGAATCGCTACACAAGCAAGGTAAATAAACTTACCTCTAGTGGTTCTAATACTGAACCAACTTATTTTTAGTGTAGGAAACTCGGTCACCTAAGGAAGAATTACGTGCTGAACAAAACAGACTATAAAGTGAAGGACAAAATCGATCCCATTTAGATGACTGATACTGTCATCTTGAATAGTTAATGGAATCTTAGTGAATAGTTGCCGGTTTGTGAATGACCTTTACAGTTGTTTCTCGAGTTATACCTCTTATAGTTACTAGTGTGCTGTGATGAAACATAGTTATCATTATCGTGTATGAACTGATAGGACAATACTCATAGTGTGAGCCATTGATATGATATTGTGTTTCTAGTTTGCAAATGACATATTCTTGATAATGTTATATGATATTACAAATATTGGCCTTCGAGTCACTGGCCAGTATTGAGTTGATATATTATCACCTTGTTTTTTTTGTTTATTGCTCCTGATTGTTTGGCTACAGAAACTAACACAAATTTTTGTCTGATTATACATGCATCTGTAACTTTATAGACTAGAATGTTGGGTGTTTGACTGGATAAAATTTGGGTTACTGGTAAATGGTGGTGGTGGTTGCTTGCGAGAGTGCAAACTCTCAGAACTGTGGTAATGGACTGTTATTGTGCATATTATGTCACATCAATTATTCTGAAGATCCATAGTGTATAAAGCTACCCCTAAGGAATCCTAAATATAAGGGTTAGAGTCTAAGACTGACACTATATAGGGAGTGCATTAGAACTTATCCCTCTCATGTACTATTGATAAGAGACCCGTCAAGGATAATAATTCGTTATGCATAGGAAATCGAGGCTAGTGCATAACATCATGTATAACCACCTAATAAAAAATTGACTTGAAAATGTGGGGTTAGTTATGGGGATATACTTGGTAATTATCAATATGCTTAATGGGAGATCGGAACGCATGACATTGACCCAGATTACAGTGTATTGTTGCCCGGATTGACAGTGCACTGTCATGTTAATTGATTGGTTGTTTCACATTAAGATATTGACGGTGACCCTGTATTTCTAATAACTTATAAAAACTATTTAATATGTTTCGATTGTTTATTAATAATTGTTTGCTCTTATTTGTTATGAGATGATACTTGTAGTGCTCCTAGTTCAATCTCATAGTTACTTTTCGGTTGTATCTTATAGGTAAGTACTAGATCGTTCCCGAGTTGTAGGTGAGTATATAATCTCTTACCTGCATTTTACCCTATCATATTGAGCCCTATCTTTCTATTTAACCTCGTTCTTGAGGCACTTGTTAATAACGCTCTGGCATTCTGCTGTTGTTCTTTTCATCAGCTGCTATAATTGGCAAGCGACTCAAGTTGGATACCGCAGTGCATATGTGCACTTCAGGGAGTTAAAATGATTAAAGCATGATGAGTGAGATTACATCGCTTGTTTTCTAGTTTTGTAGTGAAACATAGTGTAGTTTCGGGATGATAGAGGTGGAAGTGTACCTATCGATATTTTCGTGGAAGGAAATAATGGTCTGGATTGCTATCCATCTACATATGCCCTTGAACTCAGATGTAAATTTGTTTACTAGAGGTGTGAATGTGATAAGGGCATATCAAAGTAGAAGAAAGTGTTCAAGGCTTGTTTGACAGCTTGTGTATATCATTCATGGCAAGAGAGGAATCGTAGGATGTTCACTGGAAAGAAGACTAGTGTGGATGTGATTGTAAAGGAAATTAAGTGAGAAGTGCTTAGTAGAGTCTATCATGCTTGCTAATGTATCTACTAGAGTGGCTCTATTTATAGTTAGACAGATTTTTGTAAGCTTCCACGTATGCCCAGAATATGTTCGTACTTTATAGATATTGGCAATTAAAATTCAGTTCACTCACTTAAAAAAAAAGAACCTTTAAATGTAAAATGAATGTTGGAGATCCTGAAGATGCAAGAAAGAAAGAAGATAGTTTGCTACAAAATGGATCTTTAGGAAAACGAAAAATGTTTTGTGCCATAATATTCTAGATTTCCTATGAATGAAGCATGGAATGAAGCCACAATGAAGAATTTCCTGGAGTTACAAAGGGAGCTTTTCAGACTAATGGATTGAGAATAGAAGCTGTAACTTTATGAGGTTGAATTTCTAGTTGTTCCTTGCTAGTTTATTGGCTGAGCAGTCGACTGTTAACTGACAACATTCTTTTTCTTTATTTATTTTCTTTGTCTTTTACTCGACCCTTAACTTAATGGAGGATATAATCATTCTAATTAAGGAGAACTGAAAGAAAGAATATTATGATCCATGTAGCCGACTTAAAATTTTTTAAGATAAAGAGCTTGTTATTGTCTTTTAGTTTGACCACCGTGTTAACAAAGCTTGTATTACCACGCTCACCCATCCGAGGCCATAACGCTTTAAAATATCCAATACCAGACAACCTCCACCTCGAACAAGAGTATTGAGTCTCCTCGCTGGCACTCCAAATAGAGTCAAAAAAACATTACGTGTTGGCACTTGGCAGCCGTTTCATAGCGGTCCCTTCTTCCACAAAAATTCCATTAAATTCTCTACTCCTTTTTATTCTTCTCTCACAGCACTCTCCTCCTCCATCAAACAAGCTCTCTCTCCACCAATCTTTCAACACTCTCCTCCTCCATCCTCTCCATCAAACAAACTCTAGATCTCTCCATCCAACAGATCTCAATGGAGAACAAACACAACTCCTCGATTAGTTCTAAGAAAGCCCAGAAACAATTTCGTAAACTAGAAACGATGAAGAGCAAACCCAATCCTTCCTATCCTCATCAGCAGACCAAAACAGCTCAAAAATTGCTCCCTGACCTCAACCGACAAAGCAAGATCTTTCGTTGCAAGGAGTGCATTGCTGCGTTCACAAACGCTAAATCCTTGGCTGGGCACATGGGCTCTCACGCAAAGGCCAGGATTTTTCAGGCGAGGCTTCAAGAGAAGTTGAGAGTTCTCAAGAGGGCTAAGCTTGAGAGGGAGGCTGCAGAGAAGGAGAGAGCAAGAGAGGAGATGGCAAAAGCGAGAGAGGAGGTGGGAGAGAATGATGAGACCCAGAGTGACGATGGGAGTAGCGAAGTATTGATCACTAGTAGCTATCGTGTTGCCGAAGATGTAGTTATCATTATCGATGAGGATGATGACCACGACATCTAGATATGTAGCTTTGGTTCGTTGATCTTGGTTTTTTTTTTCTTTTCTTTAGTTATGTTTTTATGTTTTAGGGTTTCTTAATGTTTTGTTTACATTTTAGGCTGTGATGTTTTATGGGGTTGAAGGTTAATGGAGTGGGTGTGTGTTTTTGTAATGGCTTTGTGAATAAAGCTTAAGGTGGTCATGTATCTTTGGTTCATAAATTGATGCTTCGGACATTAGGGTTTCTAGATAAAATCTCTTATCTGAATGTTAACTAATACATTTTGTCACACCTAATTTTATGCTAGTTTGTTTAAAGTCTCCATAGCTTTGCTCCCCAAAAGATTAATAAAATAAATTTAGAGAGATTTGAATAAGCTTAACTGATGGTTTACATGTTAGGATTTATCTGTGATGTTTAGTGTGGGGTAAATGGTGATTGAGGTTGGGTGTGTTTGTGTACAAGCTATGTCATGTGTTGAGAATAAAGCAAAGGTGGTCTATCTTTTGTTCGTAAATTGATGTTTCCGAGATTAGGCTTTCAGGATAAAATCTCATATCTGAATGCAATTAATATTAATGCATATTGTAACACTACTAAATTTGACTCATTTTATGCTTGTCTAAACTATCCACCGCTTTGCTCCCCAGAACATCCAAAAAAGTAAATAAAATATAATAACAGAAGATTTAATTATTGCAATAATGAAGTTAGCTTCAAAAAAAAGTAATTACAAATCTGAAAAGGATTTATTGTAGAAACATATAGTAAGTTAAACTTGAACTCGGACACTTTATTAGCTTGTCAATGAAAGGATAAAAATAAAGAAGAGATCTGAATAAGATAAATTCAAGAAAGTACTTCAAATGAAAAATCAAATTTATCGATCTTATAAATTAGTACATCCATGTTATTGTACAACAATTAAAGAGGGAGGATATGATTTAATTTGCACATATTCTTGTTTGAAAAGAGAATGTGTATCCAAAAATTTAAATTAGAACATACAACAATATTTAGACATAATTAAGTTTTAACTTGGATTGATCTCAGTGTTAATTTAGGCTTTAGATAACTATGCTCTTTGGATTTCATATGCATATTGTTGCAATTAGGGTAGGTATCAAATGTTCTACAAACACAAGATTTAACAAGAAAAATTAGCGATAATTAATAATGGAAAACTTAAGAGGTGGAGTTATGAACATCTTTTGCGTGTGAAGGAGAGGATAAGCCCTAACAAACCCTCATTACTATTGTTCAAGAAAACAAAAAGGATTGTAACAGATGTTCAGAGGTCCCAGCTCAGGTTTTGGAGCCTAGTGCCTCCTCCTCTTTGCACACAAGTTTCTCTCCCTTCTCAGTAGCTCTCCTTTCTTTCTACCAAGACTCTCTCTCTCTCTCTCTCTCTCTCTCTCTCTTCCTCTCATCAATGGAGTCGGTGAACATGATCCCACAAAAACCATCGAGATCAAAGCTTTGGATCAGAAGGAAGAAGAGTAGCCAGTAGCCAGAGCCACTGACCACACCTCCAGTTGCTAAACCTGAGGCTGCTACGGTTCACGTGGTTCAAGAAGAAGGATCAAGCGTGGTTGTGATGGGTGTTGATGAGCTTAAAAAAGAAGGATCAAGTGATGTTGTGGTGGTTTGTGATGAAGTTCAAAAAGAAGGATCAACCGAAGTTTTGATCATTGATGATGAGGTTGAGAAAGAAGGGTCAAAGACTGCCAATCCTTCAAATGCAAAGCCGGTGATCCCTGTGTTAATGTAATGTGCTGATGGATCAAATAATCATGCCCATCTGTGTTTAATTTAGTTAAGTGTTTTAATTATGTTCTGTTATGGGGTTAGGTGAGTACAACTATCAACTCCACTGTTGTACATCATATAAGTTGTAAGAGATGTGAGTTTAAGAAATAGAACTCTAACATCTTACTGCAGCCTCTATTATCTACCTCTCTATGTACTGTTGCTGTATAGATCTCCATATACTTTCAAATTTGTTTTATTCCTCCACCCAAATCACTATAATAGCTGCCCAATATCCAACACCCTGACATCAACGTTCCTGCTGCTGAGGAGAAGGAGGTGGTTTATCCACTGCCAGATCTTAACTAGCCCAGTGCTAAAAGCTTGGAGGATAGTGACATAGAGATTGATCTTTTGGATTCCATGTTATTTGGTCTTGATCATGAGACAAACGGGATAGATGATGTTGATGATACTAGTGAGGATCTAGATCTCAACCTGTAGTAGGCAGCAAATGAACTCCTATCTGAAAAGTGAAAAAATAAGAGCTAGCTCAAAAAATTCTCTCTTTTTCGTTCGATGAAAACTTTCGTTAGCACCTGAGCTGTAGTTTTGTGGTATTGTGTGATGTAATAGTAACTATGTCTGACTTCTTATGTGTTTCAATAATTTCAGCTCGCTCTATGAAAAAAAAAATTTGTACATAATGTTCACAGGTTAATGAAAGGCTTTCATTTATCTAAAAAAACGACTATAACTATATTACTAAAGGTGGAAATTTGCTAAAAACTAAGGTCTTGTTGCTAGAATTTCAAGAATCTATCAGTCTAGTTACTGTTGAAAATTTCTTAGTCTGGTTGGCTCCATCTAATCCAGATACATGGAAAACATACATTATATGTCAAAACTCTTTTCGGATTGGGAGATATTGCTTTTTCTTCACGGTTAAGTCAACAATATTAACTTAGAGGGGACACATGATAGGCCTTCCAGCGCTCTGACTGCTCCATGAATTCTTCTACCACACCCCCTGAATCATTTGTGAGCTAAATATTTATCATGTTTTATCGATCTTAAAATTTATCGTTATCTTTTAAAATGCCAAATTTATAAGATCGCCGCTGCAAAATTATTGGTTGTAATTTAATATTCTCTGAATGTATTCAAATACAACAAATTTATGCTTTAGAAATAAAAATTAAACAATTACAGGATTTTGTACACTAAACGATCATGTTTGGTTTTATCGGTTTATAAGATTGTCGTATCTTATAAAAGATCTAAGTCATAAGATCATAATTTGCAAAAATATTGGTTGTAGTTTAACTTAGAGGGGACCCATGATAGGCCTTCCAGCGCTCTGACTGCTCCATTAATTCATCTACCACACCCCCTGAATCATTTGTGAGCTAAATATTTATCATGTTTTATCGATCTTAAAATTTATCGTTATCTTTTAAACTGCCAAATTTATAAGATCGCAGCTGCAAAAATATTGGTTGTAGTTTAAAATTGTCTGAATGTATTCAAATACAACAAATTTATGCTTTACAAATAAAAATTAAATTATTACAGGATTTTGTACACTAAACGATCATGTTTGGTTTTATCGGTTTATAAGATTGTCGTATCTTATAAAAGATCTAAGTCATAAGATCATAATCGAGAGAATCTTTATTGTTATTAGTCTAGTCAAAAACTTATCCACGTGAATAAAAATTACGCTTTATAACACCCCAAATATATTATCTATTAAATTTGTCGTTTTCGAACATAAAAGATCTTCACTTAATAAAATGTTGACTCAGAAGGAACAAATTGAGCGAATCTTTATTGTCAGTTAATCTGTCTAGATGTATACAAATGCGACAAAAATATTCTTTACAAGTTCAAGTAAACATTTATTAATTTGTCAGCTAAATTCGCCATGCTCGACGATTCTCCCCAAATATATTATCTATTAAATTTGTCGTTTACGAACATAAAAGATCTTCACTTAATAAAATGTTGACTCAGAAGGAAAAAATTGAGCGAATCTTTATTGTCAGTTAATTTGTCTAGATGTATACAAATGCGACAAAAATATTCTTTACAAGTTCAAGTAAACATTTATTAATTTGTCAGCTAAATTCGCCATGCTCGGTCTAGATGTATACAAATGCGACAAAAATATGCTTTACAGGTTCAAGTAAACATTTATTAATTTGTCAGCTAAATTCGCCATGCTTGACGATTCTTAAAATTTTCTTAACTTACGAAAGTCAGACTCATTGTATCATAACAAAGAACTCATTATTTGTTCTTCTTTGTTGTCCTTCATATTTGGGTCAGTAAACTGAACTTTGATTAATATGCAACAAAAACCCAAGTATAAGCAAACCAAGAATACCTGAGTGCACACTTACAATACCCTCCATATGGGGATCAACCCAACATTGAAATGGAATGGGTACCTTACGAGTGAAAAAGAACGTGGGCTTAAGGAGCTTAACAACGTACAATAGGACTTCTCTTCCAATATGCAATATCAAGTTTCTTATTTGTCATATACAATAGGCCAAGACTGACAATGCAACGCATGCACTTCAAAAGCTTATCAAAAACTATCATTCGGCCTCCGGTAATAAGCATACAATCACATCTAAATCCACAACCAACATTAAAATCCACAACCAACTTCTTCTCTGAAATCCTAGCCAATCCATCACACTATTCAAAACTTCAGCAGAGTATTGGCATGAAAAATACAGGTGAATATGATTTTCAGCATTATGAACATATTAAGAAACAAACATTGCACAAAGACGTGCGTTGCACACTCATATGACAAAGCCTATCTTGACTTAATAACATTTTCTGCTTGACCAACCATAGTATGTAGGAGTGTGTATGGAAATTTTACTTCATTATTGTCTAATACAACCAAACGTGTCAAATTTATGTTTTATAATTCTCCAAGCCTCCAACTAAATTATTATTGAATTTGTAGAGTAAATCTTTGTTACGTTTTATCTGCCTTCTTGTTTAATGTTGTAGAAAATCTAAGATCATTTATTCAAAGTGGATTAATAATTTACCTTTTTTTTTTTGATAATAGAGGGCTCAAGCCTATACTAGTATAAGAAAGAAAAAGCATAGTACATAGGATGTTTAGGGTTTGTTTGTTTGCATGAAAGTAACTATGAAGTTAATGAAATAAATAAAGTAGAAGCTACTTCTGCTACTTTTGAGCAAAAAAATTTATTTGTTTCTTCGAACGACCTACTTACAGTACTGTTAGGATGTTGTCCATGCAATATCTCTTGTTTGAATAATAATAAATTTTAATTGGCACTAATAGTGGTTTGAGATGTTTTAGTACACGTAACTACAGATGTAGGATATGTACGAGGCGAAATAACGTGAATATTAGCTCAAAAGCTGATTTCAGCATCATTACCATCGATGGTGGATGATGACCATCGGTGGTTCAAGGCTCCATCGATGGTGCAAAATTTCATAGACCTGAATATCATTGATGGTGCCCATCAACCCTCGATGGTCTCTCGACACCATCTCTAATTGAGAAGCACCATCGATGGTAAAGTCGGCTGATGCAAAATTTAATGATTCAATTGTAGCTGTTTGCCGTTCATATTATCTCTAACCTCTACCACATTTCCCATATCTCTTTCCTCGCCTAATTGTGTGAGAAAAACTTATATATATATATATATATATATATATATATATATATATATATATATATATATATATATATATATATATATATATAGAGAGAGAGAGAGAGAGAGAGAGAGAGAGAGGAGGAGGAGGAGGAGGAGGAGTTCTAGGATTTTGATTTTGAGAGATCAAGGGGTGATTTTTTTGATTCCTTGGAGCCTTGTCAAACTCTTACTCGTCGCACACAACATCTTAGAGAGAGAGAGAGAGAGAGAGAGAGAGAGAGAGAGAGAGAGAGAGAGAGAAGAGGAGGAGTTCTAGGATTTTAATTTTGAGAGATGAAGGAGTGATTTTTGATTCCTCTGAGCCTTGTCAAACTCTTACTTGTCGTACACAACATCTTAGAGAGAGAGAGAGAGAGAGAGAGAGAGAGAGAGAGAGAGAGAGAAGAGGAGGAGTTCTAGGATTTTAATTTTGAGAGATGAAGGAGTGATTTTTTGATTCCTCGGAGCCTTGTCAAACTCTTACTTGTCGTACACAACATCTTCGAATATATCCTAGGATAGTTTCCCTTGGATTGACCTTCATCATGGTTCTACATCAAACTTCGCTTATATCCTTCAAAGTACGATTTATTTTATCAAAAGGGCTGTAAGATCATTTTTAATTCTGAGCTTTAACTGATATTTGATTTGTATTTCTTTGAACTTCTTTTACAGCATACTCAAGCTAGTTGAATTGAGGGTTGGATCTAGCTAGGGCTAGGAGCTACTCATTGTGAAGAGTTAGATTAGACAACTAGTTTGAGAGAAACTAGGGTTTTGGTCTTGTAAACCTATTGAATCGGATTTGTGATTCAGCTCAGCTAAACTCTTTTCATAGTGAGAAAGTCTCTACGCGAGAAGGAAGAGTGAATGTAGGATTATTTATCCAAACCATTATAAAATCTCATGTGTTCTGGTTGTGATTATTTTTATGATTATTGCATTGCTTATTATTATTATTTTATTTTCACTGTACATTCTCTGATATCTCAAAAAATAGTAGGCAATCCTATTCACCTCTTTCTTGGCTTGCATCTTAGATTTAATAAGTGGTATGAGATTCTCGTTACCCATCTTTAGGTTTCACATCTTATGGTAGAGATGTCTAGTTTAACAACCACAACGGCTTTTCCAGAGGGACATGATGTCTACCAACCCTACTTTTCGATGGGTCAAACTACACCTACTGGAAAGCATGAATGAAAGTATTTTTGTTATCCACTAATTTCGACATTTGGAATATTGTTGAGACTAGTTATAATAAATCCACTACCACTATTAGTGAGACACCATAGTCACACTTAGAGATAAGTGGACCCCTGGTGGAAAAAAGCTTAATCTTTGAATGCAAAAGCAATGAATGCTCTTTATTATTCTTTAACTGCTGAAGAATTTAACTGTGTATCTAATTGATCTACTACACAAAAAATTCAGAACACATTGAAAGTTACACATGAAGGAACTTCACAGGTAAAGGAGGCAAAACTTATGTTGCTTGTAAGTAAGCACAAAAATTTCAAGATGAAGGCCTCGGAGAGCATTCAGGAAATGTTTTTCCACTTCACAGATATTGTGAAATAATTAAAAGCTTTAGGTAAAGAGTATGACAACAAGGAGTTTAGGAGAAAAATTCTTCATTATCTTTCCAAAGATTGGGAACCAAAGGTAATGACAATTGAAGTATTACAATTTTTTTCCGAACAAAGGAAGAAGTGTATTTGAAAGAAAGAGAAGATGATTCAAAAAATAACTACAAGAAGAAGTTATTGCTTTGAAAACAAAAAGAGAAAAATCAAAGGCCAAGACAAACATGAGTGTGAGCTTGAGTTCTGAGAGTGAGAATGATAACAGGGTAAATCAAATTTTGAAAGGCTTCAAATTCTTCTTCAAATCAAAAGATGGTCGAAAATTTCTACAAGACAAATAGAATCGCTACACAAGCATGGTAAATAAACTTAGCTCTAGTGGTTTTGATACTGAGCCAACTTGTTTTTTGTGCAGCAAACTCTCAGAACCGTGGTAATGGACTTTTATTGTGCATATTATGTCACCTCAATTATTCCGAAGATGCATGGTGTATAAAGCTACCCCTAAGGAATCCTAAATATAAGGGTTAGAGTCTAAGACTGACACTATAGGGAGTGCATCAGAACTTATCCCTCTCATGTACTGTCGATAAGAGACCCATCAAGGATAGTAATTCCTTATGCATAGAAATATCAAGGCTAGTGCTTAACATCATGTATAATCACCTAATAAAATATTGACTTGAAAATATGGGGTTAGTTATGGGGATATACTTGGTAATTTTCAAAATGCTTAATGGTAGATCCGAATGCATGACATTGACTTAGATTACAATGTATTATTTTTTGGTAAATGAAATTTTTTATTCATCACCAAGATGTAAAGTTTTTAGTACATCATATTGCTCAAACTGTAGAGTATACAATGAGAATATTAGCACTCGTGATCTAACCCAAAACACAACCTCAAAAGAAAATTTACAGAGATTAACTACTCTTTGTTATCTTCCAACAGAGGATTGTTGAGCATTACCGCCAAAACACCGACTTTAATTTCTTTAACTATCCGACAAGACTTCTTCTTTTGATGAAAATCCTTGCATTGCGCCACACCAAATGTCAGAGACCACGTAAGATAAAGCTAGCCTCTTAGTTTTTAATTTGAAACCCTTCCCCACGCCTAAAGTTGTACCAGTCCAATAATTGATTCCAATCACAAGATCTCCATCTATATTGAAGCCAATCCATGATACGATTCCAAACACCCATAGAAGTTGCATTCAAAGAATAGATGATTTCGACTTTCCAATGTGAAATAGAACATAAGTCGCATACATTATCTTGAATAATCCCTCTCCTAAGCAATTTATCTTGAGTTAGTAGTCTATTTTGAACTGCTAACCATAGGATAAAGGAATGCTTAGGGAAATTCATTTTCTCCCACACTGTTCCAGGACAAGGCACATTGCTAGTCGCAGGGGATATCTTAGAGTGTAAAGCAGAATGCTTGACTTTAGAATCATTATAGCATGAACCAATTAAGTTCTTCAAGTTATCAATTCCTCCACAGTGTTGATTACAGCGTATTGTTGCCCGGATTGATAGTGCACTGTCATATTGATTGCTTGGTTGTTTCACATTAAGATATTGACGATGACCCTGTATTTCTAATAACTTATAAAAACTATTTAATATGTTTTGATTGTTTATCAACAATTGTTTGCTCTTATTTGTTATGAGATGATACTTGTAGTGCTCCTAGTTCAATCTGATAGTTACTTTTCGATTGTATCTTATAGGTAAGTACTATATCGTTCCCGAGTTGTAGGTGAGTATATAATCTCTTACCTGCATTCTACCCTATCATGTTGAGCCCTGTTTTTCTATTTAACCTTGTTCTCGAGGCACCTGTTAATAACGCTCTAGCATTCTACTATTGTTCTTTTCTTCAGTTGCTATAATTGGCAAGCGACTCAAGTTGGATACCGCAGTGCATATGTGCACTTCAGGTAGTTAAAATGATTAAAGCATGATGAGTGAGATTACATCGCTTGTTTTCTAGTTTTGTAGTGAAACATAGTGTAGTTTCGGGATGATAGAGGTGGAAGTGTACCTATCGATATTTTCGTGGAAGGAAATAATGGTCTGGATTGCTATCCATCTACATATGCCCTTGAACTCAGATGTAAATTTGTTTACTAGAGGTGTGAATGTGATAAGGGCATATCAAAGTAGAAGAAAGTGTTCAAGGCTTGTTTGACAGCTTGTGTATATCATTCATGGCAAGAGAGGAATCGTGGGATGTTCCTTTGGAAAGAAGACTAGTGTGGATGTGATTGTAAAGGAAATTAAGTGAGAAGTGCTTAGTAGAGTCTATCATGCTTGCTAATGTATCTACTAGAGTGGCTCTATTTATAGTTAGACAGATTTTTGTAAGCTTCCACGTATGCCCAGAATATGTCCGTACTTTATTGATATTGGCAATTAAAATTCAGTTCACTCACTTAAAAAAAAAGAACCTTTAAATGTAAAATGAATGTTGGAGATCCTGAAGATGCAAGAAAGAAAGAAGATAGTTTGCTACAAAATGGATCTTTAGGAAAACGAAAAATGTTTTGTGCCATAATATTCTAGATTTCCTATGAATGAAGCATGGAATGAAGCCACAATGAAGAATTTCCTGGAGTTACAAAGGGAGCTTTTCAGACTAGTGGATTGAGAATGGAAGCTTTAACTTTAAGAGGTTGAATTTCCGGTTGTTCCTTGTTAGCTTACTAGCGGAGCGGTCGACTGTTAACTAACAACATTCTTTTTCTTTATTTATTTTCTTCCTTTTTTACTCGATGCTTGTTAACTTAATGGAGGAGATAATCATTCTAATTAAGGAGAACTGAAGAAAGAGTATTATGATTCATGTAGCCGACTTAAAAATTTTTAAGATAAAGAGCTTGTTGTTGTTTTTTAATTTGACCCCCGAGTTAACAAAGCTTGTTTTACCACGCTAACCCATCCGAGGCCATAACGCTTCAAAATATCCTATAACAGACAACCTCCACCTCCAACAAGAGTATTGAGCCTCCTCACTGGCACTCCAAATAGGGTCAAAAAAACATTACGTGTTGGCAGCCGTTTCATAGCGGTCCCTTCTTCCACAAAAAATTCCAATTTCATCATTAAATTCTCTGCCCCTTTTTATTCTTCTCTCACAGCACTCTCCTCCTCCATCAATCAAGCTCTCTCTCCACCCATCTCTCAACACTCCCCTCCACCATCCTCTCCATCAAACAAACTCTAGATCTCTCCATCCATCTGATCTCAATGGAGAACAAACGCAACTCCTCGATTAATTCTAAGAAAACCCAGAAACAATTTCCTAAACTGAAAATGATGAAGAGCAAACCCAATCCTTCCTATCCTCAGCAGACCCAAACAGATCATAAATTGCTCATATCAAAGTTAGAAGTAGTTGAGAGCAAGCCCACCATGTCCGAACCTAGGAATACACTCCTCATACCAAAGTTAGAAGTAACCGAGGACGAGCCCGACTTCGCCAATGCTAGACAAACCCTAGCTGTTCCTAAAATTATCATCCCAAAATTAGAAATCATGGAGACCAAACCCAGCTTCTCTATCCCAAAGATGGAAGTAATGGAGACGAAGCTGAACTGCTTCGCTGCTAATCAAACCCTACAGGCCCCTCAGGTAAAAACAATAGAAAGCTCTGAACCCCCCAAGCTTTTGCTCCCTGACCTCAACCGACAAAGCAAGATCTTTCGTTGCAAGGAGTGCATCGCTGTGTTCACGAACGCTAAATCCTTGGCTGGGCACATGGGCTCTCACGCAAAGGCCAGGATTTTTCAGGCGAGGCTTCAAGAGAAGTTGAGAGTTCTCAAGAGGGCTAAGCTCGAGAGGGAGGTCATGAGATCATGGAGAGAGCAAGAGAGGAGATGGCAAAAGCGAGAGGCGGCGAGAGAATGATGAGACCCATAGTGACGATGGGAGTAGCGAAGTATTGATCACTAGTGGCTATCGTGTTGTCAAGATGGAGTTATCATTATAGATGAGGATGATGACGACGACATCTAGATATGTAGCTTTGGTTTGTTGATCTTGGTTTTTTTTTTCTTTAGTTATGTTTTATCTTTTAGGGTTTCTTGATGTTTTGTTTACATATTAGGCTGTGATGTTTTATGGGGTTAAATGTTAATGGAGTGGGTGTATGTTTTTGTAATGGCTATGTGAATAAAGCTTAAGGTGGTCATGTATCTTTGGTTCATAAATTGATGCTTCGGACATTAGGGTTTCTGGATAATCTCTTATCTGAATGTTAACTAATACATTTTGTCACACCTAATTTTATGCTAGCTTGTTTAAAGTCTCCATCGCTTTGCTCCGCAAAAGATTAATAAAAAAAATTTAGAGAGATTTGAATAAGCTTAACTGATGGTTTACATGTTAGGATTCTTCTGTGATGTTTAATGTGGGGTAAATGGTGATTGAGGTTTGGTGTGTTTGTGTACAAGCTATGTCATGTGTTGAGAATAAAGCTTAATGTGGTCTACCTTTTGTTCGTAAATTGATGTTTCCGAGATTAGGGTTTGGGAATCTCATATCTGAATGCAATTAATATTAATGCATTTTGTAACACTACTAAATTTGACTCATTTTATGCTTGTCTAAACTATCCACCGCTTTGCTCCCAGAACATTCAAAAAGTTAATAAAAATATAATAAATGAAGATTTAATGATTGCAATAATGTAAATTAGCTTATAAAAAAAGAAATTACAAATCTGAAAAGGATTAATTGTTGAAACATATAGTAAGGTAAACTTGAAATCGGACACTTTATTAGCTTGTCAATGAAAGGAAAAAAATAAAGAAGAGATCCGATTAAGATTAATTCTAGAAAATACTTCAAATGAAAAATCAACTTTACCGAACTAATATTGAACATTGGTAATAAGATTAATTACTTACTTACCAAAAAATTAGTCCATCCATGTTATAGTACAACAATTAAAGAGGGAGGATATGATTTAATTTGCACATATTCTTGTTTGAAAAGAGAATGTGCATCTGCATAAATTTAAATTAGAACTTACAACAATATTTAGGCATAATTAAGTTTTAACTTCCGGATTGATCTCAGTGTTAATTTAGGCTTTAGATAACTATGCTCTTTAGATTTCATATACACACATTGTTTGCAATTAGGGTAGGTATCAAATATTCTACAAACACAAGAAACAAGAAAAATTGGCGATAATTGATAATGGAAAACTTAAGAGGTGGAGCTACTATGAACATCTTTTGCATGTGAAGGGGAGGATAAGCCCTAACAAACCCTCATTACTATCGTTCAAGAAAACAGAAAGGATTGTAACAGATGTTCAGAGGTCCCAGCACATGGTTTTGGAGCCTAGTGCCTCCTCCCACTTTGGACACAAGTTTCTCTCGCTTCTCAGTAGCTCTCCTTTTTTTCTACCAAGACTCTCTCTCTCTCTCTCTCTCTCTCTCTCTCTCACATCAATGGTCGGTGAACATGATCCCACAAAAACCATCACGAGCAAAACTTCCGATAAGAAGGAAGAAGAGTAGCCAGCAGCCAGAGCCACCGACCACACTTCCAGTTGCTAAACCTGAGGCTGCTACGGTTCACGAGGTTCAAAAAGAAGGATCAAGCGTGGTTGTGATGGGTGCTGATGAGCTTAAAAAAGAAGGATCAAGTGATGTTGTCGTGGTTTGTGATGAAGTTCAAAATGAAGGATCAACCGAAGTTTTGATCATTGATGATGAAGTTGAGAAAGAAGGGTCAAAGAATTCCAATCCTTTAACTGCAAAGCCGGTGATACCTGACATCAACCTTCCTTCTTTGAGGAGATGGAGGTGGTTTATCCATTGCCAGATCTTAACCAGCCCAGTGCTGAAAGCTTGGAGGATAGTGACATAGAGATTGATCTTTTGGATTCCATGTTATTTGGTCTTTATCATGAGACAAACGGGATAGATGATGTTGATGATACTAGTGAGGATCTAGAAAAGTAAAAAAATAAGAGCTAGCTCAAAAAATTCTCTCTTTTTCGTTCTATGAAAACTTTCGTTAGCACCTGAGCTGTAGTTTTGTGGTATTGTGTGATGTAATAGTAGCTATGTCTGACTTCTTATGTGTTTCAATAGTTTCAGCTTTGTTATTAGCATTTCGAAGGGGAAAAAATTCTTAGCAGGGCCATATTTTTATATCTTAATTTGTTTTGAGATTGTTTGGAATGTGTTGCCGACATATTTTCAGAAGTTTTTTTTTGTGATTTTCTTGTTTGAGGGTTTTTAACGCTTTTTTGCCCGAGGTTAGAGGTTGTATTGTTCATTTGGATATGCCCAATTTTTATTTGTACATAATGTTCACGTGTTAATGAAAGGCTTTCATTTATCTAAAAAACTATAACTTTATAACTAAAGGTGGAAATTTGCTAAAACTAAGGTCTGTTGTTAGAATTTCAAGAATATGTCGATCTAGTTACGTTTGAAAATCTCTTAGTCCGGTTGGCTCCATCTAATCGGATACATGGAAAACATATATTATATGTCAAAACTCCTTCCTGATTGGGAGATATTGCTTTTTCTTCACAGTTTAGTCAACAATATTAACTTAGAGGGGACCCATGATTGGCTTTCCGGCACTGAGACTACTCCATGAATTCATCTACCACACCCCCTAATCATTTGTGAGCTAAATATTTATCATGTTTTATCGATCTTAAAATTTATCGTTATCTTTAAAATGCCAAATTTATAAGATCGCAATTTAAAAATATTGGTTGTAGTTTAATATTGTCCGAATGTACTCAAATACGACAAATTTATACTTTACAAATGACAATTAAATTATTACGCAGCTTTGTACACTAAACGATCATGTTTGGTTTTATCGGTTTATAAGATTGTCGTATCTTATAAAAGATCTAAGCCATAAGATCATAATCGAGAGAATCTTTATTGTTATTAGTCCGGTCAAAAACTTATCCACGTGAATAAAAATTATGCTTTATAACACCCCAAATATATTATCTATTAAATTTGTCGCTTTCGAACATAAAAATCTTTACTTAATAAAATGTTGACTCGAAGGAAAAAATTGAGCGAATCTTTATTGTCGGTTAATTTATCTAGATGTATACAAATGCTACAAAAATATGCTTTACGTGTTCAAGTAAACATTTATTAATTTGTCAGCTAAATTCCCCATGCTCGACTATTCTCCCTAAATATATTATCTATTAAATTTGTCGTTTTGAACAAAAAAGATCTTCACTTAATAAAATGTTGACTCAGAAGGAAAAAATTGAGCGAATCTTTATTGTCAGTTAATCTTGTCTAGATGTATACAAATGCGACAGAAATATGCTTTACAGGTTCAAGTAAACATTTATTAATTTGTCAGCTAAATTCGCCATGCTCGATGATTCTTAAAATTTTCTTAACTTACGAAAGTCAGACTCATATTATCATAACAAAGAACTCATTATTTGTTATTCTTTATTGTCCTTCATATTTGGGTCAGTGGACTGAACTTTGATTAATATCCAACAAAAACCCAAGTATAAGCAAACCTGGAATACCTGAGTGCACACTTACAATACGCTCCATATGGGGATCAACCCAACATTGAAATGGAATATCAAGTTTCTTATTTGTCATATACAATAGACCAAGACTGACAATGCAACGCATGCACTTCAAAAGCTTATCAAAAGCTATCATTCGCCTCCTAATAAGCATACAATCACATCTAAATCCACAACCAACATTAAAATCCACAACCAACTTCTTCTCGAAATCTTAGCCAATCCATCACACTATTCAAAACTTCAGCAGAGTATTGGCATGAAAAGTACAGTGAGTGTGAGTTTCAAAGATCATGAATATATTAAGAAACAAACATTGCACAAAGGCGTCGTTGCACACTCATATGACAAAGCCTATGTTGACTTAATAACATATTCTCGCTTGACCAACCATAGTATGTAGGAGTGTGTATGGAAATTTTACTTCATTATTGACTAATACAACCAAACGGGTCAAATTTATGTTTTATAATTCTCCAAGCCTCCAACTAAATTATTATTGAATTTGTAGAGTAAATCTTTGTTACGCTTTATCGCCTTCTTGTTTAATGTTGTAGAAAATCTAAGATCATAATTACTCAAAGTGGATTAATACTTAACCTTTTTTTGTTGAGAAAAGTGGGCTTTAGCCTATACTAGTATAAGAAAGAAAAAGCATAGTACATAGGATGTTTAGGATTTGTTTGTTTGCATGAAAGTAACTATGACGTAGATGAAATAAATAAAGTAGAAGCTATACGCTACTTTCAAGGAAAAAATTTATTTGTTTTTGAAAGACCTACTTACAAGATCTTGTTAGGATGTTTTCCATGCAATATCTCTTGTTTGAATAATAACAAACTTTTATTTGGTACTACTAGTGGTTTTAGATATTTTAGTACAAGTAACTATAGATATAGGACATGTACAAGGCAAAATGATGCTAATATTAGCTCAAAAGCCGATTTCAACATCATTACCATCGATGGTGGATGATGACCATCGGTGGTTCAAGGCTCCATCGATGGTGCAAAAGTCCATAGACATGAATATCATCGATGGTGTGCATTAACCATCAATGGTCTCTTGACACCATCTCTAATCAAGAGGCACCATTGATGGTAAAGTCGGTGATACAAAATTAATGGTTTAATTGCGACCATTCGCCATTCATATTATCTCTAACCTCTACCACATTTCACATATCTCTTTCCTCGCCTAATTGTGTGAGAAAACTTATATATATATATATATATATATATATATATATATATATATATATATATATATATATATATATATATATATATAGAGAGAGAGAGAGAGAGAGAGAGGAGTTCTAGGATTTTGATTTTGAGAGATCAAGGAGTGATTTTTGATTCCTGAGCCTTGTCAAACTCGTACTCATTGCACACAACATCTTAGAGAGAGAGAGAGGAGTTCTAGGATTTTAATTTTGAGAGATGAAGGAGTGATTTTTGATTCCTGAGCCTTGTCAAACTCGTACTCATTGCACACAACATCTTCGAATATATCCTAGGATAGTTTCCTTGGATTGACCTTCATCACCGTTCTACATCAAACTTCGCTTATATCCTTCAAAGAACAGTTTATTTTATCAATAGGGTTGTAAGATCATTTTTAATTCTAAACTTTAACAGATATTTGATTAGTATTTCTTTGAACTTCTTTTACAAAGATACTCAAGCTAGTTGAATTGAGAGTTGGGACTTGCTAGGGTTAGGAGCTACTCATTGTGAAGAGTTAGGTTAGACAACTAGTTTGGGAGAAACTAGGGTTTCGGTCTTGTAAACCTATTGGATCACGTTTGTGATTCAGCTAAACTCTTTTCATAATGAGAAAGCCTCTATATGAAAAGGAAGAGTGAATGTAGAATTGTTTATCCGAACCATTATAAAATCTCATGTGTTCTGGTTGTGATTATTTTTATGATTATTGCATTGCTTATTATTATTATTTTATTTTCACTGTACATTCTCTGATATCTCAAAAAATAGTAGGCAATCCTATTCACCTCTTTCTTGGCTTGCATCTTAGATTTAATAAGTGGTATGAGATTCTCGTTACCCATCTTTAGGTTTCACATCTTATGGTAGAGATGTCTAGTTTAACAACCACAACGGCTTTTCCAGAGGGACATGATGTCTACCAACCCTACTTTTCGATGGGTCAAACTACACCTCTTGGAAAGCATGAATGAAAGTATTTTTGTTATCCACTAATTTCGACATTTGGAATATTGTTGAGACTAGTTATAATAAATCCACTACCACTATTAGTGAGACACCATAGTCACACTTAGAGATAAGTGGACCCTGGTGGAAAAAGCTTAATCTTTGAATGCAAAAGCAATGAATGCTCTTTATTATTCTTTAACCGCGAAGAATTTAACTATGTGTCTAATTGATCTACTACACAAAAATTCAAACACATTGAAAGTTACACATGAAGGAACTTCACAGTAAAGGAGGCAAAACTTATGTTGCTTGTAAGTAAGCACAAAATTTCAAGATGAAGGCCTCGAGAGCATTCAAGAAATATTTTCCCACTTCATGGACATGGTGAAATAATTAAAAGCTTTAGGTAAAGAGTATGACAACAAGGAGTTTAGGAGAAAAATTCTTCATTATCTTTCCAAAGATTGGGAACCAAAGGTAATGACAATTGAAGTATTACAATTTTTTTCCGAACAAAGGAAGAAGTGTATTTGAAAGAAAGAGAAGATGATTCAAAAAATAACTACAAGAAGAAGTTATTGCTTTGAAAACAAAAAGAGAAAAATCAAAGGCCAAGACAAACATGAGTGTGAGCTTGAGTTCTGAGAGTGAGAATGATAACAGGGTAAATCAAATTTTGAAAGGCTTCAAATTCTTCTTCAAATCAAAAGATGGTCGAAAATTTCTACAAGACAAATAGAATCGCTACACAAGCATGGTAAATAAACTTAGCTCTAGTGGTTTTGATACTGAGCCAACTTGTTTTTTGTGCAGCAAACTCTCAGAACCGTGGTAATGGACTTTTATTGTGCATATTATGTCACCTCAATTATTCAAGATGCATGGTGTATAAAGCTACCCCTAAGGAATCCTAAATATAAGGGTTAGAGTCTAAGACTGACACTATAGGGAGTGCATCAGAACTTATCCCTCTCATGTACTGTCGATAAGAGACCCATCAAGGATAGTAATTCCTTATGCATAGAAATATCAAGGCTAGTGCTTAACATCATGTATAATCACCTAATAAAATATTGACTTGAAAATATGGGGTTAGTTATGGGGATATACTTGGTAATTTTCAAAATGCTTAATGGTAGATCCGAATGCATGACATTGACTTAGATTACAATGTATTATTTTTTTTGGTAAATGAAATTTTTTTATTCATCACCAGTATGTAAAGTTTTTTAGTACATCATATTGCTCAAACTGTAGAGTATACAACAGAGAATATTAGCACTCAGGATCTAACCCAAAACACAACCTCAAAAGAAAATTTACAGAGAGATTAACTACTCTTTGTTATCTTCCAACAGAGGATTGTTGAGCATTACCGTCAAAACACTGACTTTAATTTCTTTAACTATCTGATCAGCACTTCTTCTTTTTGACTGAAAATCCTTGCATTGCGCTCACACCAAATGCTGTAGACCACAGAAGATAAAGCTAGCCTCTTAGTTTTTAATTTGAAACCCTTCCCCCACAGTCTAAAGTTGTACCAGTCCAATAATTGATTCCAATCACAAGATCTCCATCTATATTGAAGCCAATCCATGATACGATTCCAAACACCCATAGAGAAGTTGCATTCAAAGAATAGATGATTTCGACTTTCCAATGCTGAAATAGAACATAAGCTGCATACATTATCTTGAATAATCCCTCTCCTAAGCAATTTATCTTGAGTTAGTAGTCTATTTTGAACTGCTAACCATAGGATAAAGGAATGCTTAGGGAAATTCATTTTCTCCCACACTGTTCCAGGACAAGGCACATTGCTAGTCGCAGGGGATATCTTAGAGTGTAAAGCAGAATGCTTGACTTTAGAATCATTATAGCATGAACCAATTAAGTTCTTCAAGTTATCAATTCCTCCACAGTGTTGATTACAGCGTATTGTTGCCCGGATTGATAGTGCACTGTCATATTGATTGCTTGGTTGTTTCACATTAAGATATTGACGATGACCCAGATTTCTAATAACTTATAAAACTATTTAATATGTTTTGATTGTTTATCAACAATTGTTTGCTCTTATTTGTTATGAGATGATACTTGTAGTGCTCCTAGTTCAATCGATAGTTACTTTTCGATTGTATCTTATAGGTAAGTACTATATCGTTCGAGTTGTAGGTGAGTATATAATCTCTTACCGCATTCTACCCTATCATGTTGAGCCTGTTTTTCTATTTAACCTTGTTCTCGAGGCACTGTTAATAACGCTCTAGCATTCTACTATTGTTCTTTTCTTCGCTTGCTATAATTGGCAAGCGACTCAAGTTGATACCGCAGCGCATATGTGCACTTCGTAGTTAAAATGATTAAAGCATGATGAGTGAGATTACATCGCTTGTTTTCTAGTTTTGTAGTGAAACATAGTGTAGTTTCGGGATGATAGAGGTGGAAGTGTACCTATCGATATTTTCGTGGAAGGAAATAATGGTCTGGATTGCTATCCATCTACATATGCCCTTGAACTCAGATGTAAATTTGTTTACTAGAGGTGTGAATGTGATAAGGGCATATCAAAGTAGAAGAAAGTGTTCAAGGCTTGTTTGACAGCTTGTGTATATCATTCATGGCAAGAGAGGAATCGTAGGATGTTCACTGGAAAGAAGACTAGTGTGGATGTGATTGTAAAGGAAATTAAGTGAGAAGTGCTTAGTAGAGTCTATCATGCTTGCTAATGTATCTACTAGAGTGGCTCTATTTATAGTTAGACAGATTTTTGTAAGCTTCCACGTATGCCCAGAATATGTCCGTACTTTATTGATATTGGCAATTAAAATTCAGTTCACTCACTTAAAAAAAAAGAACCTTTAAATGTAAAATGAATGTTGGAGATCCTGAAGATGCAAGAAAGAAAGAAGATAGTTTGCTACAAAATGGATCTTTAGGAAAACGAAAAATGTTTTGTGCCATAATATTCTAGATTTCCTATGAATGAAGCATGGAATGAAGCCACAATGAAGAATTTCACGGAGTTACAAAGGGAGCTTTTCGACTAGTGGATTGAGAATGGAAGCTTTAACTTTAAGAGGTTGAATTTCCGGTTGTTCCTTGTTAGCTTACTAGCGAGCTGGCCGATCGTTAACTAACAACATTCTTTTCTTTATTTATTTTCTTCCTTTTTACTCGATGCTTGTTAACTTAATGGAGGAGATAATCATTCTAATTAAGGAGAACTGAAGAAAGAGTATTATGATTCATGTAGCCGACTTAAAAATTTTTAAGATAAAGAGCTTGTTGTTGTTTTTAATTTGACCCCGAGTTAACAAAGCTTGTTTTACCACGCTAACCCATCCGAGGCCATAACGCTTCAAAATATCCTATAACGCACAACCTCCACCTCCAACAAGAGTATTGAGCCTCCTCACCGCACTCCAAATAGGGTCAAAAACATTACGTGTTGGCGGCCGTTTCATAGCGGTCCCTTCTTCCACAAAAATTCCAATTTCATCATTAAATTCTTCGCCTTTTTATTCTTCTCTCACAAAGACTCTCCTCCTCCATCAATCAAGCTCTCTCCACCCATCTCTCAACACTCCCTCCACCATCCTCTCCATCAAACAAACTCTAGATCTCTCCATCCATCGATCTCAATGGAGAACAAACGCAACTCCTCGATTAATTCTAAGAAAACCGAAACAATTTCCTAAACTGAAAATGATGAAGAGCAAACCCAATCCTTCCTATCCTCAGCAGACCCAAACAGATCATAAATTGCTCATATCAAAGTTAGAAGTAGTTGAGAGCAAGCCCACCATGTCCGAACCTAGGAATACACTCCTCATACCAAAGTTAGAAGTAACCGAGGACGAGCCCGACTTCGCCAATGCTAGACAAACCCTAGCTGTTCCTAAAATTATCATCCCAAAATTAGAAATCATGGAGACCAAACCCAGCTTCTCTATCCCAAAGATGGAAGTAATGGAGGCAGTGACTGCCCATTGCTAATCAAACCCTACAGGCCCCTCAGGTAAAAACAATAGAAAGCTCTGAACCCCCCAAGCTTTTGCTCCCTGACCTCAACCGACAAAGCAAGATCTTTCGTTGCAAGGAGTGCATCGCTGTGTTCACGAACGCTAAATCCTTGGCTGGGCACATGGGCTCTCACGCAAAGGCCAGGATTTTTCAGGCGAGGCTTCAAGAGAAGTTGAGAGTTCTCAAGAGGGCTAAGCTCGAGAGGGAGGCTGCGGAGATCATGGAGAGAGCAAGAGAGGAGATGGCAAAAGCGAGAGAGGCGGCGAGAGAGAATGATGAGACCCATAGTGACGATGGGAGTAGCGAAGTATTGATCACTAGTGGCTATCGTGTTGCCGAAGATGGAGTTATCATTATAGATGAGGATGATGACGACGACATCTAGATATGTAGCTTTGGTTTGTTGATCTTGGTTTTTTTTTTCTTTAGTTATGTTTTATCTTTTAGGGTTTCTTGATGTTTTGTTTACATATTAGGCTGTGATGTTTTATGGGGTTAAATGTTAATGGAGTGGGTGTATGTTTTTGTAATGGCTATGTGAATAAAGCTTAAGGTGGTCATGTATCTTTGGTTCATAAATTGATGCTTCGGACATTAGGGTTTCTGGATAATCTCTTATCTGAATGTTAACTAATACATTTTGTCACACCTAATTTTATGCTAGCTTGTTTAAAGTCTCCATCGCTTTGCTCCGCAAAAGATTAATAAAAAAAATTTAGAGAGATTTGAATAAGCTTAACTGATGGTTTACATGTTAGGATTCTTCTGTGATGTTTAATGTGGGGTAAATGGTGATTGAGGTTTGGTGTGTTTGTGTACAAGCTATGTCATGTGTTGAGAATAAAGCTTAATGTGGTCTACCTTTTGTTCGTAAATTGATGTTTCCGAGATTAGGGTTTGGGAATCTCATATCTGAATGCAATTAATATTAATGCATTTTGTAACACTACTAAATTTGACTCATTTTATGCTTGTCTAAACTATCCACCGCTTTGCTCCCAGAACATTCAAAAAGTTAATAAAAATATAATAAATGTAAGATTTAATGATTGCAATAACAGAAATTAGCTTATAAAAAAAGAAATTACAAATCTGAAAAGGATTAATTGTTGAAACATATAGTAAGGTAAACTTGAAATCGGACACTTTATTAGCTTGTCAATGAAAGGAAAAAAATAAAGAAGAGATCCGATTAAGATTAATTCTAGAAAATACTTCAAATGAAAAATCAACTTTACCGAACTAATATTGAACATTGGTAATAAGATTAATTACTTACTTACCAAAAAATTAGTCCATCCATGTTATAGTACAACAATTAAAGAGGGAGGATATGATTTAATTTGCACATATTCTTGTTCGAAAAGAGAATGTGCATCTGCATAAATTTAAATTAGAACTTACAACAATATTTAGGCATAATTAAGTTTTAACTTCGGATTGATCTCTGTTAATTTAGGCTTTAGATAACTATGCTCTTTAGATTTCATATACACACATTGTTTGCAATTAGGGTAGGTATCAAATATTCTACAAACACAAGAAACAAGAAAAATTGGCGATAATTGATAATGGAAAACTTAAGAGGTGGAGCTACTATGAACATCTTTTGCATGTGAAGGGGAGGATAAGCCCTAACAAACCCTCATTACTATCGTTCAAGAAAACAGAAAGGATTGTAACAGATGTTCAGAGGTCCCAGCACATGGTTTTGGAGCCTAGTGCCTCCTCCCACTTTGGACACAAGTTTCTCTCGCTTCTCAGTAGCTCTCCTTTTTTTCTACCAAGACCTCTCTCTCTCTCTCTCTCTCTCTCTTTCTCTTTCTCTCTCTCTCACATCAATGGTCGGTGAACATGATCCCACAAAAACCATCACGAGCAAAACTTCCGATAAGAAGGAAGAAGAGTAGCCAGCAGCCAGAGCCACCGACCACACTTCCAGTTGCTAAACCTGAGGCTGCTACGGTTCACGAGGTTCAAAAAGAAGGATCAAGCGTGGTTGTGATGGGTGCTGATGAGCTTAAAAAAGAAGGATCAAGTGATGTTGTCGTGGTTTGTGATGAAGTTCAAAATGAAGGATCAACCGAAGTTTTGATCATTGATGATGAAGTTGAGAAAGAAGGGTCAAAGAATTCCAATCCTTTAACTGCAAAGCCGGTGATACCTGACATCAACCTTCCTGTTGCTGAGGAGATGGAGGTGGTTTATCCATTGCCAGATCTTAACCAGCCCAGTGCTGAAAGCTTGGAGGATAGTGACATAGAGATTGATCTTTTGGATTCCATGTTATTTGGTCTTTATCATGAGACAAACGGGATAGATGATGTTGATGATACTAGTGAGGATCTAGAAAAGTAAAAAAATAAGAGCTAGCTCAAAAAATTCTCTCTTTTTCGTTCTATGAAAACTGTCGTTAGCACCTGAGCTACAGTTTTGTGGTATTGTGTGATGTAATAGTAGCTATGTCTGACTTCTTATGTGTTTCAATAGTTTCAGCTTTGTTATTAGCATTTCGAAGGGGAAAAAATTCTTAGCAGGGCCATATTTTTATATCTTAATTTGTTTTGAGATTGTTTGGAATGTGTTGCCGACATATTTTCAGAAGTTTTTTTTTGTGATTTTCTTGTTTGAGGGTTTTTTTTAACGTTTTTTTTTGCCCGAGGTTAGAGGTTGTATTGTTCAGCTGGATATGCCCAATTTTTATTTGTACATAATGTTCACAGGTTAATGAAAGGCTTTCATTTATCTAAAAAAAAACTATAACTTTATAACTAAAGGTGGAAATTTGCTAAAAACTAAGGTCCTGTTGTTAGAATTTCAAGAATATGTCAGTCTAGTTACGTTTGAAAATCTCTTAGTCTGGTTGGCTCCATCTAATCCAGATACATGGAAAACATATATTATATGTCAAAACTCCTTCCGGATTGGGAGATATTGCTTTTTCTTCACAGTTTAGTCAACAATATTAACTTAGAGGGGACCCATGATTGGCTTTCCGGCACTGAGACTACTCCATGAATTCATCTACCACACCCCCTGAATCATTTGTGAGCTAAATATTTATCATGTTTTATCGATCTTAAAATTTGTCGTTATCTTTTAGACTGCCAAATTTATAAGATCGCAGCTGCAAAAATATTGGTTGTAGTTTAATATTGTCTGAATGTACTCAAATACGACAAATTTATACTTTACAAATGACAATTAAATTATTACGCAGTTTTGTACACTAAACGATCATGTTTGGTTTTATCGGTTTATAAGATTGTCGTATCTTATAAAAGATCTAAGCCATAAGATCATAATCGAGAGAATCTTTATTGTTATTAGTCCGGTCAAAAACTTATCCACGTGAATAAAAATTATGCTTTATAACACCCCAAATATATTATCTATTAAATTTGTCGCTTTCGAACATAAAAATCTTTACTTAATAAAATGTTGACTCGAAGGAAAAAATTGAGCTAATCTTTATTGTCGGTTAATTTATCTAGATGTATACAAATGCTACAAAATATGCTATACGTGTTCAAGTAAACATTTATTAATTTGTCACTAAATTCCCCATGCTCGACTATTCTCCTAAATATATTATCTATTAAATTTGTCGCTTTGAACAAAAAGATCTTCACTTAATAAAATGTTGACTCGAAGGAAAAAATTGAGCGAATCTTTATTGTCGGTTAATCTTGTCTAGATGTATACAAATGCTACAAAATATGCTATACGTGTTCAAGTAAACATTTATTAATTTGTCGCCTAAATTCGCCATGCTCGATGATTCTTAAAATTTTCTTAACTTACGAAAGTCAGACTCATATTATCATAACAAAGAACTCATTATTTGTTATTCTTTATTGTCCTTCATATTTGGGTCAGTGGACTGAACTTTGATTAATATCCAACAAAAACCCAAGTATAAGCAAACCTGGAATACCTGAGTGCACACTTACAATACGCTCCATATGGGGATCAACCCAACATTGAAATGGAATATCAAGTTTCTTATTTGTCATATACAATAGACCAAGACTGACAATGCAACGCATGCACTTCAAAAGCTTATCAAAAGCTATCATTCGGCCTCCGGTAATAAGCATACAATCACATCTAAATCCACAACCAACATTAAAATCCACAACCAACTTCTTCTCTGAAATCTTAGCCAATCCATCACACTATTGAAAACTTCAGCAGAGTATTGGCATGAAAAGTACAGGTGAGTGTGAGTTTCAGCATCATGAATATATTAAGAAACAAACATTGCACAAAGACGTGCGTCGCACACCCATATGACAAAGCCTATGTTGACTTAATAACATATTCTGCTTGACCAACCATAGTATGTAGGAGTGTGTATGGAAATTTTACTTCATTATTGACTAATACAACCAAACGGGTCAAATTTATGTTTTATAATTCTCCAAGCCTCCAACTAAATTATTATTGAATTTGTAGAGTAAATCTTTGTTACGCTTTATCTGCCTTCTTGTTTAATGTCGTAGAAAATCTAAGATCATAATTACTCAAAGTGGATTAATACTTAACCTTTTTTTTTGTTGAGAAAAGTGGGCTTTAGCCTATACTAGTATAAGAAAGAAATAGCAGCGTACATAGGATGTTTAGGATTTGTTTGTTTGCATGAAAGTAACTATGACGTAGATGAAATAAATAAAGTAGAAGCTACTTCTGCTACTTTCAAGGAAAAAAATTTATTTGTTTTTTTGAAAGACCTACTTACAAGATCGTTAGGATGTTTTCCATGCAATATCTCTTGTTTGAATAATAACAAACTTTTATTTGGTACTACTAGTGGTTTTAGATATTTTAGTACAAGTAACTATAGATATAGGACATGTACAAGGCAAAATGATGCGAATATTAGCTCAAAAGCTGATTTCAACATCATTACCATCGATGGTGGATGATGACCATCGATGGTGCAAAAGTCCATAGACATGAATATCATCGATGGTGTGCATTAACCATCAATGGTCTCTTGACACCATCTCTAATCAAGAGGCACCATTGATGGTAAAGTCGGCTGATACAAAATTAATGGTTTAATTGCAGCCATTCGCCATTCATATTATCTCTAACCTCTACCACATTTCACATATCTCTTTCCTGACCTAATTGTGAGAGAAAAACTTACACACACACATAGAGAGAGAGAGAGAGAGAGAGAGAGGAGTTCTAGGATTTTGATTTTGAGAGATCAAGGAGTGATTTTTTGATTCCTCGGAGCCTTGTCAAACTCGTACTCATTGCACACAACATCTTCGAATCGTTGCACAGTGAGGATAGTTTCCCTTGGATTGACCTTCATCACCGTTCTACATCAAACTTCGCTTATATCCTTCAAAGAACAGTTTATTTTATCAATAGGGTTGTAAGATCATTTTTAATTCTAAACTTTAACAGATATTTGATTAGTATTTCTTTGAACTTCTTTTACAGCATACTCAAGCCGGTTGAATTGAGAGTTGGGACTTGCTAGGGTTAGGAGCTACTCATTGTGAAGAGTTAGGTTAGACAACTAGTTTGGGAGAAACTAGGGTTTCGGTCTTGTAAACCTATTGGATCACGTTTGTGATTCAGCTAAACTCTTTTCATAATGAGAAAGCCTCTATATGAAAAGGAAGAGTGAATGTAGAATTGTTTATCCGAACCATTATAAAATCTCATGTGTTCTGGTTGTGATTATTTCTGTGATTATTGCATTGCTTATTATTATTTAATTTCCACTGCATATTATCTGATATCTCCAAAAATAGTAGGCAATACTATTCACCACTTTCTAGGCTTGCATCTCAGATTTAACAAGTTATATCAGAGTCTCGTTACCCATCTTTAGGTTTCACATCCTAGGGTAGAGATGTCTAGTTTGACAACCGCAACTGCTTTCCCAGAGGGACATGATGTCTATGGATCCTACTTTTCGATGGGTCAAACTACATCTTCTGGAAAGCGCGAATGAAAGTGCTTTTGTTATCCACTGATTTCGACATTTGGATTATTGTTGAGACTAATTATAGCAAATCCACTACCACTATTAGTGAGACACCATAGTCACACCTAGAGATAAGTGGACCCCTGGTGGCAAAAAGCTTAATCTTTGAATGCAAAAGTAATGAATGTTCTTTATTATTCTTTAACTGCTGAAGAATTTAACTATGTGTCTAATTGATCTACTGCACAAAAAATTCGAAACACATTGAAAGTTACACACGAAGGAACTTCACAGGTAAAGGAAGCGAAACTTATGTTGCTCGTAAGTAAGTATGAAAATTTCAAGATGAAGGCCTCGGAGAGCATTCAAGAAATATTTTCCCACTTCATGGACATGGTGAAATAATTAAAAGCTTTGGCTAAAGAGTATGAAAACAAGGAGTTTATGTGAACAATTCTTTGTTATCTTTCCAAAGATTGGGAACCAAAGGTAACGGTAATTGAAGAATTACAATGTTTTTTTGAACAAAAGTAGAAGTGTATTTGAAAGAAAGAGAAGATGATTCAAAAAATAACTACAATAAGAGGTTATAGCTTTGAAAGCAAAAAGAGAAAAATCAAAGGCCAAGACAAACATGAGTGTGAGCTCGAGTTCTGAGAGTGAGTATGATAACAGGGTAAATCAAATTTTGAAAGGCTTCAAATTCTTCCTCAAATTAAAATATGGTCAAAAATTCTTACAAGGGAAATAGAATCGCTACACAAGCAAGGTAAATAAATTTAGCTCTAGTGATTCTGATACCGAACCAACTTATTTTTGGTACAGGAAACTTGATCACCTTAGGAAGAATTACTCGCTGAAGAAAAAGGACTATAAAGGGAAGGACAAAATTTTCAAAATGACTACATGGAATGAGTTGGAGAGTAGCTCAAGCAATGATGATAAAAGAGCACAATGTTGTCTCATGGCTAAAGGTAGCAATTCAGATGATTTCGAATACGGGAGCTCTGATAGTAAGGTATACCCTATATATGATGATTTATACTCAAAAAATAGTGAAATGCTGTGTCAGTTTGAAAAACATGCTGAACAATATAATGTTGTTAAAAACGTGAATTCAAGTTTAAAGAAGGATAATAAATTGTCGAGTGGTAAAATTGAAAATCGTCTTTAAACTTGAATAGATCAAATAATATCACAAGTGAAGATACCCCTTTGAATGCATATAATATTCAATGTATAGAGATATGAATTATGATTTATCAAGCAATTAACCGATAAAACTTGTGAGAATGAGAAATTAGTTGCTCGGGTGAATGATTTTAGTGCTTAATGAACAAAAGAAGTTTGAAACTTGAAGCACTACTATTGTTTCAAAAAATAAATTGCTTAAATCCAAAATTGTTGATTTAGAAAAGGCAGTGAAAATTTTCTATTTGTGCTCTTAAGGCTTAAATGTGGTCCTTTCTTATCAACATTTCGCTAAACCAAAAACTAGATTATGCTATTCATATTCTAGTAAGAAGAAGTGTATCAAACCCCTCTTTTGTGAAAGAGAACAATTTGTCTTTCTATGCTCATATCTATAATGTATCATCAACTAATTGCACTTTATATAGTAGAATGAGGCATCTCTCAATGTTATGTCGCTTATAATATCGAACCAAAATTGTTAATTTGGGTACCTAAGTGGACCATTCCTAACCAGAATGGATCTGTGTTGATACCTAGGTCACACATATCTTATTTATTGTAGGTGTGCAGGCAGGCTAAGGAGCAAGGCAACATCTTAATTTCATTGCTCAAAGCATGAGATAGAAAACATAAATCTGTTACCTAGCCTGATAAAGAAGAATGGATATGTGATATTTTAGATCAACAAATAAGGTAAATTGTTGGAGTTTGTACAAAAGGATGAGAAGTTACTGATATGTTGCAAAATGAGTCTCATTATGCAAGCAATGATTCATTGTGAAGGTACACGATGCTTGCATAAATTATTATTTCAAGAATTCTTCTCAAAGGGATAAGGAAAGATACATTCCATAACCCTATTTGTTGTATGTACATAGTTTGTTTTGTTTTTTATTTTCTTTATTTTATTTCTAGTTTGTTTTTTTTTTTTTGATTTTTTCTTTTTTTCTTTTATTTGTTTAAATATCAAAATGAAATAAAAAAATTCTTTCTCTTCTGCTTGGTTTCTTTAAAAAATAAATAATAAAAAATAAAACTTGGACATACCTATGTATATGCTTTCATAGGAATGATTTAGATGATATAGTTCATCGGTATATAGGTTTGATTAATGACACATAGGTTCACATGTGTTTTTCATTCTATATGTATATATTTATGCACACAATGATCAAAAGATGATTGCATGATACTTTGTTTACATGATATATTTTAGGTAACAGTTCACACACTTGTATTTCATAATTATCATGTTTTGTCTTTGTGAAATAGTGGTAGAGTAGTCTTATATTTTGCTCATCGCTATTTCAAGTTATATCACGTGTTTTTGAGCATTTTTGACTTGGCTAATGCACTAACACATCTTTATCTATACTTAAGCGCATTTGTGTCAAAAATATGAACATACAATAAGAGTTGTATTTGTTAAAAATTGATCAAAGTTCCACACTCTTATAAAGGCCACGAAAATTGAGTGTATTTGTTAAGAGATGGTCAAAAAGACCAAGATTCGTGGATTCACATTTGTGCATATCTCAATGGGTAGCCATCCTATACTGAATATAATCTATATTTAGAGATGGTGTGAATCGCTCGTCAAGCAACATCATTCTTCTTCCTAAGTCCTGTACGACAAAGGTGATAGGGCGACACTTTGGTCTTTAGTTTTTAAGGTTGAGATAGCTCGGGTCTTATTTTTGCCCATTTATCACTTTGATATACCTGAATTTATCTTATGAGCCAGTATAAATCTCCTCACTATCTATTTCACGCAATTTACACTGCTATTTAATCTTTTCCTGTGTGCATATTGACGTGTTTTTTCATGTTCACATGTCATGCGATTAATTTTGATCCCTTGTGGTATTTTCTATCAAAGTTTTGTGTGACATTGTGTACTTTTCTATCCCGTACACCTTTCAGATGATTTTTTATCTGATTTTTCTTGTATTAAGTATATCCATTGTTGTGTTTTCCACTTTTGCTAATAACAAAAGGGGGAGAATTTGGAAAATTTTGATGAGTTTTTGCATGAGTAGAATTTTTGACTAAGTGGTATCATGTTTTAAAATTTTTATTTTATTTTTTGAAAAGCTGAATGTTTATGGGGATCTTTATAATACCCGTGCTTGTTTACATTTTTGATGAATGCATGATTGTAGGGGGAGCATTGCATATCATTTCTTGTTGCATGAAAGTGTAGTTGTGCTTAATTTGCTGCATATGTATCTCGAACATGCATGTATTTTTATATTTCAAATTTCAAGTTTGTTATTATCAAAAGAGGAAGATTGTTAGGACGTTGTCCATAAAATATCTCTTGTTTGAGTAATAAAAAACTCTTATTTGATACTAATTTGTAGTACATGTAAATATGGGTATGAGACATGTACAAGGTGAAACGACGCAAAAATCAGCTCAAACGCTGATTTCAATATCATTGTCATCGATGGTGGATGATGACCATCAATGGTCTAAGGATCCATCGATGGCGCAAAAGTCTAGAGACATGAATATCATCGATGATGCATGTCAACCATCGATGGTCTCTCGACACCATCGATGGTCAAGAGGCACCATCAATGGTAAAGTTAGCTAATGTAAAATTTAATGATTCAATCACAGCCGTTCATCATTCATTTCATCTCCAACCTCTACCATATTTCACATACCTCTTTCTTGACCTAATTGTTAGAGAAAACTTAGAGAGAGAGAGAGAGAGAGAGAGAGAGAGAGCAGGGGGTGTTATAGGGTTTTGATTTTGAGAGATCATGGAGTGATTTTTGATTCCCCGGACTAACGCCACGCGGAAGTAATAAACCTCAGAATCCACTAAGTCTGAATCCACATAGAACGATCTTCAAATCCACGAAGAACTTCGAATTCAAGAATAAAATATAATAAAGAGGAAATGTTATTGATGAAAAGTTACGCCTCTAGGGCTTACAATCCTCTGTTTAAATTGAAAACAAACAAGACTCCTATTAGGACTCGAACTTTAGCAAAAATAAAAATAACAAAACTCTCCTTAAAAGACTCCCTATGATTGGGAAAATAAATTCGTCAAATTTGGAATCAAATCGGATTTATTTCATAATCAAAACAGACTCCTAAAACATTACCTAAAATAGTAAAAATTTGACAAAACTCTGATTTCTCTCAATCTGGAGGGAATTTTGCAAAATAGATGGTAGAAAACTGAACATCGGTTGGTTTGGTTAACTCCGTCTCGAAAAAATACGCAATTTTCATATACAATTCATCCAAGTCCGTTGTACGGTTTGGGAGATATGATCCGTTCTTCATTGCAAGTTATTTTTTTCTATCGGGTCCGTGTTTGGGCTTCTGACGTTCCAGCTTCTCGATGAATATATCCGCAGTGTGTTCTACATCACGGAGCCTCGTTAAACTCTTACTCGTTGTGCACATCATCTTTGGATCGTTGCACAGTGATGAGAGTAACCATTGGATTGATCTTTATCACCGTTCTTCATTAAGCTTCACTTATATCCTTCGAAGGACGGTTTGTTTTATCAAAAGGACTGAAAGATCATTTTTAATTTTGAGCTTAATTGATACTTAATTAGTATTTCTTTGTACTTTTTTACGGTGTACTCAAGCCAGTTGAATTGAGGAGAAACTAGGTTTTCGGTATTGTAAGCCTACTAAATCAGGTATTGTGATTCAGGTGAACTCTTTTTATAGTGAGGAAGCCCCTTTGTGAGAAGAAAGAGTGGATATAGGATTGTTTATTCGAACCAATATAAAATCTCGTGTGTTCTGGTTATGATTATTTCTGTGATTATTGTATTGCTTATTATTTTATTATTATTATTATTATTTTCGACGCATATTCTGTGATATCTTGAAAAACAGTAAGCTATCCTATTCACCTCCTCTAGGCTTGCATCTCAGATCCAACAGGTACTTTCTTGAATGCCAATGTGACGCCTACGTGTCATACCTATTTTCTAAATGCTTTTCCAGCCTCAAGGCTCCAAAGTAGTTTGGAAGTACACTAGTACAAATATGCCCAGCCCCAACGGATGTCTAGAACTGTTGGGGCAAGTCCAATCAGAACTTTACCCAAAAACTTGGGGGGAATTTTCCCCCCAAATTTTTTAACCCAAAAAAAGAAAAAAAGAAGAAAGAAAACCCGATTTCACAACCTCCCAAACTCGTTCTCTCTCTCTCTCTCTCTCTCTCTCTCTCTCTCTCATTCCCGTTCCCAAATCCATCGCCGATCGGAGCACTCACTCACTCTCTCTCTCTCTCTCTCTTTCTCTCCCTCTCTCTCTCCTCTTTTCTCTCAAAACCCCCAAAACCTAACCGGCCCTAACCTCCTCTTTCCCCTCAAAACCCTAGCTAGCCCTAATTCCTTCTCCTCTCCCCTTAAACCCTCTCCGCTGTTGCTCCTAAATTCTGACCATCCTCGACACTCTCCAACGCCGCCACTAGAAGCTTCACTGCCGCCTGCACCGGAAGCTTATCAACTTATCATTTCCCTTTCATACGTGCGTTTTTGTTTGACTTGATCGAGTTTTGGGGATTTTTGTGATTTTTTGGGGTTTTTGATGTGGTTTGGTTTGATTTAGTGCAGGTTTGTTAACCAAATCTATCGCCCCCTTCATCCTACTTGCTGTCCAAAGCTCGGCCTCATGCCGTTCGAAGCTCAGTCAAAAACCCTAGATATCCCGTAGCCGACACCAAGTTCTCATCCTCCACGCCATCCTCCTCCTCCTCCGCTGCCGCCCTGCTGCTGCAGATCTCCAACCGCCCTCCTCCTCCATGCTAGCGGCTTCTTCTTCCTCCACCACCATCTTAAAAAGGTATGCAAATTTTGATTTTTTTTAATTTCTAGAAACTTTATGCAATTGCTCTGGAAATCCGAGCAATCTTCTTCTAGTACCCTTAGTTGAGTCCATCGTTACTAGTTTATTATTGTAAATTTTGATCTTGGTTGGTGCTTTGTGGATTGCATACAATATAAATAGCCTGTTAAATGTTGTAATAATATATAGTTGTATGGTTATGAGTTATATCTGGTTGTAATTGTATAATTTAACTACAGATTTGCTAACGTTACATTAACCAAGGACATTTTCTAGCCTTTTAATTTTCTTTATAATTCCCTATATTGAGTGTGGCTGCTTAATTTATTCAACTCTTGTCGTGTAATTTAACTACAGATTTGCTAACGTTACATTAACCAAGCACATTTTCTAGCCTTTTAATTTTCTTTATAATTCCCCTATATTGAGTGTGGCTGCTTAATTTATTCAACTCTTGTTGTGTAAATTCATGATTTCACATAGGCATAGGCTTATGAATATGATATGGTGATTCTGTATCTTGTTTGTATTTATCACTTAAACCTTTTTTTATTTTGTCTTCGTCAAAGTAAATTCTGTTTTAGTACAAAAATTCCTTATGTGTGTTTATGTATTAATAGAAATTTCTGATGAGCTTATTATGGTGCTTATGAATATGATATGGCGATTCTGTTTCTTGTTTGTATTTATCACTTAAACCTTTTCCTTTTCTCTAAGACCTACTTATGAAGCAGTAGCTTAGTGTAGACGGTCAAAATGTATTTTCACTTAGGTCGATGATCAGCTTGGATCCAAGGAGTGAACACCCATGGGCTAAACACTTCGAATGGGCCCAAAGTCAAGCCCACAACAAACTACAGCGAAGGTCGCCTGATGGCCGAAGCGAACTTTGCCAAGCCTAGAGCCGAATTCTGTGTCAAATTCGAACTCATAGACGAATCTCGCTGACTAATGAACTCCGCCCACATCAACTCAAGTGGACCAAGTCACCCACCTCCGAAGAAGGCGCTACATTCGGCTTACCTCACTCAAGACTCACAAATAAGCTCGCCTCTTCAAATAACTTCGCTAAGTCCACAAAGTCCGCCTAATAGCCATTCAGAGCTATTTTTCAGGAGAGTAATTGCTCCCCCATTACCTCCTATTTTTATAGCCACTTAATCCACAATTAAGGGGGCCATTAACTCTCTCTTTTAGCCTATAAATTAAAGGAGGGGAGATCATTTATTTTCGACATCTGATCTAATCTAAGGAGATCTAATCGAATCTAAGAGAGGAGATAGTATCCAAGAAGACTGTGTTATCTTCTAAAAAAGATCAAAAGATCAACTCACACGCATCGCACTTGCGAGCTCATTGAGGAACATTGCTAAGAGAAGACTGAGCTAGCTTCCAACCAATTCAACACTCAACAAGCAGAAAAAAGACCCATCGTCTTAATCGGCTCATCAACGGAGTACAAGATTCACACTCCACCGGCACGCAGACAAGATCCCCCAGGAAATATAAAATTTTCCTTCATTTCATTGTTAATTCTTTCATTATAATCTGCGTCAATTATAATACAAAAAGAACCCAAAATAGGATGGCGACTCTGCTGGGGACTTCCTTCTCAACCGACGAGAAGATTGTGTCAAAAACCGACACTAAGGCCCTCGGGTCTTTTGCTGAAATGCTAGTCATTGAATTTGACCAAGCGAAGTTCGAGGAGTCTATCTCCATGAACTCTTCGATGGTAGCTGTGCACAGTTGCAGTAGAATTCATCGCAGTGCGAGTCTCGGGTTCAAAGTGACCCCCGCGTGTGAAAAGGCCACCTTCGCCGAAGGAAGTTTGAGCTTAGCTAGAAGCCAAACGAACTTCGCCAAGAGCGAAGGAAATTCGACTCTCGCCTTGAGTAAAGATCAAGATATTGACACATCTGATCTCGGACTTTAGTCATCAACTCCGTTAGGAGTTCAATTTAAAGCGTCTCGCGACGCTCGTTATGCTTCCCCGATAGAAGCCAAGAATGGGGGTAACCCCTCACCAAAATTCCCTCAGAGGAATAAGATCATCGTTGATGATCTCACTGGACAAACATCTGGCCAGCGTCGTCGCAAGCGACGGTCGCATTCTAAGGCCACGACCAGTGAAGTTGACACTAATATTGATCTAAGAGAATTCATAACTCTGAAGAGAGCTCGCCAATGTCAGTATTGTGTGACCCTCAGAGAAGTGGTCTCGACAGTCTAAAAGAGTTGCCAATACAAAGAATCAGTCTTCAACCATCTCGGTCATGTCCCTGAGCCGTCGAAGGTTAAGACTAAACAACAACGACGTGCCCGAAGAGGCAAAACACAAGTCGTCGCTGTCAACATATGACAAGTGTAGCTTCCAAAGACGATGAGGAAGATACGGATAGCTCTCCTGATCTGATATATTCTCCTGGCATTAGGTCCATACTTCCAGAAGCGGAGGGTGTATATCGCAACACCAGGCTAAGAAGGAGAGCGGCGATTCCTTTTTACTACTCTTCCATGCAAACACCGCAATCTTCGTCTCAAGCAAATCAACCAACTTCTAGTGATGCCAACTTGGCCATAGCATTGAATCCAACCCCCAGTTCGAGTCAAGAACGACGGTGGGAAGTAAATGCAACAGACTGAGATGATATTCTGACTCAAATGGCAATCCAGAAGAAAGAGCCGGATGACCGGATCGAGTGCCTAGAAAGGATGATTGAGCAACTCTTGTTGAACCCTCATCCCCAAGCAAGCTCTTCAAAAGGGAAAAAGCCAATCAGTGAAGACCCTCTAGAAGAAGATCAAGAACACCAAGACGATGCGGATTCTGAGCATGCAAGATCAGAAGCGATGCTGCCTTCAAAGCCAAGCAAGGAAGCGAAAGCCGTGGAAGATATCCAGAAGCAGCTCAATGTTCTTTCTCAATGAACTGAGCTCAAGAAGGTTGGAATCACCCGACCTTATCCCATCGAGTGGGACATGGTTCCCTATCCGAAGAAGTTCAAGCTGCCTACGTTACATGCGTTTGATAGCAAAGGGTCTCCGAACCAGCATATCTACTACTTCCATCAGCAAACTAGGAATGTAGTGGGTAACGATGCCGTTAAGGCACGCCTTTTTATTGGCACTCTTCAAGAGGTAGCCTTCGATTGGTTTCAAAATTTGTCCGAAGGTTTAATCAGATCTTGGGCGGATTTAGAATCCATGTTCCTCTCACAATTCCATGAGGAACAATCTGATGTTACCATGGCCAAACTCCTTTCCGAGAAACAAAGCGGAAGGGAGACGGTCAGAGAATACATCGAAAGGTACCGCAACTTGACATTGCGATGTCGAGATATGTCTCTACCGATGCTGCTTCATATTTGTCGGCATAACTTTCTGGTGCGAATTGAAGCTTACATGGGTGCCGTCACTGCCCACACTTGGAAGGATTTGATGGAACAAGCCGAGATAGCCGAAAAGTCATCGGAACATTTTAACAAGTTTGAGCCCCGCACCAACTTCAAGGGCAGACGTCACAACCAAAAGCCACAGAGACTTTCGCAGTTGGAATCCGGAATTCCAATAACAACCAACAGAGAGAACCAAGGAAGAAATTTTAGCACAATTACTCATTCAAAGACAAACATACAGCCGCCATCTGCCACGTCCTCAACAAAAGGAATCGTCTAAAGCTCCCAGAAGCTCGACGTCCTGAAGTAAGCGGAAAGATCAACGATCCTAACTACTGCCTCTATCACAGGATGTTAGGACATCCGACGAAGAACTGCTACATCCTCAAGGATAAGATCCAGACATTCATCGAATCGAAAATTTTTAAGCTCAAACCCAAGCAAAATAAGGTCACTGCCAATATGGTGACACTCCAGTTTGGCTCCATGCTAGAAATTCAGCCCAAATTGGCTTTGTCCCCATTCCTACTACGAGAATGGAGGTGGTAAATTATGACCACCAAAATTAGCGAAGCCGAGGCTTGACTCCTCTCACCACGGCGAAAGGAGAAATAATATGGGTACATCCCAACCTTCTTCAAGATGGAGATTGGACTCTTCAGAAGTCCAAGCGTAAGATGAAGACTTGCAATGTCATCTCCTCGATCATCGAAGAGGAATCTATGCAAATCACTTCGCTCACTGACTCAGAGGAAGAGAAAGTGACTCTGACAGGAACAAGGTCCGGAAAAGGTTACCTAAGGGATTACAATCAGCCAGGAACATCCAAACAACCCGAACCGGCCAAGCAAAAGGAAACTCAGTTCGATAAGTTCTTACATCGTCCTCCAAGCGACCCTATGACCCCGTTCAAGTACGACATCATGGCTCAACTGGCCAATAGTCTACCCCGTATCACCTTGTATGAACTTTTACGTTTGTCTAAGGATACGAGTGAGGCTTTAAAAGAAGTCTTGAATGACAGTGAAGCGTTCCTCACCCGCCTAACAGAACCTCCTCAAGATGAAGGATGCGAGCAATGCTATCAATGCCGACAGCAAGCGCCCTACATTACCTTCACCCCAGAGGACATGCTTGTCAAGGATCATCATCACAACCGACCCCTCTACTATACCGGATACATAGGGTCGTCGAGGGTTGAAAGGATCCACATTGATCCAGGTTCTGCCCTAAGCATAATTCCGCGAAGACTCTTGAGCTTTTTGGGAATCCCCCTTCACAAGCTCTCAAAGACTTCTGTGACCATACTCGGCTTCAACTCCAGTAGCAGTCGATCTCTTGCAAAGATCCGACTTAGGTGCCAGATCAGAAATCTGAAGACAGAAGTGACTTGCTATGTCATCGATGTCGAAACTCCTTACAATCTTTTGCTCGATCGACCTTGGATCCATTCCAACAAGCTCGTCCCTTCAACACTTCATCAGTGTGTCAAATATATTGATGAACAGGGGGTTCAACAGAGAGTGGAAGCAGAAAAGAATCCTTTCAAGGGGGTGGAGAATTACTTCACCGACTCTCTCTTGTATGATGAAAATCACACAATTGAGATTGTCCTTCCCAATGATGAGGATAGGGGTAATGAAGCAGATGTCGAGCTAGACCCCATTGATGATTCAATCTGGGAGATAGATCCACTTATAATTACCCTAGAAGACCTCTGTATCGACCAATCTGCCGAAGATCAGGGCAATTGGATCTTTAATGAAGAAGAGTTTGCTTACGACTACACTTTAGACTCTGAGTCTGAAAACTCAATAGTCAAAATTCTGATGGCCAAGCTAGCTTTAGAACCGGCATTGCATATGTCGATAAGCGAATCATACTCCGCTCACAAGTAGCTAGATAACTCGAAGGACGCTACCTTTATGGTACTACCGAAAGGGAATACTCTGAATCCGATCATCTCCGGAAGAGTTGAGACACGACCTCACTTATCAAATTCCGATGAAGAAATGAAAGCATCACAGTAATTCTCCCGATACAACCAGCAGTCTGATGGGAAATAAATGATTACCTCCTAAGTTGCAAGTATACAACCTTGATCAAGTTATAGTATAAAAGATTGTCGAATCCCATGAGGAAGGCGTTGTAAGATTATGTTCAAGTTTTGGTTCTCAAATTATGCGCGACAATTAGGAGTTTTTGTACATGGTGAAAGTGGTCATGGAAAGATTAGAGAGTGGATTGTGGATTATGTGCAAAATAAATGAAACGAGGAAGAAAATGTGTTGTGGAGAGATACAGATTGTGAAGGTGAATAAGTGTAAATAAAAGAAAACAAGATAGAGAGAGAGAGATAAATGAAAACGAAATCAAGAAATCAAAATCAAGAAGGCAAAAGATGGAGGATTCAATTAGAGATATGAAGGAATCTAGAATTGAATCCACTAGCAAATCTCACTTATAAAATATGAACCATTCTCTTTTATCACATTTCATTTTAGATTTATTAAGCATAGACTATCAAACCAATTAAGGAAAGCATAACCTATCAAATTATTACCTAAATAAAATCAATACTCATGAGGAGAATAACAATAAGATAGTAATCCTAGAATTCATAAGCATAACCTATCAAACCACTTAAGAAAAGCATAGACTATCAAATTTTTCTTCTATCGATTAGTTCTCTAGTTGATTAGCCCAAACATGATCATTTTAAGCATAAGAGAGTGATTCACAAATATAAGAGAGAATTAGATTAGTTTCATGCAAAACTAGATCCCCACAAGAGGTTAGTTCCACATTTTGGAAAATTAAAAGAAAGAAAATCAAGATGAGAGTAAGAGGAGGAGAATGAAAATTCAACTAATTACAAAAAAAAAAAAAAAAAAAATAAAAGCAAAGAAAGAAAGAAAGAAAATCTAAACTAATAGCAATGAAAGTAAATCTACTCTATGAATTAAAGGCAAGACAAGAAAGTAAATTTCCTGGAATTAAATTGCATGAAAGTAAATCTAAACTACAAAGCAATTAAATGAACAAGAAAGAAAAAGAAATGCAAAAGAAATAAAATAGAAACCTACAACTTCTGATCTTCATCTCATCCTCCTTTTGGTCCTTGGATAAGAAGAAGAGAAAGGAAATTGAAGGGGTGAAAAATTTTATTTATTGTGTAACAAAAGTTATAATTTTTGGAAGGTCTTCTCAATTAAGAGTAACCCTCTTCTCCAAATGGAGTTTTTACAAAATATTTCACACTCAAACCTCTCACCTTCAACCCCTATTTATAGCCCAACGGAGTGAACATGAACCATTGGATCAAACTTGGCCATCAAGGAAGAGAAATCATCCATTAATTGAAATTTATTATAACCAACCGATCGGCCAATCGGTTATTAACCTATTGGTCGATCGATTGATCGACCGGTTGGTTTCCAACCGAATTTGTCTTTTCTTCATTTTTCTTCACGAATTTCTCTTAGATCACTTTGGTATATTGGTCCTTCATTTGTCTTCATATTTGGGCTTCAAAAATTGATAGAAAATCAGAGGATTTGAGTCATTTGGGCTCTTATTCATTAATACTCTATTAACCTACAAATTAAGATAAAAACGATTATTAGTAATATCTTTATTCATATAAAATAGGTAATGAGGGTATAAATTTATAATTAAAATGTGATAATCAAATACCCCCACACCTAAACTTTTGCTAGTCCTCTAGCAAAGAAAATAAAAACCTAACTCACTTCACAGAATCGCGGTTGTATTTAGCGATACAACAAGCCTTTAAACCCCTAGGTTACCTTAGTGGACGAGTTGTAGTCTCGTGAGGGTTTGCAGTGAATATACCCACAAAATTCAATCAACTTGCCAATTTAAAGACGTTAATGAAATAATTAATTAATTTGATATATTCAAACATTCCAATTGAAGTTGGTTAATACTCAAGAAAATGTTTTATCATAACTCCAATGTAATTTTCTTAAGAAAATCCTTCCATTATAGTTATACAAAACCAAGTTTAACTTAGAAAAATAAAAGTTTTGAAGAGAACATGCTAGCTCTTTGTTTCAATAAAAATTCAAGTCTCTTAATCAATTTATTTTTCAAAAATATATAAATATAACTATATAGATATATTTGTTATATATATAAAATTATTATATAAATATATAAATAAATAAATAAATAAATAAAAAATAAAAAAATATATATATATATATATATATATATATAAAATTATTATATAAATATATAAATATAACTATATAGATATATTTGTTATATATATATACAATTATTATATATATATATATATATATATATATATATATATTTGACAATCTTTATTCCATAGTGATTTTGTTCTACTTTGTCGGCTTTCTAAGTGACCATTAAAGAGTTTTGGGCCAATGGATCCCAACCCAAGTGGGCTTAGGTCATTAAGTATGAAAATACTCCTTGGGCTTAATTACTCACCAACTTTGGCTTACTAAGATAGAACCACATTGGAGTTCAAGATTTTTTGCATTATATATATATGATGTATATATTTATATATGAGTATATATGTATATATTTTGAAAGATATATAGATTAGGACAATTTGAAAATTTATTTTTAACTCTAAGCTAGACATGCAAAAATTTCATTACTTTAAAATCTAAGTTAAGACTTAAGTGAAGTATACTACTTTGAAAATTATTTCTTAAGAAATTTATTTGGAGTTATCATAAAAGGTAAACTTGAGTATAGAACTAACTAAGGATTGGAAGACTTAAATTCCATCAAATAGATCAATTATTAACCAACTCTATTAAGTTGGCAAGTGACTATTATTTTTTATTTTTTAAAGAAGAGAGGAAAAATGACATAAAAAAATGGTAAGAAAAAGAGGAAATTGACTAAGCAAAATGACTAATTCCCACCCCCACACCTAAATTTTGCATTGTCCTCAATGCAAATTCTATTATGCACAAAGTAAAACAGATAATAATTGAAGCACTTATATTTGTTCTACTAGCTTCAATAATGATAAAAATTCAAGAAATACCTTCAAGATGAGGGTGAAGCCAAAATTTATTCTCTCTTTCTTTTGTTTTGTTTTTTTTTGAAATAAAGAACAATAAGAAACTCTCACATGAGAGAAGAATAAATTCTTTTATTATTATGAGATAAAAAATAAAAATGTAGAATAAAAGATGAAACATGAGAAGCTCACATTCTACATTAAATCCTACCTTATTGCTTAAAATTCTACCCCAAAATTTAAAGAATTTTAAGATGATATAATCAATTATGTTCTCAAATTCTAAAAATTCTAAGGTTTGCAATGATTTTTGCAAAGAAATAAAGGTAGATATTATTGGTGTTATGCATTTTGAACTTAGCTTCTTTATTAACAAAAGTTTGTGCAATCGATTATCTTTGAAATTTTTCTCAAACATAAATTCTATATTTGAGGGTTTAAATTCGATTGGTTATTTTCTAAAAACTAAGTTCATCCGAAAAGAGTTCTTCAAAAGTTAAATCACAACTGCATGTATTTGACACAGTTTTCTCGTTCTCAAAAATCCAACCTGAGGTTGCTAATATCTGTAGTTCCTCACAAAAGATTTCCTCAAAACTTAGGTCAGATTCATTCTCTACTTCTGTTAAACTTTCTTGGATGTAATTGATTTCGAAAGGCTGATTTTCTAGATTGTCCTCTGCATTGAAGATTTTGAGCTCAGCAGTCAAATTTCCAAAGGATAGTTTTATTTGACCAGTTCTACAATTAATGAGAGCATCAGAAGTGGCTAAGAATGGTCTACCTAATATAACTGGGATTTAACTTTTGAGATTGAAAACGGGTTGCGTTTCCAAGATAATAAAATCAACAGGAAAAATAAACTCTCCAACCTTGATCAACACATCCTCTACCTTTTCCATGGAAATTTTTACGGATCTATCTACTAATTGTAGGGAACATTTTGTTGGTTTAAGGTCACCTACACCTAGCTGTTGATACACTGAATAGGGAAGGAGGTTTACACTGGCTCCCAAGTCCAGAAGAGCTTTATCAATGCGAGTGTTGCCAATGACACAGGAAATAGTAGGACAATCAGGATCCTTGTATTTCAAATGTATGGATTTTGAGAGTACATCACTAATATTGGCAGCAAGAAAGACTTTCTTTGGAAAGAATATTTATTCTTCTCTTCTTCGTGCACAAATCTTTTAAAAATTTTGCATATGAAGAAATTTGTTCAATGACATCTAAGAGAGGAATATTGACTTTGACCTACTTGAAAGTCTCTAGGATCTTCTACTCCTGAGGGGAATATTTCCTAAGCTTAAGTTGATCTGGGTATGGAGCAACTGGTTTAAACCGATCAAAATTAGACACAGGTTCCAGCTCTGGTTCATTGGAAGTGGGTGAGTTATCAGAAGAAGAAAGAATTTATTCGGGTTCATGGGTTTGGCTTGGAGGCATTCTAACCTGATTATCGACTTCTCTACCTGATCGGAGTGAATGGATTGCATTCACTTGAGCCTCATAGGCTGAACTTGTACCCGTGTCATTTGGGTTGGTCACAGGTTGACTCGAAAAAGTTCCTTTCTCTCTCTCACTCATGGCATTAGCTAGTTGGCCAAGTTAGGTTTCTAACCTAGCTATGGCTTGAGTGTTGGAAGTGAGGATTTGCCCTGTTGATTGCATGAAGGAATTCAACGTGTTTGATGTTTGAGTCAACAAGCTCGTGGTTTGTGTAGAGATTTTAATTAAAGTTTCTAGTAAAATATTAAGACGTTTATCATGATCAGCAATTTGAGGAGTGTGATTTGCAGATTGGTGATGAGGAGACTAATTTTGAAATGACAGATTCGGTTGTTGAAAATTGAGAGGAACTGTGTTTCCCCTAGGAAATTGTTGGTTCGAAGAGGGAGTGAAATTTTGATTCTCGAAGTAGTTTCCCTGGTTCCATGCAAAATTCAGATGATTTCTCCAACCTGGATTGTAGGTTAGAGAAAATAGATCATTCACCGGACGCTGGAATGCAGCGTTTATCTGACCTAGTGGCTGATCGGGTCCTAAAAGAGGACATTCCTCTAAAATATGAGATGGAGAAAGACAATTGTGACAACCTGAGGTAGAAACTTGGTTGATTTGAGCTGGAGCTCGTTCTTTGACTTCTAAAGCTTCTAACCTACGCATGATTGTAGCCATCTTTGCTTCAGAGGCTATGTTCGTTTCTAAGGAAAGACCACTGGTTTTGGGTTGGGAAACTGATGAAACACGGTCATCACAGTGTTCCCACTGCATGGTTTTCTCGGATAAACTCTCTAAAAAGTCCCAAGCTTCATCGGGATTTTTCTTCATGAAATCCCCTTGACACATTGACTCTAAGGAAGTTTTTAAAGAATAATCCAATCCTTCATAAATGATTTAGCATAATCGCCACTTTTCAAGACCATGGTGAGGACATTGGATAAGAAGATCCTTAAATTTATCAAAATACTTCCAAAAAGATTCTCCCGGGATAATTTTAAAATTTTAAATGTTGTTTCTAAGCTTGACCGTTTTGTGGATAGGAAAAATTTTTTTTAGAAAAACTGTTATAAATTCACCCCAAGTTGAGATGGAATCTGTGGGTAAGCTATACAACCATTTTTTAGCTTTGTCCTTAAGGGCAAAAGGAATAAATCGAAGTTTGATTGCATCCTCGGTTAAGTCCCTCATCTTGATCATGAGGCACACTTCTTCAAACTCGGAGATAAAAGATATAAGCATCTTCGGTTTCGACTCCTAAGAATTTTGGAAGCATGTTTATAAAATGCGGTCTAAGTTTGAAATTGGTTCCATTTGCATCGGGGGGCTTAATGCACGAAGGGATTGCATTCCTAGTTGGGTAACAAACATCTTGAAGAACAGGTGGGTTGGTATTGGCCATTTCGTTTGGTTCAAGAGATGGATCAAAACGAATTAAACGATTGGTATTATCCCTAACCCAAGTTTGCATACACCAATAAAAAAAATTTTAAAAAATTTATTTATTTTAAGAAAAAGGAAAAGAGAAAAAGTCAAGAAGATGATGAGAAAAAGAAAAAAAGAAAAAACTAACTAAAAGCAAATCAAGGCAATCACTTTTCAATCACCCTAACTCTAGGGTTAAGCCTAAACTTGACTTAGACCAGCTCCTAATCAAAAATTCCCTTAATGAAAAGATCAAAGTTTACTTGGGTAATTAGCCAGGTAAGAATAATACTAGAGGGAGATCAAAGATCAATTAAGTACCTCTTTCCTTGCGGAGCGCCTTACGCAACCCCTAAACCTTGTCTTAGACACCAATTAATTCAAATAAATTTCGACTGGTTCACTTAAGGATTTCTTGTTCCTTAATGAGCTCGAATCCTTAGGGGCCAACATCTAATCAATTTTAAGAGGGTTGGGTATGTGTAGTGAGGAATTAGTGATTTTTGGGCTAAGGAAAGGGTGATGAAATCCCTCACCTTATCTTGATTAATGGGTTTTGCCCTTAAGATATTTTCAAGTGTGTTCCAAATCAAGATGCTCAAATCACTTTGGTGAATTCCTACTATTATATGAAATGCAACCCTAGAAATTAAAAGCAACTAAAAAGGATGCAAAACAAAAATCTTTACATTTTTTATTATGGTCGACAATCAAAGAAATGAAGTTTATTAGGGTCGACAAATGTAAAATCTTTTTATTTATTTATTAATTTATTTATTATTATCCTAATTGTCTCTAATATGAATGAACTATCTAAAGGGTGGAATTGAGAATACTAGAAAGAAGAGTTACCCACGCAATCGCTATCCAAAGCCTCGTTGGAGGCAAATCTTCAATCTTGATTCTTCAACTCTTAATCTTCAAGTTCCAAATTTCTTCACAAAAGAAAAACACACAAGTTAAGGAACCAAAGTTAATCAAAATCCTACTTAAAAAGCACCTTCCCCGGCAACGGCGCTAAAAACTTGATGGGAAATAAATGATTACCTCCTAAGTTGCAAGTATACAACCTTGATCAAGTTATAGTATAAAAGATTGTCGAATCCCACAAGGAAGGCGTTGTAAGATTATGTTCAAGTTTTGGTTCTCAAATTATGCGCGACAATTAGGAGTTTATGTACATGGTGAAAGTGGTCATGAAAAGATTAGAGAGTGGATTGTGGATTATGTGCAAAATAAATGAAACGAGGAAGAAAATGTGTTGTGGAGAGATTGAGATTGTGAAGGTGAATAAGTATAAATAAAAGAAAATAAGATAGAGAGAGAGAGATAAATGAAAACTAAATCAAGAAATCAAAATCAAGAAGGCAAAGATGGAGGATTCAATTAGAGATATGAAGGAATCTAGAATTAAATCCACTAGCTAATCTCACTTATAAAATATGAACCATTCTCTTTTATCACATTTCATTTTAGATTTATTAAGCATAGACTATCAAACCACTTAAGAAAAGCATAACCTATCAAATTATCACCTAAATGAAATCAATACTCATGAGGAGAATAACAACAAGATAGTAATCCTAGAATTCATAAGCATAACCTATCAAACCACTTAAGGAAAGTATAGACTATCAAATTCTTCTTCTATCGATTAGTTCTCTAGTTGATTAGCCTAAACATGATCATTTTAAGCATAAGAGAGTGATTCACAAATATAAGATAGAATTAGACTAGTTTAATGCAAAACTAGATCCCCACAAAGGTTAGTTTCACATCTTTGAAAAATTAAAAGAAAAGAAAATCAAGATGAGAGTAAGAGGAGGAGAATGAAAATTCAACTAATTACAAAAGAAAAGAAAAATAAAAGCAAAGAAAGAAAAGAAAGAAAATCTAAACTAATAGCAATGAAAGTAAATCTACTCTATGAATTAAAGACAAGATATGAAAGTAAATTGTATGGAATTAAATTGCATGAAAATAAATCTAAACTACAAAGCAATTAAATGAACAAGAAAGAAAAGAAATGCAAAAGAAATAAAATAGAAACCTACAACTCGATCTTCATCTCATCCTCCTTTTGGTCCTTGGATAAGAAGAAGAGAAAGGAAATTGAATGGGTAAAAAATTTTATTTATTGTGTAACAAAAGTTATAATTTTTAGAAGGTCTTCTCAATTAAGAGTAACCCTTCTCTCTAAATAGAGTTTTTATAAAATATTTCACACTCAAACCTCTCCCCTTCAACCCCTATTTATAGCCGAACGGAGTGAACATGAACCATTGGATCAAACTTGGCCATCAAGGAAGAGAAATTAGCCATTAATTGAAATCTGTTGCGAACCAACCGATCGGCCAATCGGTTGGCCAACCGGTTGGTCGATCGATTGGTCGACCGGTTCGTTTCCAACCGAATTTGTCTTTTCTTTATTTTTCTTAACGAATTTCTCTTGGATCACTTTGGTATCTTGGGCCTTCATTTGTCTTCATATTTGGGCTTCAAAAATTAGTAGAAAATTAGAGGATTTGAGTCATTTGGGCTCTTATTCATTAATACTCCATTAACCTGCAAATTAAGATAAAAACGATTATTAGCAATATCTTTATTCATATAAAATAGGTAATGAGGGTATAAATTTGTAATTAAAATGTGATAATCAAATACCCCCACACCTAAACTTTTGCTAGTCCTCTAGCAAAGAAAATAAAAAGAAAATCTAACTCACTTTCAGAATCGCTATTGTATTTAGCGCATACAACAAGCCTTTAAACCCCTAGGTTACCCTAGTGGACGAGTTGTAGTCTCGTGAGCGTTTGCAGTGAATATACCAACAAAATTCAGTCAACTTGCTAATTTAAAGTCGTTAATGAAATAATTAATTCATTTAATATATTCAAACATTCCAATTGAAGTTGGTTAATACTCAAGAAAACGTTTTTATCATAACTCCAATGTAATTTTCTTAAGAAAATCCTTCCATTATAGTTATACAAAACCAAGTTCAACTTAGAAAAATAAAAGTTTTGAAGATGTTGATGTATATAATCACAGTCACTAACCTCGGGGTGAGTTTAGCTTTTAAGAGAGCGGAGTCCGCCTTCTCTCCTAATGTCCGGGGATGTTGCTCCTGTCAGTGGGTTCACCTACGGCAAGGGGGCACCTGTGGAAAAGGCAGAGTTGGGATCTCCGGTGGTTCCTCCGACGGTCAAGTTAGTAATGGGGAGAAAATTCAATGGAGCAAGAATTCACTCAGAGAAAAATCACTTACTTGGTTTGCTATTCTCGTTGCTACTTATACCTAGGGTTGCGGGGGTATTTTCATCTTTCCATTGGCTAAGAAACCACCGATGAGTCAGCCCTCTCTTCCACATGTGAGCCAGTGATTGGCTGAGCACCTCTTTGTCTGCTATGGTGGCTGGCCTTTACAGGTGTCAAATTGCGGGTAATTTGAGGGTTAGTGTGGTCTATTCGCCATTAATGGGATGGGATTGACGGCTCAGAGTCGCATGGGTTCGAGGTACCTTAAATACCGTGAGAGATGGGGGAGTTAAGGGGCTGCCAGTGCATTTAATGCGATGTTGATGGGCTCGAGTAATCAGATAACCGCTGTTCGAGTAGAGGAACCACATAGGATGAGAGAGGGGTAGGGTGGCCGACTCGCCGCACCTCTTGAGGCCCATTAGGGTAATCGCTGAAGGGGATGACTAGTACCGCCGTGATCGCCCCGCAGGACGGGTGGCTAAGAAAAGGGGGGCCTAGATTCGCTTCGCATTGTCTGGAGAGGCAGACGACTGGTTGGAAGGGGTTATGATAGATAGCGGGTTAGAAGGACGACTAGTACCGTATTTCGCATCGTCCGAGCGGACTAGCGGTTGGAAGGTGATAGCTGGTCGTCCCCCATGTCGTCTGGGGGGACGAGCGACTTGGAATAGCTCCGAGGCATCAATTATCGGGCGACGACCGGTACCGCTTTCGCCGTCCGCGGAGAGAGTTGTTGATGGGCGACCTACCCGCTTCGCCGCTATGGCGATAGTCGCTTAACGGACCGTGGCGAGGTCGGTAGTCTGAGCCGCCCGTGGAGTGCTGTGTGGAGGTTCGTGTCGCTCCTAGCTAACAAGCAAGTGTTTATCCATGTCAACACTTGGTTTTTCTCTTTAATCTCTAAGTAGTGGTTATGACCATAACAGTTGGCCCCTTTCGCTTGGAGTCGGTTGGAAACAAGTCCAAGTGAAATAAGTAGTGTAGTCTTGGTCGGAAGGGAGCTCCGGAAGAGGCTCGAACATTCTATTGATGATGGGGACGCTCTCCCCCGTCGGCCGTTACGAAGGGGAGCCTGATGCGGAACATCGATACAGGCCGGCGTGGTATATGGACGCTCGCTCATCGGTGTTAAGGTCGAGCTATGTACAAGGAAAGGCGGTAGATCAATTCAATTTGCTCGAGGACCGGGAGGTTTTGAAGATGATTCCCGATATCGGCCTGCATATAATCCTGTGGAGTTACTTGACCAGGGGTTGCTTGGTGGAGCAAGAGTTGTTCAGTCGGCTGAGTCAGGGCCATCAAGCCTACGAAAGGCTTCGAAAGAAGCATTTATCTCCTGGGGCCGGCGCCAACGAAGGGCTTGATCAAGTAATCAAGGAGCTTTCGATTAAACAAGCCGAGCTTAATGATTGGCGACGTGAAACGGAGGTTAAGGAGCAAGTTATCGCGGAGCTCAAGGCCTCCGGCGCAAGAATGTTGGCTGAGATCGGAGAACTCCGGCAACATCTTCAGAATGGTGGAGGACGATCCGGGTCGTCCGACGAAGTCTATAGGGAGCGCGACTTGGCAATGGCGCAGTCGCGCCGAGAAGCGTGTCGCTAAAGACGCCAAAAATTCAGTTGGTGAGGAGTCGGCCGCCGACTCACGTAAGAATGTGCTCAACTTAAGGAGTCCTTGAGTAAGGCAGAGGAAAGGATAAAATATCTGGAGTCAAGCGACCATCGGTCGTCCATAACGGAGAAAAGCCGACCGGCCATCATCGAAGAATTTCGATGCAGTATGTTGGGGAAGGTTGAGGTCGCCCTGGCCTGTAAGGCGGGTAGCGACTTCATGGTCAAGCAACTTCCGCCCGAGTATCAGGGTGTCCCTGGTCGGCTTCAATACCCTCCAAGCATAGCCGGCCAGATAGGTCTCCTCTCAAGATTTGAGGCGGCGGGAGCCGGCTATGATCTAGGTGATGGCGGGGCCGAGGAGGAAGAGGGGGAAGAGTCATCAAGTGACGGTTCCTTGAGTGAGGCCGACTCGGGTCAGTAGCTTAGGTTTTCAGTTTTCAGCTGTTATGTAATTGTTGGTGTGTATATTTTGTACTTGTTACCAAATAAATAAATACAATAAAAGTTCTTTCTGCTCTCATAGTTATATCTCGTGCTGTGTTTGATAGTTAAAATGATTCAGTGGGTTGAGCGACCTGATGTCGCGACTTGGTTGCGTTCACGGCTTAGATGGCTGGTATAACCTCCCATAGGATGATCGACTCGAGATGGCTCCTTATTGGCTCTGAGTCGGTTTTTGGGTTACTTGTTCTTAATCTGTTGGTTCGTTAGGTCGACCGGATGAAGCCGGTCGGGCCCGGACAAAAGGTGGGTTTAGTTCCCAGCGCAAAACAGAGCCATCAGAAGATAGGACTTGACGTCAGCGGTACTTTAGCCGTCAGAGGCGTTTCGAATTTCGAACGAAGAGACGTGGGTCATAAAGGCGGTGGGCCTTTCAATTTTCAAGAGGCGGTTCGTATCCGAGCGTCAATCCAAACTGTTGGATTTCAAAATTGAAGCGCCGTCTAGGAATAGACACGTGGGCATCTAAGATGCGTATATATACTTTTACCCTATTTGGGAATTTCTTTTTGCGCCTTCTAAAGACCCATTTTCTTCTTCCTCTTACTCGAAATTTTCAAAGCTTTCTGCCATGGCTGCTTCTACCTCCGTCCTCGTTGATAGAATTGCCAAGCTCAAGTCTTGGCAGTCGAAGACGAAGGAGGAGGATCTGGAAGGTCTCCATGAGAGGTACGATCTCCCTAGAGAATTTATGGTTTCCTTACCAGAGAAGGATAGCGCTATCATCGATCACAAATAAGCCGCCACAGACATGGCGATTTGGACAACGGATTGCTTCTCCTCTGGTTTGCCAGAAGAAGCCGTATGAATGCCTTGGGGTGTCCCCGATGTAGTTCGCTCCTAACGCCATTGCCACGATAACGGCGTTTTTGGTGATCTGTCATCGAGTGAAGGTGACGCCGACCCTTCAGCTCTTCGACAATCTCGTCACGGTGAGGGCGACGAAGAAATACGCCCACTTCTTTTTTGGGTATGTGGGCGGTCGGTTTGTTGAGATCCCAGATTCGAACAAGGATTGGAAGAATAAGTTAGTCTGGGTCTTCAGCGCCGATGCCGTCTTGGCTTGCCGTTCATGGCCGGAGATCAACAAGGACGGCCTGAAAAACCTTCCTCTCTCAGCGGATGAGAGGCGCGACCTGGAGAAGTTCTGACATTATTCGGGATCTCGGAAGGGTCACAACCTATTCGCTAATGCTTCGCTGAGGATGGCGAGGCTATCGTTCGTTCGACCGACCGGGGTCGATGAGGAGAAAGAGAAGGATCTGCTAGAGGTGGCTTCTTAGCGGGTTGAGGATCCCAAAAGTGGGGGTCCTAGCCCGACAAAAATTACAGAGCTGCAGCTTCCCCAAAAGAGGGTTAGGAGAGGAGGACTGTCGGCTGCAGAGGAGCAGCATGTGGAGGAGAGGTTTGAAGAGCTGGCGTCTATACTGCAAGTGAAGAGGGCTCCTCCTACTTCTGAGGTCGATCAACCAAAGAAGAAGAAGAAGAAGACGAAAAAGTCGAGGGGATCGACCTCCAAAGGGACGACCAAGGGGGCAGTCCTCGAACAGGCCGAGGGCATTGCGAGGGAACTCCCAACTGCTGGGGGAGAATCGCCCCCACAAATTCTTTCTTCCTTGCCTCCGCCCACTGAGGTCGTATTCGAGGGGGAATTGCGTCCCCAGGTCGGTGAAGTTCCCGACCAACAAGCGCAAGGGGTCACAGCCGCGACTGAGGAGGCCCCTGTCGACCGGGTTGTAGAGACGACCTCAGATGAGCCAGCTCAGAGGTCGGGGGAGGAGGCGGTCGTCTCAGATGATCCAGCTTCGGGGTCAAATCTTTTGAGCTTACTCAATAGTTTGGGCATAGAGCTGCCTTTTTGTCACCGGGTCGCCGAGGTCGGCGGTTCGAGGTGGAAGGACCTCCAACCCAGCCTTATTGGTGATTCAGGGAAGGGTACTCCGCAAGGGAGGAACCTTTCAATGTGACAGTTTGTCTCGCACTCATTCCTCCATAAAGAGGGCTTGGTGCTTCTTCGAATGGGGTCGCTTGTCGACGGAGTAGTTCACCCTCCCAAAAGATAGGAGCTCCTAGAGGAAATACCTTCAACCGGCTTACTGCTAGCTCTCTTGAGTTATCAAACTCGAGGAGCCTGTCGGAGAAGACCTCTTCAACCGACCGCCATGCATGATGAGAGTAGCCGACAACTTGGCTAAGAGGCTTGTTGAAGAGAAGGCAGCCGAGGAGAAGCCGAGAAGAGGGTGGTCGCCTTGAGGCTGAGAAGGAGGAGTCACGCCAAGTGGCGATTGAGTCGGGCTAAGCAATCCACGATTGCTAACCTCTAGACTCATCACTGCTGCACACCGCCATCGATAAGTTGAGGGAAGAGGTCAGCCTGAAGAGGACGGTCAAGGCTCCAGAGGGAGATCGAGGAGTGGAAGGCTCAAGCCTGGGGCCTGAGAGCCAAATGGAAGCCGCGAGGCTCGAGAGCCGAGCTTGGGTCGAGCCGATGAGTCGAAGCCACTCATCGGTCGGCTGGATGATGCCCGATCGATCGAGACCCGCTTTAAGTTTGTAACGCCTGAGGAAGGCAAGAAGGAGGTCGCTGAAGAGTATGGGAAAGTAGAGTCAAGGTTACTAAAGCGGCTACTTAACTACTTAAAAGCCCAACTTCCTTCTGATGCTTTTTCGATGTTGAGTCTTATGATCCTCCTGTGGTGGAGAGTTCTCTACGCCCTTGTAGGCGCTGGAAAATACTTACAAAGATCCCCGAAACCAACTCGCGGACGGGAGTCGGTGAATGACAACCCATCCAATGATACGGACGCCGAATCGTTAAGACGCCAACCCGACAAGAAACTCCATCGGCCACAAGCACGGCTTAAACCGGACTTGAACAAACGATCGGATCTCAGATCGCTGAACCGAACAAACCAAGAGTTAGTCCCTAACTAAATACGACGGAACCTAAGCCCCAAAAGAGGGTTAGAGGATCTGGCCACGCAGAGGAGCAAAGATGTGGAGGAGAGGTTTGAAGAGTCGGGCGCCTATACCAAGTGAAGAGGGCTCCTCCTACTCGAGGTCCATCAACCAAAGAAGAAGAAGAAGAAGACGAAAAGTCGAGGGATCGACCTCCAAAGGGATCTAATTGGCAAGGGCCTCGAACAGCCGAGGGCATTGCAGGGAACTCCCAACCGCCGGGGAGAATCGCCCCACAAATTCTTTCTTCCTTGCCTCCCACCGAGGTCGATTCGAGGGGAATTGCGCCCCTGTGCCTGGGAAGTTCCCACCAACAAGCTAAGGGGTCACACCAGCGATCGAGGAGGCCCCCGCCGACCGGGTTAGAGACGACCTCGATGAGCCACCAGAGGTCGGGAGGAGGCGGTCGCCTCGATGATCCAAATGGTCAAATCTTTTGAGCTTACTCAATAGTTTGGGCATAGAGCTGCCTTTTTGTCACCGGGTCGCCGAGGTCGGCGGTTCGAGGTGGAAGGACCTCCGAACCCAGCTTATTGGTGATCTGTGGGAAGGGTACTCCGCAAGGGAGGAACCTTCTCAATGTGACAGGTTTGTCTCAGACCATTCCCTCCATAAAGAGGGCTTGGTGCTTCTTTCTGAATGGGGGCTGCTTGTCGCATCGGAGTAGTTCACCCTCCCAAAAGATAGGGAGCTCCTAGAGGAAATACCTTCAACCGGCTTACGGTTAGCTCTCTTGAGTTATCAAACTCGAGGAGCCTTGGTCGGAGAAGACCTCTTCAACCGACTGTCATGCATGATGAGAGTAGCCGACAACTTGGCGAAGAGGCTTGTTGAAGAGAAGGCGAGCCGAGGAGAAGCTGAGAAGAGGGTGGTCGCCCTTGAGGCGGAGAAGGAGGGAGTCGGCGCCAAGTGGCGCATTGAGCTGGCGGCTAAGCAATCCACGATTGCTAACCTCTAGACTCATCACTCGAAGCAGACGGCCGTCATCGATAAGTTGAGGGAAGAGGTCGCCCAGTTGAAGAGGACGGTCGAAGGCTCCGAGAGGGAGATCGAGGAGTGGAAGGCTCAAGTCGGGGGGCCGGAGAGCCAAATGGAAGCTGCGAGGCTCGAGAGCCAGAGCTTGCGGGTCGAGCTGGATGAGTCGAAAGCGACTCATCGGTCGGCTTTGGATGATGCCCGATCGATCGAGACCCGGCTTAAGTTTGTAACGTCGGAGGAAGGCAAGAAGGAGGTCGTTGAAGAGTATAGGGGAAAGTAGAGCTGTCGTTGGCGGTTAAAGCGGGCTACGACTACTTAAAAGCCCAACTTCCTTCGGATGCTTTTTCGATGTTGAGTCTTGCGTATCCTCCCAGGGTGGAGAGTTCTCTACGCGTCCTTGTAGGCGTTGGAAAATACTTACAAAGATCCCCGAAACCAACTCGTGACGGGGAGTCGGTGAATGACAACCCATCCAATGATACGGACGTCGAATCGTTAAGACGCTAACCCGACAAGAAACCCATCTGGCCACAAGCACGCTTAAACCGGACTTGAACAAACGACGGATTCAGATCGCTGAACCGAACAAACCAAGAGTTAGTCCCTAACTAAATACGATCGAACCTAAGTCCCGAGAAGGCCAAGAGTCGAATAAGTGTGGCCTAAACCCGAGACCGAGAAAACGGCTAAACGGAGGAAAAAACGCTAAAAAGGCCTAACTTGACCGAGGTGCCTCATCGTCCTCATCGAAACTTGTCTCCTTTAGAAACAGGGGTATCACCTGGTCTGCAATTTTGCATGCCAAACCTTATGAGTACTTTATTGAAATATTCTCACCTGGTCTAATCAGCCCCTAAAGGGAATTCGCGAGGTGTTATCCTGCCGAATAAACCTTCAGAATCTTTCCCAATATAGCGGAGGAAGTAGGAGCTAATCGATGGATTGATTTGGCACTATCTTGACATCCAAATAAGATTCCAATTAGGACTCCTAATTAGGGGCTGATTAGATTCCAATTAGGAGTCCTAATTAGGGGCTGATTAGAGTCCAAACCTTATGCCGAGCCGGCCACACACCCCCCCTATGCTATAAATAGGGGGGGTTCTCTTCAGTAGGGGGGGTCTTCGGCATTTCGAGAGGTTGGACAGAGTCAGGCTTGGACTTAGCTGGATTTTGGGATTTTTTTTTTGGGACTTCTGGCGGGACTTTTGTCGGATTTTCGGATATTCTTGAAGAGCTCTCGCGAGATCTGAGCCGTCGGCGTCTGATTCAGAACACGGCGAGAATAAACCCGCCGACGCCAGATCTACAAGCGCAAGGTAATCAATTGGTCGAACCACAGATACCCTCTAGATTAAGCTTCGCCTTAATCTCGTGGATAGCCAGGATTTTACCAACTACCGCTTGAGTTGGGCTAGCATGTAGATTATCTAAACTGCTCTACACACAACGTTGTGCTAAAAGAATGAAACTCTCTTAGACTTAATGCTACGATGTTGAATCGTGAAGCCGTCTTTTTTCGGGAATAGACTACGACAGCAGCGTGTAAGGCGTTGGCTTTATCCCTTCTTAGGCTTCGGATAAAATGCCCTTAATCAACTCGTGTCTTCTTCAATCGGAGAAAGACTAAGCCGGCAGCAGCGTGTAAGGCGTTGGCTTTATCCCTTCTTAGGCTTCGGATAAAATGCCCTTAATCAACTCGTGTCTTCTTCAATCGGAGAAAGACTAAGCCGGCAGCAGCGTGTAAGGCGTTGGCTTTATCCCTTCTTAGGCCGGGGATAAAATACCCCAAGATGAATCTTGGCCCTTCTTTTACCTGAGAAGGATTGAACCGATTAAGATTGATTGAGATGGGAAAGGAAGAATGTATTCTATTTCCCGAATGTGGAGAGGAAGGAGGATCTTGTCTCCTATCTCCGGGTGAGGGACGAACAAGAGAGGAAAGTTTTGTATCCTATCTCTTGCCGATGGAGAGGAAGGAGGATCTTGTCTCCTATCTCCAGTGAGGGACGAACAAGAGAGGAAAGTTTTGTATCCTATCTCTTGCCGATGGAGAGGAAGGAGGATCTTGTCTCCTATCTCCGGGTGAGGGACGAACAAGAGATGAAAGTTTTGTATCCTATCTCTTGCCGATGGAGAGGAAGGAGGATCTTGTCTATCCTATCTCTTGCCGATGGAGAGGAAGGAGGATCTTGTCTCCTATCTCCGGGTGAGGGACGAACAAGAGAGGAAGGTTTTGTATCCTATCTCTTGCCGATGGAGAGGAAGGAGGATCTTGTCTCCTATCTCCGGATATTGGAAAGGAAGGATTTTTGTCCTGTTTCCAGTGGGAGAGACTAAAAATGTGATCTCCATTTTGAGACTCTTGAAAGATGAGACTAAGAGTGGGATCTCCACTCCGAGAATCTAAGACAAGAGAGGAAGAATGTGTTCTATCTCTTGCTTCTGGAGAGGAAGAATGTATTCTATCTCCAGGTAAAATGTGGGAAAGGAAGAATGTATTCTATTTCCCGATGAGAAACTAAGAATGGGATCTCCACTCCGAGAATCTTGGAAGGGTACGGATAGCTTTCACTGTAGGATTGCAACCGTAATTTGAGTGGACCTCTGCTCGGGAGGGAATCGAGAGGATTTTGGCCGGTGATTGACCAGGAGATTTTAGTGGGCCCACCGTCAATGAATTTGATCGGTGAGAGAATTTTGGAGGAAAACATAATAACTTAGGGTTATCCTCATGAAAATGAGCGAGATATTTTCTGAGGAACTTCCCTTCAAAATGGGTTATCCTGAATGTACTAAGGATAATACTTTTCAAACTTCCCATTTATCTAAGATTAATTGCCTGGCCGCCATTCTCAGGTGATATATGATATGCCCCGCTTGAATAGATCGTCTATTATAAACGGTCCTTCCCATTTGGGTTCGAATTTACCTTTCTTTTGAGTTGAGAATTATCTACCGCCGAAAATGAGGACCAGATCTCCTCCTTAAAGGTTCTCTCACGAACTTTCTTGTTGAAAGCCCTACATTCTAGCTTGATAGAACTCAATGCATTGTTGAGCCTCCAGCGCTTCTCATCTAACATCTCAAGTTCTTCGAGACGCTTTTGATGTTGTTCTTCTCGCCATCTCTCGGTAAGGGCGACGCAAGTGACGAACCGATTTCCAACGGAGAATTGCTTCACACCCGTGAAACCGTGAGAGTACCGGTAGCTCTTACATGCATTTATCAAGCAGCGATATGCCCAGAAAAGCCCGAAGTTTATCATCCCAGCCTCGCTTGTTATTCTTCACAAGCTTTGACAAAATCTTGATGATCGCCTTGTTGAACGCCTAATCCGCTTGTCAGCCGGATTATAGGTTGTCGACGACATCTTGTATCTTGAATTTTTCGCAAAACCCGACGGGCGAATTGCCGATGAATTGGGGACCGCTGTCATGCACGATCCGTTTGGGACACCATGTCGATAGATGACATGGTGTTTGATGAATCGGGACGACGCATCAGCTTTGACCTCCTTTAGTGGGATTGCTTCACCACTTGGAGAAGTAGTCGGTGATCGCTAGAATAAAGCCATCTCCTTTAACCGACGGAGGAAAAATGGGACCTACAACGCCCATTCCCCATGTCTCGAATGGCGGGATGTGGTAGAAGGATGCAAGCTATACGGAGGCGATACATATAATTCGCGGAATTTGACACGCGTGGCATTTCGGCGTGCTCATTGCGTCATTAATCATTGTTGGCGAAGTAACCCATTCTCCTAATTCGATCGTAGAACTTGGGACCCGGTGGTGTGCACCACATTCACCTTCGTGTGCTTCAGAAGGACCTCTCGCCTCTTTGTTTGAGAGGCATCGAGTAAAGACCATCGCACTCGACGATATAACATCCGGTCTCCTCGTGTCGTAGAAGAATCTTGGAGCTCTTCACGGATTGACTCTCTCTCTTCCGTCTTCCGTGAGAATCGTGCAAGACATAGTCGATGATAGGAAAGCCAATCTCGGCTCCATCCCGGTTTGGGTTGCATGTACTTCTTTGGTAACTACCCCTTACCTTCTTGTGCCTCATTGTATAATGGTACGTAAGAGTTGGTGAGTCCCGACCGTAACTAGTTGCTCTGGCCTCGAAGGTTATGCTAACGACCATTGCGCCCGTGCATCTGCGTGGCGTTTTGGGCGTGGGATATATTCGATGAAGAATCCTTCAATGAGTCCGCCATTTCAACAGCCTATCCGATGATAGGGATTAGATCCGATTCCTCGACTTCAGAGTCACCACGAACCCGCTTAACTATCGGTTGTGAATCGCCAGATGCTTCGAGATATTCGACCCCGGCTCCTTGGTGAAGCTAAGTCCGATAAGTAACGCTGTATTCGCCACGCTATTAGAACAAGGTTCGTGAGTGAATAAGCACGGCATGACATGATTCCTGGGAATCAAGACAACTCCGACTACAAATGAGATTTTAGAACATCCGGGTACTTGCCACATTATCGCCCGAAGTCCGGCCAAAATACAATCGCCATATTTGTTGGTGCGACGTAGTGTTGACTTCCTAAACTTCATCAGGAAGATCATCATATAGCTCAAGCTGCATCCGTTGTCGGTGGCGACCAAGAGATCACAAATCGCTTGTCCTTTGACCGACTTCGTTGTTTGAAATACAAGTCGATTGGGACAAGAGCAAGGCCCATTTCGCTAAACGCCAACTCATCGAGGCCGTGGGTCATAAATATTCTGACCGTATTTACGCTAGAGATAACATAAATCGCCCGTCCTACTAAATAGTGTCGCATTTTTGAATCGCGAACACTAATGCAAGGCACCGCCGACCATTGGGTATCGAGACTTCGGCCGACCAATGTTAAACTCGGGTAATACACTACATTCACCTTCGTGCTTCGAAGGACCTCCTCCGCCTCTTTGTTTGAGAGGCATCGAGTAAAGACCATCGCACTCGACGATATAACATCCGGTCTCCTCGTGTCGTAGAAGAATCTTGGAGCTCTTCACGGATTGACTTCTCCTTCACGCCTTCCCAGAATACCGCAAGACATAGTCGATGATAGGAAAGCCAATCTCTCGGCTCCATCCCGGTTTGGGTTGCATGTACTTTTGGTAACCATTTTACCTTCTTGTGCCTCATTGTATAATGGTACTAAGAGTTGGTGAGTCCCGACCGTAACTAGTTGCTCTGGCCTCGAAGGTTATGCTAACGACACGCCTAACGCCGCATCTCGCGGAGCTTTGGAGGCGCTGGATATATTCGATGAAGAATCCTTCAATGAGTCCGCCATTTCAATTTCTATCCGATGATAGGGATTAGATCCGATTCTCGACTTCAGAGTCACCACGAACCCGCTTAACTATCGCCAGAATCGCCAGATGCTTCGAGATATTCGACCCTTCTTGGTGAAGCTAAGTCCGATAAGTAACGCTGTATTCGCCACGCTATTAGAACAAGGTTCGTGAGTGAATAAGCACGGCATGACATGATTCCTGGGAATCAAGACAACTCCGACTACAAATGAGATTTTAGAACATCCGGGTACTTGCCACATTATCGCCCGAAGTCTGGCCAAAATACAATCGCCATATTTGTTGGTGCGACGAGTGTTGACTTCCTAAACTTCATCCCAAGATCATCATATAGCTCAACCGCATCCGCTATCCGGCCGGGTACCAAGAGATCACAAATCGCTTGTCCTTTGACCGACTTCGTTGTTTGAAATACAAGTCGATTGGGACAAGAGCAAGGCCCATTTCGCTAAACGCCAACTCATCGAGGCCTACCGGTCATAAATATTCTGACCGTATTTACGCTAGAGATAACATAAATCGCCCGTCCTACTAAATAGTGTCGATTTTTGAATCGCGAACACTAATGCAAGGCACCGCCGACCATTGGGTATCGAGACTCAAAGACCACCAATGTTCGCCAGTAATACACTACCTCGCTCGCGGACCGCCGCGCCGCCCCGCGCGTAAGGCGCTTAACGAGTGATCCGTTGCCTTGACGAGATCAGAACGGTTTTCCGACATGTGCAACGAGAACAGAGGCTTAGCGAGATACGATTTGATCTCTTCAAACGCCGACAAAGCGCCGCCCCAAATAAACGACACTCTTCTTGTTTAACTTAGAAAATGGTTGGCACTTCCTGATAGGTTCGATATGAACCGCCGGATGTACGCCAATCGCCTCTTGTAACCCCTCGAAGTTCTCGCATTTCTGAGGTTGCAACTCTTGAATCGCCTTCACTTTGTCGATCGACGTGGATTCCTTTGTCGGTGACGACAAAGCCGAGGAACTTGCCACTGGTCATCCCATGGAAGGATTTGGCAGGATTCATCTTTAGCTGATGAGTCCGCATGAGCTCAAATCCTGTCCTAAGATCTTTGACGTGATCACCTTTGTGATCGCCACGACTAAGTCATCGACGTAGCATTCGACCGCTTTCCCGAGATGATCCCGAAAATCTTAGTCATTGCTCGCCGATATGTGGCTACCATTTTGAGGCCGAACGGCATGACCGTAGCAATATATACCGATAGCGCTCAATGCCGTGTGCTTGGCATCCCTGGTGCATCTTGATTTGATTGTAACCCGAGAAACCATCCATGAACGACATTCTTTCAAATCCACACGGTTGTCGACTATGACATCCGTGGATTGGAAGAGGAAAGTCATCTTTCGCAAGCAGCCGCTCAGATCTCAGAGTCTAATACGCATCCTAATCGAACCATTCTTCTTCATGACCGACTATATTCGCCACCCAACTGATGTTGAATTTCCTCGATGAATCCCGATTCTATGAGTTTCTTTACTTCACAACGATTGCTTGCAATATTTGTGGATCTAAACCGCCTTTGGGATTGCTTGACGTGTTTGACATCCACTTTGATGTTGAGGTGATGAGTCGCCACATTAGGGTCGAAGTCCCGCATGTCCTCATAGCTCCAAGCAAACACGCCGATGTATTCCCCGACAGGGCAATCAGCCTCTTCCTTCTCTTCCGAGGGAAGACTATTACCGACGCTTATGAGCTTAGGACGCCTCGCCACCCATGTTAACTTGACTACCTCGCCCCAGCGGGGTTCTCTTTGTTCGACCTATCCCCAAACCGCTCTCGAAGTTGATGGATCCATGGGTCTTCCCATGTTGGCATTTCTTCATCATTCTCCATAGTAGCAGGATCGATCGTGAACCATATTTGACATAAAAGCTTTGAAAGCTTCTCCAGGCTAGTGTTAGAATCCCAAACCAAGAATTAGACGAGTATCCGTTTCTTCATCGTAAATGGTCGCCGATCATCCACGCAGCATTCATCTTCGAGGAGGATTTATATCCCAATCCTCGCCTAAATGCGCATTAGTTATCCGCTTCCCTTTGGGACATATGCCGCTTAGGAGGGATTCGAGGACCTCGTCCAAACATAGACCTTCCTCGTGTCAAGTCGCATTCCCACTTCTTCATGATACCTGTTTCGACTATATCTCATGTGTGGAGGATAGGCCCATCGCTATCCTCATCTTCTTCTAAGAAGATTCGCCGCCTGCGATCGTGATCTCCTTTTCCGTAAACCAAGTCTTTTTCAATATTCGATCTTTATGAATGACGAAGTGTTGTCCCAAAGGAGTCTCGAATTGCTTTTGTATAAAGCAAGATGACCGAAGTTGGTAGATGCAACTCGATTGTTATATAAACTCGCCATCGCATCATTCAAAGACAGAGGGTACTCTAAATCGCCATTTATTGCTTTATCGGCAATTTGCCAATTACAATGTTCATCCGACGATTCTTCATCGCCAAGATTGATTACAAGGTACAATGTTATTTAAAACAAATCCTCCGCTATAATCAAGCCCGCTTCGCATCGCCTTCTTCACCACCGCCCGTGCCTTTGGGCCGATGATTCGCCGACTCATTGCCGTAGAGGAGGGAATCGCGAAATAATTCTCCATCCCCTTAAACGGCCGCTTGTCCGCGACCACCGCCTTGACTCATTATTTGTGTCTACATACTTGAGACACCGATGAAGAGTGGATGGGACTATAACGCTATTGTGATCCGTGGTCCACCCAACAATAAGTTATAGGAAGTCTCGTGATCAATCACATAGCAGTGACTTCTGACTTTAAGTCCCCCATTTGGCACTTAATCCGATTTTACCAAGTGGGCGGACCCACCGTGTTAACCAGAAATCATTGTGCTAGTCGACGCCGCATCGCGTGAATTCCAAGATGATACATGAGGCGCAGGGTATGATGCTCATTAATGAACCCTGATCGACTTGGATCCGCTGACTTCGCTAGAACCAATATACCCTGAAAGTATAGCGCCTATCGCTTGGAATTTGGTCCGCATATCTTCCTTTGTAAAGGTGATGCAGGCAAGTCTTTAGCCGCAGTTGCATTGTTGTGCGATTCTTCCTAATCGCTTGATCCGAGTGAGAAATACCTCGAGTCGCCTGAGCTTCTTGTAGAGCTTCCTGCTCTTTGACAATCGGAGCAACTCAGAGAGTTATTCGCCGGATGTTCGCCAACCGGGCCATGACGCCAAAATGGTATGGAGAGCTCGATGTTCTTGCCTATCCCTTACACCGGGCGATTGAATCGGATCGCCGAGTTGAGCTTCCCGACTGAGGTCGCTTTCTCCTTTGCTTCACCGCTTTTGCTTTAGCAACCGCTCGCCGTTGTCCTTTTCTCTCGCACGAGTGAGAGGAGTCGCTACCCCCGCTCGATAACGCCTTCAAGATTCGGGTTTGGAATCTCCTGATACTTGTAGTTGTATTCGTGCCCACTCCTTGTGGCAAAGACTTCATGCTCATCCTCCGAATTTGAGAGCCGCCACTTCTTCATCGCCCTTTTCTCGAATTGCCGGGCTGCTTGGCATAATTTGCCTTTTCCCTTGACTTTTTGGCCGAAGACGCGTCCATCATCGCTTTTCAACAAGTCGGTGGACCCAAAGGATTTCTCCGCTGTCGTCGCGGTGGTACGAGTCCCTTCTCACGCTGTCGTGAGGATCCTCATTCACCATCTTCATTCCTACCTTCACAATTGGGGCTCTGAAACCAATCCAAAGGAACTGACCAAGCTTATAGAGACCGTGATTTGTTCCCACCTTCTTCTCTTTAGAAGGTTTTGGAGTGATGACTCCAACATCGCATCAAGGCTTGAATCTTGTCCCCGAGATGGTAGCGTAATTTCAGGATGATGTAACGCCTCGCGATAAGCGCAAGACTTAGGATCTCAGAACTTTGTTTGCCTCCTCTTGGTTTACAATCGGGGCAACCGATTTTGTTGTTTTCCGTAAGGTACTTGAAAATGCCCTAACTTCCTCATCTTTGAATGAGTAAGTCTTGGGAAATCTCAACTAGAAGGTTTTGATTCTCGAAGTTTGTCGGGCGCCATTGAGGTCGCGATTGTCGTGGGCGACGCCGCTGCGACCGCTGTTGTGGTTGCAGTCAAGGTTTGATTACGCCTACGACTTTGCCGGCGCTTTACCTCGCCAAGGCGGTACAAAATCTCATGTTGTGGTTTGTCGCCGGCCGGCTCTCTTCGCTTTCTTCCTTTTAAGGAACCTTTCGCCTTGTTTCCACGAACTTTCAAGTCCTTCCATGTTACGATGGTGTCGCCCCCATTGCTTCGAAAGCACGCCTATTGATAAATTATCGGGCAAGTCCGAGGATGAATTCCTCTCATATCGTGATCCCCAGCTCATTGCCTTGTTACGAATCGCTTAACAAAATATCCACGCTTCCATTCTTCGCTGCCGAGTAACGTTCGATGGATACCCTGTATCGCCATCAAAGAAGTTGAGAGAAACAAGGACTCCATATCGCCCCACCGTTGATGCTCCCCGCTTAAGACGGCGGTACCAATCGGCGCCCCACGGCGGGTGCCAACGAATGACCGAACCATCGTGGGTTCATTGCCGTAAATAACCCCGGTGCTAATTTGAAGTAAATCAAGTGTTGTGTCGGGAACCCTTACCACAAACGGTGTAAAGTTTATTAAGTTAAACTTTGAAGGGTATGGGATTGATTCCCACCCCTGTATGGGCAAGGGATACCCGCCTTCTTCACTTCTGGGCGTAAATTAACGAAGTTAATTTTGTTCTCGAGGTCTTTAATCTTCTCGTTTCATGAGCAACGGCAAATTGGTGGTTCGTGAGGGTTATCATCTTCTCGGTGCTTCCTCCGACTCCGAAGCCGCCATCTTGATCAACGCCGACGGTTGACTTGATTCCCTCGATGCTTTGTTAAAGCTTGATCTGCTGGTCATGCATTTCTCTCATCGCCCCATGGCCAACTCCATTTCTAATTTGAAGTTTTCCTGCTTATTCAACGCTTCGCCCAAAGATCTTGGCCACCTGATCCAGACCGATCATAAGCGCCGGTTGTCCGCCACTAGAAGTCAGATTGTCGATGCCATTGCCGAATTCGGCCCGATACTTCATCCTCAAGGTAGCCCTCTCAAGAGCTTGTCGTAATTGACCGCCGAATAGTCCCTGACCGCAAACGAAGTTAACCGCTATGATGCGCTGAATAGCCTTGACGATGATTCTTTGCCACCATATTATTAGTGACCTCGCATTCATCCTCTCGATGCCGCCCTTCATGGAATCTCCTTGACCTAGGTTTTGGCGTTGGTGCTAAGTCTCAAAGACCGAGACTCTTTCTCGAGTTCCTCGACAACAATTACACTGAGCACCGCTTTGATAAGCTTGGAGCATAAACATGACTGGCCGGGTTTGGGGAGCACCTTCGAGATTTCTTTGTGTTCCCTGCGGTAGTATAATTCGCCAAGATGAGTGCCGAGCAATCTTCCGCGATGTTGACACGATCTCTGCATAACGCCTCATTGTCGATGAAAACGCCTCCGCCCGAGGTCAATTGTTTTGTAAGAACTGGCGAAGTAACCCGCTTTGACTTTCGCCGGCAGGAGGGTGAAGTCCCGGCACTTCTGACCTCGACTTTCAACCCAGATTCAAAGTCGAGGAATCTTTTTGTCTTTATGGTGCTACCCTCAGATTAGAGTGACCCACGATTCCTTTAGCGACCCAGCGATCCTTGATGGTAAGCCCGCTGGTCGGCAACATTTGGCTCACCAAAGTTTAGATGTAGACACCGGAGGTAATTTCGCTCGCCGATACAACTTTTGTTGAGGTGCTCACAATTTCGATTTGAGCACGGAGCGTGAGGCCACGCCGGGCTTGATGCCGCCTTCGCCGGAGTTGAAGGCCGACGACCTGGTCTTCCAAACTAGCCGCTCGCTGACTACTTTATTGGTCGCCTTTCAACTCGCGCTTGTTGTACCAAAGCCCTTGCTTGTGCGAGGAGCGCTGACGCTTCCGGATACGCTTCCGAAGCGTAGAACGGTTCCGCTTTGACTCGACCCATTCATTTGTCGCCACCGTAGAGTCGGCTACGATCTCGACTTCAGCCTTCGAAGTTAACCCGATCTTAGATCCGCCTATAGCTAACCCCATCCATTGGTTCTTTCGCCTGGCGCTTTGTTTTGCCAGCGCTGACGCCGCCTCGACGCTCTCTTGAAAGAGTCACAACGCTTATCGAATCGACTCCGCAGAGATAGGGTTCAAGATTTGGCCGCTGTTAGTCGAGAACCACCGTCGCCTGTAGTCCTGACAGCGGTGGTGGTGGATTTTCTCGCCTCCGCATCTGAGGCCGATTGGGTCTTCCTTGCAGCGGAGACCATCTTGGACTTGCGGGGGGAATTGGATCTGGACGAGGAAGAGAGGTACCTCGCATTTTTGGTCGAACTCAACTCGACCTCCTCAATGACCGGGATCTGAATCCGCGGTTGCGACACGACGGCTTCTTTGTTGAAGCCGTTGGCTCCCACTGTGGTCGCCAGCTTGTTCGCGGGAAAAGTAGATTTGTTATTCATTGCTCGTTTGAACTTGTTTACAGCTTCGTTGGCCTACAACAAAATTCAAAAGAAAAGAAATGCCTTTTATTTTAGGCGCATAAATGAAAACAAAAATTACAACTTCTTCCTTTTAGAACAAACACGAGGATCTCTATTTTACGATCCTCGCCATGCGGGTTCTTTGCCCGTGTCGGACTTTTGTTCGTCCGCGGACTACCACGCAATTCGCATCCGTGGAAACCCTGTTCGAACTACAGACGCAGGCTCGCTTTCACGAAGGAAACGACGACCAGGGGATCACACTCACGGCGAGAGGATCGCCGGGATCGCGACTCACGGCGAGAGGATCGCCGAGCGGGTGAGATCTACTAGGAGAAATCACAGCGCTATTCTGAGCCGACCCGGTTCGCCCCTCGCGGTTCAGATCGGACGCTCGTCGGTGCTCGAACTGTGCGCCGGCGGTCAGGATCTCGCGAGGGCTCTCTCAAGAATAACAAAATCCAACTCCAAAAATCCACTCTTGAATCGAGCACCCCCACTATTTATAGGAAAACAAGAGGAGAGGGTTTTTACGCCGGACACCATTTAGGTCCGGCGACACCTATGGTGTCCGCCTTAGCCGACACCAAATAGTGTCCGCCTTGGCCGACACCATTTAGGTCCGGCGGACACCATTTAGGTCCGGCGATACCAATGGTGTCCGCCTTGCCGACACCATTTGGTGTCCTAAGATACCGACACCAAACGGTGTCCGTTTCACCGAACGCTTGGCTCTTCGGGTTTGGTTTTGTTTCTGACTTTTCCGCGACGCTCGCTCCGATCTTGTCATTGTCGCTATGAGTCCGCGCTGGTTCACTTGATTGGTTTCATCCCGCCAACGGCTTAAGTGACGATCGGTCGATGTTCAACCGATCTCGCTAACGCTTGAACTGACGATCTCGCTGAAGCTTTGCTTGTTGATTCATTCCATAACACGAAGCTCGCTGATTCGCGACGCCTTTGTCGAATCCACTTCATGAGTTCATCACCGCTTTACGCTGCTATGCGGCCGGTTTGTCGAATGGATCGTCGGTTGTCAACCCACCGTTACGAGTCTTGCTCGGGTATTGACAAGCAATTTTTTATGCCTACATTCATCTCATCCTCCTTTTGGTCCTTGGATAAGAAGAAGAGAAAGGAAATTGAAGGTGAAAATTTTATTTATTGTGTAATAAAAGTTATAATTTTTGGAAGGTCTTCTCAATTAAGAGTAACCCTCCTCTCCAAATAGAGTTTTTATAAAATATTTCACACTCAAACCTCTCCCTCTCAACCCCTATTTATAGCCCAACGGAGTGAACATGAACCATTGAATTAAACTTGGCCATCAAGAAAGAGAAATCAGCCATTAATTAAAATCATTTGCGAACCAACCCGATCGTGTCGGTTGGCCAGCGGTTGGTCGACCGATTATCGACCGTTGGTTTCCAACCTAATTTGTCTTTTTCTTTATTTTTCTTCACGAATTTCTCTTGGATCACTTTGGTATCTTGGGTCTTCGTTTGTCTTCATATTTTGGCTTCAAAAATTGGTAGAAAATCAGAGGATTTGAGTCATTTGGGCTCTTATTCATTAATACTCCATTAACCTGCAAATTAAGATAAAAACGATTATTAGTAATATCTTTATTCATATAAAATAGGTAATGACGGTATAAATTTATAATTAAAATATGATAATCACAGTCTTAACAGATTATGGCAAAGATGTGATGCAACCTTGCTGCAAAATAAGGATTAAATTTTAATAGAGGACTAGGAGTTCCTATGATCCCCTTTACACCAGAAGGCGAGGTTTTCGATTATTACAATCGAACCAAGCGTGGACTCGGTTACATTTCTCCCGAAGCCGAACCACAGACAGGGCTAGCATCTGATGACTTTCTACGTAGCTCTTCTGACACGTCCAATTGGGATTCTGACATCAGTCTTGGAGCTTTGTTCACGGCCAATATGGTCTCATACAACCTAACCATGGACCCTGATGAATCAGAAGTGTTCGAATATCTTGAAGATGATTCATGGGTAAAGCAGCTTGAAAAGCAATGGTAGTCACATTTCGAAGTCAGGGAACCACCCACTGAGGATAAAGTGGTTCAAATCAACATAGGCGATGAAACCAACCCTAAGCCCATCTTCATCAGCGAAAGTCTATCATCCGCTGAAAAGGAAGAACTCGTAGTTCTCCTTCAAGAATACATTGATGCCTTCACCTGGAGTTATGAAGACATGCCGGGCCTAGACCCTAACGTGGCTATACATCGTCTTGATATCGACCCTAGCATCAAGCCAGTCACGCAACAGCAACGACGCTTCCGTCCCGAGTTGATAGAGCGAATCGAAAAGGAAATCCGCAAACTCATTGAATATGGATTCATCCGTGAAGAACAACACCCCGATTGGCTAGCCAATATTGTGGTGGTGATGAAAAAGAGAGGCAAGATATGAATCTACATCGATTTCCAAGATCTTAACCTCGCTTGTCCAAAGGATGAGTTTCCTCTCCCTATCACGAATGTTATGGTCGACAACACGTGCGGGTTCTAGAGGATGTCCTTCATGGACAGATTCTCTGGATACAACCAAATCAAAATACATCCAGACGATCAAAAGCACAAAGCCTTCAGAACACCACTTGGAGTATTCTGTTATACAGTAATGCCCTTCGGTCTGAAGAATGCTGGAGCTACTTATCAACGCGCCATGAGGACGATCTTCTGTAAACATTTGAGTAAGACAGTGGAGTGCTATGTCGATGACCTCGCGATCAAAAGTCGTCACAAACAAGACCACGTCGATGACTTGAGAACGGTGTTCGAAATTATGCGAAAGCACCAGCGCTAGATGCATCCAACTAAATCTTTCATTGGGGTATTATCAGGCAAATTCCTAGGATTTATTGTAACATCCAAGGGAATACATGTCGACCCCGAAAAAGTGAAAGCCATCCAAGAGATGCTACCTCCGAGAAATCTCAAAGAACTCAGAGGCTTGCAAGGACGATTAGCCTACATCCGAAGGTTTATCGCCAACTTGTCTGGAAAATGTCAACCATTTCAAAGACTCATGAAGAAAGGTGTTTCATTCACCTAGGATGACACTTGCCAAGAAGCTTTTAAGGAGATCAAAGGTTATCTCACGAAGCCGCCGGTTCTAGCTGCACCAGTATCAGGTAAACCGTTCCTGATTTATGTCCGAGCAATGGACCATTCTCTTGGATCACTTCTTGCTTAGAAGAATGATAATGGCCACGAGCAAGCCATTTACTACCTCAACCGGACTATGATTGGCGCCGAGCACCGGTACAATCCTGTCGAGAAGGAATGTTTAGCAATCGTCTTCGTGATTCAGAAGATGCGACACTACCTTACCGGCCAATCCATCCATGTCATTTCAAGAGTCAATCCATTAAGGATACTCATGATGAAACCCATATCACTGAATTCCAAGCTAGTAAAATGGGCGATACTGCTCTCACAGTACGACATGACGTTCGGGCCCCAGAAAGCAGTCAAGGGTTAAGTAATAGCCGACATTCTGGCAGAGCATCCTATTCCCGAGACTTCTAAACTCTACGAAGATATCCCGGATGAGGTCTTTGAGTCGAATGCTATCTCAGACCACAAGATATGGTAGTTATACTTTGACGGCGTGTCAAGACGCAACCACAACGGAGCAATTGTTGCAGGAGTGGGGGTAGTACTGATCAACCCCCACGGACATGTTATTCCTCAGGCCTATTCATTGACCGAACCATGTTCTAACAATGTAGCCGAGTATAATGCCCTTGTAATCGACCTACAACTCGCTCAAGACATGTGTGTCAAATATTTTGAAGCCCACGGTGACTCCAAGCTGATCGTGAATCAGATCAAGGGAGAGTATGAGGTTCGCCACAACGACCTCATACCTTACCACAAAGTAGCAACGAAACTCGCTCAATCATTTGAAGGCTTCCACATTAACTATGTACCTCACCTCGAGAACACTCATGCAGATGCTTTAGCATCCCTTGCAGCCACACTTGCATTAACGCCTAAATCTACTAGGCGCATCGCGGTGGCTAGCCATCAATTATGCTCCCTAGAGCATATTCTTGAAGCCAACGAAGTGCATGTCATGCCAACTCACTTCGAAGGTAATGATTGGCGGTTCCCAATCATCGACTATGTCTTGCACGGGATTCTACTAGATAATTCGAAGCTGGCAACCTCTATTCAAAGGAGAGCTCCGCGCTTCTTCTATGATTCTGCCACGCAGACTTTGTAGCGACGATCTTTCGATGGTATCTTGCTCCGATGCTTGTCACCAAGTGAAGCTCGAGAAGCATTAAAGGAAGCCCACGATGGTGCATGTGGATCTCATCAACCAGGTCCCAAATTTTAGGAACGACTTCGTCGTCTAGGTTACTACTGGCTAATAATGATAGTAGATGCGGTAGCATATGCTAAACGATGTCATGCGTGTTAAATCCATGCTGATTTCCTACATCAACCTCTGGAAGAACTAGATTCGATAGCCGCCTCATGGCCATTTGAAGCTTGGGGCATGGACATCATCGGGCCGATCAGCCCGCCGTCCGCCAAAGGCCATCGATTTATCCTAGCCATTATAGACTACTTCTCCAAATGGGCTGAAGCTGTTCCCCTCAGAGAAGTCAAGACATCTCAAGTGATCAAATTCTTGAGACATCACGTGATATACCGATTCGGTGTTCCTAGATGAATCATTCACGACAACGGTCCATAATTTATCAGTCGGCCGTTCTTCAAATTATGCAACAAGTTCAGAATTCAAGATGTAGCTTCTACACCATACAACCCAGCTGCTACTGGTCTTGCTGAAGATTTCAACAAAACCATTATCAAACTTCTAAAGAAGTTTGTCGCCTCCAACAAATGAGATTGGGACGAGAAACTTGGAGAGTGTTTATGGGCCTATCGAACAACAGTCCGCACTCCTACTGGCTCCACTCCATTTTTCTTAGTCTACGAATATGAAGCCGTGATCCCTCTGGAAATTCAACTGCCGTCATTGAGAATCGCCATCCTCTCAGAGAAGTCAAGACATCTCAAGTGATCAAATTCTTGAGACATCACGTGATATACCGATTCGGTGTTCCAGGATGAATCATTCATGACAACGGTCCACAATTCATCAGTCGACCGTTCTTCAAATTCTGCAGCAAGTTCAGAATTCAAGACATGGCTTCTACGCTATACAACCCAGCTGCTAATGGTCTAGCTAAAGCTTTCAACAAAACCATCATCAAACTTTTAAAGAAGTTCATCGCCTCCAACAAATGAGACTGGGATGAGAAACTTGGAGAGTATTTATGGGCCTATTGAACAATAGTCCGCACTCCTACTGGCTCCATGCCATTTTTCTTGGTCTACGGATGCGAAGCCGTGATCCCTCTAGAAATTTAACTACCGTCATTGAGAAAAGTGCCTCTAAGAACTAGAAGTGCTGGATGAGCTAAGACTTCAAGTTCAGTAAAGAATCGAGATCTACCAATCACGGATTTCGAGAGCCTTCAACAGGAGAGTCAGAGAACGATCCTCAAAGAAGATGACTTAGTCTTAGACGTTCGTCGACCCATGGTCATGACACATAAGACTAAAGAGAAATTCTAACCCAAATGGGAATGCCCATTTATAGTAGAGACAGTCTACTCAAATGGAGCATATCGCCTAATTGACCAAAATGGCAATAGGCTCATGGCACCAATCAATGGGAAATTTCTCAAGAAATATTCTCCTTGATCTTGGCCAATATTATCTCCCCACTAAGATCCTGGTCATGTTTAAGTTTTCACCTCTGAACCAGAAATGTTGATCTTCTTGATCCAAAAATCCAATCAAATCCCCAAAGAGTCATCAAGTTAACACCACACCTCTGCTTGACTCCGGATACACCATCACTGTCTTGTTAACATTACACCTCTGAATAATGTTAACCCTAAATATATCCTCACTGTCATGTTAATATTACACCTCTGAACAGTACCAATTTGATCAAATCGTCATGTTAACATTACACCTCTCACAAATGTCCCTATACCGCCATGTTAATATTACACCTCTCACAAATGTCCCTATACCGCCATGTTAATATTACACCTCGTCGCACTCATTTCATCGACCGATTAACATTACACCTCTGTCGGACCATTTCATCGACCGATTAACATTACACCTCATTAGACCTACCTTAGCAAATTTGACCGGTTAACATTACACCTCTGTCAATTCGCTCATGTCAAAAATCGATTAGTTAACATTACACTTCCATCGATTTCCTACCGTTAAGTTAACATTACACTTTCAAATGGTAGTTGTCCTTTGGACTCTTTTGAACCAATCGGTTAACATTATACCTCTATCGGTTATTCTATTTGACTGGTTAACATTACACCTCTGTCAAATGTCCCTATACTGTCATGTTAATATTACAACTCTGAACAGTGTCAGTTTGATCAAACCGTTATGTTAACACTACACCTCTATCAGTTTGATCCCAGCATCTTCCTCCCCAGCAAATATGTCATTATGATACGTTAGCACTACACCTCTATCGTACATACACCTTTAAGGAGACAAAAAGTTCTTTTATTTATTAAAAGGGCTAAAACGGTTACAAAAGGCTCTTATAGGGAAAGTGGATAAAAAGTGTGTATCTGCGCGACACACTCAGCCATTATGGAGTCCCGAACGTCATGAGCACTCTTCTGAGCCCTCTCCTTCAAGATTTGAGGGTCAAAAGGAGCAGCCTGTGACTTGATGACAGAAAGCCTCTTCGTCTCAGCCTGAAGCTCCGCAACTTGAGAGTCCCACATCGTGTGGAACTCAGCTTGGTCGGATTCAAGCTCTTCCTTCTAGCGTTGAGCTACATCCAGACGTGCCTGAGCCGTAGCAATGGTTGCCTTAGCCTCATCAATCACTGCATCTTTTTTCTTGGATGGCACTTTGAAGCTATGCCTGATAACCTTCAGCGGAGGCAATGCTATCGTTCAAATTTTGAAATTTCACGCTGATCCGCCACATTTCCACGCGAGCAGATTCACTGGCCTTGCGATGAGTTTCTAACAAATGATAGAATTCAAGCTCGGCGATGCCATCAAGATCGGCCGCGCGAAGAGTTTGTAGCTCTCGACAATAGAGCTCGACCTTGTTTATTGCTATCCTGAAGGGCTCGGTAGGAGCAGGACCAGCAACCGACACCAAAACACCTAGTTGATCTCTCAGCAGTTTAAGAGTGCGGGTGGATAACTCTCTCTGAGATTTCAAGGCCATGGCAACACTCTGGTTAAATAGACTCGTCAAGCTCCCTGTCAAGATCTTTATCTCTACCTCGACCAAGTCTTCAAGATCAGGAGATCGAGGAACCTCCACGTGACTGGAAGGACCTGGTCCAGTGGAGACCACTATGACATCCGTGGTGGAAGGGGAAATAGATGGCAAAACTTGTATCCGTTCGTTGCCAGACATCAAAAGTGGTGCAAGCGTAACCAAGAGGTCCGATACAGCAGGTGATACTGTAGACATCATCACGGTAGGTGGGACAACAGTCCTCACAATCATAGCCGTGGTCATCGGCACATCTGTAGGCATGACTTCTGCATCCACGACTTCTGCACCTGTAGATGAGACCTCCAGTTCATCTGAAATGGCTACAGTCATGCTCGGACCTTCACCAGAGCGAGATTCAGAACTTGGTGACATCACTCTTCTAGCCCCTGCAGGCATGGGAGAGATTGAAGCATCATCATCTTCTTCAGAAGACCCATGAACAACCAGCTTCCACCGCATGGATGAAACTGGTACTGGTGCAGGAGCCTCGATCGTATCAACGACATGCGTGGATTCCAAGACACCAGAGGCACCTTCAAAGTCGGTCGCAGATTCAAAGTGACTACTCAAAGAGAAGGACGTGGACATTGCTCCACCCATGGGCCCAAAGTCGAGTTCATCATCTGTTACACAAACAGAACGTCAGTTATCAAGACGAAGTAATCATGCAAGATTGACGGGAAGTACCTGGCATGTAACCACCAAAGTCGCCGGTATCACCTCCATCGTCAGGCTCGGTTAAGTAGGCATCGGTGTCATCATGCCTGTAGTCCACTCATTCCTCATCATCATCCAGAGGAATAAATTCTTTATCTGCACATAAGAAGCGCATCAGCCAAAAGCACTTCAAGGAAAGGACCGTCAATATATAAAGAAGGAAATTACCTAAAGAGCGAACCCTAGGCTTATGTACGGGAACCACAGGAGATTCTTCTCTAACCCCTGGAGAGCCTCTCGACCCAACTGCCAAACGCTGCTTTTTCGAAGGTGGCGGAGGAGGAGGAGCATGTAATGGCCTCTTTCCTTTTCCCTGTCCTCTATCGAGAGCCTCCTGACGAACCACAGGCTCAGTCAGTTGCGAATATTGATGCCAACTTGCCTTGGAGGCGCTGGTTGCTCACCAATCTGTCTCTGAGGTACGGGCTACTCAGCTGGCACGTCCTAAACTTTGTCTGGCATATCCTCTGCCAGGAATTCATGAATTCCAGGAGCTCTACTCTTTGCACCCTTCTTGGAGAATTCCTTATATCGCCGGGAGATCCAAAACAAGCCAGACTTGTTAACTTGGAATTTGGGGTGAGGAGTGATCACCTTGCTATACCACTTGTAAAACCCTAGAGTCATGTAACAGTTGGGCGTATGTTGGGGAAGTGAAAACCTAGCTCCGGTGAGCCCAGCAACAAAGTGGTACCAAGCACGAGCCCCGTCAACCAAGCTCCCTACATGTACCAATCCTGGATTTGGATTCCCAATGTACAGCTGGTCGTAGCCAAATTGGTGAGCAAATCGACATGGAAAATAAGGCTCGATGTAGCACTCCGTACCGTTCAACCTAGTGACAAGGTGACCTGGTCGAATGTTCACCAGCCAGTTGAAACACCCACTAGGTAAGCAAGTGAAGCGCTCCCTACTCATGTCGTCTTCAAAGTCGTCCCCAGGATTAACACCGTCAATCGAGAGAAAATAGCAGTAGAGACGATAGTGGTCCTTGTTCTGGAGGACTCTATGAACCCCAGCAAGGTACTTGACCATCCACTTCGGACATTCAAACCATTGGAGCAGGGTGATGTACGCCCCACTAGGCATAGCTGCCGACATCAATGGAGAACAGTGCTGAGTAAACCATATTACTAAATATGTATATGGTAACTCCCCCCTAGGATTGGGCACTTGATTCCTTACGCAGCGTTCCTCTTGCTTCAAGTGTTCAGTGGCCAACGCCCTTATGCCATGATGGATGCAGCTCACCATTGTCGGTAAGAGAGCCAAGCTGTACCGAGCAACTAACAATACGACAGGATATAGCACCTTAATCGAGATGCGATCCTTTGACCGAGAAGGCATGACGCAATACTTCAACCAAATGGAGAAGAAACCTGCTAGCAACGCCAACTCAGATATTGGCTCCTTCGCTTGATGATGGAAACTCTCAAATTGGTCACTAGTGCAGAATCCACACACGTCCATATCAGCAGTGTGCAACACGAAGCCATTTTTGAAGATACAGGTCTCAACTTCTACATTCATGACCGGAGAAATCGGACCTACGACTCCCTTCTTGCTAACCTAAGGAAAGAGATAGTCCACCCAAGAATAACGAGGCATGGTAAAATCATGCTCGGTATTCCCCGTAACCCTCTGGCAAATGAGGAAGTGACAAACCAACTCACGGAATGCTTTCGCAATATGGGCAGTGTGAGAGAAAACATCCAACTCATCATTAGTGGGAAAGCACTCCTCATAAGGACGATTCTCCATCGGCAAACGAGACTGTAGGCGTTGAAAATTACCTATAAGTCCCCGAATGTAGCTTGTGACGATGAGATAATGATCGACGGGCCATACGACGACATAACAACGAACCATTGACAACGTAACAACCAGTAAAGCGACGCAAACGCATGAAGTGAGTCGACGAAGTGTGAAAGTCAAACGAAGCAACAAATCACATGCGAGCGATGGGATAAACCTAATTCCAAAGCTTCGAATCAATGAAACCAAGGCCCTGGAGTCAGTAGACGGGATCCGCTACAAGGTGGATCTCAAATCCAGAAGAGGTAAAGAGCCTCAACAATATATGGTTGGCGACCCCTCCAAGCCGTCAACAAGTGATTGGGTCCGCGTTAAGTATGTTCAGCCTTCGAGGCGCATCGAAAGTCTTTGCGCGTACTTGTGCACGCGCGGGTTCTAGTCCAGGAGGCCCGAATGTTGAAAAAGAAGGAAGTGGACAAGAAGCCACCGAAGATGCGCCAAGCTTGGAAGCCGAAATCCGGAGCGATGATTCGGAGAAAGCCCGAAACATCAACTAAGGTTCAGCCACCTCAGGCTGATTCAACCAAGGCTCGGCCGTCACAGAGTGACCTGAGTCAAAGGAAGGTTACACCTCCCATGAAGCTCATCCAAATCGCCACAACTGCTCCGCCTACCGATCCGCTGACTTACCCCGGCAATAAACGCCCGAGATGGATATTCATCGATTCCTCTGCTTGGGATTCTGACGTCAGCATCGGCGAAATGTTCAGGGGTTTGATGGTGAATATGACTATAGCCAACCACACCATGATGGAAGACGATGAGCAGATACCAATATGGGAGGACCCATGGATTCATCACCTCAATATGCAATATGGGGACCGATATGGGACCGATTCGAGCAAAGAGAACCCCACCGAGGATGAAGTGGTCCAAATCAATATGGGTGAGGAAGCACACCAAGCCCATATTCATCGAAAAGTCTCTCCCCGTAAGAGAAAGAAGAGCCGATTGCTCGCCGTGGAATATATCGACGCCTTTGCTTGGAACTCTGAAGACATCTTGGGTTCGACCCAAATGTCGCAACGCATCGCCTTAACATCGTGGTGGATGCCAAACCCGCCAAGCAATAGCAAAAGGCGGTTTAGTCCACATATTATGGAGGCGCATTGTAGCGAGGTTAAAAGGCTTCTACATTCATGACCGGAGAAATCGGACCTACGACTCTTCTTGCTAACCTAAGGAAAGAGATAGTCCACCCAAGAATAACGAGGCATGGTAAAATCATGCTCTGTGATTCCCCGTGAACCCTCCGCAAATGAGGAAGTGACAAACCAACTCACCTGAATGCTTTCGCAATATGGGCGCAGGAGAGAAAACATCCAACTCATCATTAGTGGGAAAGCACTCCTCATAAGGACGATTCTCCATCGGCAAACGAGACTGTAGGCGTTGAAAATTACCTATAAGTCCCCGAATGTAGCTTGTGACGATGAGATAATGATCGACGCCATAATGACGACATAACAACTAACCATTGACAACGAATAACCAAGAAAGCGACGCAAACGCATGAAGTGAGTCGACGAAGTGTGAAAGTCAAACGAAGCAACAAATCACATGCGAGCGATGGGATAAACCTAATTCCAAAGCTTCGAATCAATGAAACCAAGGCCCTGGAGTCAGTAGACGGGATCCGCTACAAGGTGGATCTCAAATCCAGAAGAGGTAAAGAGCCTCAACAATATATGGTTGGCAACCCCTCCAAGCCGTCAACAAGTGATTGGGTCCGCAAGTAGGCTTAAACTGCTCAACGCCGAGGAGCGATCCGGTGCCGCGACATTTGTGCACGCTGGTTCTAGTCCAGGAGGCCCGAATGTTGAAAAAGAAGGAAGTGGACAAGAAGCCACCGAAGATGCGCCAAGCTTGGAAGCCGAAATCCGGAGCGATGATTCGAGAAAGCCCAAACATCAACTAAGGTTCACCACCTCAGGCTGATTCAACCAAGGCTCGGCCGTCACAGAGTGACCTGAGTCAAAGGAAGGTTACACCTCCGGCGAGCTCATCCAAATCGCCGGCTGAATCTGTTCCCGCTTCAGTCGATCCTGTTGACTTACCCCGAAGTAATAAAACGGCCCGGGAGATGGATATTCATCTGATTCCTCTGCTTGGGATTCTGACGTCAGCATCGGCGAAATGTTCAGGGGTTTGATGGTGAATATGACTATAGCCAACCACACCATGATGGAAGACGATGAGCAGATACCAATATGGGAGGACCCATGGATTCATCACCTCAATATGCAATATGGGGACCGATATGGGGACTGATTCGAGCAAAGAGAACCCCCTACTGAGGATGAAGTGGTCCAAATCAATATGGGTGAGGAAGCACACCCGAAGCCCATATTCATCAGCAAAAGTCTCTCCCCAGAAGAGAAAGAAGAGCTGATTGCTCTCGTCAGGGAATATATCGACGTCTTTGCTTGGAACTACGAAGACATGCCGGGACTCGACCCAAATGTCGCAACGCATCGTCTTAACATCAGGGTGGATGCCAAACCTGTCAAGCAATAGCAAAGACAGTTTCGTCCACATATTATGGAGGCGATTGTAGCGGAGGTTAAAAGGCTTATAGAGTTAGGTTTCATCAGGGAGGAACAACATCCAGATTGGGTGGCGAATATTGTCCCGATTCTAAAGAAGAATGGGAAGAACAGAATCTGCATCGATTACAGAGACTTGAACGCCACGTTCCCAAAGGATGACTTTCCTCTTCCAATCACTAATGTCATCATCGACAATACGTGTGGATTTGAGAGAATGTCCTTCATGGATGGTTTTTCGGGTTATAATCAAATCAAGATGCACCCGGATGATGCAAAACACACGACATTCAGGACTCCCCTTGGCGTCTTCTGCTACACGGTGATGCCGTTCGGACTGAAGAACGCAAGCGCCACGTACCAGGGAGCGATGATGAAGATTTTCCAAGAGCATCTCCGTAAAACAGTCGAATGTTACGTCGATGACTTGGTCATCAAGAGCCGCAACAAAAATGATCACATCAAGGACCTGAAGACAGTGTTCGATCTCATGCGGAGTCATTAGTTAAAGATGAACCCTACAAAATCCTTCCTCAGAATGTCCAGCGGCAAATTCCTCATATTCGTCGTCACCACTAAGGGTATTCGCATCGACCCAGACAAAGTGAAGGCGATACACGAATTACAACCCCCGAGAAATATAAAAGAACTCAGAGGGTTACAGGGGTGATTAGCTTACATCCGGCGATTCATATCGAACCTCTCCGGAAAATGTCAGTCGTTCTCCAAGCTAACCAAGAAAGGCGTGTCATTTATGCGGGGCGGCCTTTGTCAAAAAGCATTGAGGATATCAAAGCATATCTAGCTTAATCCTCCCGCTCATTGCACCAAGTCGTACACCGCTCTTAATTTACATCAAGGCGATGAACCATTAGTTAAAGCTTTACTGGCGCAAGATGATGACAGCGGTCCGCGAGCGGTGATTGTATTACGGCGGACTTTAGTGGGTCTTTGAATCCGCTATCGATGATCGAGAAGGAGTGCCTTATACCGGTTTTCGCGATTCAAAAGATGCGGCACTACTTAGCTCTGACAGACGATTTATGTTATTTCCAACGAATCCAACCGATATTCATGACGCGAACCAAACCTCCATGAATTGGCGTTTAGCGAAATGGGCCTTGCTCTTGTCTCAATATGACTTACACTTCAAGCAACAGAAGTCAGTCAAAGGACAGGCGATTTGCAACCTCTTGGCCACTAACCCAACGACCGATGCGGCCGAGTTATATGACGACTTGCCGTATGAGACTCACGAAGTCAACACTACATCGCACCAGAAAATATGGCAACTTTACTTTGATGGAGCTTCTCGAGCAACCAACGTGGCAAGTACCCCTGGATGTTCTAAGATTTCTTCCGGAGTTGGAGTTGTCTTAGTTTCCCCAGGGAAGCATGTCATGCCTCGGGCTTACTCGCTGACTGAGCCATGCTCCAATAATGTGTCAATACAACGACACTTATTGGTCTCGCCAAAGAGCTGGGGGTAGAATATCTTGAAGCCTTTGGGGATTCCCAACTCATAGTCAAACAGGTTCGTGGGGACTACAAAGTCAGGAATCCGGACTTGATCCTGTATCACCAGGCAGCCGTTGAGATGGCAGACTCGTTTGAAGAATTTTTCATCGAGTATATTCCGCGCCTCCAGAATGCATACGCGGACGCATTAGCAGCGTTAGCAGTGTCGTTGGCGCAACCTCCTGAGTTGAAGCAGTTAGTCACTGTGAGGACTCACGAATTATTCGTGCCAATATATAACGAAGAGGAGTACGATAAGGGGTGGTCATCAAAGAGTCACACTCAACCCAAGTTGAACTGGAGCCCCGGGATTGGCGTTTTCCCATAATCGACTATGTCCTACATGGTATTTTGCCAGAAGACGTAAAAGAGAGGGAATCGATTCAACGAAAAGCGCCGAGGTTCTTCTATGATGCAAAGACCCAGATGTTATATCGTCGCGTGTACGACAGCTTGTTGCTCCGGTGCCTTTCGGATAAGGAAGCAGAAGAAGTCCTTAAGAAAGTGCACGGGAGAGAGTGTGGCGCACACCAACCTGGTCCCAAGCTTTATGATTGTATCAGAAGAATGAGATACTTCTGGCCAACGATGATTAATGATGCAATCGAGTACGCTCGAAAGTGCCACGCATGTCAAATACATGCGAATTACATGCATCAACCCCTGGAGTATTTGCATCCTTCGGCTACATCTTGGCCATTCGAGACGTGGGGTATGGACGTTGTGGGCCCTATTTTTCCTTCGTCAGTCATAGGTGATCGGTTCATTCTCGCGATTACCGACTATTTCTCCAAGTGGGCTGAAGCAATTCCGCTTAAAGAAGTGAAAGTGAACAATGTCATCAGGTTCATCAAGCATCACGACATCTATCGAACGGCGTCTTGAAGCGGATCATACATGACAACGGTCCTCAATTCTTCAAAGAATGCCTTCATCGTTTTATGGTGAAGTTTAAGATTCAAGACATCTCATCGACGGCTTATAATCCCGCTGCAAACGGACTAGCGGAGGCGTTCAACAAGACAATCATTAAGATCTTGTTGAAACTCGTGAATACCAATAAACGTGATTGGGACGATAAACTTCGGGCTTACTCACGGGCATATCGCACCACAATACGCCGCTACTAGGAGCTACCCCATATTCTACGGTATCACGGATGTGAAGGCTGTACTTCCATTAGAAGTCCAAATCCCATCACTTAAGTGCTCATAGCCCGAGATGGCGGCGGAAGAACAACATCGGAGAAGTCTTGAAGAGCTCGAGATGTTGGATGAAAAACGCTTGGAAGCTCAACAACACATCGAGTTTTACCAAGCCAGAATGTCGAGGGCATTTAACAAGAGAGTTCGACAAAGAAGCTTTAAGGAAGGAGATCTGGTCCTCGCTGCTCGACGACCAATAATTCTCAATTCTAAGAAAAAGGGTAAGTTTGAGCCCAAATGGGAAGGACCGTTTGTGATAGACACAGCCTATTCAAACGGTGCATATCGCCTAATCACTCAAGATGGCGACAGGAAATTAATGCCGATAAATGGAAAGTTCCTGAAAAAGTACTATCCTTAGTATATTTGGGATAACTCATTTTGACGGAAAGTTCCTCGTGGAATATTTCACCCATTATCCTCGAGGATAACCCTAAATCTGTCCTCCACCATAATTTTCCTCACTGATCAAATTCATTGGCGGTGAGTCCAAAAAAAAATATCTTTCTGGTCCAATCCACCAGCAAAATCCCCTCTTGATTCCTTCCACGAACAAGAGGTCCACTTTCAAAGTTAACATCCCATTTTGATAAACAGAAGGATTCCATTCTTTTCTCTTCAGTCACGCCTTCCCACGGTTAGGGCTGAAATTAGAATTTCATCTCGATAAATGAAAAGTTCATTTCCAGATCAGGTAACGAATCCTTTAAAAGTGAAAGTTACCTGAATCTTCTTGATTCTCAGAGTGGAGATCCACTCTTAGTTTCACCCCCTGAGATTCTCGAAGTGGAGATCCCACTTTTAGTTTCCTTTGCACTGGAGATAGAATATAAAATTATTCCTCTCCAGGAGCAAGAGATAGGTTATAAAAAATTTTCTCTCTTATTTTGGGTTCGTCTTTACCCTTAAAAAGAAGACTTGAGACAGGATATAAAGTCCTTCCTCTCCATCATCGGGAGACAGAATATAAAATTCTTCTTTTCCCACATTAGTTTCACCTTTTCTTCGGTTTAGTCGTTTCTCCGATTAAAGAAGACACCAGAATTCAAGTCTGGGGCATTTTATCCCGAAGTCCAAGTAGGGATAAGTCCACGCCTAACACGCGTGGCCGGTTAACCCTTCTCCGTGAAAAGGATAGCAAGTCTCATCTTGGGGAATTTTATCCCGAATTCTAAGTAGGGATAAGTCAACGCCTAACACGCGTTGCCGGTTTAGTCTTTTTTTCTATTGAAGAAGACACCAGAATCCAAGTCTGGGGAACCTTTATCCCGAAGCCTAAGTAGGGATAAGCCTGCATCTAATACATGCAGAAGGGTAGTCTATTCCCGTGAGGAAGACGAAGCCTATGTATTCAATATCATAGTACCAAGTCTAAAAGAGTTTCATTCTTTTAGCACAACGCCACATGCGTAACGGGTTTAATCCACATGCTAGCCCGATTCAAACGGTAATCGGTATCAAACCCGCTGATGGTCGGGTTGGCCAATAACCCTAAAGTCAATGCCTAACACGCGTTGCCGGTTAGTCTCTTGCCCGTAAAAGATGATAAAGCCTACGTATTTATCATCGTAGCGTGAAGCCTAAAAGAGTTTTATTCTTTTAGCACAACGTCACATGCAGAACGGGTTTAATCCACATGCTAGCCCGATTCAAACGGTAATCGGTATCAAACCCGTTGATGGCTGAGGGTTTACCAAAAATCTTATGAGTATTGTGGTTGATTATTTCAAACGAAATGAGAAATCATAATAAACAACAATAAAAAGGAGGATAGAAATTTATTCGAGTCTTTCAACAAAGAAATCGCAGTTATTCAAATATCAAGTTTATGGCAAAAGATCTGTTGTTCTAGCTGGGATAACTCATCGTTGTAAGCTTGTTGGAGCTCTTCCAGCAACTCAGCCCTAAAAGACTCCTCATTGGCGTTCAATGTCTTTGCAGCTTCTTCCTCAACTTCAGCTAGCTTTTGTTTCGAGAGCTCCAGTTTCTTGGATATGGCGGTTCGAGCTTCCTCTTCGTTGACCCTTGTCAGCTCCAACGCCTTAAGAGCTTAAACTGTGTTACTCCAAAAAGGTATATGAGTATAAACTATTTCTTATTTTTATCGAGAAGTTCCAGGAAAATATTTTATATTTTAAGGATAACTCAACCACCTCCAAACAGATATATGAGGATAAACTAATTTCCGAAACTCCGATGAGCGTCTGAGTATAAAGCTGTGTTGGCCCGACCAGCAGCGTCGCAATGGAAAATCGCCGATTGAAGGTTGAATCTCAAGAAGAAATTTTCGACGCCGGTCAACGCGTCGTGATAGAGAATTCGCCGATTAAAGGATGAATCTCAAGAAAATTCTTCCGTGTGGTCGATACTCGACAAGCATCGCAATGGTGAATTCACCGACATGTGTTAAATCTCACGGTTGGATGGTCATCGACGACAACTCACCAACACGAAGCTAAAGCAAAAAATTCATTCATCGCCTTTGGGTCAAGATTTCGACACGGTCGACAATAAATGCAAAGATCGCGACACTTTCACCATCCTACAAAGCACCGGATAGTCCGAAGAATTGGAGAAGTCAAGATTTGAAGCTATTTTCGTGTCCCGTTATACCGACCGGTTTGGGTTTATCATATCCAAAGTATTTTGGCTTCTTCTATAAAAGAGCGAGACCGAAACACTTTGGAGGAGGTATCTGTAGGCGTTAAAAATTATCTATAAGTCCCCGAACATAGCTTGTGACAATGAGATAACGATCGACGGCCATAATGACGACATAATAACTAATCGCTGACAACGTAACAACCGCTGAAGCCGACGCAAACACATGAAGCGAAGTCGACGGCGTGCAAGTCAAACGGCAACGAATCACATGCAGCGATGGATAAACCTAATTCAAGCTCAATTAACGAAATCGGATCGTAATCAAATCAAGCTCGGAAAACAAGCGGAAAATAAGTCCCGAACATAGCTTGTGACAATGAGATAACGATCGACGGGCCATACGACGACATAATAACGAATCGTTGACAACGTAACAACCAGTGAAGCGACGCAAACACATGAAGCGAGTCGACGAAGTGTGCAAGTCAAACGAAGCAACGAATCACATGCGAGCGATGGGATAAACCTAATTCCGAAGCTTCGAATTAACGAAATCGGATCAGAATCAAATCAAGCTCGGAAAACAAGCGGAAAATAAGTCCCGGAACAAACCATCGGACCCTAAAAAGAGGTGAAAAGCCATAATGGCGGCTCGGCCAAGCCGAGCCCGCAAATGTGTCGACGGCAAGAGCCACCTAGAAACTTCTTGGGCTTTTGCCCAGTTTTGACCGCATCCGCTTCTAAAATGTTATAAATAGAAGAGGAGGGGTCTCATTTGAGGGGGTCGGGAATTTTGAAAAGAAGCCGAAGTTCTGCCAAATTGAAATCAAGTTCCAGATCTAAACTTGGGAGAAAAAGGGAGGCCTTCGACGATCATCTTCTTCGACTCTCAGATCCAAGATCTTGGTGAACCTCTCAGGGCTCTATCCTCCTTCGTGAGATAATCCCCTCAGAAAGTTCGAGAGATCAAGGATCAGATCTACACTATTTCCTCCGGATCAAAACCTTATTTTTTTTTATCCCGAGAAGTGCTATGACTTCGCTTGGTCGATTTCACTCGCTTGGGCAATTATTTTCCTTTGTGAAATAATCCCCGTTATCGCGTAGATCTTTCATCGGATCGGATCACGCGGCGGTCCACGGATAAACCCCGGCACCGGCAAAGATCCCACGCAAGCGAGGATTCGATAAACAGATCCCGCATTTGTTTAAGGAGATAAAGTTGTGATTTTTATTTTCTTTTGATTTTCATTGTAATTGAGCCTTATAAAAAGGCGAGCTTTTATTTTGAATTTCATTGTAACGCCTAAAGTTGTAACGAATTCGACAATGAAGATTGAGAAACTAACTTTTCTCGCGAACAGAGACACTAAAACATCTCGTGGAGAGCTATTCCAATCTCCCCCACCGGAGTAAAGAAGGTGTTGCTATCACAATTATATAGCTCCAAGATGCCGTATATGATAGGTGCGCAAATCTCAGCACCATATTTGGAGGTTCTTACTGCAGCATAGAGTCCCATCTCTTGCAACCTATCTGCAAAAGTGACGAGAGCAAAGTCTACCAAACGTGTCCACCATTGGGTATCCATTGACTTAATCCAATCGAGAAATCTAGCATCTGCCCCGGGATAATGAGTGTCATTCTTGGCAAGCTCATTCCCAAATGTGTTCGGGACGATAGCAACCTCATTAACTGGTGCGTCATCATTTACGAAGCCTGGACGCAACCCCATGATGTTGATCCCGAAGAGCCCTTCTTGACGAAAGCCACCTCCATGCTTCAAAGAACCTATCTTGACGCTGTCCTCCCTATTGGTGAGGTTATAGTGCATAGGGCGAGGCACAGCAAGACATTGCAAGTACATGAAGGACACTTGATGCTCAATCGCCGGCAAAGCAAATTGAGAATCTCCTTGAGCATAGTACCAATACTCTTCTCCCCAACTGAAGAGAGAGTTGCCACCTGGGACGCTATCTCCAAAAAGAAAGTGCGGCTTCACTGATTTGTCTTCATGAGGGACTGAGAACTTGGTATCGGTGATTATTTCCAGCAAAGTTCTATTACTGCCTGTACGGATAGTCTCGATCCTCTCCTGGCTGCTACCTTCAAGGAACAGAGGGACGTTTCCGTCAAAGACATATTTCACCTCGGGATCATGTGTCCCATCGTGGCCGAAGTGATTATAGCGATCTACAGGAGCTCTTGAATAGGCAACTGTATGAAGACAACAAACGAGTTAGCAGGCGAAGACCAAGTTCAACCGTCGCACTCAAGAGCAAAGGCGAACCTCGCTCACAAATCAAGACCATCTATATCAACTAAGTGTTGATAAGATGAAGCAAAGTTCAACAAAAATTGCGAACTTCACCCATATGCTTAAGTTGGCGAAATTCATCCAACTAAGCTAGGCGAATCTCGCTCAAACGAAGGTCGCTCAAATCAGCGGACCTCACTCTAGCGAAGATCGCTCAAAATAAAGCAACGAACTTCGTCTAAATGAAATCACCAGAAGCCTCGAAGGCTAATGGCTCACCAAGAATGAAGCTCGCCACGCCAGTTTCATTAATGGTCGCTAACGTAACTCGCCGCGGAATGACGTGGCTCATTGGAGAAACCACAAGTGGTCAGAAGATTCGCTGACAATGATCAAGTTTTAGACGAAAGGCATCATCCAGAGCCCAATGAGCAATGATTAAGGCTGATCCGAAGATCGCCATTTGATGGGTTTCAATACTTACCCATGACTAGCTCCAACTACGCCGCCTCATCGCCTTCTACCGATGAGCTCCTTGCACGAGCCCTCCTCCTCGAAATTGCACGACGAGGAGCCATTGAGGAAAGTTTTTGGGGATTTTTGAGGAGAACTAGGGTTTGAAGAAAGTGAAGAGTTTTTGAAATCAAAGTGGAAAAGAAGGAGGCAAAACAGCCTATTTATAGGCTATAACCCCCGAACTTCACTGAAGATTCCTCTCCTTGAACTTCGCCGAGTATTTCGCCAAGCGAAGTCCGCCAAAGATCTCGCTACTGAACTACGCCTAAGATCTTGTTACCAAATTCGCCGAAGATCTCACCCCGAACTTCGCTAGAGATTTCAGCCTTGAACTTTGCCAGAAATCTAGCTTCGAATGAGCTTCGCCACAGCTACGAACTTGAGTTTTATATACTTAGGTTGAGCCTCGCCTAAGCCGACTTACTGAGCTTCTCCAAGACGAATGCTCCTCAAGTAAGTGAACCTAGCCTAATTCAACAGGGCACAATGGCGAACCTCGCCAGAGCATTATAGTGAATTTCACTAAGTCTCCAAATTGAGAAAATCACAACTCAATTTATTTGAGACCCTACAAAGTGAGCATCGCCAAAATGACTTGGTAAAAATTCACTAAGTCCCCAAATTGAGAAAGCTACAACTCAATTTGTTTGGACTTCATCTGGCGGATTTCAAACTGACTCTCGCCAACACAAAGAAGCTTGAGCTTCGCTTCCAAAAGTAATGACTCCATGGAGAGTTTGAACTCACTATGCAAGCAAAGTACGTGCAGATCAATTACACAGAAGATGGATAATTTCAACGTGAAGAATAGTTTATTTTTTATTGATCGAAGACTCTGTTACAAGGCGACACTCAAACTATCCAATTACAAGGATACTGGGTACTTGTTGCTATTTGCTACTGCCCTATATTCGTAAGATATGGGTAGTGTGACACTTGCGGAACGGACACGACTTGCACCAAGCTATAGCCCTTGTTCCTCTGATGTTACGAAACTTGGAGAACCATATCTCTTCCCATAAAGATAAGAACTGCCCCTGTTCCTCTAAGTGAGTTATGTCAAGAGGAAGAAGCAAGTTCTTATATCAAAATTCGACGTCGGGCCTGAGTCAGCCACACAACATCTAATTACGATATAGGTTCACTTTCGTGACTGTTCGCGGTAAAAGTCGTTTTGTTATTCATTATTGCTTGAACTTGCTTACAGCTTCTTGGGCCTACAACAAAATTCAAACAAAGAAATGCCTTTTATTTTAAGGCGTACAATGAAAACGAAAAGTACAACTTCTTCCTGAGTGAACAAACGCTCGGATCCATTTATCGGATCCTCGCTTGTGGGTTCTTCGCCTGTGCCGGGGACTTGAATCGTCCGTGGACCACCGCCAAGCAATTCGCCTCCGTGGAAACCCGCCCGAACTACAGACGGAAGGCTCGCTTCACTAAGAAAATGAAGCGCTTCGGGATCACACTCACGAAGGAGAGGATCGCCTTCGGGATCACACTCACGAAGGAGAGGATCGCCTTCGGGATCACACTCACGAAGGAGAGGATCGCCTTCGGGATCACACTCACGAAGGAGAGGATCGCCTTCGGGATCACACTCACGAAGGAGAGGATCGCCTTCGGGATCACACTCACGAAGGAGAGGATCGCCTTCGGGATCACACTCACGAAGGAGAGGATCGCCTTCGGGATCACACTCACGAAGGAGAGGATCGCCTTCGGGATCACACTCACGAAGGAGAGGATCGCCTTCGGGATCACACTCACGAAGGAGAGGATCGCCTTCGGGATCACACTCACGAAGGAGAGGATCGCCTTCGGGATCACACTCACGAAGGAGAGGATCGCCTTCGGGATCACACTCACGAAGGAGAGGATCGCCTTCGGGATCACACTCACGAAGGAGAGGATCGCCTTCGGGATCACACTCACGAAGGAGAGGATCGCCTTCGGGATCACACTCACGAAGGAGAGGATCGCCTTCGGGATCACACTCACGAAGGAGAGGATCGCCTTCGGGATCACACTCACGAAGGAGAGGATCGCCTTCGGGATCACACTCACGAAGGAGAGGATCGCCTTCGGGATCACACTCACGAAGGAGAGGATCGCCTTCGGGATCACACTCACGAAGGAGAGGATCGCCTTCGGGATCACACTCACGAAGGAGAGGATCGCCTTCGGGATCACACTCACGAAGGAGAGGATCGCCTTCGGGATCACACTCACGAAGGAGAGGATCGCCTTCGGGATCACACTCACGAAGGAGAGGATCGCCTTCGGGATCACACTCACGAAGGAGAGGATCGCCTTCGGGATCACACTCACGAAGGAGAGGATCGCCTTCGGGATCACACTCACGAAGGAGAGGATCGCCTTCGGGATCACACTCACGAAGGAGAGGATCGCCTTCGGGATCACACTCACGAAGGAGAGGATCGCCTTCGGGATCACACTCACGAAGGAGAGGATCGCCTTCGGGATCACACTCACGAAGGAGAGGATCGCCTTCGGGATCACACTCACGGCGAGAGGATCGCCTTCGGGATCACACTCACGAAGGAGAGGATCGCCTTCGGGATCACACTCACGAAGGAGAGGATCGCCTTCGGGATCACACTCACGAAGGAGAGGATCGCCTTCGGGATCACACTCACGAAGGAGAGGATCGCCTTCGGGATCACACTCACGAAGGAGAGGATCGCCTTCGGGATCACACTCACGAAGGAGAGGATCGCCTTCGGGATCACACTCACGAAGGAGAGGATCGCCTTCGGGATCACACTCACGAAGGAGAGGATCGCCTTCGGGATCACACTCACGAAGGAGAGGATCGCCTTCGGGATCACACTCACGAAGGAGAGGATCGCCTTCGGGATCACACTCACGAAGGAGAGGATCGCCTTCGGGATCACACTCACGAAGGAGAGGATCGCCTTCGGGATCACACTCACGAAGGAGAGGATCGCCTTCGGGATCACACTCACGAAGGAGAGGATCGCCTTCGGGATCACACTCACGAAGGAGAGGATCGCCTTCGGGATCACACTCACGAAGGAGAGGATCGCCTTCGGGATCACACTCACGAAGGAGAGGATCGCCTTCGGGATCACACTCACGAAGGAGAGGATCGCCTTCGGGATCACACTCACGAAGGAGAGGATCGCCTTCGGGATCACACTCACGAAGGAGAGGATCGCCTTCGGGATCACACTCACGAAGGAGAGGATCGCCTTCGGGATCACACTCACGAAGGAGAGGATCGCCTTCGGGATCACACTCACGAAGGAGAGGATCGCCTTCGGGATCACACTCACGAAGGAGAGGATCGCCTTCGGGATCACACTCACGAAGGAGAGGATCGCCTTCGGGATCACACTCACGAAGGAGAGGATCGCCTTCGGGATCACACTCACGAAGGAGAGGATCGCCTTCGGGATCACACTCACGAAGGAGAGGATCGCCTTCGGGATCACACTCACGAAGGAGAGGATCGCCTTCGGGATCACACTCACGAAGGAGAGGATCGCCTTCGGGATCACACTCACGAAGGAGAGGATCGCCTTCGGGATCACACTCACGAAGGAGAGGATCGCCTTCGGGATCACACTCACGAAGGAGAGGATCGCCTTCGGGATCACACTCACGAAGGAGAGGATCGCCTTCGGGATCACACTCACGAAGGAGAGGATCGCCTTCGGGATCACACTCACGAAGGAGAGGATCGCCTTCGGGATCACACTCACGAAGGAGAGGATCGCCTTCGGGATCACACTCACGAAGGAGAGGATCGCCTTCGGGATCACACTCACGAAGGAGAGGATCGCCTTCGGGATCACACTCACGAAGGAGAGGATCGCCTTCGGGATCACACTCACGAAGGAGAGGATCGCCTTCGGGATCACACTCACGAAGGAGAGGATCGCCTTCGGGATCACACTCACGAAGGAGAGGATCGCCTTCGGGATCACACTCACGAAGGAGAGGATCGCCTTCGGGATCACACTCACGAAGGAGAGGATCGCCTTCGGGATCACACTCACGAAGGAGAGGATCGCCTTCGGGATCACACTCACGAAGGAGAGGATCGCCTTCGGGATCACACTCACGAAGGAGAGGATCGCCTTCGGGATCACACTCACGAAGGAGAGGATCGCCTTCGGGATCACACTCACGAAGGAGAGGATCGCCTTCGGGATCACACTCACGAAGGAGAGGATCGCCTTCGGGATCACACTCACGAAGGAGAGGATCGCCTTCGGGATCACACTCACGAAGGAGAGGATCGCCTTCGGGATCACACTCACGAAGGAGAGGATCGCCTTCGGGATCACACTCACGAAGGAGAGGATCGCCTTCGGGATCACACTCACGGCGAGAGGATCGCCTTCGGGATCACACTCACGAAGGAGAGGATCGCCTTCGGGATCACACTCACGAAGGAGAGGATCGCCTTCGGGATCACACTCACGAAGGAGAGGATCGCCTTCGGGATCACACTCACGAAGGAGAGGATCGCCTTCGGGATCACACTCACGAAGGAGAGGATCGCCTTCGGGATCACACTCACGAAGGAGAGGATCGCCTTCGGGATCACACTCACGAAGGAGAGGATCGCCTTCGGGATCACACTCACGAAGGAGAGGATCGCCTTCGGGATCACACTCACGAAGGAGAGGATCGCCTTCGGGATCACACTCACGAAGGAGAGGATCGCCTTCGGGATCACACTCACGAAGGAGAGGATCGCCTTCGGGATCACACTCACGAAGGAGAGGATCGCCTTCGGGATCACACTCACGAAGGAGAGGATCGCCTTCGGGATCACACTCACGAAGGAGAGGATCGCCTTCGGGATCACACTCACGAAGGAGAGGATCGCCTTCGGGATCACACTCACGAAGGAGAGGATCGCCTTCGGGATCACACTCACGAAGGAGAGGATCGCCTTCGGGATCACACTCACGAAGGAGAGGATCGCCTTCGGGATCACACTCACGAAGGAGAGGATCGCCTTCGGGATCACACTCACGGCGAGAGGATCGCCTTCGGGATCACACTCACGAAGGAGAGGATCGCCTTCGGGATCACACTCACGAAGGAGAGGATCGCCTTCGGGATCACACTCACGAAGGAGAGGATCGCCTTCGGGATCACACTCACGAAGGAGAGGATCGCCTTCGGGATCACACTCACGAAGGAGAGGATCGCCTTCGGGATCACACTCACGAAGGAGAGGATCGCCGAGCGGTGAGATCTACTAGGAGAAATCCTGGCTGATACGTAGCCGACCGACTTAAACACCTGCTGTTGAAGATCTCACATCGATCGAACTTCGTGCTTCGCCGGTGCTTGGGCTGTCGTCGGCGGCTCGTAGATCTCGCATAATTCTTCGTAAAATCGAAAGTCCATCCTCTGAAATCCCCTCAAGCCGATCTCGAAAAAATCCCCATTGCCAAGAAGACCCCCTATTTATACAAATCGGGGTGGCTCTACCATGGCCGAGCCACCTCGCCACTTGGCCGAGCCACCTCGCCACTTGTCGAGTCACCGCCAAGTTGGCCGAGGCGCCACGCCTCGCCGCTTTGCATCGCTTTCCATTTTTCTCGCCTCTGCTTGGGTTCCGCTCAGATTTGATTCCGACTAATTTTGGTTCGCTCCGTTCAACGGTCTTAAAATCCGATCGTCTGCTCAAGTCCGGTTTAAACCGCTTGTGACGCCGTGGTTTGCCGCCGGTTCGCCTTTAACGATTCGACGTCCAGATCATTCGATGGGTTGTCATTCGCCGACTTCGCCACGAAGTTGGTATCGGGATCTTGTAAGTATTTTTCAACGCCACAGATACCCTCCAAAGTGTTTCGCCTCGCTCTTTATAAGCGAGCCCGAATACTTTGACATGATGGTTCCCGCCTTCACCGGCAGAGGGTCCCAAAGTTAGCTTCAAGTCTTCGATTCTTTCGCACTCATCCAGCTTCTTTGTAGGATTTCGATAAGATCACTTGCTGCATTTATTGTCCGACCGCTTGTTAAAATCTTGATTCAAGCCGGTGGGTGAGTTTTGTTTGTAACTCGTGTCGGTTGGTTGTTGTTTGACTAACCATCGACTTTTGACTTCTCCGTATGTCGGCGAACTCCTTGTTGGCTTACACGCTATCGGGTCAATACATGGAATTTCATAACCCTCAATCGGCTAATTCTTCCATCATCACGCGTGTTGTTGGTTCAACCACGCCGAGGACTAATCTTTTATGGAGATATCCTCCGAGGATTCCTTTGTTGAAACAGAGACCATTTGGCTTTCAACCATCGCCCTAGCCTTCACGCGAAAGCGACGCTTTGACCGTTGTTGGGATATGATTATCCACGCTGGGAGAAGTTTCTTTGGGACTGACACGTTGTCCTGTCAACATGACTTTCACGCCGATTATTCCTCTCTTGGATATTATGGTGGAGGAAATTAAGGGTTATCGAAGTTATCCTTAAGAATATGGGTTTATTCTCCAAGAACTCCTCGCTGAAAATTTGGAAACAGCTTTATACTGTTCCTCGATTGAGTAGGATTGGGCGACACGCTGATCGGCGCCGATGCAATCCGCGACGATCGAAGTTATCCCTAAGAATATTTCTTGTGAGAATATTCTTCCGAACTTCACAAATTAGGAAACAGCTTTATACTGTAATCCTAGTTGAGTAGGATTGGGCGACACGCTGATCGGCGCCGATGCAATCCGCGACGATCGAAGTTATCCCTAAGAATATTTTTATGGAAATATTCTTCCGAACTTCACAAATTAGGAAACAGCTTTATACCGTAATCCTAGTTGGAGTAGGATTGGGCGACACGCTGATCGGCGCCGATGCAATCCGCGACGATCGAAGTTATCCCTAAGAATATTTTTATGGAAATATTCTTCCGAACTTCTCACAAATTAGGAAACAGCTTTATACTGTTCCTCGATTGAGTAGGATTGGGCGACACGCTGATCGGCGCCGATGCAATCCGCGACGATCGAAGTTATCCCTAAGAATATTTCTTGTGAGAATATTCTTCCGAACTTCTACAAATTAGGAAACAGCTTTATACTGTAATCCTAGTTGAGTAGGATTGGCGACACGCTGATCGGCGCCGATGTAATCCGCGACGATCGAAGTTATCCCTAAGAATATTTTTATGGAAATATTCTTCCGAACTTCTCACAAATTAGGAAACAGCTTTATACTGTAATCCTAGTTGAGTAGGATTGGGCGACACGCTGATCGGCGCCGATGCAATCCGCGATGATCGAAGTTATCCCTAAGAATATCTCTTGTGAGAATATTCTTCCGAACTTCACAAATTAGGAAACAGCTTTATACCGTAATCCTAGTTGAGTAGGATTGGGCGACACGCTGATCGGCCGATGCAATCCAAGACGATCGAAGTTATCCCTAAGAATATTTTTATGGAAATATTCTTCCGAACTTCGACAAATTAGGAAACAGCTTTATACTCGTAATCCTAGTTGAGTAGGATTAGCGACGCTGATCGGCCGATGCAATCCGCATCGATCGAAGTTATCCCTAAGAATATTTTTATGGAAATATTCTTCCGAACTTCTCGACAAATTAGGAAGCGGTTTATACTCGTAATCCTAGTTGAGTAGGATTAGGCGACGCTGCTGATCGGCGCCGATGTAATCCAAGACGATCGAAGTTATCCTAAGAATATTTCTTGTGAGAATATTCTTCCGAACTTCTAACAAATTAGGAAACAGCTTTATACTCGTAATCCTAGTTGAGTAAGATTAGGCGACGCTGATCGGCCGATGCAATCCGCATCGATCGAAGTTATCCCTAAGAATATTTCTTGTGAGAATATTCTTCCTGAACTTCACAAATTAGGAAACAGTTTATACCGTAATCCTAGTTGAGTAGGATTGGGCGACGCTGATCGGCCGATGCAATCCGCGACGATCGAAGTTATCCCTAAGAATATTTTGTGAGAATATTCTTCCGAACTTCTACAAATTAGGAAACAGCTTTATACTGTAATCCTAGTTGAGTAGGATTAGCGACGCTGATCGGCCGATGCAATCCGCATCGATCGAAGTTATCCCTAAGAATATTTTGTGAGAATATTCTTCCGAACTTCACAAATTAGGAAACAGCTTTATACTGTAATCCTAGTTGAGTAGGATTGGGCGACACGCTGATCGGCGCCGATGCAATCCGCATCGATCGAAGTTATCCCTAAGAATATTTTTATGGAAATATTCTTCCTGAACTTCACAAATTAGGAAACAGCTTTATACTGTTCCTCGATTGAGTAGGATTAGGCGACGCTGATCGGCGCCGATGCAATCCGCACGATCGAAGTTATCCCTAAGAATATTTCGTGAGAATATTCTTCCGAACTTCTACAAATTAGGAAACAGCTTTATACTGAATCCTAGTTGGAGTAGGATTGGGCGACACGCTGATCGGCGCCGATGCAATCCAAGACGATCGAAGTTATCCCTAAGAATATTTTTATGGAAATATTCTTCCGAACTTCTACAAATTAGGAAACAGCTTTATACTGTAATCCTAGTTGAGTAGGATTAGGCGACGCTGATCGGCGCCGATGCAATCCAAGACGATCGAAGTTATCCCTAAGAATATTTTTATGGAAATATTCTTCCGAACTTCTAACAAATTAGGAAACAGCTTTATACTGAATCCTAGTTGAGTAGGATTGGGCGACGCTGCTGATCGGCCGATGCAATCCGCGACGATCGAAGTTATCCCTAAGAATATCTCTTGTGAGAATATTCTTCCTGAACTTCTCACAAATTAGGAAACAGCTTTATACTGTAATCCTAGTTGAGTAGGATTAGGCGACGCTGATCGGCGCCGATGCAATCCGCACGATCGAAGTTATCCCTAAGAATATTTCTGTGAGAATATTCTTCCGAACTTCACAAATTAGGAAACAGCTTATACTGTAATCCTAGTTGGAGTAGGATTCGCACGCCGCTGCGGAATGCACGCCCTTCTTTCGGTGGTGCGCCAGCATTATCATATTCTCGTACATATATGCGTTGTATCCCCGCTTCGCTCTCCTTCGTGAGGCGATTGGGAAGAGCCGAAATCCTCCTTTGTGGGGACCGACGCTTCAGATTGTGTTTACTCGTTACGACCCCGCTTCGTTCTCCTTTGTGAGGCGATTGGGAAGAGCCGAATCCTCCTTTGTGGGGACCGACGCTTCAGATTGTGTTTACTCGCTACGACCCCGCTTCGCTCTCCTTCGTGAGGCGATTGGGAAGAGCCGAAGTCCTCCTTTGTGGGGACCGACGCTTCAGATTGTGTTTACTCGCTACGACCCCGCTTCGCTCTCCTTTGTGAGGCGATTGGGAAGAGCCAAATTCTCCTTCGCGACCGCCTCGCCTCCTTCGATCAACGAGGTATGTGCACGAGGGTTTTGTAAATTCTTTTTTCTTTCTTTCTTTCTTTCTTTTTTTTCTTTCTTTGTGCAGGCGCTAACCGCGAGGGGAGAAGGACGTCGACGATGGCGGCGATCGGCAACATTGGCCAAGACTGACAATGGCGCTGGCGGTCGCAGATCGTTGCCACTAAGAAACTTGCGGCCATTGTGTTCATGGCCGGGGGCCATTGCTACGGCCGCCATTGGCTGGCCAATACGTTTATCACATACCATAAGCAATACGCTGGCCATGGAGCGTATACGCAGCTGGCATTCAGGCTGGCTGGCCGCGCGTCGGCACTGGCGCTGCCATCGGTGCTCGGCCTGGTTGTGTAGCTTTTTTGACACTTTATTTGCTGATTTTCAACTGTGTATCTGACTCTATTTGTCTTCTTTTGTAGTTTCCGATGTCGTCGCGAAGCTCTCATGTTCCGAGGAGTCGATCAACTCGCACGCCGCGTGAATGCACGCCTCCTTCTTTCGGTGGTGCGCCAGCATTATCATATTCTCGTACATATATGCGTTGTATCCCCGCTTCGCTCTCCTTCGTGAGGCGATTGGGAAGAGCCGAAATCCTCCTTTGTGGGGACCGACGCTTCAGATTGTGTTTACTCGTTACGACCCCGCTTCGTTCTCCTTTGTGAGGCGATTGGGAAGAGCCGAAATTCTCCTTCGTGAGGATTGAGGCTTCGACGATCACCCGTCTCGATATCTTTAACGGGAGCGATTTCATACCGTACCCTTGCCCTGTGGAACGGGATATATTGCCGCTTTGTTTACGCTGATCAGATTTATCGCTCTCCCGTATTCGATACGATGAAATCGCCATACCCGCTATAAGGTCGCGGACTCAATCTTATGTAAGATGAATTCAACGCCTTTACTAACTCAATATTTTCTCGATTTCAGCTTGATTATTCCTCGGGAGCTTTTCCGACTTACGCGGTTGATGGACGCCATAGTGACTATTATTCCACGTGTGATGATCCCGCGATTTTTATCTCGCCTCGATTTGCACCCGGTACATCAGCGGAGACGATTCAGGCTGTATTTGAAGGGAGTTCCCGCATTCTCCGACGATTGGTCACCGATGCGCCACTCATAAAAGACACCAGCTCCACTGAACCTTTGCGGAAAATAGATTATCTGTTCGGCGACTCAGTTAAGGATCCGGATACAGCTTTTGTCGAGAGCGAGCGGTGGTTGAACCAAGACGACGGAGGTCCCTTGTATATTCCTGATACCTCGCCGCCTCATTGATCGATTTCATACACCACGCCGCGGACACGCCGATGCCCGGCGCCCGACCGAGGAGCGGATCATATTCATTGCGGATTTATTACCCGCCAGCCCGCCCGGTTCCAACAGAATCGCCATCGGCCTTCACCTCGGGTTGTGGGCCGACACACCGCCTGCGATGAGCTCTTTGTTCCCGCCGACTCAAGAATCGCCGCTACGCTAGCGAGATGCCGCCATCTAGTCATAGATTTTACGGCCGGGTTCACTCATCGTAAACATTGGTGGGTCGCCGACCAATTACGCCCTCAATCGATGGGATGGAGAACTTCGCTTGTGGATCAGATTCACGATTCGTGCCACCATGTATGGCCTTCCAATCAGCCAACCATTTCTTCGCCTTTATTTGAGCTCTACAATCCAAATTCAAATACATTTTTCACTAAACACGGCGAAGTCAATGGCTCTACATGAGATGTATCAATTTCCGATTTACCCATGGGGAAGATGTCAGATCGAGTATTTCCTTCCAATCGAACCGAAGCCTACCAAGAAACACACACCCGATCGTCACAAGATTTTGTGGGATCTCACTTGTCATTATCATATAGCTCTGGCCCAATCCGAACCTTGCGCCAAAAAGAAATCGCAAGTGAGTCTGAAGCAATTTGCCAATTACTTGTTCCAGCATTTGGAGGACAAATCTGGCGAGGAAATATGTGAACTGTCACCGCTCACTCCTTCGAAGATTAATGAACTGATCGAGAGGTCCGAGGCTAACTCTTATACGCTCAGCTACGCGGAAGATGGTTTTCCCCCAGGGACCAAGTTTGCAACCTTTCTGTGGCATGCGGTAAAGCCTATCCAGCCGACAACTCTTTTAGCCGGCTATCTTGCAATCTGGCTAAAGAAGTGTGTGGTTCCATATCAATCTGATGATGCTTTACCTTTGGAGGTCCTTTACCTCGCAGCTCAGCCTTGCCCACAAGAAGGAACTCTCTCCTTCCGTAATGGTGGCCAATATTCACCGTGGATTGCGCATATAGTCCGAAGCATCGAGAAAAGACGAGCCATCATCACGCATTCCTTCCGTCCGGTAGAGCTCCCATATACCTATTTGATGGCCCGGTTGGTCCTTCATCGCCCGACATGATGTCGGCACCGGTTCCACAGATTCGCCTACTCCTTTCTTGCGGTTGGTAGAGGATTGCGATGGAAGGGACGGGCTTTACAGAGATCAAGAAACGATGCGCATTCATAAAGGGTGGATCTTTTCCGATGTTTTCCTCGATTCTCCGGGTCAATATGGTGAGTCCTTGGTCGACGAGGAGGTGCCAAGACACGCCAGACTTCACTTGACATTGGTCGCTTCAATTGGCTAGTGAACATCGTGCCGTGGTATCTCACTTTCCGAGTAAAGGAAGAATGCTTCATTGAGCCTTATTTTCCTCGCCGCTTTGCTCGCCAGCCGTTACGCACCAACTTTATGTTGGGAACCCGAACCGACAGCTCCAGACTCGTGGTGGACTTGTGGATGGCCTTCGAGCATGGTTGTGGAGCGTCATGGGATGCACCGGTGCTAGATTCAGTCTCCGAGCTCAGACCGTCAGCTGGAGTCGACATTCCTCCATTGTAGTTGGCTATTAGTAGCTAACGAGCCGGTCCCTGTGAGGGCTATCTCAGATCTGGTAGCCGAAGCATCGTTGTGAGCCGACACTCAGACACTCCAAGATGCCGCTCAAGCTCAAAGGAAGCGTCGCCAATTTCATCCGCCGATTGAGACTGAGGAGGAGTTCCACGACTCTGGCGCAGGGACTTTAGGAGAGGACCATGCTGAGACTGCAGTTTATGAGAAGAACCTCGGTACTCTCTCCTTTTCCCCTTCGTTTTCTCATCCTTTCCATTGGATTTCTCATTCAACTGAATTTTCAGGAAAATCTGTTGGAGAAGAAGAATTTCAACCCTCTCAAGGGGTTAAACGAAAGAGGTTAGCCCATAAGAATCGCGTGAATCCTCGGTCCCTTGATATAGACTTGACCAGTAATGACCCAGTCAGTGACGGAGGTATCAATTCACCGTGATGTAATCTGAAATTTTCGGCTTTTGGAGACTGACATTTCTCCGTTTGCATGCAGGGGGTTTTAGGGGTTATGATCCTGGCTTTGATTTTCCTCACCACAATTCTGGCCCAGCTCGCCATGCCGAGCCAAGTTTTACTCAACAAATGTATGGAGCTATGGCGAGGAGGCCGATGTAGGACCCGATTCGTGAATCCGTGTACATCTAACATTGATAATTCCTCTTCCGATGGCTAATGCAGAATTGAACGACTCTAATTGCACTCCCACTAATTGCCTCTTTGCTTTTTGCTCTTTTAGAGAGATTGCAGGAGACAAATGCACAAACCGGGCTAGGCAAGCTAATTCCATCAGAGGAGGTAAGTAGCTTTACCTATTGTTCGTCAACTCTTAGTTGCATTCGCTTTCCTAATGCCTTCTTTTCGTGACTTCTCAATGGAAGATTTCGTGGAAGCCGGTTTATACGGCAATACTTCCATGGATGACTCGCTACGACTTGGTCACGTGGATGGCAATGCATTCGTGAAGATTTACCAAGCTACCATCCCCAAGAAGGTATGAAGTTTCTCTTCGATTAATTATAGGACCACCGCCCGCCAATACCACTATAATTAAAAGAGGCCGAGACGCTCCTTTGTGTAGTGGCAAGGACTCCTCTTCCGCCGCTTCTAATCGCCTACCACAAATAATCGCTGAGATAGATGAGCACACCGAGGGCTCACCGCTGACAAAGATCCCAAATGATAGATACCGTAGACTCACTAGTCTCAAACTACACCAAGGAGACGTAAGAGTCCTTAGCCAAATAAGTATTTTGCCAATTTTTGATCAAGATTCTAAAGTCCTCTTTTCTTCTCGTAGAGCCTACATCTCACTCCATGATCCGGCAAGAGCGCTGATGCCGGATGAAGATCCATCCCATCTTATTATCCGCTTGAAGTACGCCATTCTTTCTTTGGTGAACACGGTGATCGAAAAGGTCCTTCATGGCGGCTTTCTTCATCGCCAGCCACCGCTGATCCCCTGATGGCCTTGATACGGATATGGGTTATCCCGAGCCGCTCAGCCATTGTTGACGACCTCGCCATCCGAGGGAAAGCTTCAGAGATCGCAAGAACCGCGACAGCCGGAGCTTCCTCATATGTAGCCGCCATATCGACTCGCTTAGAGGCATGGCGCGATGCTCGTGTTTTACCGGGCTCGAGGTCCGTGATGCAAAGAGACCGCTACCATCAGCTCTGAGTCGTTGTTGCCGAAACATATTCTTCCCTAAGCCATATCCGACCGATATTGTGGCGAAAAGGAGAGGATAATATCGCCGTGGGAGAGCTCCATGCCGAGGAAGACAAGATTAGGTTTCGATAAAATACCCTTAATCAAACTCGTGTCTTCTTCAATCTAAAAGACTAAACCGCAACGCTGCGGTGAGGCGCTGGCTTTATCCCTTCTTAGGTTTCGATAAAATACCCTTAATCAAACTCGTGTCTTCTTCAATCGGAAAAGACTAAACCGCAACGCTGCGGTGAGGCGCTGGCTTTATCCTTTCTTAGGCTTCGATAAAATACCCTTAATCAAACTCGTGTCTTCTTCAATCGGAAAAGACTAAACCGCAACGCTGCGGTGAGGCGCTGGCTTTATCCCTTCTTAGGCTTCGGATAAAATACCCTTAATCAAACTCGTGTCTTCAATCTAAAAGACTAAACCGCAACGCTGCGGTGAGGCGCTGGCTTTATCCCTTCTTAGGCTTCGATAAAATACCCCGTAATCAAACTCGTGTCTTCTTCAATCTAAAAGACTAAACCGCAACGCTGCGGTGAGGCGCTGGCTTTATCCCTTCTTAGGCTTCGATAAAATACCCCGTAATCAAACTCGTGTCTTCTTCAATCGGAAAAGACTAAACCGCAACGCTGCGGTGAGGCGCTGGCTTTATCCCTTCTTAGGCTTCGATAAAATACCCTTAATCAAACTCGTGTCTTCTTCAATCGAGAAAGACTAAACCGCAACGCTGCGGTGAGGCGCTGGCTTTATCCCTTCTTAGGCTTCGATAAAATACCCCGTAATCAAACTCGTGTCTTCTTCAATCTAAAAGACTAAACCGCAACGCTGCAGGAGGCGCTGGCTTTATCCCTTCTTAGGCTTCGATAAAATACCCCGTAATCAAACTCGTGTCTTCAATCTAAAAGACTAAACCGCAACGCTGCGGTGAGGCGCTGGCTTTATCCCTTCTTAGGTTTCGATAAAATACCCTTAATCAAACTCGTGTCTTCAATCTAAAAGACTAAACCGCAACGCTGCAGGAGGCGCTGGCTTTATCCCTTCTTAGGCTTCGGATAAAATACCCCGTAATCAAACTCGTGTCTTCTTCAATCGGAAAAGACTAAACCGCAACGCTGCGGTGAGGCGCTGGCTTTATCCTTTCTTAGGCTTCGGATAAAATACCCCGTAATCAAACTCGTGTCTTCTTCAATCGAAAAGACTAAACCGCAACGCTGCGGTGAGGCGCTGGCTTTATCCCTTCTTAGGCTTCGATAAAATACCCTGAATCAAACTCGTGTCTTCTTCAATCGGAAAAGACTAAACCGCAACGCTGCGGTGAGGCGCTGGCTTTATCCCTTCTTAGGTTTCGATAAAATACCCCGTAATCAAACTCGTGTCTTCTTCAATCGAGAAAGACTAAACCGCAACGCTGCGGTGAGGCGCTGGCTTTATCCCTTCTTAGGCTTCGATAAAATACCCTTAATCAAACTCGTGTCTTCTTCAATCGAAAAGACTAAACCGCAACGCTGCGGTGAGGCGCTGGCTTTATCCCTTCTTAGGTTTCGATAAAATACCCCGTAATCAAACTCGTGTCTTCTTCAATCGAAAAGACTAAACCGCAACGCTGCGGTGAGGCGCTGGCTTTATCCCTTCTTAGGCTTCGATAAAATACCCTTAATCAAACTCGTGTCTTCTTCAATCTAAAAGACTAAACCGCAACGCTGCGGTGAGGCGCTGGCTTTATCCTTTCTTAGGCTTCGGATAAAATACCCCGTAATCAAACTCGTGTCTTCTTCAATCGGAGAAAGACTAAACCGCAACGCTGCGGTGAGGCGCTGGCTTTATCCTTTCTTAGGCTTCGATAAAATACCCCGTAATCAAACTCGTGTCTTCTTCAATCTAAAAGACTAAACCGCAACGCTGCGGTGAGGCGCTGGCTTTATCCCTTCTTAGGCTTCGGATAAAATACCCCGTAATCAAACTCGTGTCTTCTTCAATCGAAAAGACTAAACCGCAACGCTGCAGGAGGCGCTGGCTTTATCCCTTCTTAGGTTTCGATAAAATACCCCGTAATCAAACTCGTGTCTTCTTCAATCGAAAAGACTAAACCGCAACGCTGCGGTGAGGCGCTGGCTTTATCCCTTCTTAGGCTTCGGATAAAATACCCCGTAATCAAACTCGTGTCTTCTTCAATCGAAAAGACTAAACCGCAACGCTGCGGTGAGGCGCTGGCTTTATCCCTTCTTAGGCTTCGATAAAATACCCTTAATCAAACTCGTGTCTTCTTCAATCTAAAAGACTAAACCGCAACGCTGCGGTGAGGCGCTGGCTTTATCCCTTCTTAGGCTTCGATAAAATACCCTTAATCAAACTCGTGTCTTCTTCAATCTAAAAGACTAAACCGCAACGCTGCGGTGAGGCGCTGGCTTTATCCCTTCTTAGGCTTCGGATAAAATACCCCGTAATCAAACTCGTGTCTTCAATCTAAAAGACTAAACCGCAACGCTGCGGTGAGGCGCTGGCTTTATCCTTTCTTAGGCTTCGGATAAAATACCCCGTAATCAAACTCGTGTCTTCTTCAATCGGAAAAGACTAAACCGCAACGCTGCAGGAGGCGCTGGCTTTATCCCTTCTTAGGCTTCGATAAAATACCCTTAATCAAACTCGTGTCTTCTTCAATCTAAAAGACTAAACCGCAACGCTGCAGGAGGCGCTGGCTTTATCCCTTCTTAGGCTTCGATAAAATACCCTTAATCAAACTCGTGTCTTCTTCAATCTAAAAGACTAAACCGCAACGCTGCAGGAGGCGCTGGCTTTATCCCTTCTTAGGTTTCGATAAAATACCCTTAATCAAACTCGTGTCTTCAATCTAAAAGACTAAACCGCAACGCTGCGGTGAGGCGCTGGCTTTATCCCTTCTTAGGCTTCGATAAAATACCCCGTAATCAAACTCGTGTCTTCTTCAATCGAAAAGACTAAACCGCAACGCTGCAGGAGGCGCTGGCTTTATCCCTTCTTAGGCTTCGGATAAAATACCCCGTAATCAAACTCGTGTCTTCTTCAATCTAAAAGACTAAACCGCAACGCTGCGGTGAGGCGCTGGCTTTATCCCTTCTTAGGCTTCGATAAAATACCCTTAATCAAACTCGTGTCTTCTTCAATCGAGAAAGACTAAACCGCAACGCTGTTACACGTAGACTCATCCCTTCTTAGGCTTCGGATAAAATACCCTTAATCAAACTCGTGTCTTCTTCAATCGGAAAAGACTAAACCGCAACGCTGCAGGAGGCGCTGGCTTTATCCCTTCTTAGGCTTCGATAAAATACCCCGTAATCAAACTCGTGTCTTCTTCAATCTAAAAGACTAAACCGCAACGCTGCAGGAGGCGCTGGCTTTATCCCTTCTTAGGCTTCGATAAAATACCCTTAATCAAACTCGTGTCTTCAATCTAAAAGACTAAACCGCAACGCTGTGAGGCGCTGGCTTTATCCCTTCTTAGGTTTCGATAAAATACCCCGTAATCAAACTCGTGTCTTCTTCAATCGGAAAAGACTAAACCGCAACGCTGTGAGGCGCTGGCTTTATCCCTTCTTAGGTTTCGGATAAAATACCCCGTAATCAAACTCGTGTCTTCAATCGGAAAAGACTAAACCGCAACGCTGCGGTGAGGCGCTGGCTTTATCCTTTCTTAGGCTTCGATAAAATACCCTGAATCAAACTCGTGTCTTCAATCTAAAAGACTAAACCGCAACGCTGCAGGAGGCGCTGGCTTTATCCCTTCTTAGGTTTCGGATAAAATACCCTGAATCAAACTCGTGTCTTCTTCAATCTAAAAGACTAAACCGCAACGCTGCAGGAGGCGCTGGCTTTATCCCTTCTTAGGCTTCGGATAAAATACCCTTAATCAAACTCGTGTCTTCTTCAATCGGAAAAGACTAAACCGCAACGCTGCGGTGAGGCGCTGGCTTTATCCCTTCTTAGGCTTCGATAAAATACCCTTAATCAAACTCGTGTCTTCTTCAATCGAAAAGACTCGTGACCTTCAAAGGACAACCCGGTTCGAAAATCCCTACGATACCTTCACCGGCGCTACCTAAGATGAAAGATGGAACTAAAAGTGGGATCTCCACTGAGAACCGAAGAGACTCGTGACCTTCAAAGGACAACCTGGTCTGAAAATCCCTACAAGATACCTTCACGGGCGCTACCTAGAGAGAGATGGAACTAAGAGGGATCTCCACCGAGAACCGAAGAGACTCGTGACCTTCAAAGGACAACCCGGTCTCGAAAATCCCTACAAGATACCTTCACCGGCGCTACCTAGAGAGAGATGGAACTAAGAGTGGGATCTCCACCGAGAACCGAAGAGACTCAGTGACCTTCAAAGGACAACCCGGTTCGAAAATCCCAAGATACCTTCACCGGGCTACCTAAGATGAAGATGGAACTAAGAGGGATCTCCACCGAGAACCGAAGAGACTCGTGACCTTCAAAGGACAACCTGGTCTGAAAATCCCTACAAGATACCTTCACCGGGCTACCTAAGATGTAAGATGGAACTAAAAGTGGGATCTCCACTCGAGAACCGAAGGACTCAGCGACCTTCACCGGACAACCCGGTTCGAAAATCCCTACAAGATACCTTCACCGGCGCTACCTAAGATGAATCTCAAGATACCTTCACCGGCGCTACCTAAGATGTAAGATGGAACTAAAAGTGGGATCTCCACTTCGAGAACCGAAGGACTCAGCGACCTTCACGGACAACCCGGTTCGAAAATCCCTACAAGATACCTTCACGGGCGCTACCTAAGATGTAAGATGGAACTAAAAGTGGGATCTCCACTGAGAACCGAAGAGACTCAGTGACCTTCAAAGCGACAACCCGGTTCGAAAATCCCTACAAGATACCTTCACCGGCGCTACCTAAGATGAATCTCAAGATACCTTCACGGGCGCTACCTAAGATGTAAGATGGAACTAAAAGTGGGATCTCCACTTCGAGAACCGAAGGACTCAGCGACCTTCACGGACAACCCGGTTCGAAAATCCCTACAAGATACCTTCACGGGCGCTACCTAAGATGTAAGATGGAACTAAAAGTGGGATCTCCACTTCGAGAACCGAAGGACTCAGCGACCTTCACCGGACAACCCGGTTCGAAAATCCCTACAAGATACCTTCACCGGCGCTACCTAAGATGTAAGATGGATAGAACCCTTCCGCTTATCACGAAGGGATCTTACGCTTGGAGAGGAAGAATTTTATGTTCTATCTCCGGCGAAAAGGAATTTTGAGTGGGCCTCTTGTTCATAGAAGGAATCAAGAGGGATTTTGGTAATGTACCGTAAAATTTGTAGACCTACCACAAGGAATTTGATCGGTGGGGGAAATTATGATGGAGGACAAATCTAGGGTTATCCTCAAGAAAAGTGGGTGAAACATCCTACGAGGAACTTCCCGTCGAACGGGTTATCCCAAGATACTAAGGGTAGTATTTCTTCAGAACTTCCCATTTATCTAAGATTAATTGCCTGGCCGCCATTTTGTGTTATTAGGCGATACGCACCATTGGAGTAGACCGTTTCTATTATAAACGGGCCCTCCCATTTAGGTTCGAATTTACCTTTCTTCTTGGAAGTGAGGATTATTGGTCGTCGAGCAGCGAGGACCAACTCTCCTTCTTTGAAACTCCGTTGTCGCACTTTCTTGTTGAAAGCTCTCGACATCCTAGCTTGGTAAAACTCAATGCATTGTTGAGCTTCCAGGCGCTTTTCATCCAACATCTCGAGCTCTTCGAGACGTTTCTGATGTTGTTCTTCAATCGTCATCTCCGCTGAAAGGGCTGGCGCGGCGACGGAATTTGATTTCCAATGGGAGAACCGCTTCACACCCGTAGACCGTGGAGTACGGGTCGCCCGGCCATGCGGCGCATCACAGCGATATGCCCAGAGTGCTTCTCCGAGTTTATCGTCCCAGTCTCGCTTGTTATTCTTCACAAGCTTTGACAAAATCTTGATAATCGTCTTGTTGAACGCCTCAGCTAATCCATTTGTTGCCGGATTATAGGTCGCTGACGAGACGCCTTGTATCTTGAACTTTTCGCAAAACCCGATGAAGGAATTGCCGATGAATTGGGGACCGCTGTCATGCAATAACTGTTCGACACCATGTCGATAGATGACATGGTGTTTGATAAATTTGACGACGGTACTCGCTTTTACTTCTTTTAGCGGATTGCTTCACCACTTGGAGAAGTAATCGGTGATCGCTAGAATAAACCGACGCTTTGACCGACGGAGGAAAATGGGACCTACAACGCCCATTCCCCATGTCTCAATGGCCGTGATGTGGTCAAGGATGCAACCGCCAGAGGCCGATGCATATAATTCGCGGAATTTGACACGCTGGCATTTTCGAAATGCATCGATCAAGGCCATTAATCATTGTGGGCCAAAAGTAGCCCATTCTCCCGATTCGATCAGAGCTTGGGACCAGCCGGTGCGCACTACATTCACCTTCGTGCTTCCCGAAGGACCTCTTCGCCTCTTTGTTTGAGAGGCATCGGAGTAAAGGCCATCGCACTCTACGATATAACATCCGGGTCTCGTGTCGTAGAAGAATCTTGAGCTCTTCACGGATTGACTCTTCTCCTTCACGCCTTCTCGCGTAATACCATGTAAGACGAATCGATGATAGGAAAGCCAATCTCGGCTCCAACTTAGTTTGGGTTGCATGCACCTCTTTGGTAGCTACCCTTTGTCTTCTTGTACCCCATCATATATCGGTACAAAAGTCGATGAGTCCCGACCGTAACTAGTTGCTCGGTCTCTAAGGTTGTGCTAACGACACGCCTAACGCCGCTAGTGCATCCGCTGCAAGCGCTTTGGAGGCGCTGGATATATTCGATGAAGAACTCTTCAACGAAGTCCGCCATTTCGATTGCTACCGATGATAAGGAATTAGATCTCGATTTCGACTTCAGAAGTCTCCGCTGATCCGCTCGACTATCGGGCCAGAATCGCCAGATGCTTCGAGATATTCGACCCCACCTTGGCGAAACTAAGTCCAATAAGTAACGCTGTATTCGCTACATTATTGGAACAAGGTTCGTGAGTGAATAAGCACGGGCATGACATGATTCCTGGGAAATCAAGACAACTCCGACTCCAAATGAGATTTTAGAACATCCGGGGTACTTGCCACATTAGTGGCCCGAGAAGTTCACAAAATACAATCGCCATATTTATTGGTGCGATGTAGTGTTGACTTCAACTTCATCCGAAGATCATCATATAGCTCAATCAAGGCCCATTGTCGGGTTGGCGTACCAAGAGATCGCAAATCGCTTGTCCTTTGACCGATTTTTGTTGTTTGAAGTGCAAGTCATATTGGGACAAGAGCAAGGCCCATTTCGCCAAACGCCAACTCATTGAGAACGGTTGGCACTTCCTGATAGGTTCGATATGAACCGCCGGATGTACGCCATCGCCTTGCGCAAGTAGGGCACTTAACGAGTGATCCGCTGCCTTGATGTAAATCAAGAACGGCTTTCCGATCGCGGTGCGACAAGAACAGAGGTTTAGAGAGATACGACTTAATCTCTTCAAATGCCTTCGACAAAGGCCGCCCCAAATAAACGACACTCTTCTTGTTCAACTTAGAGAACGGTTGGCACTTCCTGATAGGTTCGATATGAACCGCCGGATGTACGCCATCGCCTTGCGCAAGTAGGGCACTTAACGAGTGATCCGCTGCCTTGATGTAAATCAAGAACGGCTTTCCGATCGCGGTGCGACAAGAACAGAGGTTTAGAGAGATACGACTTAATCTCTTCAAATGCTCGACAAAGGCCGCCCCAAATAAACGACACTCTTCTTGTTCAACTTAGAGAACGGTTGGCACTTCCTGATAGGTTCGATATGAACCGCCGGATGTACGCCATCGCCTTGCGCAAGTAGGGCACTTAACGAGTGATCCGCTGCCTTGATGTAAATCAAGAACGGCTTTCCGATCGCGGTGCGACAAGAACAGAGGTTTAGAGAGATACGACTTAATCTCTTCAAATGCCTTCGACAAAGGCCGCCCCAAATAAACGACACTCTTCTTGTTCAACTTAGAGAACGGTTGGCACTTCCTGATAGGTTCGATATGAACCGCCGGATGTACGCCATCGCCTTGCGCAAGTAGGGCACTTAACGAGTGATCCGCTGCCTTGATGTAAATCAAGAACGGCTTTCCGATCGCGGTGCGACAAGAACAGAGGTTTAGAGAGATACGACTTAATCTCTTCAAATGCCTTCGACAAAGGCCGCCCCAAATAAACGACACTCTTCTTGTTCAACTTAGAAAATGGTTGGCACTTCCTGATAGGTTCGATATGAACCGCCGGATGTACGCCATCGCCTTGCGCAAGTAGGGCACTTAACGAGTGATCCGTTGCCTTGATGTAAATCAAGAACGGCTTTCCCGACTGCGGTGCGACAAGAACAGAGGTTTAGAGAGATACGACTTAATCTCTTCAAATGCCTTCGACAAAGGCCGCCCCAAATAAACGACACTCTTCTTGTTCAACTTAGAAAATGGTTGGCACTTCCTGATAGGTTCGATATGAACCGCCGGATGTACGCCATCGTCTTGCGCAAGTAGGGCACTTAACGAGTGATCCGTTGCCTTGATGTAAATCAAGAACGGCTTTCCCGACTGCGGTGCGACAAGAACAGGAGGTTTAGAGAGATACGACTTAATCTCTTCAAATGCCTTTTGGCAAGCGTCATCCCAAATGAATGATACGCCCTTCTTGTTCAACTTAGAAAATGGTTGGCACTTCCCAGATAGGTTCGATATGAACCGTCGGATGTACGCCAATCGCCCTTGTAACCCCCTGAGTTCTCTCAGATTTCTCGGAGGTTGCAACTCTTGAATTGCCTTTACTTTGTCAGGATCGACATGGATTCCTTTGTTGGTGACGACAAAGCCGAGGAACTTGCCACTGGACATCCCAAGGAAGGATTTGGCAGGGTTCATTTTTAGTTGATGAGTTCGCATGAGCTCGAATATCATTCTAAGATCTTTGATGTGATCTCCTTTGTCACGGCTTTTCACGACCAAGTCGCCGACGTAGCATTCGACCGCTTTCCCGAGATGGTCCCGAAAATTTTAGTCATCGCCACCGGTACGCGGGCGCCAAAGATTTTTCAGCCGAACGGCATGACCGTAGCAATATATACCGATGGGCGCTCAACGCCGTGTTTGGCATCATCGGGGTGCATCTTGATCTGATTGTAACCCGAGAAACCATCCATGAACGACATTCTTTCAAATCCACATGTATTGTCGACTATGACATCGGTGATTGGAAGAGGGAAGTCGTCTTTTGGGCAAGCAGCCGCTCAGATCTCTCAGAGTCGCATACGCATCCTAATCGAACCATTCTTCTTCGCGGATCGACTATATTCGCCACCCAATCCGGATGTTGAATTTCCTTGATGAATCCCGATTCTATGAGTTTCTTCACTTCGTCAACGATTGCCTGCAATATTTGTGGACGAAACCGTCTTTGCTGTTGCTTGACAGGTTTGACATCCGCCTTGATGTTGAGGCGATGTGTCGCCACATTAGGGTCGAGTCCTGGCATGTCCTCGTAGCTCCAGGCGAATACATCGATATACTCCCTGATTAAGGCAATCAACTCTTCCTTCTCTTCCGAGGGAAGAGTATTGCTGATGTTTATGAGCTTAGGATGCTCTTCGTCACCCATATTAACCTGGACTACCTCGTCCTTAGTGGGGGGCTCTCTTTGTTCGAATCTATCCCCAAACTGCTCTCTGAGTTGATGGATCCATGGGTCTTCCCATGTTGGCATGTCTTCATCACTTTCAACAGTAGCAGGATCGACCGTAGCCATATTTGACATCAAAGCCTTGAAGGCTTCTCCGAGGCTGGTGTCGGAATCCCAAGCCGAAGAATCAGACGAATGTCCGTCTCCCTCATTAGGTGGATTATTATCAATCACCATGAGCATTCATCTTCTCGAGGAGGATTCGTATCCCAATCCCTTCTAAATGCGTAGTAGTTATCCGCTTCCTCTTGGGACATATGTCGCTTAGGAGGGACTCGAGGACCTCGCCCAAAACATAGACCTTCCCTTGTGTCAAGTTGTACCCCACTTCTTCATGATACCCTGTTTCGACTATATCCAATGTGTGGAGGATAGGCCCATTATCATCTTCATCTTCTTCTAAGAAATGATTAGGCGATGGAACCGTGATCTCCTTTTCCGTAAACCAAGTCTTTTCACTACTTGATCTTCGGGATGACGAAGTGTTGTCCCAAAGGAGTCTCGAACCGCTTTTGTGTAAAGCAAGATGACCGAATTGGTAGGTGCAACTCCGATTGTTGTATAAACCTCGCCATCACATCACTCAAAGACAAAGGATACTCTAAATCGCCATTTATTGATTCATCGGCAATTTGCCAATTACAATGTTCATCCGACGCATTCTTCATCGCCAAGATTGATTACAAGGGGTACAATGTCATTTAAAACAAAACCACCACTATAACCAAGCCCGCCGCAGACGCCTTCTTCACCGCTGTCCGTGCCTTGGGCCGATGATTCGCCGACTCATTACCGTAGAGGAGAGAATCAAGAAATAATTCTCCATCCCCTTAAACGGTTGTTTGTCCGCGACCACCGCCTTGACTCATTATTCGTGTCTACATACTTGAGACACCGATGAAGAGTAGATGGGACTATAACGCTATTGTGGATCCAAGGTCCACTCCAACAATAAGTTATAGGAAGTCTCGCCAATCACATAGCAGTGACTTCGACTTCAAGTCCCCATTTCAAGACTTTATCCGGATTTTACCAAGCGGCCGAGACCCGCTGGTGTTAAATCCGTAGATCACCGTGCCTGTTGACGCTAGCTTGCTGGCAGGGATTCCAAGGTGATACATGAGGCGCAGGGGCATGATGCTCACAGCGGAACCCGGATCGACTTGGATCCGGTTAACTTCGCTGGAGCCAATATACCCGGTGAAGTATAGCGGCCTATCGTGCTTGGAATTCCTTGTCTGCATATCCTCCTTTGTAAAAGTGATGCAGGGGAAGTGTTTAGCCGCAAGGTTGCATTGTTGGGCCGACTCTTCTGGACTCGGCTTAACCTGGGTGAGGAAGACCTCTGAATCGGCGAGGGCTTCTTGAAGAGCTTCTCTTGTCTCTTTTGACAACCGCAAAGAACTCAGAAGAGTGATCCTTGTGGGAATATTAGCCAATTGGGCCATAACGCCGGGTTTATATGAGGCGCTGGAGCTTCCCGCTTGTCTCTTTAATCGGGTGATTGAACCGAGACCGCCGAGCCGAACTTCTTGTGGTCGCTTCATTGTGGCTTCTTTGGCGCCCACCGCCGGCGCTTTTCGGCGCGAGTGAGGGGAATTGTCGGTACCCCACCGACAAATGCCTTGGCATTTGGGTTGGGGACTTCCGGTACTTGTATTTGTACTGTGGTCCGCCTTAGTGGCGTGGCTTCGTGTTCCCTTCTGATAGCCGAACGCTACCACCGCTCGCCATCTCCTCCGCACTGCGGAAGTAGCATGGCATGCCTTTCCTTCCGCTTTGACTTTTCTTCAATGAAGAAGAGGCTACCCATTGCTCATCTTCGCTGTGTCCGGTGGATCCACAGACTTCGCCATTTGGGGTCAGATATGATACAAGTCCTTTTGGCGTTGCTTGTGTGGGTCGCCATTCACCGCCTTCATTGCGACTTTGACCACCGGTTTGGGTTCAAACCATGTCAATGGCACCGACCCAAAGCTTATGGACACCGTGATTTGTTCGACCTTCTTTCTTTGGACGGCTTCATAGTGATGACCCCTACGCCAATTAAAGCTTGATTTTATCCTTAAGGTCAAACAGATTTAGTGGGTGATGAATTGCCCCGCGGATACGCCGCAGATTTTGGGTCGCTCGTCCTCATTGCTTCCTCTTGATTCTCGAATCGGAGGGAGCTTGATCTTGTTATTTTCGACAAGATATTTGAAGAGACCGGAATCTCGCCATCCCTAAAGGAATAGGACTTCGAATCTTGGCTCGAGGCCTTCGCTTCGCGCCCCGTTGCCACGCTGATTGTGCCCGTTGCCGCCGCTGCCGCCGCTGCCGCCGCTGCCGCCGCCGCTGGGTTGAGTTGAACGCTTGTTCGCGAACCGCCTTGGCTCGCTTTTCCTTTGCCACGGGACAAAGTTACGCCGGAGCTTCCGCCGGTCGCCTTTTTCCGCTTTTTCCTTTTGAGGAATCTTTCGCCTTGCTCTCCACGAACCTTCAAATCCTTCCACGTTATAGATGGTGCCGCCCCATTGCCTCTAGCACGCCTATCGACAAGTTGTTATGGCAGGTCCGAGGATGAACTCCTCGTTATTGATCCCGACAGCTTCATTGCCTTGTTCCGAATCTTTTGACAAAGATATCCACGGTTTCTCCGCCCTTCGCTTCGCCGAGCAATGTCCCGATCGATACTTCGTATCGCCGCCGAAGAAATTGGTGAGGAAGCTAGACTCCATGTCGCCCCACCGTGAATGCTCCCCGCTTGAGACGGCGGTACCAATCGGCAGCCCACGGCGGGTGCCAACGAATGACCGAACCATCGTGGGCTCGTTATCGAAATAACTCCGAGGTGCGACTTGAAATAAATCAAGTGCTGCGTCGGGGAACCCTTCCCGTCAAACGGTGTGAAGTTTATTAAGTTAAACTTAGACGGGTACGGAATTGATTCCCACTCCCTCGGGTATGGGCAAGGAATACCTGTCTTCTTCACCTCTTGAGCGGAAATCAGTGAGTTGATTTTGCTCTCGAGGTCTTTGATCTTCTCGCTCTCATGAGTAGCCATATCTACATTATGCCCAGCGTTGCGTGGTTCAGGAGGGTTATCATCCTCTTGTGCCTCCTCCTGGTCTGAATCGCTGTCATCTTGGTCGACGTCGATGCGCTGACTCGATTCTCCTCGATGTTTTGTCAAGGCTTGGATCTGTTGGTCATGCATTTCTCTCATCGTCTGCATGGCCAAATCCATCTCTAGCTTAAAGTTTTCCCGTTGTTTAGCCAACGCTTCGTCTAGCATTTTAGCCACTTGATCTGTACTGATCATAAGCGTTTCTTGGGGGCTCCCTTCGCTAGATACAAGATGATCGAGGCGACAGGAGCCGATATCCGACGATCATCCTCCGCGGGTATCCCTTTCGAAGTTTGTCGATTCGACCGCTTGATAGTCCCGGACCGCAAACGAGTTAACCGTTACGATGCGCTGGGATAGTCCGTGACGACGGTTCTTTGCCGGTCATGTTATTAGTGACCTCTGGCAATTCATCCTCTCGGGATGTCATCCTTCTGCGGAGTCACCTTGACCTAGGTCTCGGCGTGTTGGTGCTAAGCCTCTGGAAGACCGAGACCCTTTCTGGAGTTTCTTGACAGCAATTACACTCCGAGAGCACCGTTTTGATGAGCTTAGAGCACAAACATGACTGTGACGAGGTGGGAGAGCTCTTTCGAGCCTTCTTCGCACTCCCCAAGACGGTAGTATAACTCATCGGCACGAAAGTGCCGAGCAACCTACTGTGTGTTGGCACGATCTCTCGGGTATAACGTCCTCATCGTCAGATTAAAACGTCTCCTTCCGAGGACGGGTCAATTCATCGAAACTTCCGAAAGTGACTCGCCTAGACTTTTGCCGATGGGGGCGCGAAGTCTCGGCGGACTCTTGGACTTCGATTTTCAATCCGATAGGAGGGGCTGCAGGAGTCTTCTTGTCCTTGTTGAGCGGGCGCGACCTCCCGCATGAGGAGTGACCCGTGATTCTCTCGAGGACCCGCACGATCCCTTGAGGCCGGAGCCTCGCGTAAGTCCGATCTTAGATCCGCCAGAAGGACCCCATCCATGGATTGCACGGCTTTGGCATGTTTGCGCCATGCTTTGTCGCCGCCTTTGGCGGCTCGCTTAGAGAGTGCGGGCTGCCATGCTCATCTCGCCGCTAGTCGGAACTTCGGCACCGGCGGGGATTTTTCGCCACCGCGGCAGCCGGGTTGGACTCGCCGCCCCGGGCTCTACATCGAGGCCCATCGGGTTCTCCTTGCGCCGAGACCTTCTTGGAGCGGCGGGGAACTGATCTCGAAGAGGGTGAGGACAGGTACTCCTCGAACTTCTCCTGGTCGAACTCGAACTCGACCTCTTCCTCCACCGGGATGGGAATCCGCGGCTGCGGTACGACGACCTCCGATCTGAGGCCGGTGGCTCCCACTGTGGTCGCCAGCTTGTTCGCGGTAAAAGTCGTTTTGTTATTCATTATTGCTTGAACTTGCTTACAGCTTCTTGGGCCTACAACAAAATTCAAACAAAGAAATGCCTTTTATTTTAAGGCATATAATGAAAACGAAAAGTACAACTTCTTCCTGAGTGAACAAACGCTCGGATCCGTTTATCGGATCCTCGCCAGGGTTGTTCGCCTGTCGGGACTTGAATCGTCCGTGGACCACCGCAATTCATCCTCTCGATGTCATCCTTCATGGAGTCGCCTTGACCTAGGTCTCGCTGTTGGTGCTAAGCCTCGAAGACCGATACCCTTTCTCGAGTTTCTTGACAAAGAATTACACCGAGAGCACCGCTTTGATGAGCTTAGAGCACAAACATGACTGCGGACGAGGTGGGAGAGCTCTTCGAGCCTTCTTCGCACTCCCCAAGACGGTAGTATAACTCATCGCACGAGTGCCGAGCAACCTACCGTGTGTTGGCACGATCTTCGTATAACGCCCTCATCGCCGATGAAAACGCCTCCTTCCGAGGACGGGTCAATTCATCGAAACTTCCGAAGTGACTCGCCTAGACTTTTGCCGATGGGGCCAAGTCTCACGACTTCTGACTTCGATTTTCAATCCGATAGGAGGGACTGCAGGAGTCTTCTTGTCCTTGTTGGAGCGGGTGCGACCTCCTGCATGAGGAGTGACCCGTGATTCTCTCAGAGGACCCAGACGATCCTTGATAGTCGGTTTGGTGGTGGTGGCGGAAGTTGGCTTCGCCACCGATTCAGATGCAGACGCCTTTGACTTTGAGGCGCCGTCAGACTTGGACTTTGGCGCTGAATTTGCAACGCCTGTAGCCTTCGGCTTAAGTGCCGGGACAGGAACTGGAGTGTTGGCAATCTTAGCTTTCGAAGCCGTGTCAGCTGGGGTTGGAGCACCGTTAGTCTTGGGCCTCCAAACCTGGTGGTATATCGGCGGCTTCTTTACCACCTCCTTCTTCAATTCACGAGCTTGTTGCACCAAAGCTCGTGCCTGCACAAGGAGTACGCGGTGCTTCCGGATACGTTCCTGAAGCGTGGAGCGGTTCCGCTTGACACGGACCCACTCGTTGGTTGACGGCTTGGATGGGCCGTCGATCCCTTGAGGCTGGAGCCTCGCGAAGTTCGATCTTAGATCCGCCAGAAGGACCCCATCCATGGATTGCACGGCTTTGGCATGTTTGCGCCATGCTTTGTCGCCGCTTTGGCGCCGCTTTTCTCGGTCTCGGGCTTGGGTTCCGCCTCAGATTTGATTCCGGACTAATTCTTGGTTCGCTCCGCTCAACGGTCCCGAACCGATCGTCTGCTCAAGTCCGGTTTAAACCGTGCTTGTGACGCCGTGGGTTTGCCGTCGGGTTCGCCTTTAACGATTCGACGTCCGTATCATTCGATGGGTTGTCATTCGCCGACTTCGCCACGAAGTTGGTTTCGGGATCTTGTAAGTATTTTTCAACGCCTACAAGGACACCTAATTACTACGGAGAAGAAGAAGAAGAAGAAGAAGAAGAAGAAGAAGAAGAAGAAGAAGAAGAAGAAGAAGAAGAAGAAGAAGAAGAAGAAGAAGAAGAAGAAGAAGAAGAAGAAGAAGAAGAAGAAGAAGAAGAAGAAGAAGAAGAAGAAGAAGAAGAAGAAGAAGAAGAAGAAGAAGAAGAAGAAGAAGAAGAAGAAGAAGAAGAAGAAGAAGAAGAAGAAGAAGAAGAAGAAGAAGAAGAAGAAGAAGAAGAAGAAGAAGAAGAAGAAGAAGAAGAAGAAGAAGAAGAAGAAGAAGAAGAAGAAGAAGAAGAAGAAGAAGAAGAAGAAGAAGAAGAAGAAGAAGAAGAAGAAGAAGAAGAAGAAGAAGAAGAAGAAGAAGAAGAAGAAGAAGAAGAAGAAGAAGAAGAAGAAGAAGAAGAAGAAGAAGAAGAAGAAGAAGAAGAAGAAGAAGAAGAAGAAGAAGAAGAAGAAGAAGAAGAAGAAGAAGAAGAAGAAGAAGAAGAAGAAGAAGAAGAAGAAGAAGAAGAAGAAGAAGAAGAAGAAGAAGAAGAAGAAGAAGAAGAAGAAGAAGAAGAAGAAGAAGAAGAAGAAGAAGAAGAAGAAGAAGAAGAAGAAGAAGAAGAAGAAGAAGAAGAAGAAGAAGAAGAAGAAGAAGAAGAAGAAGAAGAAGAAGAAGAAGAAGAAGAAGAAGAAGAAGAAGAAGAAGAAGAAGAAGAAGAAGAAGAAGAAGAAGAAGAAGAAGAAGAAGAAGAAGAAGAAGAAGAAGAAGAAGAAGAAGAAGAAGAAGAAGAAGAAGAAGAAGAAGAAGAAGAAGAAGAAGAAGAAGAAGAAGAAGAAGAAGAAGAAGAAGAAGAAGAAGAAGAAGAAGAAGAAGAAGAAGAAGAAGAAGAAGAAGAAGAAGAAGAAGAAGAAGAAGAAGAAGAAGAAGAAGAAGAAGAAGAAGAAGAAGAAGAAGAAGAAGAAGAAGAAGAAGAAGAAGAAGAAGAAGAAGAAGAAGAAGAAGAAGAAGAAGAAGAAGAAGAAGAAGAAGAAGAAGAAGAAGAAGAAGAAGAAGAAGAAGAAGAAGAAGAAGAAGAAGAAGAAGAAGAAGAAGAAGAAGAAGAAGAAGAAGAAGAAGAAGAAGAAGAAGAAGAAGAAGAAGAAGAAGAAGAAGAAGAAGAAGAAGAAGAAGAAGAAGAAGAAGAAGAAGAAGAAGAAGAAGAAGAAGAAGAAGAAGAAGAAGAAGAAGAAGAAGAAGAAGAAGAAGAAGAAGAAGAAGAAGAAGAAGAAGAAGAAGAAGAAGAAGAAGAAGAAGAAGAAGAAGAAGAAGAAGAAGAAGAAGAAGAAGAAGAAGAAGAAGAAGAAGAAGAAGAAGAAGAAGAAGAAGAAGAAGAAGAAGAAGAAGAAGAAGAAGAAGAAGAAGAAGAAGAAGAAGAAGAAGAAGAAGAAGAAGAAGAAGAAGAAGAAGGAGAAGAAGAAGAAGAAGAAGAAGATGATGGTAGAGGCGGTGAGAATGGATGAGGATGGCTACTATTTATAGCCTATTTCAAATCCTAACTCCCAAGAAAATCACATCTTTTGATATTTGATTGGACCGGACAAAGAGGCTAAGTCTTAGCCTAAAACTCGGTCAAATCCGTAGTGGATCTCATGGGATCTTCAATTAAGAGATCCTAGCCACAAATCATGGCGCAAATCCAGAGGCGAATCCCAACAAACTTCGCTAGCTAGCGAGCGTCGCTAGACGATGAACTTCGCCAACGCAGCTCAAAACAAACTGAGCCTCGCCAGCCAGCGAACGTCGCTAATCAATGAATTTCACTCAAGCAGCACAAAGTTGAGCAACCTTCGCTCATACCCAAAATCAGTCAAACTTCGTTAATTTCCCAACATCGCCTCAACAACAAAGAGGGCGAATTTTGTTCCAAACATGGATTTGGACGAGCACAAGCATCATCGAACCATCGATACAAGTCTACAACCAAGGAAGCTACGTTCAACAGTACACCTCTGGCTATTTACCCAAAGTATTTCAATCTCTGTTACAAGCTTGTATGCAGGATCTTGAAAACTTGGGGGGTGGGTCTTGTAGACGATCAAAATGTATTTTTACTTAGGCCGATGACCATCTTGGATTCAAGGAGTGAACGCCCATGGGCTAAACACTTCGAATGGGCCCAAAGTCAAGCCCACAACAAACTACAGCGAAGGTCGCCTGATGGCCGAAGCGAACTTTGTCAGGCTTAGAGCCGAATTCTATGTCAAATTCGAACTCATAGACGAAGCTCGCTGACTAATGAACTCCACTCACATCAACTCAAGTGTACCAAGTCACCCACCTCTGAAGAAGGCCCGTTGAGCGACCCTCGCCGACTCACAACACCTTCGCCGCCAAATAACTTCACCAAGTCCACGAAGTCCGCCTAATAGCCGTCCAGAGCTATTTTCAGGGGAGTAACCGCTCCCCATTACCTCCTACTTTTATGGCCACTTAATCCACAATTAAAGGAGCCATTAACTCTCTCTTTTAGCCTATAAAAAGAGGGGAGATCATTCATTTTCGGCATCTGATCTAATCTAAGGAGATCTAATTGAATCTAAGAGAGGAGATAGAATCCAAGAAGACTGTGTTATCTTCTAATAAAGATCAAAAGATCAACTCACATGCATCGCACTTGTGAGCTTATTGAGGAACATTGCTAAGAGAAGACTGAGTTAACTTCCAAGCAATTCAACACTCAACAAGCAGCAAAAGACCCATCGTCTTAGTCGGCTCATCAACAGAGTACAAGATTCACGCTCCACCGGCACGCAGACAAGAACCCCCATGAAATATAAATTTTTCCTTCGTTTCATTGTAATTCTTTCATTGTAATCTGCGTCAATTACAATACAAAAAGAACCCGAAACACTTAGGTTTCAATAGATTATGATTGTGTAAAGTATCATTCTTCCGGAATCTGGCATACAGGAGTCTTGCATTCTAATGAAATAGTAAGAACTTTTTCTATCTTTACTTCCTGAAATATTTAACATTTTTATTGTCTGTATTTATTTTGTTCAGAGTGCTCATGTTAGTATACTGGTTACAGTTTTGTTTTGGAAGGGAAATTGCATGAAATTGCATTGGGTTTTCTACAGTATAGTTTGAGACTAGAACTAAAATAATTACTACAAACAAGTGCTAATAATCTGTGCTGGTCAGTTGTATAGTAGAGAGCACAATGCACTCTGATATTAAATAGCATCAACATCCCTTGTATCCTAACCTTATACTTTTACAATGACATATATTAACTAAAACAAAATGCTTTGAATTGGATTGATTTCGATCATATCAGACGATCCTCAATATTTCCCACCCTTTTTATTATCAATTAACAATATTATGGCTTAGTATAGATTTGGAGCATCTATGATCCTTAGCATAATATGGAAACAATGTATGCATTTATTATTGACTGCAATCATATAAGATGTCCTGATACATTCTCTTTTGTTGTAAACTAATAACAGTCTGCCTTTAATTCTCAGCATAATGTAATAAAGTTCCTGCATTTTCATGTTGGCTGAAATCTGATAATGACCTTTGGATTGATGTTCTTTTTAGTAATTTAAAACTATTTCACTAGAAAACATGATATCTTCTTGTCACCTCGTACTGTGAGATAACTTCACATTCTTTTTCTTTTTTTCTTTTTAGTTTGTGATTTTGCTGAGATTCATTGCTTTTGAGGAAGAGGTGATGACTTACAAGGCAAATCCAATTAAATATAGGGTTTTTTAGATATTAGTCCCTTAAATCTGATCTATTTTGATATTAGTCCCTTAAATCTGAGTATTTTGATATTAGTCCCTCAAATTGCTTTAAGTTGTTGATATTAGTCCCAGGTTAGTTGGAGTTAGGGTTAGAGAGGAATATTCTGTTAAAGTTAACTTGAACACTGTTTATCTTCTCTAACCAGCCACTTACCTATAAATACCGAACCCTAACCTTCCGTCAGCTCCGCTCCGCCGTCTCCTCCTTCGCCGCCTCCCTCTCCCGCCTCGGCATCCGCAAGGGCGACGTCGTCCTCGTCTTCTCCCCCAACTCCATCCTCTTCCCCGTCTCCCTCCTCTCCATCGTCTCCCTTGGAGCCATCGCCACCACCGTCAACCCCCAGTACACCGTCGGCGAGCTCAAGAAACAGGCCCTCAACTCCGGCGCCAAGATTGTCCTCACCGTCCCCGACCTCGTCCCCAGAGCCAGCTCCCTCAACCTCCAGCAGCACTCCTCCGCCGATAATTTCACCACCCACAACAGATGGAGATCATCGAAATCACCGCTACCAGAGTCCTTCATCATCCAGCAGCACCGCCAACTCCCCGAACCTCACCACCATCAACCTCCGTCAAGAATACATCGACGCCGTCAAGACCAACTCCTGCAACGAAATCCGATCCCAAATCCTCCTCCACCGCCACCAGTCCGACCCCAACCTCATCCACATCGTCCTCGATCCCCATCCCTCATCGATCCAGGAAACCCTAGCCTCCTCCGTCCCCACCCCCCCAACCGCCTTGTCTCCCGCTACCTCGACTCCACCGAGTCCACCTCCGCCCTCTTCCTCTCCCTCCTCCGCTCCCTCGACCTCGCCGCCTCCATCTACTCCCCCATCGCCGACCTCCTCGATCACTAGCGGGAAATAGGGGAGAGAGAGAGAGAGAGAGAGAGAGAGAGAGAGAGATGAGAGAGAGAGAGGAAATGGGAATTAGAACAGAGATTTGGGGTTTTAATGGGTAAGAGTATTTAGGTAATTATATGGTTAAGCTTAATCTAATCATGATTAGTCTTAATCTAATCATGGTTAGTCTTAATCTAACCATAGTTAATACTTTTAAACGGAAATAGTAACAGAAGGACGAATATCAACAACTTAAAGCAATTTGAGGGACTAATATCAAAATACTCAGATTTGAGGGACTAATATCAAAATAGATCAGATTTAAGGGACTAATATCTAAAAAACCCTTAAATATATTACTGGAAGTTTCAAGGCAAACTGGAAGGGGTAGCTTAGCGGAGTCAGAAATTTCAGCAAGGGGGTCCAAAAAAATGTTAAACTCTCACCTATGAGAGTAGAATATATTCGACATCTTTTAAGAAATTACTCCATAATTGAGTCACTGTGTTAGTTTCTTAAATCTTTCGTATTTTGAAATTAGTCCCTCAAATCATGAAAATTGCTATTAGGTCTGTCAAATTTTGACTTGTTTTTAGATTAGTCCCTCCACTCAGGAATATAAGTCGCTATTGGAGAGTTTAAATTAAAAAAAAAAGTTTGAGAATTGGAGGGGTTGATAGTCCACAATAATAGATTTTACTTGTAATCCCTGCAATTGCTACTTCTACACTTCTGCTCTTCATTGGAAGGATTAATTTCAAAATAGGTTAAGAACTGAGGAATCTAATAGGAATATTTGTGGGGCTAATTTTAAAATAACATAAGAATTGGGGGACCTAATAGCAATTTTCATGATTTGAGGGACCAATTCAAAATAAAAAGGATTTAAGGGACCAATATGGAAAAAAACCATTATTCAAGAGAGAGAGGGAGGCGGCTGGGGCCCTGTTGGGCCGTTACTGGCTCCGCCCCTGGGCAGCTAAATGTGCATCAGTTCCTAGAGCATGAGTTTAATTGGAGATGGAATTAGTATTTCTAATGACTAACATGTGGTTGTTTTTCTTCTATTCCTTTTTTTTATGATGAAATCATTGGCGGTACGTGGCTGCTTAATTTATTCAACTCTTGTTTTGTAAATTTTTATGTATGCCTGATGTTTTATTATAACCTCTGATAAACTACTTTTTTCAGTAATCATGCTGCTTGTATCTTAGTCCATTGTTATTTCGTTGTATATTATTCCAGTTAAGAACTAATGTATCTTGTAATTTCACAGAATTTGAGAAGACGACCTCTAATAGATAACGAAGATACATTTGCTCTTGTGGGTTGCATCAAAGAGCAGCTTTTCTGGTTTTCCTTTTGATGATAGTTGCATGGACTGTGATCTTAAAGAACTATTAAATTGAGAATGTACTATTTATATCATGTGGTTGTTTGTTCATGTTATACATATGGATATTTGATCTGATTAGTACATTGATTTCTCTTCAAATGTATATAATAGAATTTTCCTTGGTCAAGAATGTCAAGGTTAAAGCATTTGTATGTCTCTATTAAGAGTGTGATTAATTTAGCAGCTTGGCAATAAATTTTTTTAAAAAAAAAAAAAAATAAGGGACTTGCCCCAACGGTTGTAACTGTTGGGGCAGAAATCAGCCCCAACGGGTACAACCGTTGGGACATGTTTTTTTGATTTTTTAAAATTAAAAATAGAAATTTATTAGCCCCAACGGTTGTAACCGTTGGGGACATATTCAGCCCCAACGGTTACAACCATTGGGGCTGAGCATGTTTGTACTAGTGGTAGGTGAAATGTGCATGAATTAGGAAAGAAATAACTTTTCTTATTACCATTTCCTTTATTCTAACAATTTTTCATAACTATCGAAACATAAAAAGGAAATGAAGAATAAGTACTACTCCCACTACTTCAAAAAGTATGTGAAACAAAAAAAATTTATTACTTCCACTAATTAGCACTTTATAATTTTAGAAGTCACTTATTTTGATCTACTTCTTGTTTTTAATGCTTCTTCCTATTCAAACAGGACCTTAATAAAAAAAGCTTTGATACCGAGGGCTGTAATAGGAAAAACCAAAAGTTATATTTTTGTACCAAAATTTGTAAACCGAAATTCAACAAGAGTATTGCTGTCTACTTGTGATTTCTGTTGGAACACAGCCTTAATCCATTGAACATTCATTGATTCTGCTCTTTCTGGTTAGGAAAATGGTCGGCAATAATTAAATCGCATTCTCCTTCCTAATTAGCTATCATCGTTAATTATATCCATTTATGGATTATGAGTACAAATGGCTCTTAAAATATAACTAATTACTTTTCGCATATTTAGTTCTCTAAATTATTTTGTGATTTCTTTCAAGATCGATATTTCACAAGAATTTTCTTCTGAATTTCAATTGAATTTCAATTTTCATCCAAGGAAGATTCATTCTTCCCCACATCAAATTGTTTTTGTCCAAATTTTTTCCTCTAACATATTTTACGACTTTAGTTACCCCAATTTCCACAATCACACACAAAACAAACGCTAACACGTATATACACTGACACTTAGTGAGTACTCACAGCCGCTTCACCATTGCCCCTCTACTGTTTCTTTTTGACCCTCAATGAAAATTTTGTCATCATTCTAGACCATGCAGAAGCTTCCAAGTGCAGGAGCCCAAGGTGGCATGCCTATAGAGCGATTCTCTAGACGTTACCAAAACAATGTCAGTGGTCTCAGCCCTTCTCAACACTCAATTGCTCCTCTATCTTCTTCCTTCTCTTGTGTCAGTGGCTTTTTTCTGTGTTACTTTTGGTGTTTCTATGTTTAGATGGAATGGAATTCTAGTAACTGTTGTTGAAGTTGGTAGCTTGCTTGCTTTTAAGGTTCCATAATAATTGCCCCTCAAACTATTAAATTAGTCCCTTTTACCCTACAATTAAATTATTGTTTGTCTCTCTACATAGCCCTTAAGCTTCTAAATTCATCTCATTTACAACCCCCACCCACCCCAAAAAAAAAATATATTAATGTTATCCCTGTTTGCCCATGAAATATTTATCAATATTAGTGCTTTTAGAATTCTCAAGTGTAGCTCTAGGGTTTTCTATTTATAAGTGATGTTTTGCTGCATTTATTTATGCTTCCTATCTGAGTATTTTTAGGTCAATGAAGAAATATTATCATTCACCAAATGAACATGAAGTACATAAATGTGCCAGGCAAACATGAGAACACAACTCACCGAAAAATACAGCACAGTCTGTTACTTAGCTCATTTTACATATACATCAACAAAAACAAGCTAATTCAACGGAAAACACATAATCCAGGAACTTGACTAAATTCCTGAAGACATTTATTTGTCAACCTCATTGAAGAAATATCTCCCCTTGCAAACATAAGGAAATCACAAGGCAGACACTTATTTGTGGTTGAGTGTAATTTGCCCTAAAAATATAAAGCAGAAAATTTAGAATCTAATTTCAAAATAAGCTGAAAATACTATAACATCTCTAAACTACCGTTACTGTGCTCCACATTGTTGAGAGTTTCCGTTAGAGTTTGAGATAAATAATTTCTATTAATTAGAAACTATAGTTTTAATTTCAAATACCTATTCTTTTGTTGTTCAACCAAACTTTTAGCTAGCCTAATGTCTACATGTTCACGTATGCATAACTTTCTTTTTTTTGGTCAATGAATATGAATTTCATTTACCTTGTAAACAGTATATGTATAACTTTCCTAATGAATCTCATGTGGTTTTTAATTGTACGGTTCATCTCGTGAGCTCCTTGGGCAATTTCGTTGGACATCTCACACAAAGCCCTTATCTTTCATGAATTACAAATTTTGACCATGACTTGTATGTCAGCATGAATTTCTGATTCCTTTTCCATGACCAGAAATGCACCCGATCCAATTAATTTCAAGACCCAAGGCCCATTTCTTAGTAACAGTGACTCAGACTGAAGTGAACTGGGTTTTTTCCACTAGAAATTTCCACTAAGCTATGTAAGTGCATTTCGTGCACGTGTATGTAAATTAAAAACCCTAGTCCATCCTTTTCTGTCTTGCGTTTTATGTTGCCGCCGCTGCTACTTCTTTGTCCTTTCCCCTGCCCTTCGTCTTTTTCCTGTTTAAAGCCGAGAGCACAGAGAAAGAAAAGAGAGATAGAGAGAGAAGAGAAGAGAGAGAAAGAGAAAGTAAAGAGAGGGAGATGGAGATGTGGTATTCCTTTCATCTATCACCCTTTTTATCTCGTGCACACAAGGATCCACGGCGATGGCCATGGCAAGGAACTGGATCTTGGCTCAAAGGGAAACATGGAGCTTTGTCGAGTAGTCATCGATATTGACGTCGAATCCAATTCTGACCCAAGGCAGTAACCTACTTGTGATACCCCAAGATTTAGTCCCACATCGGATATTGATTGAGTGATTGAATGGTTTAAATGATGGGTCTTGAGAGGCAAGTGTAACATTGGCTAGCCAATTTTGGCAGTTGATTGAGCCAAACCACATGCTGCACTAGGTACCACCTCTAGAGTCCACATAGCCTGGCGGTGATACTGCGATGGACCAATTGTCATGCTGCGATGAGGACGTCACGCAATTAAGGTGGGGGTGATTGTGATACTCTAAGATTTAGTCCCACATTGGATATTAATTGAGTAATTGAATGGGGGTGATTGTGATACCCTAAGATTTAGTCCCACATCGGATATTAATTGAGTGATTGAATGGTTTAAATGATGGGTCTTGAGAGTCAAGTGTAATATTGGTTAGCCAATTTTTGCAGTGGATTGAGCCATACAACGTGTTGCACTCCGTGGGTCATAGGACTTACATCGCGCCAACGGAACCGCGGGCTCGTGGCCCCGGGGCGTGACAAATGATCTGGATCTCGAATGAATTTTTTCAGCATAGATACATGAAACACATTGTGGACTCTAGCCAAAGAAGGCGGCAAGGCAAGGCTATAAGCGACTTCACCAATACGCTGAAAAATTTCAAACGGTCCCACAAATCTTGGACTCTGCTATCCTCGGATTCCAAATCTCTTCACACCTCTTCTAGGAGACACCTTTAAAAATACATGATCACCTTCTTGAAATTCTAAATCTCTCTTCCTGTGGTCAGCATAACTCTTTTGTCTACTTTGTGCATTTTGAATATGCTCTCTTACGAAGTAAATCTTGTCCATAGCTTGTTGCACTAACTCAGGTCCAAGAAGTTTTTTCTCTCCAACATCATCCCAATGTATAGGCGAACGACACTTCCTCCCGTATAGAGCCTCGTACGGTGCCATCTTAATGCTTGACTCATAACTATTATTATATGCAAACTCTGCCAATGGTAAATGCTCCTCCCATGATCCTTTCAAATCAAGGATACAATAGCTTAACATATCCTCGAGAGTTTGAATTGTTCTCTCTGATTGACCATCTGTTTGTGGATGATATGCTGAGCTAAAACGGAGTTTACTCTGAAGAACTTTGTGCACATCTTTACAATACTCTGATACGAATTTAGGATCCCTATCGGATACTATCTCCACTAGTACACCATGAAGTCTGACTATTTTAGCAATATACAACTTCGCAAGATTCCCCAAGGAAAACTTCATATTGATTGGCAAGAAGTGAGCTGACTTAGTCAAACAGTCCACTATGACCCATATAGCATTGTTACCTCTTGCAGATCTTGGTAACCCTGTGATAAAATCCATTGAAATTTTGAGATGCATGACAACTTGTCACGCCCCCAAAATGCAAAGCTTATTTTGAAATTTGGGGATTTTAGGTTTCTTTTTAAAAGTTTCTATGGCATTTGGATTTTTAAACTCCCATATTAATTGTAAACACAATAACTCAATTACTACCTTCAGTTATGAAACTCTTCATTTTCTTATTATTATTTTTTTTTGAGAAAACCAGTTCTCTACATCCTCCCCACCTTAAATAAAGTTTCGTCCTCGAAACTTTACGTACCTTGGCTCGCAAAGAGTTGAGGATACTTCTACCGCATCTCCTCTTCAAGCTCCCAAGTTGCTTCTCTATCAGAGTGATTCTTCCATTGAATCTTCACGTATCGAATAGTACATCGTCTAAGCACTTGTTCCTTTTGATCCACAATGTGTTCCGGTTGCTCCTCATATGTTAAGTCTTCCTTTAGCTCAATGGTTTCCAGTTCTATAACTTATTGTGATGCCCCAAGTGTGAATAGTCCCACATCAGGAAATGAGTGAAAAAATTAGTGGCTTAAATAGGTAAGCCTAAGACTCAAGGGTAATATCAGCTAGTCAATTTTGGCAGTAGCTTGAGCCAAACAACGCGTTATACTCGGTGGGTCACACGGCTTGCACACGCCAACGGGTTCGCGGGCCCGGAGCATGACAAATGGTATCAGAGCAGTTACCTACAAAAAGTGTGGAGCTAAGTGCTATGCAGGGCTAAGTACTATACCGCGTGCGTGCGGTGGGACCAACCTCTAGAGCCCGTAGGAGCCATCTCTAGAGTCCACATCGCCTAGCGATACTGGGATGTGCCAATTGTCATGTCGCGACTGTCACGTCCCCAAATTGCGTAGCTTAATTTTGAGATGCATGACAACGGCAACACGTGTGAAAAGTACATGCTAAGCCTACGGTGCACTTCTATATTATAAATAAACTTCACTTAAAGAAACTTTATTGACATATAGAAGTCTTAGAGCAAAAACTACATTATAACAAGTTCACTGTAATGACTCGAAAGACTCTTATTACATAAGCATAGTAGCCTGACTAGTATAACTATAACTTTCAGCACCAAACACTATAAAAGATCCTTCTCATGTTCCAAAGCTCCGAGGTACGGATAAAGCTATCTAATTTTTATCTAAAAAAGATTGAAAAATAACGGGAAGAGTTTACACTCAGTGAGCAGATAACTTATCATTAGCGGATCAAACAAGTTTACAAAATTTTCAATATTAAATATAAACAAGCTATTGTCAAAGAGAATAATTTTGGGAAACATATAATTTTCGAACAAGAGAATCTTTCATTAATAGCATGTGACAATGTCATAAACTAATTTCTACAAAATTTAGGAAATAATACAAATGAGCACTAAATACTTTTAAATTGTAAAATCATACTTTGTAAACTTCCTCAGTTGTCACACTAAGGCTATGAAAATTATAGCCCAGTAGCATGGGAATGCGCATCGAATCATTATAGGTCAACCCGGGGACAGAATGTACCTAGCACTACCATAGGTTGCCCGAAGGCCACTTAACTTTTGCCAAAAAGGCCACTTTAACACTGGTCGGTACATTCAATATTATATGGTAGGCTTAAACAAATCACTTCACTCAATAGTGGACTTCTGAGGATTTTTATCATTTTTAACACTTTTCTTTTCGCTCAAAGTATCACTTGCAATTTCCATTTGTACGAAAAGCAATATAAATGCTTAAACACTTTTGCAAACTTTTCTCATGTCAATTTCATGAAAATAGAATATTATTCATGAATCTAAACAAATAAATAATTATTTTTGTCAAACAAAACTCTTCAATAAATGCATTTGAACAATAAAATTGAAATGACATATTTTCAATAATCTCATATACTAAACAATATTTATCTTGTAAAATATAATAAGCTATCACGATTCAAATTTATTAACAACTACTATAAGTGAACATAATAACATGTCGATCCACAATTTCTCTACACAAAACTAAAATTATCATTTGAATAATATATAATAGATTAAAATGACTAATGAGAAGAAATCTACTCACCTCAAGAGATTTGACGACCCTCAGAGAATCGTATTCGAACTATCTTACTTCTCACTTGAACCCATAAACATACAATATGTATAAATACTAAAAATTCTAAGAATAAACTGTTCTGGGTATAATACTAAGGTTTCTGGTTTCTAGGGATTTTTCTAAAATTTTATTTCCATCCTTTTTAAACAAAAACTTGGGCCTAATAGCAACTTTTCTCGTTTAAGGGGTAAAAGAAAAACTTTCCATTAAATAGATTTCATGTTGAAACATCTCTTTATCGGTTTTTGGACCCAAAACTAATTTTTTATATTTCTAGGGCTTAACCATACTTTTTCTTTTCTTCTTCATTGGGTCTGTTTGCTGTCTACACCTAAACCCAAATGGGTTCGTTGGGTTCGGCGGCCATAGTAATCACCACCGGTGAAACCCACGACCTGGATAGTCGGAGGTCGCCGGATATTGCCGAAAGCGACGCCGGTGGCCGGAAAAGGTATAAATGTTTTTTTAAACGTATGTCCAACTTAAACTAGAAAACCAAAAAAATAAAATAAAAATCCATACCTTTAGTTGAAGATTTATCTTCTTCCCTCTACACCTCTCAGATCTCAAGAAGAAAAGTCGTTCTTTTCTCTTTGTTGAATGAAACTATGAGGTTTTGCAAGCTGTACAAAATTTCCATGCCTTTTGGCATTCTATAACTCCAATTAACATTAAATCCTAATTAAGGACATTATTATGCCTAGTTGAAACTCTTGATTTTTAGTTTTTTTTATTTTTTTTGTTGAGAAAACCGGTTCTCTACATCCTCCCCACGGTTCTCTACATCCTCCCCACCTTAAATAAAGTTTCGTCCTTACGTACCTTGGTTCTCAAAGAGCTGAGGATACTTCTGCCGCATCTCCTCTTTGATCTCCCAAGTTGCTTCTCTGTCAGTGTGATTCTTCTATTGAACCTTCACGTATCGAATAGTACGTCGCCTAAGCACTTGTTCCTTTTGATCTACAATGTGTTCCGGTTGCTCCTCATATGTTAATTATACCTTTAGCTCAATGGGTTCCAGTTCTATAACTTGATCTGGATCTCGAATGAATTTCCTCAGCATAGATACATGAAACGCATTGTGGACTCCAGCCAAAGAAGGCGTCAAGGCAAGCTTATAAGCGACTTCACCAATACGCTGAAGAATTTCGAACAATCCCACAAATCTTGGACTTAGCTTTCCTCAGATTCCAAATCTCTTTACACCTCTTCTAGGAGATACCTTTAAAAATACATGATCACCTTCTTGAAATTCTAGGTCTCTCTTCCTACGGTCAGCATAACTCTTTTATCTACTTTGTGCATTTCGAATATGCTCTCTTACTAAGTAAATCTTGTCTATATCTTGTTAAACTAACTCAGGTCCAAGAAGTTTTCTTTCTCCAACTTCGTCCCAGTGTATAGGCGAACGACACTTCCTTCCGTATAGAGCTTCATACGGTGCCATCTTAATGCTTGACTGGTAACTATTGTTATATGCAAACTATGCCAATGGTAAATGCTCCTCCCATGATCCTTTCAAATCAAGGATACAACATCTTAACATATCCTCGAGAGTTTGAATTGTTGTCTCTGATTGACCATCCGTTTGTAGATGATATGCTGAGCTAAAACAGAGTTTACTCTGAAGAACTTTGTGCACACCTTTTCAATACTCCGATATGAATCTAGGATTCCTATCGGATACTATCTCCACTGGTACACCATGAAGTTTGACTATTTCAACAATATACAACTTCGCAAGCTTCTCCAAGGAAAACTTCATATTGATTGGCAAGAAGTGAGCCGACTTAGTCAGACGGTCCACTATGAGCCATATAGCGTTGTTACCTCTTGCAGATTTTGGTAACCCTATGACAAAATCCATTGTAATTTTCTCCCACTTTCACATCGGTATGTCGAAATTTTGAGTTAATCCTGTTGGTCTCTGATGCTCTGCTTTTACTTGCTGACGTATCTCGCACTCTGAGACATAATTACTAATATCCCTCTTCATATTATTCCACCAGTATATCTCTTTAAATCTTTACACATTTTTGCTCTAGCAGGATGCATTGTATATCCAGAACGATGAGCCTCCTTCAAAATCTTCTTCTTCAATTCTGGAATATTCGGAACACAAAGTCAATTTCTGAACCTGAGGGATCCGTCACTATGTATTACAAAATCTGGTGTTTACCATCCTCGACTCCTTTTCGGATGGCTTTCAATTCAGAGTCATCTTTTTGGGTGATCTTAATCTTATCAATCAAAGCAGGCTGTACCTGGATGTTGTTCAGTTTGACCGATGATTGATGACATCGGATCTCAATTCTCAACCGATCCAAATCTTCTAATATATGCCTTTGTCAAGTAATGAGACAAGCTATATTATTCTTCCGACTAAGGGCGTCAGCAACTACATTTGCTTTCCCTAGGTGATAATTAATACTAACATCATAATCTTTAAGTAGCTCTAACCATCTCCTTTGCCTCATGTTCAACACTTTTTTAGTAAAAATATATTCTAAACTCTTATAATCGGTATAGATTTCACAATGCACTCCGTAGAGATAATGTCTCCAAATTTTTAAGGCAAAAATAACTGCTGCCAACTCTAAATCATATGTTGGATAATTTTGCTCATAAGGTTTCAGTTGTCGAGAACCATAAGGTACCACATTTCCATTTTGCATGAGCACACATCCCAAACCTTTATGAGAGGCATCGCTAAAAATAGTAAAATCTTCTCCTGTGATTGGTATATTGAGAACTGGTGCAGATACTAGTCGGTTCTTTAACTCTTGAAAACTCATTTCACATTTTTTAGACCAAACAAATTTGATTCTGTTCTGAGTCAAACAGGTCAAAGGTGAGGCAATACGAGAAAACCCCTCTAAAAATCGCCGATAATAACCCGCCATGCCAAGAAAGCTACGAATTTCATGAACACTTGTTGGTCTTTTCCAATTCACAACTGCTTTAATTTTTGCTAGATCTACTGAGACTCCATCCTTCGAAATAACATGTCCTAGAAAAGACGCATTATCTATCCAAAAGTCACACTTTTTAAATTTTGCATAGAGCTTTTCCTTTCTCAAAACACCGAGACACACCGTAGATGTTCCTCATGCTCCTTCTGGTTCTTTGAATATATCAAGATATCATCTATAAATATCACCACAAAATGATCTAAGAAGGGCTTGAACACCCTATTCATAAGGTCCATGAAAAATGCAGGTGCATTCGTTAACCCGAATGGTAACACAAGAAATTCGTAATGACCATAATGGGTACGAAATGCAGTCTTTGAAATGTCTTCAGCCTTAATCTTCAATTGATGATAGCCTGATCATAGATCGATCTTGGAAAACACCTGAGCTCCTTGCAATTGGTCAAAAAAATCATCAATCCTTGGTAACGGATATTTATTCCGTATAGTCATCTTATTGAGCTCCCTATAATCAATACATAATCGCATCCTACCATCTTTCTTCTTCACAAATAACACTGGTGCGCCCCAAGGTGAAACACTGGGTCTAATAAACCCTTTATCCAGAAGTTCTTGCAACTACTCCTTAAGTTCTTTTAGTTCTGCTAGAGTCATTCTATAAGGAGCCTTTGAGATTGGACTTGTGTCTGGAACTAATTCAATAGAAAATTCTATTTCCCTATCGGGTGGCATTTCGGGGAGATCTTTTGGAAAGACATCTAGAAATTCACACACGATAGGAATTTGATCCGGACTAACTTCTTTTTGACTCAAGACTTGCACTGATGCTAGAAAACCAGTGCACACACTTCTCAACATGCGATGAGCTGGAAGGGCTGATATAATGCACATAGGCTTTTGCACCTTACTTCCCTCAAAGCAAAACTCTGATTGATCAGGAATTCTAAACACCACTTTCTTCTCTCGACACAAAATAGATGCATGATTTCTAGATAACCAATCCGTCCCTAGAATGATATCATAATCATGCATATTAAGGATGATCAATTCCGCTGGAAGCTCCCTATCCACTATCTTTATCTTACATTTACAATACTTATTAGATATCAGTATGCTATCTCCTGGTGTGCTAACATACATTTCATGCTCTAGAGTATCACATGGCAACTCTTGTTCTCTAACAAATTGTGCAGCAATAAAAGAATGCGATGCGCCAGAATCAAATAGTACTCGAGCAAAGGTAGAAAATATAGGTATAGTACCTGACACCACATCATTATTTGCCTGAGCCTCTTGCTCAGTTAGAGAGTAAACTCGAGCTTTCACTTGAGGACGCTGATCACGTTGAGACGCCTTATGAGCTGGAGTTTCATTCAACTTGGGACAATCTGCAATCTTATGATCCTTTTGACCACACCTCAGGCAAGCACCTGTAACCCTCCAAGAATTCTTCACCTCATGATTAGGCTTGTCACATATGGTGCATCTCATCGACTTCTGGTTCATAGTCTGCTTTTCTTTTGAATCCACATTTTGTCTCTTGTTTTGCCGGTTCTTATTATGAGCTCCACGTCCGTCCGATCTGAATCTCTTCTTCATATCATCATTCTTGCGATCACCAGCCGAGAAAATTTCTTTTTTCACCTTTTCAACCACTAAAGCTTTCTTCAATACCGACGCATAAGTGGTGAGTTCAAATGAGTTCACTTGAAATCTTATCTCGGGTTGCAGACCCTCCTCAAAATGACGTGCTCTATCTTCTTCAGTTGCAACAAACTGGGGTGCAAATTTGGTTAAATAAGCAAATTCCTCTTCGTACTCAGCCACAGTCTTATCATTTTGCTTCAGCTCACGAAATTCCTTCTCCTTCTGCTGGTGAACAGTCTTTAGAAAGTATTTCTCATTGAAGACTTTCTTAAACTCTTCCCAAGATATCTGATCAGCACCATCTCCCAGAATCCTCTGCTGCATTTGCCACCAGCCATATGCACGTCCTTTTAACATATATATTGCATAAGCCGCTTTTTCTCCATCAAAAAACTTTATATAAGTAAAAACTTTCTCCATCTCTATGATCCAGTCTTCAGCTACCATAGGATCAACACTTCCGTCGAAGGTAGGTGGTGTCAACCTCTTAAACTCGGCCATAACGCTTCGTAGTCGAGGATGATCATTGTCTCGAGATTCTTGCTGTTGGTTAATTTGTTGCTACTGATTTTGCATCATAGTAGTGAGATTTTGCATCATCTGCAGCATAGCATTTGCATCCATTTAATTTCCACCAAAACCAGATCCACGCGCATTTCTACCACCAAACATTTGCCCAAAAGTCTGGTGCAAATCACTTTCTCGAGTTGAAGGAGTGTTCGTGTTGTTCCTAGCCATCTAGTTATAAAGCAAACAAACAATATGTCAATAATCACTAAAAGCAATTCTAAAACTTACTCCTAAATGCTACTAACTATAGACTTCTAAGCCTAGGAATTCTGTTATGGTCATAACCGCTAACTCCTGATTAGAAGAGAAAACCCCATACGCTTTAGGCAATCCAAACTTGCCGGCCGAGCCGAATGAACGAGTCGCTTCCTCTACATGGTCTGACCATCCAAATTGACCGGCTAACTTCGTGGACGACGCGAAAGGCGGTGTTAGTCATCCCTTCAGCTATCCATCTTCGTGGGCGACACGAAAGGCGGTGTTAGTCATCCCTTCAGCTATCCATCTTCGTGGGCGACGCGAAAAGCGGTGTTAGTCATCCCTTCAGCTATCTATCTTCGTGGACGACGCGAAAGGCGGTGTTGGTCGTCCCTTCAGCTATCTATCTTCGTGAACGATGCGAAAGGCGGTGTTGGTCATCCCTTCAGCTATCTATCTTTGTGGGCGACCACGAAGCGGTGTTAGTCATCCCTTCACTATCTATCTTCGTGGATGACGCGAAGGCGGTGTTAGTCATCCCTTCAGCTATCTATCTTCGTGGATGACGCGAAGGCGGTGTTGGTCGTCCCTTCACTATCTATCTTAAGTGAGCGATCACGAAGCGGTGTTGGTCATCCCTTCACTATCTATCTTTGTGGACGACACGAAGGCGGTGTTGGTCGTCCCTTCAGCTATCTATCTTCGTGAACGATCCGAAAGGCGGTGTTGGTCATCCCTTCAGCTATCTATCTTTGTGGACGACACGAAAGGCGGTGTTGGTCGTCCCTTCAGCTATCTATCTTCGTGGATGACGCGAAAGGCGGTGTTGGTTGTCCCTTCAGCTATCTATCTTCGTGGACGACGCGAGAGGCGGTACGAGTTGACCCTCTGGCCTCAACTCCCCACTTCTTCACCCAAGATTGCTCCCTCAATCTAAACAACGGTTACAAGAAATATGACCCTGATAACGCGTCAATATCTCATTATATGCATTGTCAGCTCCTTAATATCTCCATCTCTCACAGTATTTAAGGCACCTCGGACTAATTTAGCTGTGGACGTCGCTGATCCCATCTCATGAATGAACTTATTAATGACGAAGTAACAGCCCTAACTCTTAAGTCACCCCAACGCTTGACACTAGTAAAGGCAAGGCCACCGCGCCCGACAGCAAAAGACATCTGTCTAATCGTCAATCAACATGTGGAAGGACGGGCTGACTCGATTATTAGTTTTCTCACCAGTTGAAGAGAACAAAACCTTAACCCTTTAGAAATAGGAACCGGTTCACTAAAAAACTTGTTTGAGCCCACTTACTATCCACCCACTTAATTGGGCGGACCCCACCAACTACTAACATACTCCGACTCACACAAACAAGTGGGTGCCATCTATCGCTTCCCGAGCCGACTCCCCGAGTCAAAATCTCCCTGAGATTCTTGTTCCTTATCAATAATATGTCCATACATCGTTAGTGTGGGGTGGACTGTTGAAAACCTGCAAGCCTTGTAGCCAGATCCATTAGGACCGACACAAGGATCTCCCTAAAGAAATAAAAATACACAAATAAAAGTGTAAGTATACGGTGTCTCGTACTCCAGATCTGATTAACCATGTCTGCTCAAGTAGATTCGATCCCTCAAATAAGCGTACATGAACACATGGGTCTCTTCTTAATTCATTGCACTCTTACAACCGCCCCTTGTATAAATAAGAGTTGCGCATGCGATGCAATCAGGAGACATGTCAATCAATTTTCCTCTGGCCCTGAATAGTTGAGCGTGTTAATCACTCACTTTCCTGACACTGCCTCGTATGTGCGATATTGTCTCATCGTAGGAGGAAACAACACCCAAAGTAGCGGATGCTCATAACATCTTTCCCAGACAGCTCAGTGTTTCTAAGGATATAGTGACTTCCCTCCATCACTGGTGGTCGTCTATAAGGGCTCACACAATGAGAGAGTAGGGATCCATCCTTTGACCTCCTTATATCCAGTCCAAGCACACATCGTATGATAACATGCTATGATATTACTTCTCTCTCTCTCGGAGCATACACCATTAAATGAATATCGTACAAACTCAAATTCCATTACCCCATAATGAACTTGTCCGGCCATATCGCCTCGCAATATGCATGGGATCTCCCAACAAGCCCGCACCTCTGTGTGCTAAGTCAGACCCCTAGTCTAGCTAATAGTAAATAGGTAAAGTGGACGTGGGGTTTCCATTTTGGTCGCTTCAACATATAAGTGTACAGCAACCTCATCCTGACCTAGTGAGGGTGACCAATAGAGTGCTCCCACTATCGTCCTACCTAGTAATACGATAGTGTAGTCATTGCTCCAAGCTAAATGCCAACCAACACTCGATCTCAGTTTCGGCAATTGTCATAGCTCCAAAGGGGATCACTTGTGTGATAAGAGCTCCTACCTGCTAATGTAACTTTATAATAGTACACCCAGTATCCTTTGTGTACCATTGTTGACGTATGAAATCACACAGTCACTAAACTCTGCTGGGTTAGTTTTTTAATTGAATGGGGGCCGCCTTCCCTTCTAATATCCGGTGATGGTGTCAGGCTGGAAGCTCACCTACGGCAAAGAAAGGACCTGTGGAAGGGTGGAGTTGGGATCTCCGGTGGTCCTTCCGACGGTCAAGTCAGTATATGAAGAAGATTATAAAGTGAAGGAGCAGTAATTCACAGAGACAAAGAGATTACCCTTGGTTCTTTGAACAGTTTGCTATTTATACCTAGGGTAGGAGGGTATTTTCGTCTCTTCAACTGGTGAGAAAACTAACAATCGAGTCAGCCCGTCCTTCCACGTGTTGATTGACGATTAGACAGATGTCTTTTGCTGTCGGCCGCGGTGGCCTTGCCTTTACAGGTGTCAAGCGTTGGGGTGACTTAAGAGTTAGGGTTGTTACTTCATCATTAATGAGTTCATTCATGAGATGGGATCGGCGACGTCCGCAGCCGGATTAGTCCGAGGTGCCTTAAATACTGTGAGAGATGGAGATATTAAGGGGCTGACAATGCATTTAATGAGATATTGACGCGTTATCAGGATCAGATTTCTTATAACCGTCGTTTAGGTTGAGGGATCCATCTTGGGTGAAGAAGAGGGGAGTTGAGGCCAGAGGGTCAACTTGTACCGTCTCTCGCGTCGTCCACGAAGATAGATAGCTGAAGGGATGACCAACACCGCCTTTCGCATTGTCCACGAAGATAGATAGCTAAAGGGATGACCAACACCGCTTTTCGCGTCGTCCACAAAGATGGATAGCTGAAGGGATGACTAACACCGCTTTTCGCGTCATCCACGAAGATGGATAGCTGAAGGGATGACTAACACTGCCTTTCGCGTCGCCCACGAAGATGGATAGCTGAAGGGACGACTAACACCGTCTTTCGTGTTGTCCACGAAGTTTGCCGGTCAATTTGGATGGTCGGACCATGTAGAGGAAGCGACTCGTTCATTCGGCTCGGCCGACAAGTTTGGATTGCCTAAAGCGTATGGGGTTTTCTCTTCTAATCAGGAGTTAGCAGTTATGACCATAACAGTTGGCCCCTTTCATTTGGAGTCGGTTGGAAACGAGTGCAAATGAAATAAATATCCTGGTTCTGGTCGGGCGGGAGTGAATTCGAGAAAAGTCTCGAAGGTTCTGGTGATGGGACGTGGCTGATGTCAGCGAATAGTTTTTGGGCTGCTGACGTTTCATTTTTCTAGGCCCGATATCAGGCCCGTTGGAGGCGAAATGGGTGGTTTCTTGATTTTCGAGACGACGCTTCAGGTTCTGAGTTTTAATCTTGGTCGTTGATTGCAGGCTGATCCATCGCTTGTGGGTCCCTCTATAAGTACAAGAAACAAAGAGAGGATAAGCTCTGTTCTCTACATCTCTCTGAAGGAATCTCCGGCAATCTCTCGGCCATCTATACAAGCATTCTTCATGGATTCCGATCGTCGAAAGCAACTAGATGAGTTCCGCTCCAAAGTGACTCAGGCTCAGATGCGTCTTCTTCATTCAAAGTTTGATATCCCCGAGGGATTCAAACTGGACACGCCGGCGGTGTCAACGCAGATGTACTGTCATGGCGAGGGGAGAGCCCCCCTCTACATTAAACATCTGAAATGCGGTCTGCGATTGCAGCTGCACCCGTTTCTCCGCAGGGTGTTCGAGGCCTTGGATGTGTCCCCTATGCAGATGAAGCCCAACTCCATCGCCACATTGGTAAGCTTCACCGTCATTTGCTGTTAGTTGTGGATTCGGCCCAAGTTGACTGTGCTGAGTCATCTGGTCGGCGTAACTGTTCAAAAATTGCCTCATTACCACCTTCAGGCGACAGGAGAATTTAAGATTGTTCTCGAGCTCCCTAAATCAAATAAAGGGTGGAAGGACCGATTCGTCTGGATAACGGGGGATGACTCTAATTTGGGGTGTTCGAGCTGGCCCGAGATAAGAAGAGAGGCTTTAGAGCCGAAGCCTCTGTCGGCGGAAGATCAATGAGAATTGGGGCAAATTCTCAAATACACGGGACCAAGGACAATGTATGCTCTGCTTAATAACTCGGTCTTGCGAGTTTTTAGGATTTCATCCGTTCTCCCTGGTACTCGTGACCAGTCGAGAGCTCATAACATAACTTTTGGAGGCGTGCTCGGTGCGATAGCTGCCGCGCGGTCGGCTTCAGACCAAGAGCTCGATGAGGAGATCCCTGAGAGAATGACGACTTGGCAAGCTAAACGATAGTGGCAGGAGTCGGCCCCAATGGGAGCTATGCTTGTTCAAGGGCAGGTTGAGGTGCTGATCATGAGTCATGAGGGAGCAACCACGCGCGCCCCCTCAGTAGCCGCTCCTGGCTTTCGGAGGACTCGGCAGAAGAAGACGAGTCACGGACCACGGGGAGCGAGACGGTTAGGGGAAAGTGAGGCGAACCCCATGGAGCCGGGATCATCCGAGTCAGAGGAGAGGGATGACTTCCGGTCGACTGAGAATGTGTCTAACGTTGCTGCAAAGGTGACTCTTGGTGAAGCCGAGGCGCTGTCGGGGGTGAAAGTTTATGGTCTTCAGGTCGAGCAGCCGAGCAGACATGGCAAGGAGTCGGTCGGAGGTCAAAAGATGGGTTTTGTCCCAGCGGGATGGCCCTCTCCACATTACATGGCGGAGTCCGCGGGTGGGGTTTGGGACAAGGCGAGCGACTCATTAACAGGGACGCTCCCTCCTATTGACCGCTATGAGGGAGAACCCGACGCAGAGTACCGGTATGATCCCGCTAATCATTTGGATGTTCACTCATCGGTGCTCCAATCCCGATATATGCAGGCCAAGGCCGTACAACAGTTTAGCCTTCCTGAAGATAAGAAGTTTTTGAAGAGAATTCCAGATGTGGGTCTACACGTAATTCTTCGAAGTTACTGTACTCGAGGGTGCTTAGTGGAGGAGGAAATATACAGTCGGCTGGCTGAGGGTCATCGCGCTTATGAACAACTCTGTAAGAAGCACGTAGCCTCAGGGGTCAGCGAAGATGATGTGCTCAACCACGTTGTCAGGGAACTTTCTGCCAAGCAAGCCGAGCTCGATGACTAGCGTCGAGAGATGGAAGCGAAGGAGCACACAATTGCGGAGCTTAAGTCGGTCAATGTACAGTTGTCAGCAGAAGTTCGACAGTTAAAGCAGAGGCCTCAGAGCAGTAATGAGGGCTTGGGATCCCTCAACGAGGCTTTGAGAGAGCGAGACATGGCTGTGACGCAAGCGGCTCTCGAGAAGCAAGTCGCTCAGCATGCTAAGGCGCGATTAGAAGAAGAGTTGTCGGCTAAGCAGAAGCTGTTAGACAAATGTGCTCGGCTCAAGGAGTCTTTACGCGAGGCAGAGGGCAAGGTTGGATACTTGGAATCCGATGATTACCGGTCAGCAGTCATCACAAAGAGTCGGCCTATCATCATTGAGGAGTTCCGCCACAGCTCGATGGGGAAGATCGAGGTGGCATTGGCCTGCAAGGCGGGTAGTGACTTTGTGGTGAAGCAACTTCCTGCCGAATATCAAGACTTTCCTAGTCAGCTCAAGTATCCTCCGAGCATAGCTAATAATGTAAGCCTCCTCACCAGGTTTGAAGAAGCGGGAGCAGGTTATGATGTAGGTGGGGACGAAGCCGAGGAGGGATCAGGGGAAGAGGCAGAGTTATTAGCCGACTACTCGTCTGATGGGACCGGCCAGAGCGTTGGCGAGGGTTCGAGTGGGAGAAAAAGCGATGAGATTTTGCGTGACCTCCCTTCGACTCCTCCTCCGACTACGAACGTCTCGTTGCCTCTTACTCCTGGAAGCGACATGGATCTCTCGTAGTTTAGGTTTATGATATCAGCTACACTATGTAACATGTGTCTTTTCTTGTATTCATTTTCAAAGATATAAATAAAAGTCCTTTTCACCATCTGAATTGATTTTAAGATTTTCTTTGTTATTATTTGTGGTATGCTAGTAGCCCGAACAACTCAACGAGTTGAGCGAGATGGTTTCATTGCTCGGTGGGTTTTCCAGCTTTTATAGTTTGAATGAATTCATAGAAGTGGTTCATTAATTTGGAGTCGATTTCCCAAGGACTTGGGTTTTTTCCTATTTGTTTGTTCGTTGGGTCGACCAGTCAAGGTCGGTCGGCCCCCAAGCCATAGGTAAGCTTGATTTCCAAGACGTGGTTGGAAGGAGTCACTGTAGGAGAAAGGGTATGACGTCAGTAGTACTTTTTTCGTCAGCGTCGCTTCGATTTCTGAGCGAAACGACGTGGGGTATTAAAGGCGGTTGGCATTTCGATTTCCGTAAGACGGTTCAGATTCAAGAAATCAATCTTGACCACCGATCTTAGAATTGATAGTTCATCTAAAAGCCACCACGTGGGCCCTCTGGATGCCTATATATATACTTATTCTCTATTGAGAACTCTCTTTATGCCTCCTGAAAAATTTATTTCCTCTTTTTCCATCTTTTTGAATTTCAAACTCATCGCCATGGCTGATTCTTCTTCTGCTCCAGTTGACAGGATCGGTTTGCTTAATTCTTGGCACACGAAGATGAAGAAAGAAGAATTGGAGGGTCTATACGAGAGGTATGATCTTCCAGCAGAGTTCAAGCTGTCCTTGCCAGAGAGGAGCAGCGCCGTTCATGAGCATGGCGCCGATAAAGCGCCGCTGTATACAGTCCATATGGAGTATGGGTTACGGCTTCCCCTTCCTCAGTTCGTGAGAAGGGTTTGCGAGCGGTTGGGGATCTCCCCAATGCAGCTCGCACCCAACGCCATAGCAACAATTATGGTATTTTTGGTGATATGCCACCTAATAGGGGTTGAACCAACCTTGCAGCTGTTCAGCCACTTGGTCACAGTGAAGGCGACCAAGAAAGACGCTCACTTCTTCTTTGGGTATGTGGGCAGCAAGCTAGTCAACATCCCCGACTCCAATAAGGATTGGAAGGAGAGATTTGTTTGGGTCTTCGGAGCCGACCCAATCTTGGCTTGTCGATCGTGGCCGGAGATCGAAAAGGAAAAGTTGAAATCTCTCCCACTCTCGGCCAATGAAAAATAGGATCTAGAGAAGATTCGATAATATTCTGGGTCTCGGGAGACCCACAATTTGTTCGACAACGCCTCCTTGAGGACGGCAGGGTCGTCATTTGTTCAACCGATAGAGCCCGACAGGGAAGAGGAAAAGAAGCTGCTTAAGGCTGCTCCGAAGCAGACTAAGTATCCTAAAGGCGGGGCTCCTAGTTTGACAAAAACTATGGAGTCGCAGCTACCCCAAAAGAAGGCGAGGGGAGGAGGATTGTCGGCCGAATAGGAGCGACATATTAAACAAAACTTTGACCAGATGGCCTCTATGCTGAAGAGGAAGGCCTCTGCTCCTCAAGCCTGAAATTGCCCTAGAGGGGGGTGAATAGGGCAATATGCTAATCTAATCCGAATTAATGCCAATTAAAACTAATTAACAAATTATATCCTAGCAAGAATAATATTTAATAAGATTATATGCAAGGATATGCAAGCAATACTTAACAAAATAGTGGATGAAATGATCAATAAAAATTGGCGAAATAGGCAATAAGCACAAATAGAAATGAACGACAAGCAAACACAAACAAACGATATGATCACGGAGTTCGGTCCCCACGACCTACGTCTCCGCTCCTCGCCTCGAGGAGATCTCCACTATCACAACCGGGTTTTCTACGCTCATCCGAATAACGTATACAATATCTACACATTCGATTTTCTAGCTCACTGAAAATTTTACAATCTCTCACAATTGCAATCACACAACCTCACCCTCTAAGTGTCGGTCTCAAGCCCGTGTTTCCCTCAAGTGCTCGGATTTACTACCTCTCCCTAGGCTTCACTACCGATGCCACTCCTCTTGGGACAACCCCGTCTCTCACCGCACACTTCTCTCGGTGTCCTTGTGTATTACAATGTGAGTCCTCACAATAAGCTCGCAAATATAAATTTTGTTCTCTACAATGGATGAGAACTCAATGTAGCTCACTCTCGAAGTCACACTACCCACAACTCAAATTATACAATGTATGCAAATACTATAAGCTCAATGGTTGTGTGTGTAGACAAAGAGAAATAATCAAAACTAAACTCAAATAAATTCTAGCTTATGAAAATGAAAATCAAACATATAAATCGCTAGATATGAGTATAGAAAAACTTCTCTAGATGACAAGAGAGAAGGAGAAGAGTTGAATGCTCAAACATCAAAGGATGATCTCCTCAAGCTCTTGTGAAAGTTTCTTCACAAACTAAACTTCCAAACAAACTAAACAAACACTTAAACTTTTTAAAAACGTGTTTAAAACCTTCTTGATTATTACTGAAATAAATAAGGGCATGGGGTATATATAGGATGAAGAGACAAAGCCTAAAACCCAAGAAAATCCCAGCAAAAACGCTCAAAAATAAAAACTAGCCGTTATAGGCTGAAAAGACCAAAATACCCCAAAATCCAGCATTCTGGAAATTTGTATATCTAGTTTTGTAAAATCAATTAAAAATAGTGAATCAACTCCAAAAATCATAAAATTTTGAGAAAAGTTTCTAAACATGTATATTAACATGTTAAAGAAATAATTTCTAAAATATCACTTTCCATTTGTGATAAATAATTATTTCAGGACAGATATTTCAGATTCTGAAAAACTGCTAAAATGCTTGACGTTGTAAAATCAATTTGACATAGTAAATCAACTCTAAATATTATGAAATATTTAGGGAAGGTTATAAAGATATATATAAACATGTTAAAAAATAATTTCTTAAATATCACTTCCCATTTGTGAGAAATAATTATTTGAACACAAATAAACAGTTTCTAAAAACTGCTGAAAACTTCTTTTGTAAACTCAATTGAAAATAACAAAACAACTCCAAAATTAGTAAAATTGGGAAAATGCTTGTATATATAAAGATAAACATGTAAACAAATAAATTTTTCAAATTTCATTTTCCAATTGTTAAAACTCAATTGTTTTGCAAAAACATGAAAAATAATGATATGTGAAAAGCATGATTCGAACATGAACAAGTATTGAGATCTTGTGATTTGGTTTATGGACTTTATATAAGATATAAATTAATGTGATAAAATCAATGAACTATGGATACAATAAATTCTCAATTTTAACTTATTTTGCAATAGAAACAAAAAGTGTGTATGCGTGCATGTTCGTGCATGTTTGAAAAGATATAAACTTGAGATTTTTGATTTTTTAAAACACGTTTTGAAATACTTTCCAATAGATTTATAAACTTGAGAAAAGTTATAAAATCATGTCGTTAAGTCTATAATCCAAAACGGTGATAAATCAAAATAAATGTGTGTGTGTATGAATCTTGAGCTCTAAGTATAAACACACAAGTATAAACCTAAACTAATGTACCCAAGCTTGAGATTTACAATAAGTTTGTCTTGGCTACGGATGAAGCTTGATCTTGAATCTTGACTTGAATTGCATTGCTTCACTCCACTATTCCTCCCATCCTCCAATGGATATGATCGTGTAGGCACAAGTCCATCCATCCTCCAACACATTGTTTGCCTATAATAAACATGAAAACACAAACACTAGATAAATAAGATTAGTTATAAATTGTTTATTCGAACATCATCAAAACTAAGGAACTAACAATCTCCCCCTTTTTGATGATGACAAACAATTTACACAAAGAGTATATATAAAATATGCAATAAGGTACAATACTCTTAAACATGAATATACTCACAATACTCTTAAACATGAATATACTCACAATTTTTCTCCCCCTTTGGCAACATCAAAAAGTGGGGAAAAATAAAAGAATGAAGAGAGCGAAGGCTCCCCCTTCCTATAAGCACGGTGAGTATAAAATAAAAACATAAATAGGGATTGCTCCCCCTATCAAAATGCCATATAACATATGCAATGGATGATCATGGCAAACATATATATGTGAGTAAACATACTAAATATCACTCACATACAACAAGACTATGAGAGCAAACATGGATATATCAATATGTAAAAGTGTGTCTCAATACACAAAATTATGTGAAAATAGATTTATGAAATCAAAAGAAAGTAAAACATGAGAATCATGCAAAAAGTTTTCAAATGAAAACAAATCACTCAAATAAAATCATAAATCACAATTTAAATCACAAAACCAAAAATAATAAAAATTTATCATATTTGATAATAAGGCAAGAGAGGTACTCAAATCAAACAAATATTTGAATAAGAATACTCAAATCACTTCTTATAAAACAATCTCTTGGCAAGGGAAACATGCCAAAATAATGTCGAACTACTATGTGTTTTATCCACAAGGATCAAAAGGAAATATGCTTAGGTTAAAACAAACGGTAATAAACTTGGAGTACATTCGACAAGAGAACAAATAAGATTGTTTCAACCCATGTGAATACCGGTAAACATAAATAATACATCCGGAGGTTGCTAAAACAAGGTATGCCCAAAATGATGTTTGATCAATAAAAGACATATTCTTTGTAAATTTGATCAAACCGCATAAGGAATACATTATAAAGCATAAGAATGATGATCCATAAGCTCAAACATGTAAATATCATCATAAAGGTGTTTTATAATGAATTCAAAAGTACAAGCACATTGATCATACCAAAACTACATAGTTCAACACCAATCCTTCAAGACATATAATAATCATGAACTATGGTTTTAAAAATCCAAAAATAGATCATAATAAAAAGCAAGAGAGGTGATCATACCAAAACGGTGTTTTTTTTAAATAAAAAGCAAGAGAGGTGAGCACATCAAGCTCTTGAAACTAATTTCAACCCATATAAACTTTTAGCGCCCGGTAATCATGATTGGAAATAACTAATAAATCCAGAGGGTTGTTCAAACATAAACCACTCATGTAAAACCAAAATTAATAAATGAAAACAAAGGAATTGACAAAAAAATTTCAAAGCACGTTTTTCAAAACCAAGAAATAAAAAAATAAAAGATACTAAAAATCTTGGTTTAAAAATCAAATATGTTTTGGCACCCAAATATTTTTGGTGCCGGATTGTTTAAGGACATGACCCCTATCTTTTAAGCTCAATGCCCTAGGGTTATGATCCCTTTTGGCCGTATATGGTGCACGTATCCGGTCATACCAATAATCACTCAAATGACCCTTCCGATTGCAATGTGTGCAATGAAAGAGGCGCATTTGTATATATTGATCTTTGGCTTGTGCACGTGAATCATTTACAAACATGGATGGTCTTTTAAAAGCTTTTTGCAAATGAGAAACATCATCAAACAAAAGTGGTCTTTTTGAAACATTTTGCAATTTAGAAACTTTTTGTAAATCAAAACAAAATTGTGCAAGATGTCCAAACCTACCACAAACATCACACTTAAACTTTTGTGGTCTTCTAACAACATTTGGCAAATGTGAAACCCTTTCCAAATCAAAACAAAATTTTGCCAAATGTCCAAAACGACCACATATATCACATTTATACACACGACTAAGCTTATGATGAACATTGGATGCATGCATGTGTGTATGTTGTGATGAAGCTTGATGGGATGCATAAAAATGATTAGGCTTGATGGGTTTTTGTGCATTATAACAAAATTTAGCAATATGGCCTTTACGGCAGCAAATTGAGCATTTGTAAATTTTGCTATACAAGTGTGCATAGTGATTGTTTGATTTGAAGTGTTAACACGGACTTTGCACACAAGTCCATAAGTTTCTTATGATTATCCATGCATGTAACAAGAGTTGAGTCTAAAGATGAAATGCGGTTTTTAACAAGTTTCAACTCATCATTTTGCACAAATGCTTTGGAAATAGAAGTAGATGAAACATGTTCAATTTTAAATGAATTAAACTCATTTCTAATAGTTTCTACTTCTATCATGACATTGTCTTTCTCATGAGTTAAGTTAGCAATATCAATCTTCAATTGATTTTTTCCAAATTTAACATATCATTGTTCTCTTTAAGTGTAACATTTTCTTGAGCTATGATATCAAATTCGGAAGCTAACTTCTCATGATTGGATTTTAAATTATCATGCTTGCTTTTTAGATCAATAAAATTTTTATGCAATTTGTTGTAGGCATGCAACAATTTTTCACTCGCACAAGCGAGTTCATCAAAAGATAAGTCCTTATCGGAGTTAGACTCGCATACCACACTAGGGCTATCGCCTAGTGGCCGTGTGCATGATGATGATGATGATGCTCCAACCTTGCTTGAAGTCGATTCCACCAATGCGCGTCGAATCTTCTCCAAGTCACCTTGATGTGCTTCTATAAATTTCCATAATTTGTAAGCACTATCGAAATGAGCAAGTTTGTTAGAAATAGAATGATCAAAAGCATTAAGCAAAAATTCTAACAAAATCTTGTTCATAATAAACAATCTTTTATCATTTGTGCTCCATTTAGATTTATCCAAGTTGGGCACAACATATGCACATTCAATGATTTCCCATATATCTATATGTTTAGATCTAGCAAATAATTTAAATCTAAACATCCATTGTGCATAGGAAAATCATTAAACAAAGGAGCAACATGTGGATCATAGCCTAAACAAGGTGCACAATGCATATCCATAATAAATATATTATGCAAGCAATATATAAAAATCACAAAACTAGATTAGCAATATACTAACTTGGATCCTTGACTCTAGGTTGTTAAGCCTCTAATCAAAGAGCACCAAGCTCTGATACCAATTGAAATTGCCCTAGAGGGGGGTGAATAGGGCAATATGCTAATCTAATCCGAATTAATGCCAATTAAAACTAATTAACAAATTATATCCTAGCAAGAATGATATTTAATAAGATTATATGCAAGGATATGTAAGCAATACTTAACAAAATAGTGGATGAAGTGATCAATAAAAATTGGCGAAATAGGCAATAAGCACAAATAGAAATGAACGCCAAGCAAACACAAACAAACGATATGATCACGGAGTTCGGTCCCCGACCTCGTCTCGCTCCTCGCCTCGAGGAGATCTCCACTATCACAACCGGTTTTCTACGCCACCAATAACGCTACAATATCTACACATTCGATTTTCTAGCTCACTGAAAATTTTACAATCTCTCACAATTGCAATCACACAACCTCACCCTCTAAGTGTCGGTCTCAAGCCCGTGTTTCCCTCAAGTGCTCGGATTTACTACCTCTCCCTAGGCTTCACTACCGACGCCACTCCTCTTGGGACAACCCCGCCTCTCACCGCACACTTCTCTCGGTGTCCTTGTGTATTACAATGTGAGTCCTCACAATAAGCTCAAGAATACAAATTTTGTTCTCTACAATGGATGAGAACTCAATGTAGCTCACTCTCTAAGTCACACTACCCACAACTCAAATTATACAATTATGCAAATACTATAAGCTCAATGGTTGTGTGTGTAGACAAAGAGAAATAATCAAAACTAAACTCAAATAAATTCTAGCTTATGGAAATGAAAATCAAACATATAAATCGCTAGATATGAGTTTAGAAAAACTTCTCTAGATGACAAGAGAGAAGGAGAAGAGTTGAATGCTCAAACACCAAAGGATGATCTCCTCAAGCTCTTGTGAAAGTTTCTTCACAAACTAAACTTCCAAACAAACTAAACAAACACTTAAACTCTTCAAAAACGTGTTTAAAACCTTCTTGATTATTACTGAAATAAATAAGGGCATGGGGTATATATAGGATGAAGAGACAAAGCCTAAAACCCAATAAAATCCCAGCAAAAATGCTCAAAAATAAAAACTAGCCGTTATAGGCTGAAAAGACCAAAATACCCCAAAATCCAGCATTCTGGAAATTTGTATATCTAGTTTTGTAAAATCAATTAAAAATAGTAAATCAACTCCAAAAATTATGAAATTCTGAGAGAAGTTTCTAAACATGTATATTAACATGTTAAAGAAAGAATTTATAAAATACCACTTCCCATTTGTGATAAATAATTATTTCAGGACAGATATTTCAGATTCTTAAAACTGCTAAAATGCTTGACATTATAAAATCAATTTGACATAGTAAATTAACTCCAAATATTATAAAATATTTAGGAAGGTTATAAAGATATATATAAATATGTTACAGAAAGAATTTCTGAAATATCACTTCCCATTTGTGAGAAATAATTATTTGAACACAAATAAACAGTTTCTAAAAACTGCTGAAAACTTCTTTTGTAAACTCAATTGAAAATAGCAAAACAACTCCAAAATTAGTAAAATTGGGAAAATGTTTGTATATATAAATATAAACATGTAAACAAATAAAATTTTCAAATTGCATTTTCAATTGTTAAAACTCAATTGTTTTGCAAAAACATGAAAAATACGATATGTGAAAAGCATGATTCGAACATGAACAAGTATTGAGATCTTGTGATTTGGTATATGGACTTTATATAAGATATAAATTAATGTGATAAAATCAATGAACCATGGATACAATAAATTCTCAATTTTAACTTATTTTGCAATAGAAACAAAAAGTGTGTATCGTGCATGTTAGTGCATGTTTGAAAAGATATAAACTTGAGATTTTTGATTTTTTTAAAACACGCTTTGAAACACTTTCCAATGGATTTATAAACTTGAGAAAAGTTATAAAATCATGTCGTTAAGTCTATAATCCAAAATGGTGATAAATCAAAATAAATGTGTGTGTGTATGAATCTTGAGCTCTAAGTATAAACACACAAGTATAAACCTAAACTAATGTACCCATGCTTGAGATTTACAATAAGCTTGTCTTGGCTACGGATGAAGCTTGATCTTGAATCTTGACTTGAATTGCATTGCTTCACTCCACTATTCCTCCCATCCTCCAATGGATATGATCGTGTAGGCACAAGTCCATCCATCCTCCAACACATTGTTTGCCTAGAATAAACATGAAAACACAAACACTAGACAAATAAAATTAGTTATAAATTGTTTATTAGAACATCATCAAAACCAAGGAACTAACAAAGCCGACAAGCCGAAGCAGAAGAAGAGGAAGATGAAGAAGTCGACCCTTAAGGAGACGCCCGAAGGGTCCGTCCCCGAGTTAGCCGGGTTGGCTTTGGAGAAGCTGCTTGTCGCACCTACCAAAGTTGGCCCTATCACGCCGACCAGAGCCGGCAATGTAGATGAGTCTTCTCCTGGCCCAGGAGAAGATTTTGGTTAGCGGGAGCAGGAGGCTCCCCCCGCCGACACGGAGATCCCTTTAGAACAGGCCGGGGTCGCTGTTATCCCCGAGTCAACTCGAAGGCCGAGTAAAGAGTCGGCCGTCTCGGACGAATCGGTACCGGGGGTATCTCCTCCATGTTCGCTTGAGAGTTCAGGCTTTCAGCTTCCTTTCTTTCATCGGGTTGCCGAGATTGGCGGTTCAAGGTGGAAAGAACTTCGAGCTTTCCTTATCGGTGAGTTATGGGAGGGGTATGCGTCCAAGGAGGAGCCAACCGAGGACGATAGGTTTGTCCCCAGCCGCTTCCTTGATAAGGAAGACTCAGTGTTTCTGTCGGGAAGGGCTCAACTTGCCGCTGTCGAACAATTTTCACTCCCAAGGGACGGCAATGAGGATGAGGGTGAAGACGGCAATGAGGATGAGGGTGAAGACGGCAATGAGGATGAGGGTGAAGACGGCAATGAGGATGAGGGTGAAGACGGCAATGAGGATGAGGGTGAAGACGGCAATGAGGATGAGGGTGAAGACGGCAATGAGGATGAGGGTGAAGACGGCAATGAGGATGAGGGTGAAGACGGCAATGAGGATGAGGGTGAAGACGGCAATGAGGATGAGGGTGAAGACGGCAATGAGGATGAGGGTGAAGACGGCAATGAGGATGAGGGTGAAGACGGCAATGAGGATGAGGGTGAAGACGGCAATGAGGATGAGGGTGAAGACGGCAATGAGGATGAGGGTGAAGACGGCAATGAGGATGAGGGTGAAGACGGCAATGAGGATGAGGGTGAAGACGGCAATGAGGATGAGGGTGAAGACGGCAATGAGGATGAGGGTGAAGACGGCAATGAGGATGAGGGTGAAGACGGCAATGAGGATGAGGGTGAAGACGGCAATGAGGATGAGGGTGAAGACGGCAATGAGGATGAGGGTGAAGACGGCAATGAGGATGAGGGTGAAGACGGCAATGAGGATGAGGGTGAAGACGGCAATGAGGATGAGGGTGAAGACGGCAATGAGGATGAGGGTGAAGACGGCAATGAGGATGAGGGTGAAGACGGCAATGAGGATGAGGGTGAAGACGGCAATGAGGATGAGGGTGAAGACGGCAATGAGGATGAGGGTGAAGACGGCAATGAGGATGAGGGTGAAGACGGCAATGAGGATGAGGGTGAAGACGGCAATGAGGATGAGGGTGAAGACGGCAATGAGGATGAGGGTGAAGACGGCAATGAGGATGAGGGTGAAGACGGCAATGAGGATGAGGGTGAAGACGGCAATGAGGATGAGGGTGAAGACGGCAATGAGGATGAGGGTGAAGACGGCAATGAGGATGAGGGTGAAGACGGCAATGAGGATGAGGGTGAAGACGGCAATGAGGATGAGGGTGAAGACGGCAATGAGGATGAGGGTGAAGACGGCAATGAGGATGAGGGTGAAGACGGCAATGAGGATGAGGGTGAAGACGGCAATGAGGATGAGGGTGAAGACGGCAATGAGGATGAGGGTGAAGACGGCAATGAGGATGAGGGTGAAGACGGCAATGAGGATGAGGGTGAAGACGGCAATGAGGATGAGGGTGAAGACGGCAATGAGGATGAGGGTGAAGACGGCAATGAGGATGAGGGTGAAGACGGCAATGAGGATGAGGGTGAAGACGGCAATGAGGATGAGGGTGAAGACGGCAATGAGGATGAGGGTGAAGACGGCAATGAGGATGAGGGTGAAGACGGCAATGAGGATGAGGGTGAAGACGGCAATGAGGATGAGGGTGAAGACGGCAATGAGGATGAGGGTGAAGACGGCAATGAGGATGAGGGTGAAGACGGCAATGAGGATGAGGGTGAAGACGGCAATGAGGATGAGGGTGAAGACGGCAATGAGGATGAGGGTGAAGACGGCAATGAGGATGAGGGTGAAGACGGCAATGAGGATGAGGGTGAAGACGGCAATGAGGATGAGGGTGAAGACGGCAATGAGGATGAGGGTGAAGACGGCAATGAGGATGAGGGTGAAGACGGCAATGAGGATGAGGGTGAAGACGGCAATGAGGATGAGGGTGAAGACGGCAATGAGGATGAGGGTGAAGACGGCAATGAGGATGAGGGTGAAGACGGCAATGAGGATGAGGGTGAAGACGGCAATGAGGATGAGGGTGAAGACGGCAATGAGGATGAGGGTGAAGACGGCAATGAGGATGAGGGTGAAGACGGCAATGAGGATGAGGGTGAAGACGGCAATGAGGATGAGGGTGAAGACGGCAATGAGGATGAGGGTGAAGACGGCAATGAGGATGAGGGTGAAGACGGCAATGAGGATGAGGGTGAAGACGGCAATGAGGATGAGGGTGAAGACGGCAATGAGGATGAGGGTGAAGACGGCAATGAGGATGAGGGTGAAGACGGCAATGAGGATGAGGGTGAAGACGGCAATGAGGATGAGGGTGAAGACGGCAATGAGGATGAGGGTGAAGACGGCAATGAGGATGAGGGTGAAGACGGCAATGAGGATGAGGGTGAAGACGGCAATGAGGATGAGGGTGAAGACGGCAATGAGGATGAGGGTGAAGACGGCAATGAGGATGAGGGTGAAGACGGCAATGAGGATGAGGGTGAAGACGGCAATGAGGATGAGGGTGAAGACGGCAATGAGGATGAGGGTGAAGACGGCAATGAGGATGAGGGTGAAGACGGCAATGAGGATGAGGGTGAAGACGGCAATGAGGATGAGGGTGAAGACGGCAATGAGGATGAGGGTGAAGACGGCAATGAGGATGAGGGTGAAGACGGCAATGAGGATGAGGGTGAAGACGGCAATGAGGATGAGGGTGAAGACGGCAATGAGGATGAGGGTGAAGACGGCAATGAGGATGAGGGTGAAGACGGCAATGAGGATGAGGGTGAAGACGGCAATGAGGATGAGGGTGAAGACGGCAATGAGGATGAGGGTGAAGACGGCAATGAGGATGAGGGTGAAGACGGCAATGAGGATGAGGGTGAAGACGGCAATGAGGATGAGGGTGAAGGCGGCAATGACGATGATGAGGATGAGGGTGAAGACGGCAATGAGGATGAGGACGGTAATGATGATGAGGGGGACAGCGACAATGGTGGTGGTCGTAGTTAGGGTTACTTAGGCACTTTTTAGGTGTCTAGTTCTTTTGTACTTTTGTTTGGTCAAAAAGACCATTGTATATTTGTCGACATTGATAACTTATAAATGAAAATTTTTGTTTTACACTTCTTTGTGTCAAGCACTCCAAACTTTATTCAGCTTGTTTTCTTTCATCTGATTAGCATGTAGTGTCAGTTGCGACTCAGATTCATGCGTATTATTCACCATAATATGAGAAATAATAAATGATTTTGTTTTTACCGAGTACTTGAATCCGTGTCGGCCAAAGGGCCAAATGAATTGAGTCGGTCAATAGAACAAGGTGAGTATAATTTGTGTCTAAATGAGCCATAGCCGATAATCCTATTTTTTTTATTTATTGTGGATGTTAAGACGACCCGTAGGTTAGGTACTTAGGACTTACGTGGCGCCTGGGTCTTTTTCGGCATGGCCGACCTCTATTTTTTGGGCAAAGAGTAAGCCTATTTTTAGCAGTCGGCCCCAGTGGGAGTGGCGACCTGGCAATTGACAACCCGTAGGTTGGGTGTCTAGGACTTACGTGGCGCCTAGGTCTTTTCTGGCATGGCCGACCTCTGTTTTTTAAGGCAAAGAGTAAGCCTGTTTTTTGGAGTCGGCCCCAGTGGGAGCGACGACCTGACAATTGACAACCCGTAGGTTGGGTGCCTAGGACTTACGTGGCGCCTAGGTCTTTTTCGGCATGGCCTGTTCGCGGGGAAAGTTGTTTCGATTGTCATTAATTTCGAACTTGTTACAGCTTCAGTCGCCTGCAACAAAATTCAAAGAATATCGCCTTTTTATAAGGCTTACAATGAAAATCAAAAAAGATTACAACTTTTTAACCCTTTTAGAACAAGCGGGATCCGTTTATGGGATCCTCGCTCGTCAATGAGTTCTTTGCTGTCTTAGGGGACTTTTATGTCCATGGACCACCGCGCAATCCTGATCCAAGTGGAGATCTAGATACGAGATCTGCGGATCTAGAGTGCTTATTTCACGAAGGAAGTAAGACACCGACGGGGATCAACTCACGAAGGAGGTGATCGCCGGAGCGGGTGAGATCTACTAGGAGAAATCGCACGCTCGCCCTGAGACTAAGACGAAGCTTAGCCTAGAGGGTAAATCTGCAAATCTGACCTAGACCGGCGTAGATCTGAATGGCGGGGATCAACTCATGAAGGAGGTGATCGCCGGTGCGGGTGAGATCTACTAGGAGAAATCACACGCCGCCTCGAAGCCCAAGACAAAGCTTTAGACTAGAGGGCATATCCGAAGTTGACTCGATCGGCGAGACTCGAAATGGATTCTCTACCTTGCCGTAGATCTGAATGGCGGGGATCAACTCACGAAGGAGGTGATCGCCGAGCGGTGAGATCTACTAGGAGAAATCACACGCCGCCTCGAAGCCCAAGACAAAGCTTTAGACTAGAGGGCATATCCGAAGTTGACTCGATCGGCGAGACTCGAGCCGATTCTCTACCTTGCTGTGTAGATCTGAGCCGCAACGAACTCTTCGAGATCTGGATCTTGTCTCTTCTCTTGATTAATGCTCGAACCTATGCCAAAGTCTTGATCTTCAGAACTTCAAAAATCCGGATCTGCAGGGCTCTAGCGAGTCTTCAAAGAGATCCAGAAATCCAACCCTAAAATCCCCCCCCCCGGAACTGAGGAAGACCCCTCTATTTATAGGATCGGGGGGGTAGATGCCGGCCACACAAGTGGCTCGGCCACTTGGCCGAGCCACTTCGGCCAATGATGGCCGAGCCACCTCGGCCACTTGTCCGAGGTAACTCGGTCGCGTGGCCTTGGTTCGCCGTTTTCGCCGTTTCGCTATTTTTCTCGATCTTCCGGGCTTAGGTCCTACCTATTCTGACTCTTGGTCTTCCCCGGACTTAGATTCCGTCTGTATTTGGTTCCGGGACTAACTCTTGGTTTGTTCAGGTTCAACAGCTTCAACCGATCGCCTGCTCAAGTCCGCTTAAACCGCGGCTTGTGACGCTGTGGATTTGCCGTCGGGTTCGTGTCTCAACGATTCGACGTCCGTATTATCCGATGGGTTGTCATTCGCCGACTTCCCATCACGAGTTGGTTTCGGGGATCTTGTAAGTATTTTTCAACGCCTACAGATACCCCCTCCAAAGTGTTTCAGTCTCGTTCTCTTATAGGTGAGCCTGGAATACTTTGGACATGATGGTTCCCGGCCTTCAATCGGCAGAGGGTCCCAAAAGTTAGCTTCAAGTCTTTGATTCTTTCAGATCATCCAGTGCTTTGTAGGATTTCTAATAAGGTCACGGTGCTGCATTTATTGTCTGACCGCTTGTTGAAATCTTGATTCGAAGTTGGTGGGCGAGTTTTGTTTGTAACTCGTGTTGGTTGGTTGTCGTTTAACTAACCATCAGACTTTTGGACTTCTCCGTATATCGGCGAACTCCTTGTTGACGACCCGTTGACTGGTGTCGAGTACGTGGAATTTCATAACCCTCAATCGGCTAATTCTTCTATCATCACGTGTGTTGTTGGTTTGACCACAGCGGGAGGAAAAATCTTTTTATGGAAATATCCTCCGAGGATTCCTTTGTCAAACAGAGACAATTTGGCCTTGTATATCATTTTTGAACATCGACGCGATGTGTTGACCGGCATTGGGATAATCTTCGCACTTTATCGATGATAATCAAATTATCTGTGGGAGTATTTTTATGGAAAATACCCCTCAAGGATTCCTGGTTGGAACAGGAAACAATCTGGCTTTGCAAATCCTCATTTCTGGAATTTCGCAGTGGGAGGGATTTCCGAGACGCGTTGACCGGCGTCGTTATGACCCTCAAACTTTATTGGCGATGATCGAGTTATCCCCAGGAATACTTTTTATGGAATCCGGGAACTCCTCGTCAAAACAGGAAACAGTTTAGACTCGTATACCTTTTTGGAGTATCACAGTGGGAGGAAATTGAGGGTTATCGAGTTATCCTTAAGAATATGGGTTTATTCTCCAGGAACTTCTCGTTGAAAATTGGGGAATAGTTTATACTCATATTCCTAATTGGAGTAGGATTAGGCGACGCGTTGATTAGCGTCGATGCAATCCGCACGATCGAGTTATCCCTAAGAATATTTTTTATGGAAATATTCTTCCGGGAACTTCTCGACAAATTAGGAAACAGTTTATACTCGTATTCTGATTGGAGTAGGATTAGGCGGCGTTGATTAGCGTCGATGCAATCCGTCGATCGAGTTATCCCTAAGAATATTTTTATGGAAATATTCTTAGGAACTTCGACAAATTAGGAAGCGGTTTATACTCGTATTCTGATTGGGTAGGATTAGGCGGCGTTGATTAGCGTCGATGCAATCCATACGATCGAGTTATCCCTAAGAATATTTTTATGAAAATATTCTTAGGAACTTCGACAAATTAGGAAATAGTTTATACTCGTATTCTGATTGGGTAGGATTAGGCGACGCGTTGATTAGCGTCGATGCAATCCGCACGATCGAGTTATCCCTAAGAATATTTTTTATGGAAATATTCTTCCGGGAACTTCTCGACAAATTAGGAAATAGTTTATACTCGTATTCCTGATTGGAGTAGGATTAGGGGCGACGCGTTGATTGGCGTCGATGTAATCCACACGATCGAGTTATCCCTAATAATATATTTTTTTATAGAAATATTCTTCCGGGAACTTCTCGACAAATTAGGAAACAATTTATACTCATATTCCTGATTGGAGTAGGATTAGGGACAACGCGTTGATTGGCGTCGATGTAATCCTTCGCGAGGTGTTATCCTGCCGAATAAATCTTCAGAATCCTTCCAAATATGGCGGAGGGAGTAGGAGCCAATTAACGGACTGATTTGGCACTATTTTGACATCCGGATAAGGTTCTAATTGGGACTCCTAATTAAGGGCTGATTAGAGTCCTAATTAGAATTGATTTGGGCCCATTATGAGTTATTATAAATACCCATGATCACCCCTTTGCCTCTGACCTAGGCCGGCCCCCCCTTGTGCTCTTTTTCTCTTGTTTTCATATCGTCTCTCGCCGTCTCATCTCTCTCAAACAACGAGGTACATGCACGAGTGTTTTACAACGCCTTTTTCTTCTTCTTCTTCTCTTCTTTTTTTTTGTTTTGTTTTGTTGTTTCAGCGTATGCAGGTGGCGCGAACGGCGAGACGAGAAGAACGAGGGTGTGAACGCAGACCGGCGCCGAAGCGCCTGGCGCTGCCTCGACCGAAGCCTGGCGCTGCCCCGACCGAAGCCTGGCGCTGCCCCGACCGAAAGCACTGGCGCTGTCTTCGGCCTTGGTTGAGCCGGGGCACCCGTTGGTGCCTCGGTCATGGCCGGCGAGCCACGACCTGACCAACGGGTCTCTTATGCTAAATTTGCTGATTTTTCAACTGCATATCTGACTTTATTTGTCTTTACGCTTCCGATATCGTCGCGAAGATCTCATGTTCCAAGGGATCGATCAACTCGCACGCCGCGTGAATGCACGCCTCCTTCTTTCGGTGGTGCGCCAGCATTATCATCTTCTCGTATATATATACGTTGTATCCCCGCTTCGCTCTCCTTTGTGAGGTGATTGAAAAGAGCCAAAATCCTCCTTTGTGGGGACCGACGCTTCAGATTCTGTTTTATCTTCTCATGTGTGCACTCGTTACGACCCCGCTTCGTTCTCCTTTGTGAGGCGATTGGGAAGAGCCGAAATCCTCCTTTGTGGGGACCGACGCTTCAGATTCTGTTTCATCTTCTCATGTGTACACTCGTTACGACCCCGCTTCGTTCTCCTTTGTGAGGCGATTGGGAAGAGCCGAGATTCTCCTTCGTGGGGATTGACGCTTCAAAGATTGGTTTTGCTTGGTCATCACTCATCTCGATATCTTTAATGGGAGCGATTTCATACCGTATCCATGCTCTGTAGAACGGGATATATTGCCACTTTGTTTACACGACTATATTTATCGTTCTCCGGGTATTCGATACGGATGAAATCGTCATACCCGTTATAAGGTCGTGACTCAATCTATGTAAGATGAATTCAACGCCTTTTACTAACTGAATATTTTCTGATTTCAGTTGATTATTCCTCGGGAGCTTTTCCGACTTACGCGGTTGATGGACGCCATAGTGAATATTATTCCACGTGTGACGATCCCGCGATTTTTATCTCGCCTCGATTTGCACCCGGTACATCAGCGGAGACGATTCAGACTGTACTTGAGGGGAGTTCCCGCATTCTCAGACTATTGGTCACCGATGCGCCACTTGTAAAAGACACCAGCTCCACTGAACCTTTGCGAAAAATAGATTATCTGTTCGGCGACTCAGTTAAGGATCCGGATACAGCTTTTATCGAGAGTGAGCGGTGGTTGAACAAAGACGACGGAGGTCCTTTGTATATTCCCCGGATACCTCGTCAGCTCTCATTGACCGACCTCAGACACCATGCTGTGACACGCCGTATGTCTTGGCGTCTGACCGAGGAGCATGATCATATCCATTGCGGGTTTATTACCCAGCAGCCAGTTCCAGGTTCCAACAGGAATCGTATCATCGGCCTTCATCCCGGAATTGTGGGGTTGGACACACCGCCTGCGATGAGCTTTTATTATCGCCGACTTTGAAGAACCGCCTCGCCATTGCCATGAGATGCCGCCATCTAGTCATAGATTTTACTACCGGGTTCACTCATCGTAAACATTGGTGGGTCGCCGACCAACTATGTCCTCAACCGATGGGATGGAGAACTTCTTGCTTGCGGCCCAGATTCGCCGATTCGTGCCACCATGTATGGCCTTCCAATCAGCCAACCATTTTTCACCTTATTCGAGCTCTATAATCTAGATTGAATCGTTTTCACTAAACACGGCGAAGTTGGGGCTGGCTTTACATGAGATGTACCAAATTTCGTGTTTACCCATGGGGAAGATGTCAGATCGAGTACTTCCTTCCAATCAGAACCGAAGCCTACCAAGAAACACACACCAATCGCTACAAGACTTTATGGGATCTCACTTGTCATTATTATATAGCTCGCCCAATCAACCTTATGCCAAAGAAAATTGCAAGTGAGTCCAAGCAGTTCGCCATTTATCCGCTCCAAAGATTTGGAGGACAAATCGGCGAGGAAATATGTGAACTGTCACCGCTCACTCCTTCGGAGGTTAATGAACTGATCGAGAGGTCCGAGGCTAACTCCTACACGCTCAGCTACGCCAAAGATGGTTTTCCCTCAGGGACCAAGTTTGCAACCTTTCTGTGGCATGCGGTGAAGCCTATCCAGCCGACAACTCTTCTAGCCGGCTATCTTGCAACTGGCCAAGAAATGTGTGGTTCCATATCAACTGGTGATGCCTTACCTCACGGAGGTCCTTTATCCCGCAGCTCAGCCTTGCCCACAAGAAGGAACTCTCTCCTTCCGTAATGGTGGCCAATATTCACCGTGGATTGCGCATATAGTCCCAAGCATCAGGAAAGGATGAGCCATCATCTCGTATTCCTTCCGCCCGAGTAGAGCTTCCATATACCTATTTGATGGCTTGGCTGGTCTTTCATCGTCCCGACATGATGTCGGCACCGGGTTCCACAGATTCGTCTACTCCTTTCTTGCGGTTGGTAGAGGATTGCAGATGGAAGGGGCGCGACTTTACAGAGGTCAAGAAACAGATGCAGATTCATAGAGGGTGGATCTTTTCCAGATGTTTTCCTCGATTCTCTGGTCAATATGGTGAGTCCTTGATCGACGAGGAGGTGCCGAAGACACAGCAGACTTCACTTGACATTGGCTGTTTCAACTGGCTAGTGAACATCAGGCCAGGGTATCTCACTTTCCGAGTAAAAGAGGAATGCTTCATTGAGCCTTATTTTCCCCGCCGCTTCGGGCCTTACGCACCAACTTTATGTTGGGAACCCGAACCGATGGCTCCAGACTCGTGGTGGACTTGTGGATGGCCTTCGAGCATGGTTGTGGAGCGTCATGGGATGTACCGGTGCTAGATTTAGTCTACCAAGTTCAGACCATCAGCTGGAGTCGACTTTTCTTTATTGCAGTTGGCTCTTAGTAGCTAATGAGTCAGTCCCTGTGAGGGCTATCTCAGATCTGGTGGCCGAAGCGACGTCACGAGCCGATACTCGGGCATCCCAGGACGCCGCTCGAGCTCAGAAGAAGCGTCGCCAACCTCCTCAGGCAGTCGAAACTGCGGAGGAGATCCCGAGCTCTGTTGCTGGGACTTCGGGGAAGGACCAAGCGGAAGCTGCAGTTCGTGAGGAGAACCTTGGTACTTTTCTCCTTCCACACTTCATTTTATTATCCCTTTCATTGTATTTCTCATTCAACTGAATTTTTGCAGGGAAATTTATTGAAGAAGAAGATTTTCATTCCTCTCGAAAGCTGTTTAAAGAGGTTAACCCATAAGTCTCAAGTAGAATCCTCGATCTTTTGACGAGATCCACCAAATGATGACCCGCTTAGTGACGGAGGTAACAATTCGTCATAGCGTAACCTGACCTTTTTAAGCTTTTTAGCTTTAGGAGACTGATATCTTTCCGTTTCTATGCAGGGGGTTTCAAAACTCATGATTTTGGCTTTGATTTTCCTCACCATGATTCTCATTGGCCTAGTTCCACTCATGTCGAGCCTAGCTTCACTCAACAAATGTATGGGGCTATGGCGGAGGAACCTGGGAATACCAATGTAGGACCTGATTCGGTGAACCCAGGTACATCTAACATCGATAACTCCTCTTCTGGATGGCGAATGCGAGAATTGAATGACTCAGAATTCGTACCCCCACTAATTGCCTCTTCGCTTTTTGCTCTTTTAGAGAAATTGCAGGAGACAAATGCACAAACCGAGACTAGGCAAGCTAACCCCACTGTAGGAGGTAAGTCGCCTTACGATTGTTTGCCCATTTTCAGTTGCATTTGTTTTTCCTAATGCTTTCCCTTTCCAGACTTCTCAATGGAAGACTTCGTGGAAGCTGGTTTATACGACAATACCGCCATGGATGATCTGCTACATGCTCTATCACAGGGTGGCGATACTCTTGGTGGAGACTTTCCTGAAGCAACTATCCCCGAAGAAGGTATGAATTTTCTCTTCGATTAATTATAGGACCAACCATTTGGCCAATACTACTATGATTAAAGGAGTCTGAGAAATTCTCTTTGTGTAGTGGCAGGCACTCCTCTTCCCGCCGCTTTTTCGGAGTCAGCTACTACAGCGACTGTTGAGATAGATGAGCATACTGAGGGGTCAGCTACGGTTGACAGTATCCCCGTGATAGATACTCCTCTGGTAAACTCGCCAATCCCTACATCTCACCTCCATGATTTGGCGAGGGCGCTGATGGTGGACGAAGATCCATCCCGGCTTAACATTTGTTTAGAAGTGCGCTTGTTCTTTTCCTTGATGAACATGGTGATCGATAAGATTCTCCGTGGCGGGCTTTCTCTCCATCAGTTTAGGCCATTGCTTGATCACCGGACAGCCCTGATACAGAATATGGGTCACCCTGAACTAGCTCAAGCTATTGCCGACGATCTTGCTCATCTAGAGGGGAAGCTTCAGAGACTTCAAGAATTGCAGTACCGAGCTTCCTCGCATGTAGCTACCGCATGCACGCTTAGAGGCATGGCGCGATGCTCGTGCTTTTACCGACTCGAGGTCCGTGATGCAGAGACCGCTACCGACTCGGAGTCGTTGTTGCCGAGACATATTCTTCCCTAAGCCATATCGGTGGTATTGTAGCGAAAAGGAGAGGATAATACCGCCGTGAGAGAGCTCCATGCGAGGAAGATAAGATGAGTATTTTGAGCCGCCAAGGCCAACAAGGAAGAAGCTCTCGCCGCTGCCTAGGGAACTCGAATCGCCAAAGCGTAAACCGGCCGAGATCAAGAGGCGCCACGAAGACACCGAATACCGATGAGGAGTCTTTCGTGGCTAAGCCGCAGGAGAATTCCACCGTGCTTATAGTGATGAAGTGTCTCACCAACAACAAATCCTTTGTCATAGACTTGATGTTTAAACAGTTGTAGCTCCTTTTATATTTGCTTCAAATGAATAAGATTTATTCCTTTCATTGTTTATTATGATTCTTTTACTTCATCTGAAATAATTAACCATAATACTTATAGGATTTTTGGCAAATCCTCAGGCATCAACGGGTTTGATTAGCCTTTACCAACTACCGCTTGAGTTGGGCTAGCGCATGGATTATCCGATCCGCTCAAGACGCGGACGTTGTGCTAAAAGAATGAAACTCTTCTAGACTTGTTGCTATGATATTGAATACATAGGCTCGGTACTCTTTACGGGCAAGAGACCACTCCAAAGAACGCTGTTACGCTGTGACTCATCCCTTCTTAGGCTTCGGATAAAATACCCCGAATCGGACTCGGTGTCTTCTTCAATCGAAAAGACTAAACCGCAACGCTGCGGTGAGGCGCTGGCTTTATCCCTTCTTAGGCTTCGGATAAAATACCCCGAATCGGACTCGTGTCTTCTTCAATCTAAAAGACTAAACCGCAACGCTGCGGTGAGGCGCTGGCTTTATCCCTTCTTAGGGTTCGATAAAATACCCCGTAATCAAACTCGTGTCTTCTTCAATCGAAAAGACTAAACCGCAACGCTGCGGTGAGGCGCTGGCTTTATCCCTTCTTAGGCTTCGGATAAAATACCCCGAATCGGACTCGTGTCTTCTTCAATCGGAAAAAGACTAAACCGCAACGCTGCGGTGAGGCGCTGGCTTTATCCCTTCTTAGGCCGGATAAAATACCCCGAATCAAACTCGTGTCTTCTTCAATCGAAAAGACTAAACCGCAACGCTGCGGTGAGGCGCTGGCTTTATCCCTTCTTAGGGTTCGGGATAAAATACCCCGTAATCAAACTCGTGTCTTCTTCAATCGAAAAGACTAAACCGCAACGCTGCGGTGAGGCGCTGGCTTTATCCCTTCTTAGGCTTCGGATAAAATACCCTTAATCAAACTCGTGTCTTCTTCAATCTAAAAGACTAAACCGCAACGCTGCGGTGAGGCGCTGGCTTTATCCCTTCTTAGGCTTGGGATAAAATACCCCGAATCGGACTCGGTGTCTTCTTCAATCGGAAAAAGACTAAACCGCAACGCTGTAAGCGCCGACCTATCCCCGCTTAGGATTCGATCAAATTCCCCAAGAAGAATCTTGGATTAAGGAGTTTTGGTTGATAGGATTAAATTGGTGAGAGAGGAGAAACTTTATGCTCTATTTCTCGTATCGAAACCAATAGCAGGGCCCGCTATAGGAATCAAGAGGGTTCAGACGCCCTTCACGGACGACTTGATCCAAACAATCTCTACAAGATACCTTCACCGGCGCTACCTAAGATGCAAGTTCCAAGCTTACCTTCACGGGCGCTACCTAGAGAGGGATGGAACTAAGAGTGGGATCTCCACTCGAGAACCGAAAGGACTCGTGTAACCTTCAGCGGACAACCCGGTCTGAAAATCTCTACAAGATACCTTCACCGGCGCTACCTAGAATGAAAGATGGGACTAAGAGGGATCTCCACCGAGAACCGAAGAGACTCAGTGACCTTCAGCGACAACCCGGTTCGAAACCCTACAAGATACCTTCACCGGCGCTACCTAGAGAGGGATGGAACTAAGAGTGGGATCTCCACTCGAGAACCGAAGGACTCGTGTAACCTTCAAAGGACAACCCGGTTCGAAACCCTACAAGATACCTTCACCGGCGCTACCTAGAATAGGATGGATAGAACCCTTCCGCTTATCACGAAGGGATCTTACGCTTGGAGAGGAAGAATTTTATATTCTATCTCCCAAGGAAAGGAATTTTGAGTGGGCCTCTTGTTCATAGAAGGAATCAAGAGGGATTTTGGTAATGTACCGTAAAATTTGTAGACCTACCGCCAAGGAATTTGATCGGTGGGGAAATTATGATGGAGGATAAATCTAGGGTTATCCTCAAGAAAAGTGGGTGAAACATCCCACGAGGAACTTCCCGCCGAACGGGTTATCCCAAGATACTAAGGGTAGTATTTCTTCAGAACTTCCCATTTATCTAAGATTAATTGCCTGGCCGCCATTTTGGGTAATTAGGCGATACGCACTATTAGAGTAGACCGCTTCTATTACAAACGGACCCTCCCATTTAGGTTCAATTTACCTTTCTTCTTGGAGTTGAGGATTATCTACCGCCGAAAGCAAATGAGGACCGATCTCCTTCCCTCAAACTCCTTTGTCGTACTTTCTTGTTGAAAGCTCTCGACATCCTAGCTTGGTAGAACTCAATGCATTGTTGAGCTTCCAGGCACTTTTCATCCAACATCTCGAGCTCTTCGAGATGTTTTTTATGATGTTCCTCGATTGTCATCTCCGTTGCGAGGGCGATGCGGAGTGACGGAATCTGGATTTCCAATGGGAGAATTGCTTCACACCCGTAGACCGTAGAATACGGGTCTCTCCATTGCATGCATCTACAGCGATATGCCCGAGTGCTTCTCCGAGTTTATCATCCCAATCTCGCTTGTTATTCTTCACAAGTTTCGATAAAATTTTGATGATTATCTTGTTGAACGCCTCAGCTAATCCATTTGCAGCTGGATTATAGGCTATCGATGAGACGTCTTGTATCTTGAATTTCTCACAAAACCTGATGAAGGAATTGCTGATGAATTGGGGACCGTTGTCATGCACGATCCGTCTTGGAACACCGTGTCGGTAGATGACATGGTATTTGATAAATTTGATGACGGTATCGCCTTTACTTCTTTTAGCGGATTGCTTCACCACTTGGAGAAGTAGTCGGTGATCGCTAGAATAAACCGACGCTTTGACCGACGGAGGAAAATGGGACCTACAACGCCCATTCCCCATGTCTCAATGGCCGTGATGTGGTCAAGGATGCAACCGCCCGAGGCCGATGCATATAATTCGCGGAATTTGACACGCTGCGGCATTTCCGAAGTGACATCAAGGCCATTAATCATTGTTGGCCAAAAGTAGCCCATTCTCCGATTCGATCAGAGCTTGGGACCAGCCGGTGTGCCGCATTCACCTTCGTGTGCTTCTGAAGGACCTCTTACGCCTCTTTGTTTGAAAGGCATCGGAGTAAAGACCATCATACCCGGCTATAACATCCGGTCTCGTGTTGTAAAGAATCTTGAGCTCTTCGCCGATTGACTCTTCTCCCTTACGCCTTCCGCGTAATACCATGCAAGACGAGTCGATGATAGGAAAGCCAATCTCGGCTCCACTTGGTTTGGGTCGATACACTCCTTTGGTAACTACCCCTTATCTTCTTGTACCTCATCATATATTGGTACGAAGAGTTGGTGAGTCCCGACCGTAACTAGTTGTTCGTGTCGGTTGTGCCGATATCGCTAATGCGCCAATGCATCCGCATAAGCCGCTCAAGGCGGAATATATTCGATGAAGAATTCTTCAAATGAGTCCGCCATTTCAACGGCTATCCGATGATAGGGGACTGCATCGTGGTTCCTAACTTCAGAGTCACCACGGACCGCTTAACTATCAATTGCGAATCGCCAGACGCCGAGATACTCGACCCCGGCTCCTTGGCGAAACTAAGTCCAATAAGTAGCATTGTATTCGCCACGCTATTAGAGCAAGGTTCGAGTGAATAAGCACGGGGCATGACATGATTCCTCGGGGAAACTAAGATAACCCCAACTCCGCCGGAGATCTTGGAACATCCGGGGGCACTTGCCACATTAGTAGCTCGAGAAGCCCCGTCAAAATACAACTGCCATATTTGCCGGTGTGTTATAGTGTTGACCGTGTACTTCATCCGTAGGTCATCATATAACTCACCAAGGCCCGCTGCCCTGGTCAGTACCAGAGGTCACAAATTGCTTGTCCTTTAACTGACTTCTGTTGTTTGAAGTGCAAGTCATATTGGGACAAGAGCAAGGCCCATTTTGCCAAGCGCCAACTCATAGAGGCTGGCTGGGTCATGAATATTCGACCGATTTACATTGAAATGACATAAATCGTCTGTCCGACTAGATAGTGCCGCATCTTCTGAATTGCGAACACTAGTGCAAGGCACTGCTTCTCGACCATTGGGTATCGAGACTCAGCACCGACTAATGTTCGGCTTAGGTAATACACTGCCTGTTCATGACCGCCGTCATTGTCCTGCGCAAGTAAGGCGCTTAACGAGTGATCCGTTGCCTTGATGTAAATCAGAAACGGTTTTCCCGACAGCGGTGCAACGAGAACAGGAGGTTTAGTGAGATATGATTTGATCTCTTCAAATGCCTTCTGGCAGGCGTCGTCCCAAATAAATGACACGCCCTTCTTATTCAACTTTGAGAATGGTTGGCACTTCCCAGATAGGTTCGATATGAACCGTCGGATGTACGCCAATCGCCCTTGTAACCCCCTGAGTTATCTCAGATTTCTTGGAGGTTGCAAATCTTGAATCGCTTTCACTTTATCGATCGACATGGATTCCTTTGTTGGTGACGACGGCCGAGGAACTTGCCACCGACATCCCAAGGAAGGATTTGGCGGGGTTCATCTTTAGTTGATGAGTTCGCATGAGCTCAATACCGCTCTAAGATCTTTGATGTGATCTCCTTTGTCACGCTTTTCACGCACCAAGTCGCCGACGAGATTCGACCGCTTTCCGGAGATGATCCCGAAAACCTTAGTCATTGCTCACGATATGTGGCCGCATTTTGAGGCCGAACGGCATGACCGTAGCAATATATACCGATGGGCTGCTCAACGCCGTGTTTGGCATCATCGGGTGCATCTTGATCCGATTGTAACCCAAAACCATCCATGAATGACATTCTTCAACCCACACGTATTGTCAACTATGACATCGGTGATTGGGAGAGGAAAGTCATCTTTCGGCAAAGATTCGTGTCTCAGAATCAACACGATTCTCGATTGACCCATTCTTCTTCATGATCGACGATATTTGCCACCCAATCAGGGTGTTGAATTTCCTTGATGAAACCCGATTCTATCAGTTTTTTCACCTCTTCGATGATTGCTGTCAAGAGCTGTGGACGAAACCTTCTTTGCGGTTGTTTGACAGGTTTGACATCCACTTTGATGTTGAGGCGATGTGTCACCACATTAGGGTCGAGTCCTGACATTTCCTCGTAGCTCCAGGCGAACACATCGATATACTCTCTGATTAGGGCGATCAACTCTTCTTTCTCTTCCGGGGGAAGACTATTGCTGATGTGTATGAGCTTAGGATGCTCTTCGTCCCCCATATTAACCTGGACTACCTCGTCCTTAGTGGGGGGTTCTCTTTGCTCGAATCTATCCCCAAACTGCTCTTTGAGTTGATGGATCCATGGGTCTTCCCATATTGGCATATCTTCATCATCCTCAATAGTAGCAGGATCAACTGAAGCCATATTTGACATCAAAGCCTTGAAAGCTTCTCCGAGGCCGTGTCTGAATCCAAGCCGTAAGAATCGTATAATCGTCCCTCATCGGGTGGATTATTATCAATCACCATGAGCATTCATCTTCCGAGGAGGATTCAGATCCCAATCCCTTCTAAATGCATAGTAGTTATCCCGCTTCCTCTTGGGACATATGCCGCTTGGGAGGGACTCGAGGACCTCGCCCAAAACATAGACCTTCCCTTGTGTCAAGTCATACCCCACTTCTTCATGATATCCCGTGTTTCGGGCTATATCCGAATGTGTGTAGGATAGGCTCGCTATCATTTACACCTTCTTCTAAGAAATGATTCGGCGTTGGAACCGTGATCTCCTCTTCCGTAGATCAAGTCTTTTCACTACCGATCTTCGGGATAATGAGTGTTGTCCCAAAAGAGTCTCGAGTCGCTTTTGCATAATGCAAGACGACCGAAGCCTGTAAGTGCAACTCCGATTGTTATATAAACCTCGCCATCACATCATTCAAAGACAAAGGGTACTCTAAATCGCCATTTATTGATTCATCTAATTTGCCAATTACAACCTTCATCTGACGATTCTTCATCGTCAAGATTGATTACAATGGGTACAATGTCATTCAAAATAAAACCACCACCATAATCAAGCCTGGCTTCTCCACACAGTCCGTGTCTTTGGGCCGATGATTCGCCGACTCATTACCGTAGAGGAGAGAATCAAGAAAATAATTCTCCATCCCCTTAAACGGTTGTTTGTCCGCGACCACCGCCTTGACTTCATTGTTTGTGTCTACATATTTGAGACACCGATGAAGACTAGATGGGACTATAACGCTATCGTGGATCCAAGGTCACCCAACAATAAGTTATAGGAAGTCTCACAATCACATAGCAGTGACTTCGACTTTAAGTCCCCATTTGGCACTTTATCCGATTTTACCAAGCGCCGAGACCCACCGGTGTTAAATCAATAGATCACCATGTTCGCTGATGCCACCATCGCGTGGATTCCAAGGTGATACATGAGGCGCAGGGCATGATGCTCACAATGAACCCGGATCGACTTGGATCCTGCTAACTTCACTAGAGCCAATATACCCGTGAAGTATAGCGCCTATCGTGTTTGGAATTCCTTGTCCGCATATCCTCCTTTGTAAAAGTGATGCAGGGAAGTGCTTAGCCGCAAGGTTGCATTGTTGGGCCGACTCTTACGGGCTCGGCTTAACTGGGTGAGGAAGACTTCGAATCGCCGAGCTTCTTGAAGATCTTCTTGTCTCTTTGACAACCGCAAAGAACTCAGAAGAGTGATCCTTACGGGATATTGGCCAATTGTGCCATCACGCCAAAGCGTACGGAGAGCTTGAAGTTCGGCTTATCTCTTCCAATCGGGCGACAGCTAGACCGCCGAGCCGAACTTCCCGGTCGCTTCTTTGCCATAGTCTCTTTGGCAACCGCCGCTTTTGTGCCTTTTCGCGAGTGAGGGGTGTTGTCGGTACCCCTTACCGACGCTGCCTTGGCATTTGATCGTGAACTCCCGTACTTGTATCTCAGACGTGGTCCGCTCCCGTGGTATGGGCTTCGTGTTCCTTCTGATAGCCGGAATGTCGCCACCGCCATCCTCCGTAATCGGAAGTAGCATGGCATACCTTTGCCTTCCGCTTTGACTTTTCTTCGATGAAGGAGAAGCTACCCATTGATCATCTTCGCTGTGTCCGGTGGACCCACAGACTTCGCCATTTGGGGTCAGATAATGATACAAGTCCTTTCTCGGCATTGCTTGTGTGGGTCATCATTCACCGTCTTCATTGCGACTTTGACCATTGGTTTAGGTTCAAACCATGTTAATGGCACTGACCCAAAGCTTATGGACACCGCGTTTGCTCTGACCTTCTTTTCTTTGGACGGCTTCATAGTGATGACCCCTACGCCAATTAAGGCCCGATTTTATCCTTAAGGTCAAACACGATTTAGTGGTGATGAACCGCCTGCGGTAAGCGCAGATTTTGGGTCGTTCGTCCTCATTGCTTCCTCTTGATTCGAATCGAGGGAGCTTGATCTTGTTATTTTCCACAAGATACTTGAAGAGACCGGAATCTCGCCGCCCCTAAAGGAATAGGACTTCGAATCTCGGCCCAGGCCTTCTATTTCGCGGCTCCGCTACTAAGGGATTGTACTTCGCGGCGCCTTGTTGTTGCCGTGGCCGCCGGGTTGAGTTGAACGCTTGGTTCGCATCCGCCGTCTGGCTGCTCTTTCCCTTTGCCACGGGACAAAGTTACGCTGGTTTCATTGCCTACCGGCTCTTTTCCGCTTTTTCCTCTTGAGGAAGCTGCTCGCTTGTTCACCCCGCGACTTTCAAGTCTTTCAAGGTATTGGACGGTGCTGTTCCCATTGCCTCGAGCACATCTAGCGACAAGTTATTGTGGCAGGTCTGGAGGATGAACTCCTCTGTTATCGGATCCCTGCAGTTCATTGCCTTGTTCCGGAATCGCTTGACGAAGGTATCCACAGCCCGCCCTTCGCTTTCATCGAGTAACGCTCCGATGGATATTTCGTATCGCCATCGAAGAAATTGAGAGAAAAGGGACTCCATATCGCCCCACCGTTGATGCTCCCCGCTTAAGACAGCAGCACTCAATCAAGGCGCCCACGGCGGTGCCAACGAATGACCGAACCATCGTGGGCTCATTGTCGGAAATAACTCCGAGGTGCGACTTAAAGTAAATCAAGTCGCTGCCGGGAACCCTTCCCACAAACGGTGTGAAGTTTATTAAGTTAAACTTGACTCGCACGGATTGATTCCCACTCCTGCATGGGCAAGGAATACCCGTCTTCTTCACCTCTTGAGCGAAATCAATGAGTTGATTTTGCTCTCGATGTCTTTGATCTTCTCGCCTCATGAGCAATCACATCTACATTATGCCTAGCGCTAAGGCCGCTCAGAGGGTTATCATCCTCTTGTGCTTCCTCCCCGGTTCAATCGCTATCATCTTGGTCGACGCCGATACCGACTGATTCACCTCGATGTTTTGTCAAGGCTTGGATCTGTTGGTCATGCATTTCTCTCATCGTCTGCATGGCCATATCCATCTCTAGCTTGAAGTTTTCCGTTGTTTAGTCAATGCTTCGCCTAGCATTTTAGCCACTTGATCTCAGACGATCATAAGCTTCGGGGCACCCTTCGCTAGATATCAGATATCGAGGCAATTGCGGAGCCAACATCCGACGATCATCCTCCGCGGTATCCTCTCGGTTTATCGTAATTGGACCGCCGGATAGTCCCGACCGCAAATGAGTTAACCGCGTATGCCGGAATAGTCCGTGACGACGGTTCTTTGTCGGTCATATTATTAGTGACCTCTGGCAATTCATCCTCTCGGGATGTCATCCTTCTGAGGAATCGCCTTGACCTAGGTCTTGGCGTGTCGGTGCTAAGTCTCTGGAAGACCGATACTCTTTCTTGGGTTTCTTGATGGCAATTGCACTCCGAGAGCACTGTCTTGATGAGCTTGGAGCACAAGCATGACCGCAGTTAGTTTAGGGAGCCCCTTCGAGATTTCTTCGCACTTCGCACGTAGTACTGCCGCATGAGTAATGAGAAACTCGCAGGCTTCAAGACGACCCTCGTATAACATCGCCGCCATCGATGAAAACGTCTCCTTCTGAGAATGGCCTATTTCACCGAAACTACCGAAAGTGACTCGCCTTGACTTTCGCTTATGTGAGTGTGAAGTCTCGGTGGACTCTCGGACTTCGATTTTTAGTCCGGTTGGTGGGGTTGCAGGAATCTTCCAATCCTTCTTGGAACGGGTGCGACCTCCTGTATGAGGAGTGACCCGTGATCCTTTCAGAGGACCCAAACGATCCTTGATAGTTGGTTTGGTGGTGGTGGCGGGAGTTGGCTTCACCACCGTTCGTGATGCGCACGCTTTGACTTTGAGGCGCCGTCGGACTTGGGCTTTGGCGCTGAATTTGAAACGCCTGTAGCCTTCGGCTTAAGTGTCAGGACAGGAACTGGAATGTCGGTAATCTTGGGCTTGGATGCCGTGACTGCTGAAGCTGGAGTACTGTTAGCTTTTGGTCTCCAAACCTGGCGGTACGTTGGTGGTTTCTTCACCACCTCCTTCTTCTTCAATTCACGAGCCTTCTGCACCAAAGCTCGTGGCTCACTAAGAAGGAGTGCGCTGGCGCGGACACGCCCCGCTGGAACGGTTCCGCTTTGACATGGACCCACTCGTTGGTTGACGGCTTGATGGACCGTCGATCACTTGAGGTCAAGCCTCGGGTTAGTCTCGATCTTAGATCCGGCCATAGCGGTCCCATCCATGGATTGCATGGCTTTGGCGTGTTTGCGCCATGCTTTGTCGCCGCTTTGGCGGCTCGCTGGAGAGGCGGGTGCGCCATCGGCGCTCATCTCTCGCCGCCATAGTTCGGACCGGCGGGGATTTCGCTACTTGCGGCGGGGTTGGACTTCGCCTTCACGGGGCTCTACATCGGAGGCCCATCGGGTTCTCCTTGCGCCGAGACCTTCTTGGAGCGGCGGGAGAACTGATCTCGAGGAGGGTGAGGATAGGTACTCCTCATACTTCTTCCGGGTCGAACTCGACCTCTTCCTCCACCGGATAGGAATCATGGCTATGCATGACGACTCCTCCGACTGGTAGCCGGGTTCCCATCGTCGCCTTGTTCAGGGAAAGTTGTTTCGATTGTCATTGATTTTGAACTTGTTACGTCTGCGCCACAACAAAATTCAAAGAATATCACCTTTTATAAGGCTTACAATGAAAATCAAACAAGATTACAACTTTTAACCCTTTAGAATAAACGCTGGATCCGCTTATCGGATCCTCGCCGTGGGTTCTTTGCCCGCGTGGACTTTTTATGTCCGTGGACCACCGCTAACTCGATCCAAGTGGAGATCTAGATACTTGATCCGCTGGATCTCGAGTGCTTATTTCACGAAGGAAATAAGACACCGACGGGATCAACTCATGAAGGAGGTGATCACGGAGCGGGTGAGATCTACTAGGAGAAATCACACGCCGCCTCGAGACTAAGACGGCTTAGCCTAGAGGGTAAATCTGCAAATCGACCTAGACCGGCGATCTCAATGGCGGGGATCAACTCATGAAGGAGGTGATCACGGAGCGGGTGAGATCTACTAGGAGAAATCACACGCCGCCTCGAGTCTAAGACAAAGCTTTAGACTAGAGGGCGATTCGAAATTGACTCGATCGGCATGAGACTTAGCCGATTCTCTACCTTCTTTGTGTAGATCGAGCATAGCGAACTCTTGAGATCTGGATCTTGTTCGCCACCTTGGCCGAGGCACCTCGCCACCTTGGCCGAGGCACCTCGCCACCTTGGCCGAGGCACCTCGCCACCTTGGCCGAGGCACCTCGCCACCTTGGCCGAGGCACCTCGCCACCTTGGCCGAGGCACCTCGCCACCTTGGCCGAGGCACCTCGCCACCTTGGCCGAGGCACCTCGCCACCTTGGCCGAGGCACCTCGCCACCTTGGCCGAGGCACCTCGCCACCTTGGCCGAGGCACCTCGCCACCTTGGCCGAGGCACCTCGCCACCTTGGCCGAGGCACCTCGCCACCTTGGCCGAGGCACCTCGCCACCTTGGCCGAGGCACCTCGCCACCTTGGCCGAGGCACCTCGCCACCTTGGCCGAGGCACCTCGCCACCTTGGCCGAGGCACCTCGCCACCTTGGCCGAGGCACCTCGCCACCTTGGCCGAGGCACCTCGCCACCTTGGCCGAGGCACCTCGCCACCTTGGCCGAGGCACCTCGCCACCTTGGCCGAGGCACCTCGCCACCTTGGCCGAGGCACCTCGCCACCTTGGCCGAGGCACCTCGCCACCTTGGCCGAGGCACCTCGCCACCTTGGCCGAGGCACCTCGCCACCTTGGCCGAGGCACCTCGCCACCTTGGCCGAGGCACCTCGCCACCTTGGCCGAGGCACCTCGCCACCTTGGCCGAGGCACCTCGCCACCTTGGCCGAGGCACCTCGCCACCTTGGCCGAGGCACCTCGCCACCTTGGCCGAGGCACCTCGCCACCTTGGCCGAGGCACCTCGCCACCTTGGCCGAGGCACCTCGCCACCTTGGCCGAGGCACCTCGCCACCTTGGCCGAGGCACCTCGCCACCTTGGCCGAGGCACCTCGCCACCTTGGCCGAGGCACCTCGCCACCTTGGCCGAGGCACCTCGCCACCTTGGCCGAGGCACCTCGCCACCTTGGCCGAGGCACCTCGCCACCTTGGCCGAGGCACCTCGCCACCTTGGCCGAGGCACCTCGCCACCTTGGCCGAGGCACCTCGCCACCTTGGCCGAGGCACCTCGCCACCTTGGCCGAGGCACCTCGCCACCTTGGCCGAGGCACCTCGCCACCTTGGCCGAGGCACCTCGCCACCTTGGCCGAGGCACCTCGCCACCTTGGCCGAGGCACCTCGCCACCTTGGCCGAGGCACCTCGCCACCTTGGCCGAGGCACCTCGCCACCTTGGCCGAGGCACCTCGCCACCTTGGCCGAGGCACCTCGCCACCTTGGCCGAGGCACCTCGCCACCTTGGCCGAGGCACCTCGCCACCTTGGCCGAGGCACCTCGCCACCTTGGCCGAGGCACCTCGCCACCTTGGCCGAGGCACCTCGCCACCTTGGCCGAGGCACCTCGCCACCTTGGCCGAGGCACCTCGCCACCTTGGCCGAGGCACCTCGCCACCTTGGCCGAGGCACCTCGCCACCTTGGCCGAGGCACCTCGCCACCTTGGCCGAGGCACCTCGCCACCTTGGCCGAGGCACCTCGCCACCTTGGCCGAGGCACCTCGCCACCTTGGCCGAGGCACCTCGCCACCTTGGCCGAGGCACCTCGCCACCTTGGCCGAGGCACCTCGCCACCTTGGCCGAGGCACCTCGCCACCTTGGCCGAGGCACCTCGCCACCTTGGCCGAGGCACCTCGCCACCTTGGCCGAGGCACCTCGCCACCTTGGCCGAGGCACCTCGCCACCTTGGCCGAGGCACCTCGCCACCTTGGCCGAGGCACCTCGCCACCTTGGCCGAGGCACCTCGCCACCTTGGCCGAGGCACCTCGCCACCTTGGCCGAGGCACCTCGCCACCTTGGCCGAGGCACCTCGCCACCTTGGCCGAGGCACCTCGCCACCTTGGCCGAGGCACCTCGCCACCTTGGCCGAGGCACCTCGCCACCTTGGCCGAGGCACCTCGCCACCTTGGCCGAGGCACCTCGCCACCTTGGCCGAGGCACCTCGCCACCTTGGCCGAGGCACCTCGCCACCTTGGCCGAGGCACCTCGCCACCTTGGCCGAGGCACCTCGCCACCTTGGCCGAGGCACCTCGCCACCTTGGCCGAGGCACCTCGCCACCTTGGCCGAGGCACCTCGCCACCTTGGCCGAGGCACCTCGCCACCTTGGCCGAGGCACCTCGCCACCTTGGCCGAGGCACCTCGCCACCTTGGCCGAGGCACCTCGCCACCTTGGCCGAGGCACCTCGCCACCTTGGCCGAGGCACCTCGCCACCTTGGCCGAGGCACCTCGCCACCTTGGCCGAGGCACCTCGCCACCTTGGCCGAGGCACCTCGCCACCTTGGCCGAGGCACCTCGCCACCTTGGCCGAGGCACCTCGCCACCTTGGCCGAGGCACCTCGCCACCTTGGCCGAGGCACCTCGCCACCTTGGCCGAGGCACCTCGCCACCTTGGCCGAGGCACCTCGCCACCTTGGCCGAGGCACCTCGCCACCTTGGCCGAGGCACCTCGCCACCTTGGCCGAGGCACCTCGCCACCTTGGCCGAGGCACCTCGCCACCTTGGCCGAGGCACCTCGCCACCTTGGCCGAGGCACCTCGGCCAACTTAGCCGAGGCACCTCGCCACCTTGGCCGAGGCACCTCGCCACCTTGGCCGAGGCACCGACGCGACACACAAGCCCCCGACTTGTATAAATAGGAGGGCGGTCAAGTGATCTGTGGGGATTTTCCGAGATCTTTTGGAGAAAAAGCGGAATTTGAGAGAGCTTCCAGCGATTCTTAGAGCGCAGTTCAGGCTTCTTGGAGCCGACTTTGGGCAATTGAGGAGCTGCTCAAGAGGCCGGAACTTCGGAGATAGAGGTTGAACTTCGAGCTGCTGATCGAGAAGAGACGAGATCCGATCAAGAGGAATTCGCGCCCGTGATCTACACAACGAGGTAGAGGATCCACCGAAGCCCACGGCCTAGGTCAAGTTTATGGATTTACCCTCTAGGCTAAGCTTTAGTTCTGTGGCCATGCGGTGATTTCTCCTAGTAGATTTCACCGCTCGGCGATCACCTCCTTCATGAGTTGATCCCCGCCGCCTTATTTCCTTCGTGAAATAAGCACCTGCATTCGCAGATCTCAGATTCAGATCTCCACTCTGGACGGATTGCGCCGGGCGGTCCACGGACACAAAAGTCCCCTAAGACAGTAAAGAACCCACGCAGTTTGTGATCCCGATATAACAGATCCTCGTGGTTTGTTCACTAAGGAGAAAGTTGTAATCTTTCGCTTTTATTGTACTTTAAAATAAAAGGCATTTTCTTTTGAATTTTGTTGTAGGCCAAAGAAGCTGTAAACGAATTCAAGGACAATGAATAACAAAACAACTTTCCCCGCGAACAAGCCGGGCGACTACGCTGGAAGCCACAGCCTCAAATCGGAGGTCGCCGTGTCCGCAGCTCGCTGATTCCTATCCCTGGAGGAAGAGGTCGAAGTTCGAAGTTCGACCAAGAGAAGTTCGAAGAGTACTTGTCCTCACCTCTTCCAGATCCAGCCTCCGCCTCCAAGAAGGTCTCCGCCGCAGGAGAACCCGATGGGCCTCGATGTAGAGCCCCGTGACGGCGAGTCTAACACGGGCCGCGACGCAGTAGTAAAAATCCCCTCGGCTACACCGGGTTCGGACTACAACGGCGCCGAGATGAACGCCAATGACGCTACCAAGACTCTCCAAGCGAGCCCGCCAAAGGCGATGACAAAGCATGGCGCCGCAAACATGCCAAGGCCATGCAATCCGTGGATGGGGTCCGCTATGAAGCGGATCTAAGATCCAGATTTACGCAGGCTCCACCAAGGAATCGACGGTCCATCCAAGCCGCCAACCAACGAAAGTGGGTCTGTGTCAAACGGAACCGCTTCCACGCCAGAGCGTGATCCGAAGCGCCGCGGCACTTGCACAAGCACGAAGCGCTGGTGCAAGAAGCTCGCGGAATTGAAGAAGGAAGTGGTAAAGAAGCCACCAACGCATTCACCGTGTTTGGAAGCCCAAGTCTAATGGTGCCCCAACCTCGCTTGCCCACACTGCCTCTAAGACTTAAACCGAAGGATACAGCGCTGTAAATCCAACGCCGAGGTCCAAGACCGACGGCGCCAAAGTCAAAGGCTCAGATTCAATCGGTGGCGGCCAACTTCCGCTACCACCACCAAACCGACTATCAAGGATCGCCTCGCCCCTGAGAGAATCACGGGTCACTCCTCATGCAGAGGTCGCACCCGCTCCAACAAGGACAAGAAGATTCCGCAGCCCTCCTATCGGATTGAAAATCGGTCCGAGAGTCCGCCAAACTTTGCTCACATCGGGCGAAAAGTCTAGGCGAAGTCACTTTCGAAGCTTCGATGGATTGACCCGCCCTCGAAGGAGACGCTTATCCGACGATGAGGACGTTATACCCGAGAGATCGTGCCAACACACTGAAGGTTACTCCGGCACTCGTACCGATGAGTTATACTACGGCATCGAGTACGAAGAAGGCTCGAAGAGCTCTCCTACCGCCACAATCATGTTTGTGCACTAAGCTCATCAAACGGTGCTCTCGAGTGTAAGTGTAGCCGAAACTCCGTAAAGGGTCTCGGCCTTCCACGACTTAGCACCAACACGCCAAGACCTAGGTCAAGGCGATTCAAGAAAAGGATGACATCCCGAGAGGATGAATTGCCGAGGTCACTAATAATATGACCAGCAAAGAACCATCGCCACGGCTATTCCCACCGCATCGCAACGCTAACTCGCTTAAGGTCCGACTATCCGACGGTCCGCATAACGATAAACTTCAAGGGATACCCGCGAGGATGATGCGCCGATATCGGCTCATGACGATCCGATCATACCGTATCTAGCGAAGGAGCCCCTAAGAAACGCTTTATGATCGCATGCATCAAGTGGCCAAAATGCTAGACGGCGCTGAATAAACAACGGAAAACTTCAAGTTAGAAATGGAGTTGGCCATGCAGACGATGAGAGAAATGCATGACCAACAGATCCAAGCCTTGACAAAACATCGGGTGAATCGAGTCAGCGTATCAACGTCGATCAAGATGACAGCGATTCGACCAGAGGAAATACAAGAGGATGATAACCTCCCAACCACGCACCGGGCGTAACGTAGATGTTGTTGCTCAGAAAGCGAAGATCAAAGACTGAGAGCAAAATCAACTCATTGATTTCCGCCGTGAGGTGAAGAAAACCGCATCCCTTGCCCATATCCTAGGGAGTGGGAATTAATCCCATACCCGGTAAAGTTTAACGTAATAAACTTCACACCGTTTGACGGGAAGGGTTCCCCGACGCAAAGATTTGATTTATTTCAAGTCGCACTCTGAAAGTTATTTCTCGCAACGAACCCCGATGGTTCGGCCATTCGCTGGCACCCTTCGTGGGCTGCCTTCGAGTGGTACCGCCTCAAGCCGGGAGCATTCATACCGGGACGACATGGAGTCTAGCTTCCTTACCAATTTTGATGACGATACCGGTATCGATCGACATTGCTCGACGAGAAGCGTAAAGACGGAGAAACCGCGGATATCTTTGTCAAACGATTCTAACAAGGCAATGAACCGCCGGATCCAATAACAGAGGAGTTCATCCTCCAAACCTGCTAACAACTTATCGATAGATGTGCTTGAAGCAATGGGTACAAAGACCATCGATAACGCGGAAGGACTTGAAGGTTCGTGGAGAGCAAGTCAAAGATTCCTTAAAAGGAAAAAGGCACAAAGAGGCCACCAACAAACAGGTCTGCCGCACTTTGTCCCACGCCGCAAAGGGAAAGAGCAGCCAAGACGGCGGTTATAACCAAACGCTCCAACTCCAACCCCAAAGAAGAAGAAGAAGAAGAAGAAGAACGCCGCCGCGAACAGCACAATCAACGGGCAACCCGGGCCACGTAAACAGGCCTCGTGAGCCGCCGATTCCTCAAGTCCTATTCCTTTAGGGACGACGAGATTCCTGCCTCTTCAAATATCTTGTCGAAAATAACAAGATCAAACTCCCTCCGATTCGTAATCAAGAGGAAGCAATGAGGACTAACGACCCAAAATATCACTACAGATCACAGTATAATTCATCACCCTACTAAACTCGCTTCAGCCTTAAGGACAAAATCCGTGCTTTAATTGATGTAGGGTCATCACTATGAAGCCGCCCAAAGAAAAGAAGGTCGGATCAAATGCGTGTCCATAAGCTTTGGGTCGGTACCGCTGACATGGTTTGAACCTAAACCGCTGGTCAAAGTCGCAGTTGAAGACGGTGAATGATGACCCACACAAGCAACGCCGTAAAGGACTTGTATCATATACAACCCCAAATGGCTAAGTCTTGTGGGTCCACCCGCACCGCTTGAAGATGAGCAATGGTAACCTCTTCTTCGCTGAAGAAAAGTCAAAGCGAAAAGGAAAGGCATGCCATGCTACTCCGCACTCGAGGGAGATGACGAACAGTGGTAACATTCAAGTTATCCGGCGAGAACTCAAGTCCACGCCACCGTGAGCGACACGAGTACAAATACAAGTACCCTAAGTCCCCGACCCTAATGCCAAGACGCCTCGAGTCGGGGTACCAACAAATCCCCTCACCGCGACAGAGAAAGAATAAATAGTGGTCGCCAAAGAAGCCACAAAGAAAGCAATTACAAGAAGTTCACCGGCAGCCTCGATTCACGCCCGATTGAAGAGATAAACCGAACTTCGAACTCTCCATACCGCTTTGATGTAATGGCACACTAATAATATCCCCGCAAGGATCACTCTCACGAAGTTGTCATGGGTTGTCAAAAGAGACGAGAGAAGCTCTTCAAGAAGCCCTCACGATTCGTAAGTCTTCCTCACCCGTGATTAGGCCGAGTCCGTAAGAGTCGCCCAACAATGCAACCTTGCGGCTAAACACTTCCCCGCATCACTTTTACAAAGGAGGATATGCACGAGGAATTCCAAGCACGATAGGCCGCTTTACTTCACCGTATATTGGCTCTAGCGGTTAACCGATCCAAGTCGATCCGGTTCCACAGGAGCATCATGCCCCTACGCCTCATGTATCATCTTGAATCCCCGCCAAGAAGTCAAGGCCGACAGCACGGATTCACGGATTTAACACCAGCGGTCTCGCCGCTGGTAAAATCCGGATAAAGTGCCAAATGGGAGACTTAAAGTCCAAGTCACCGCTATGTGATTGACGCAGACTTCCTATAACTTATTGTTGGGTCGACCTTGGATCCACGGTAACGCTTATAGTCCCATCTACTCTTCATCGGTGTCTCAAATATGTAGACACTAATAATGAAGTCAAGACGGTGGTCGCGACAAACAACCGCTTAAGGATGGAGAATTATTTCACCGATTCTCTCCTCTACTGTAATGAGTCCTAAATCAATCATCTACCAAGGCACGGACAGTGAAGAAGCCGACACCGGCCGCTTGGTTATAGTGGTGGTTTTATTTTGAATGACATTGTACCCCTTGTAATCAATCTTGACGATGAAGAATCGTCAGATGAACATTGTAATTGGCAAATTGCCGATGAATCAATAAATGACGATTTAGAGTATCCTTTGTCTTTGAATGATGTGATGACAAGTTTATACAACGATCCGTAGTTGCACCCGCCAACTCTGGCCATATTGCTTTACACAAAAGCGTTCCAGACTCCTTTGGGACAACACTCGCCATCCCACTAAGATCAAGTAGTGAGAAAGACTTGGTTTACTGAAAAGGAGATGCGCTCCAACTAATCATTTCTTTGAAGAAGATGAGGATGATAATGGGTCTATCCTCCACACATTCAGATATAGTCCGTAGACACCGGGTATCATGAAGAAATGGGGTACAACTTGACACAAGGGAAGGTCTATGTTTTGGGCGAGGTCCTCGAGTCCCTCCTAAAGCGCATATGTCCCAAGAGGGAAGCCGATAATTACTATGCATTTAGAAGGGGATTGGGATACGAATCCTCCTCGAAGATGAATGCTCGTGGTGATTGATAATAATCCACCCAATGAGGGAGACGGACATTCGCCCGATTCTTCATTGACTCAGCCACCCTGAGAAGCTTTCAAGGCTTTGATGTCAAATATGGCTACTACGATCCCGCTACTATTGAGAGTGATGAAGATATGCCAACATGGGAAGACCCATGGATCCATCAACTTAGAGAGCTTTGGGGATAGATTCAACAAAGAGAACCCCCACTAAGGACGAGGTAGTCCAGTTAATATGGGTGATGAAGAACCACCTAAGCTCATAAACATCAGCAATACTCTTCCCCTAAGAGAAGGAAGAGTTAATTGCCTTGATCGTGGAGTATATCGATGTATTCACCGAGTTACGAGGACATGCCAGACTCGATTCTAATGTGGCGACACATCGCCAACATCAAGATGGATGTCAAACCCGCCAAGCAACAAAGAAAGACGGTTTCGCCCACAAATATTGCAAGCAATCGCTGACGGCGAAGAAACTCATAGAATCGGATTCATCGAGGAAATTCAACATCCGGATTGGGTGGCGAATATAGTCCCGGTCATGAAGAAGAATGGCTCGATTAGGATCTGTGTCGATTACAGAGATCTAAACGCTGCTTGCCCAAAAGATGACTTCCCTCTCCCAATCACTGATGTCATAGTCGACAATACGTATGGATTTGAAAGAATGTCATTTATGGATGGTTTCTGTTACAATCGATCAAGATGCACCCCGAGGATGCCAAGCAATACCGCTCGTAACTTCCATCGGTATATATTGCTACACGGTCATGCCGTTCGGCCTCAAAAATGCCGGTGCCACATATCAGCGAGCGATGACGGAAATTTTCCAGGACCATCTCCGGAAAATGGTCGAATGCTACGTCGACGACTTAGTCGTAAAAAGCCGTGATAGAGGAGATCACATTAAAGATCTTAGAACAGTGTTCGAGCTCATGCGAACCCATCAGCTAAAGATGAATCCTGCCAAATCCTTCCTCGATGTCTAGTGGCAAGTTCCTTGGCTTTGTCGCTACTAATAAGGGCATCCATGTCGATCCCGACAAAGTAAAGGCGATTCAAGAATTGCAACCTCCGAAATCGAGAGAACTCGGGGTTACAAGGACGACATGACATCCGACGGTTCATATCGAACCTATCTGGGAAGTGCCAACCATTTTCTAAGTTGAATAAGAAGGGCGTGTCATTTATTTGGGACGACGCCTGTCAGAAGGCATTCGAAGAGATCAAATCGATCTCGCTAAACCTCCCGCTCTTGTTGCACCGCTGTCGGAAAACCGCTTTTGATCTACGCCAAGGCAACGGATCACTGCTAAGCGCTGTTTCGCTCGCAGACGATACACGTCACGTAACGTGCAGTATTACCCGAGTCAACATTAGTCTACGAAGTCTCGATATCCAATGGTCGAGAAGCAAGGTTTGCATTAGTGTTCGCGATTCAAAATGCGATACTATTTAGTCGACAGACGATTTATGTTATCTCTAACGAACCGTCCGAATATTTATGACCCACCGCCTCAATGAGTTGGCGCTGGCTTAAATGGGCCTTGCTCTTGTCCCAATATGACTTGCATTTCAAACAACGTAAGTCACCAAAGGACAAGCGATTTGCGATCTCTTGGTCGCCACCGACAACGACGCAGCTTGAGCTATATGATGATCTTCCGACGGTTCAAGAAGTCAACACTACATCGCACCAACAAATATGGCGGTTGTATTTTGACGGAGCTTCTCGAGCTACTAATGTAGCAAGTGCCCCTGATGTTCTAAGATTTCCACGAGTCGGGTTGTCTTAGTTTCCCGTGGAATCATGTCATGCCCCGTGCTTATTCACTCACCAACCTTGTTCCAATAACGAGTCAATACAACGCTACTTATCGGACTTAGCTTCACCAAGGAGCCGGGGTAGAGTATCTCAAGCGCACGGCGATTCGCAATTGATAGTTAAGCGATTCGGTGACTACGGTTAAGAACCCCGACCGTCCCCTATCATCGATAGCTATTGAAATGGCGGACTCATTCAAGAATTCTTCATCGAATATATCCCGCTTCCAAAACGCTTTATGCGGATGCAGCGTTAGGCGTGTCGTTAGCACAACCTTCCGAGACCGAGCAACTAGTTACGGTCGACTCACCAACTCTTCGCACTCATTATATGATGAGGTACAAGAAGATAAGGGGTAGTTACCAAAGAAGTACATGCAACCCAAACCAAGTTGGAGCCCCGAGATTGGCTTTCCTATCATTGATTACGCCTTACATGGTATTCGCCGTAAGACGGAAGGAGAGAGAGTCAATCCGCCAAGAGCTCCAAGATTCTTCTATGACACGGAAACCCGTGATGTTATATCGCCGGGTACGATGGTCTTTACTCCGATGCCTCTCAAACAAAGAGGCGTAAGAGGTCCTTCGAAGCACACGAAGGTGAATGTGGTGCACATCACCGTCCCAAGCTCTACGATCGAATCGAGAATGGGCTACTTTTGGCCCACAATGATTAATGACGCAATGAGCACGCCGAAATGCCACGCTGTCAAATTCACGCCAATTATATGCATCGCCTCCCCAGCAGCTTGCATCCTTCGCCACATCCCGCCATTCGAGACATGGGGAATGGACGCTGTAGGTCCCATTTTTCCTCCGGCTACCAAAGGCGATCGGTTTATTCTAGCGATCACCGATTACTTCTCCAAGTGGGTCAAGCAATCCCGCTAAAAGAAGTAAAGGCGAAGTACCGCCATCAAGTTTATCAAACACCATGTCATTTATCGACATGGTGTCCCGAGGCGGATCGTGCATGACAACGGTCCCCAATTCATCGCAATTCCTTCATCGTTTTGCGAAAAGTTCAAGATACAAGATGTCTCACAATGCCTTATAATCCAAAGAAGAAATGGATTAGCCGAGGCGCTCAACAAGACAATCATCAAAATTTTGTCGGCTTGTGAAGAATAACAAGCTTAGACCGGACGATAAACTCGAGAAGCACTCGGCATATCGCACAACAAGACGCGACGCCAACCGAGCGACCCCCGCACTTCGGTTTACGTGTGAAGCGCTTCTCCGCTGGAAATCCAGATTCGCCACTGCGACTTTCAACAGATGACGATCAAGAACAACATCAAAACGCCTCAAGAGCTTGAGATGTTAGATGAGAAGCTACCGAGGCTCAATAATGCATTGAGTTCTACCAAGCTAGGATGTCGAGGGCTTTCAACAAGAAAGTTCGACAGAGAACCTTTAGAGAAGGAGATTTGGTCCTCGCCGCCGACGACCGATAATCCTCACTTCCAAAAAGAAAGGTAAATTCAACCTAAATGGGAGGGACCATTTGTAATAGAGACGGCCCACTTAACGTGCATATCGCCTAATTACCCAATGGCGACCGCAATTAATGCCGATAAATGGAAGTTCCTCAAGAAATACTACCCTTAGTATCTTCGATAACCCGCTTTGACGGAAGTTCCTCGGGATGTTTCACCCACTTTTCATGAGGATAACCCTAAATTTATCCTTCATCACAATTTCCCCACCGATCAAATTCCTTGACGGTAGGTCTACAAATTTTCCGGGTACATTACCAAAGTCCCTCTTGATTCCTTCTATGAACAAGAGGCCCACTAAAATTCCTTTCACCGGAGATAGAATATAAAATTCTTCCTCTCCAAGCGAAAATCCTTTTCGTGTCAAACGGAAGGGTTCCATCTTTCATCTTAGGTAGCTACCGATCAAGGTATGCCGGATTTTCGCATCAGTTGTCCTCACCAAGGTCACCTCGAAGTCTCTTCGGTTCTCGGAGTGGAGATCCCACTCTTAGTTCCATCTTTATCTTAGGTAGCCGACCGAAGGTATGCGCCGATTTTCGCATCAGTTGTCCGCCTCAAGGTCACCGAAGTCTCTTCGGTTCTCTGAGTGGAGATCCCACTCTTAGTTCCATCTCATCTTAGGTAGCCGACCGAAGGTATGCGCCGGATTTTCGCACTGTGTTGTCCGCCTCAAGGTCACCTCGAAGTCTCTTCGGTTCTCTGAGTGGAGATCCCACTCTTAGTTCCATCTCTTCCTAGGTAGCCGACCAAGGTATGCGCGGGATTTTCGCACTGTGTTGTCCTACCAAGGTCACCTCGAAGTCTTTTCGATTCCTACAAAGAAGCCCTCGCTATTGGTTTCATCCTGAGAAATAGGACATAAAGTTCCTTCTCTCCCACCTCAATCAATCTTATTCCGGTTCAGTCATTCTCCGGTCAAAAGAAGACACCAAGGTTCGTCTTGGGGCATTCTATCCCGAAGCCTAAGAAGGGATAAAGCCAACTTCACACGCTGCTGTCGGCTTAGTCTTTTTCCGATTGAAGAAGACACCAAGGTTCGTCTTGGGGTATTTTATCACGAAGCCTAAGAAGAGATAAAGCCAACGCTTCACACGCTGTCGGGTTTAGTCTTTTTCCATTGAAGAAGACACCAAGGTTCGCCTTGGGGTATTTTATCCCGCCTAAGAAGGGATAAAGCTAACGCCACACGCTGCCGGGTTAGTCTTTTCGATTGAAGAAGACACCAAGGTTCGCCTTGGGGTATTTTATCCCAAGCCTAAGAAGGGATAAAGCCAACGCCACACGCTGCTGTTTGCTTAGTCTTTTTCCATTGAAGAAGACACCGAGTTTGATTCTCGGGTATTTTATCCCAAGCCTAAGAAGGGATAAAGCCAACGCCACACGCTGCCGGGTTAGTCTTCCCGCGAAAAGACGGCTTCACGATTCAACATCGTAGCATTAAGTCTAAGAGAGTTTCATTCTTTAGCACAACGTTGTGTGTAGAACGGATTTAGATAATCTACATACTAGCCCAACTCAAACGGTAGTTGGTAAAGGCTCATCAAACCCGCTGAGAGCCGGGGTTGGCTAATAACCCTAAAGCCAACGCCACACGCTGCTGTCGGCTTAGTCTTTCTCCCATTGAAGAAGACACCGAGTTTGATTCTCGGGTATTTTATCCCAAGCCTAAGAAGGGATAAAGCCAACGCCACACGCTGCCGGCTTAGTCTTTCTCCGATTGAAGAAGACACCGAGTTTGATTCGGGGTATTTTATCCCGGCCTAAGAAGGATAAAGCCAACGCCACACGCTGTTTGCTTAGTCTTTTTCCATTGAAGAAGACACCGAGTCCGATTCGGGTATTTTATCCCAAGCCTAAGAAGGGATAAGTCTACGCGGTAACACGCTGTCGGGTGGTCTCTTGCCCGTAAAAGAGTATCGAGCCTATGTATTCAATATCATAGCAACAAGTCTAGAAGAGTTTCATTCTTTAGCACAACGCCACGCGCGGAACGGATCCGTGATAATCCGCGACGCCAGCCCAACTCAAACGTAGTTGGTAAAGGCTAATCAAACCCGCTGATGGTCGAGGGTTTGCCAAAATCCTATAAGTATTATGGTTAATTATTTCGACGGCAAAAGAATCATAATAAACAATGAAAGGAATGGATCTTATTCATTTGAAGCAAATATAGAAGGAACTACAACCGCTTAAACATCAAGTCTATGACAAAGGATTTGTTGTTCAAGCCGGTGACACTTCACCATTGTAAGCCCGGTGGAGTTCTTCCCGCAACTCGCCCTCAAGGACTCCTCATCTGTTCGTCTTCGTGGTTGCCTCCTCGAGCTCAACCGCTCGATAGGTCGAAGTTCTTTAGACGCGACGCCAAGGGCTTCTTCCTTGTTGGCCTTGGCCAGCCCAAAATACTCATCTTATCTTCCTAAGATGGAGCTCTCCCCGAAAGCAAGATATCCTCTCCGCGACTCGCCACAATATCACCGATATGGCTTAGGAAGAATATGTTTCAAAGAACAACAGCCCGAAGGATCGGCGCTGTCTTCCAGATCCGACCTCGAGCCCAAGAAAACACGAGCATCGCACCATGCCTCTAAACGCGCGTCAGTCTGAGCAGCTATGTGTGAGGAAGCCCCAGCCGCCCGCAGCTCTTGCAGTCTCTGGAGCTTTCCCTCCAGATGGGCGAGGTCATCAACAATGGCCTGAGCCAGCTCGGGATAACCCATATCCCGTATCAAGGCCATCCGGATCAAGCAAAGGGTCGAATCGATGAAGAGAAAGCCCGCCATGAAGGACCTTTTCGATCACCGTGTTCACCAAAGAAAAGAATGAGCGTACTTCCAAACAGATAATAAGATGGGATGGATCTTCATCCAACATCAACGCTCTCGCCAGGTCATGGAACCGAGATGTAGGCTCTACAGAGAAGAAAAGAGGACTTTAGAATTTTCAGTGAAAAATGGGCGAAAACTTATTTGGCTAAAAGACCCTTACCCGTCTCCTTCGGTATAGTCTCAGAGGCTAGTGAGTCTACTAGAGGCGTATCTATTGCTGGGATGCTGTCAACCGCGGCTGAGCCCTCAGTGTGCTCATCTATCTCAACGGTCGCTGTGGTAGCTGATCCCGAGAGAGCGGCGGAAAGAGGAGTATCTGCCGCTACACAAAGGGAATGTCTCAGCCTCTTTTAATTATAGTGGTATTGGCCAAACGGCTGGTCCTATAATTAATCGAAGAGAAAATTCATACCTTCTTCAGGGACGGTAGCCGTAAATCTTCACCAAGGGTATCTCCATCCCGTGACCAAGCGCCAGAAAGGTGTCATCCATGGAAGTGTTGCCATATAAACCAGATTCCACTAAATCTTCCATGGAGAAGTCCGAAAAGAAGGCATTAGGAAGGCTAATGCAATTAAGTCAAACAATAGGTAAAGCTACTTACCTCCTACAAGGTTAGCTTGCTTAGTCTCTCGCTTGTGCATTTGTCTCCTGCAATCCCTCTAAAAGAGCAAGAAAGTAAAGAGGTAATTAGTGGAGATAATAATTCGAAGTCGCTCAATTCTCGTGATTCGCCATCCAGAGAGGAGTTATCGACGCTAGATGTACCCGGTTCACCGAATCAGTCCTACGCCTCCTCCGCCATAGCTCCATACATTTGTTGAGTAAAACTTGGCTCAAAGATGAGCGTAACCGGGCTCAAGAAAATTGTGGTGAGCAAAATCAAAGCCGTGATCATAATCCCTAAAACCCCTACATGCAAACGAGAAATGTCACTCAAAAGCCAAGAATTTCAGATTACATCACGGTGAATTGATACCTCCACACGACCGGTCACATCGGGTCAAGTCTATATCAAGGACCGAGGATTCACGCGGATTCTTATGGGCTAACCTCTTTCGCTTAACCCCTTGAGAGGGTCGAATTCTTCTTCTTCAACATTTTCCCGAAAATTCAGCTTGAATGAGAAATCTAATGGAAAGGATGAGAAAATGAAGGGAAAAGGAGAAAGTACCGAGGTTCCTCTCATGAGCCGCAGCTCCACTTGGTCCTCTCCTAAAGTCGCAGCCGGTTGTGGAACTCCTCCTCACCGCCTGGCCGATAAGATTGACCGCCTAATCGAGCTTGAGCGCATCTCCGGTGTCCGAGTGTTGGCTCGCAACGATGCTTCGCTACCGTGATCCGAGATGGCCCTCACAGGACTGATTCGCTAGCTACTAATAGCCAACTACAATGGAGGAATGTCGATTCCAACCGACGGCCCGAGCTCTGAGATCAATCTAGCACCGTACATCCCATGACGCCCACAACCATGCTCAAGGCCATCCACAAGTCCACCACGAACCGAGCCGCCGGTTCGGGTTCCCAACATAAAGTTGGTCGTGAACCGAATCGGGCGAAAGCAAAACGACAGGAAAATAAGGCTCAATAAAGCATTCTTCCTTTACTCGAAAGTGAGATACCCCGCCCGATGTTCACTAGCCGCTTAAAGCGTACCAATGTCAAGTGAAGTCTGCTGTCTTCGGCACCTCCTCGTCGAACAAGGACTCACCATATTGACCGTAGAATCGAGGAAAACATCCGAGAAGATCCACCCTTTATGAATCAGACTGCTTCTTGATCTCTTTAAAGCCACGCCTTCCATCCGCAATCCTCAACCAACCGCAAGAAAGGAGTGGACGACCAGGAACCCGTGCCGACATCATGTCGGGCGATGAAGGACCAACCGTGCCATCAAATAGGTATATGGGAGCTCTACCGGACGGAAGGAATACGTGATGATGGCTCGTCTTTTCTCTCGAGTAAACGCCGACTATATGCCGCAATCCACGATGAATATTGGCCACCATTACCGGAAGGAGAGAGAGTTCCTTCTTGTGGGCAAGCTGAACTGCAGGATAAAGGACCTCCAAAGGTAAAGCATCATCAGATTGATATGGAGCCACACATTTCTTTAGCCAGATTGCAAGATAGCCGGCTAAAAGAGTTGTCGGCTGGATAGGCTTTACCGCATGCCACAGAAAGGTTGCAAACTTGGTCCCTGGGGGAAAACCATCTTCCGTGAATGAGCGTGATAAGAGTTAGCCTCGACCTCTCGATCAGTTCATTAATCTTCGAAGGAGTGAGCGGTGAAAGTTCACATATTTCCTCGCCAGATTTGTCCTCCAAATGCTGGAACAAGTAATTGGCAAATTGCTTCAGACTCACTTGCGATTTCCTTTTGGCGCAAGGTTCAGATTGGGCCAGAGCTATATGATAATGACAAGTGAGATCCCACAAAATCTTGTGACGATCGGGTGTGTGTTTCTTCAGCCGACTCAGTTCCTGATTGGAAGGGAAATACTCCTGATACAGCATCTTCCCCATGGGTAGATCGGAAATTCGGTACATCTCATGTAGAGCCAGCCCCAACTCGCCGTGTTTCGTGAAAAATGTATTTGAATCTGGATTGTAGAGCTCAAATAAGGCGAAGAAATGGTTGGCGCTGATTGGAAGGCCATACATGGTGGCACTAATCACAATACACCACAAGCCAAGTTCTCCATCCCATCGATTGAGGACGTAATTGGTCAGGCGACCCCACCAATGTTTACCTGATGAGTGAACCCAGCCGTAAAATCTATGACTAGATGACGACATCTCGCCCCAACATAGCAAGACGATTCTTCGTGAGTCGAAGGTGAACAAAGAGCTCATCACGGGCGTGTCCACCACAACCCGTGGTGAAGGCCGATGACGCCATTCGCTGGAACCCGAATCGGCCGCCGGGTAATAAACCGCAATGAATATGATCACGCCTCGGTCGACGCCATGACATACGACGGCACGCATGGTGTCCAAATCGGTCAATGAAAGCCGACGAGGTATCCGAGGAATATACAAAGGACCTCCGTCGTCTTGGTGCAACCACCGCCGCCTCGACAAAAGTCAATCCGATCCTTAATCGAAGCCAACGATAACTGCTTTTCGCAGCGTCTGGAGCCGTATCTTTATGAGTGGCGATTCGTGACCAATCGTCGGAGAATACGGAACTCCCCTCAACTAACCAATCGCCCCGCTAATGTACCGTGCAAATCGAGGCTAAATAAAAATCGCGGATCATCACACGGAATAATAGTCACTATGGCGCCCATCAACCGCGTAAGTCTAAAAGCTCCCGAGGAATAATCAACCAAATCGTAAAATATTCGCTAGTAAAAGGCGCTGAATTCATCTTACATAGATTGAGTCACGACCTTATAACGGTATGACGATTTCATCCAGACAAATACCCGAGAACGATAAATATAGTCACAGAAACAAAGCAAAGAATATATCCCGCTCTACGAGCAAAGGTACGGTATGAAATCGCCCCGCTAAAGATATCGAGACGGTGATCTTTGAAGCGTCAATCCCCACGAAGGAGAATCTCGGCTCTTCCCAATCGCCACAAAGGAGAACGGCTGGTCAGAACGAAAGTGTACATGTGAGAGGATGAAACAAAATCTGCGGCGTCAATCCCCACGAAGGAGAATCTCGGCTCTTCCCAATCGCCACAAAGGAGAGCTAAGCGGGGATACAACATGTATATACATGAGAAGATGATAACGCTGGCGCACCACCGAAAGAAGGAGGCGTGCATTCACGCGGTGTGCGAGTTGATCGACCCCGTTGAACATGAGATCTTCGCGACGATATCGGAAACTGCGAACAAAGACAAATAAAGTCAGATATGCAGTTGAAAATCGATAAAAAGGCATCAAAGAAGACCCATCGCAACTCGCATCACAATCAAAAGTAACGCTGATCGGATTTGGCGCCCAGAGCAACTTCAGTTCCCCAGCGCTGCCCAGCGCCAGAGATCGAAGCGCCAGTTCCAGCGCTGCCCAGAACTCAATGACCGAAAGCCAGCGCCCAGACGGGCTCAACGCCTACCACGCTTCACCGCCACCAAATACGCTGGCCGCCAAAGACTAACGGTGGTCGGTGATGTCCTCTCCTCCTCGCGGTTCGAGTCCCCTTCCTTACATGCACAGAAACAAAAAAAAAAAAAAAAAAAAGAAAGAAAAGACGTCGTAAAATACTCGTGCATGTACCTCGTTGATCGAAGGAGATGAGACGGCGCGAGACGAGATGAGAACAAGAGAAAAAGAGCAAGAGAGGGGGCCGGCCTAGGTCAGAGAAAAAGGAGGATCATGGGTATTTATAACAATCCCATATGGACCCAATTCTCTTTGAATAAGGAGTCCTATTTGGCGATGGATAGGAATTCTAATTGGAGCCTAATTAGATATCTAAAAGGAATCCAAAACAGCCCAGTAATTTATCCATCCTCTTTCCTAAATATTTGGAAAGATTTTGGAGATGTTACCCGGCTCAATTCTCCAAATATTCTCCCATGTGGTCTAATCCTACTCCAATCAGGATTACGAGTATAAACTGTTTCCTAATTTGTCGAGAAGTTCCCGGAAGAATATTCTCACAAGAAATATTCTTAGGGATAACTCGATCGTGCGGATTGCATCGACGCCGATCAACGCGTCGCCTAATCTTACTCCAACTAGGATTATGAGTATAAATTGTTTCCCAATTTGTCGAGAAGTCCCCTAAGAATATTCTCACAAGAAATATTCTAGGATAACTCGATCGTATGGATTGCATCGACATCAACGCTACCAATCCTACCCAACTAGGATTATGAGTATAAACCGCTTCCTAATTTGTCGAGAAGTTCCTAAGAATATTCTCACAAGAAATATTCTTGGATAACTCGATCGTATGGATTGCATCGACGCCATCAACGCCGCCTAATCCTACCCAATCAGAATACGAGTATAAACTATTTCCCAATTTGTCGAAGTCCCGGAAGAATATTCTCACAAGAAATATTCTTAGGATAACTCGATCGCGGCGGATTGCATCGACGCATCAACGCCGCCTAATCCTACTCCAATCGAATACGAGTATAAACCGCTTCCTAATTTGTCGAGAAGTTCCCAAGAATATTCTCACAAGAAATATTCTTAGGATAACTCGATCATGATTGCATCGACGCATCAACGCCGCCTAATCCTACCCAATCGAATACGAGTATAAACCGCTTCCCAATTTGTCGAAGTTCGGAAGAATATTCTCACCAAAAAATATTCTTAGGATAACTCGATCGTATGGATCATATCGACGCATCAACGCCGCCTAATCCTACTCCAACTAGGATTATGAGTATAAACCGCTTCCCAATTTGTCGAGAAGTCCCCTAAGAATATTCTCACAAAAAATATTCTAGGATAACTCGATCGCGGATTGCATCGACGCATCAACGCCGCCTAATCCTACTCCAATCAGAATACGAGTATAAACTGTTTCCAAATTTTCAACGAGGAGTTCCTGGAGAATAAACCCATATTCTTAAGGATAACTCGATAACCCTTAATTTCCTCCCACCATAATATCCAAGAGAGGAACAACCTGACGGGACATGAAAGTCATGTTGACACCGGGCAACGGGTCCAGTCCCAAAGAAACTTCTCCCACTGTGGATAATCATATCCCAACAACGGTCAAAGCGTCGCACTCGCCGACTGAAGACTAGGACGATGGTTGAAAGAATAAATGGTCTCCTGTTTCAACAAGGAATTCTCGGAGGATATCTCCAAGAAAAGATCAGTCCTCCCGCTGTGGTTAAACCAACAACACACGTGATGATGGAAGAATTAGCCGATTGAGGGTTATGAAATTCCATGTATTCGACACAACCAACGTATCGCCAACAAGGAGTTCGCCTTTTGGCGAACCTCGCTTTTGACTAACTCGCTTTTGGCGAACCTCGGTTCATTTTGGCGAACCTCGGTTCATTTTGGCGAACCTCGGTTCATTTTGGCGAACCTCGGTTCATTTTGGCGAACCTCGGTTCCTTTTGGCGAACCTCGGTTCATTTTGGCGAACCTCGGTTCCTTTTGGCGAACCTCGGTTCCTTTTGGCGAACCTCGGTTCATTTTGGCGAACCTCGGTTCATTTTGGCGAACCTGCGCCTTTTGGCGAACCTGCGCCTTTTGGCGAACCTGCGCCTTTTGGCGAACCTCGGTTCATTTTGGCGAACCTCGGTTCCTTTTGGCGAACCTCGGTTCCTTTTGGCGAACCTCGGTTCATTTTGGCGAACCTCGGTTCCTTTTGGCGAACCTCGGTTCCTTTTGGCGAACCTCGGTTCATTTTGGCGAACCTCGGTTCATTTTGGCGAACCTGCGCCTTTTGGCGAACCTGCGCCTTTTGGCGAACCTGCGCCTTTTGGCGAACCTCGGTTCATTTTGGCGAACCTCGGTTCCTTTTGGCGAACCTCGGTTCATTTTGGCGAACCTCGGTTCATTTTGGCGAACCTCGGTTCATTTTGGCGAACCTCGGTTCATTTTGGCGAACCTCGGTTCATTTTGGCGAACCTGCGCCTTTTGGCGAACCTCGGTTCCTTTTGGCGAACCTCGGTTCATTTTGGCGAACCTCGGTTCATTTTGGCGAACCTCGGTTCCTTTTGGCGAACCTCGGTTCCTTTTGGCGAACCTCGGTTCATTTTGGCGAACCTCGGTTCATTTTGGCGAACCTCGGTTCCTTTTGGCGAACCTGCGCCTTTTGGCGAACCTGCGCCTTTTGGCGAACCTGCGCCTTTTGGCGAACCTCGGTTCATTTTGGCGAACCTCGGTTCATTTTGGCGAACCTCGGTTCCTTTTGGCGAACCTCGGTTCCTTGGCGAACCTCTGTTCATTTTGGCGAACCTCGGTTCATTTTGGCGAACCTCGGTTCATTTTGGCGAACCTCGGTTCATTTTGGCGAACCTGCGCCTTTTGGCGAACCTGCGCCTTTTGGCGAACCTCGGTTCATTTTGGCGAACCTCGGTTCATTTTGGCGAACCTGCGCCTTTTGGCGAACCTCGGTTCCTTTTGGCGAACCTCGGTTCCTTGGCGAACCTCGGTTCCTTTTGGCGAACCTCGGTTCATTTTGGCGAACCTCGGTTCATTTTGGCGAACCTGCGCCTTTTGGCGAACCTGCGCCTTTTGGCGAACCTCGGTTCCTTGGCGAACCTCGGTTCCTTGGCGAACCTCGGTTCATTTTGGCGAACCTCGGTTCATTTTGGCGAACCTCGGTTCATTTTGGCGAACCTCGGTTCATTTTGGCGAACCTCGGTTCATTTTGGCGAACCTCGGTTCATTTTGGCGAACCTCGGTTCATTTTGGCGAACCTCGGTTCATTTTGGCGAACCTGCGCCTTTTGGCGAACCTCGGTTCATTTTGGCGAACCTCGGTTCATTTTGGCGAACCTCGGTTCATTTTGGCGAACCTGCGCCTTTTGGCGAACCTCGGTTCATTTTGGCGAACCTCGGTTCATTTTGGCGAACCTCGGTTCATTTTGGCGAACCTCGGTTCATTTTGGCGAACCTCGGTTCCTTTTGGCGAACCTCGGTTCATTTTGGCGAACCTCGGTTCATTTTGGCGAACCTGCGCCTTTTGGCGAACCTGCGCCTTTTGGCGAACCTCGGTTCATTTTGGCGAACCTGCGCCTTTTGGCGAACCTCGGTTCATTTTGGCGAACCTCGGTTCATTTTGGCGAACCTCGGTTCATTTTGGCGAACCTCGGTTCCTTTTGGCGAACCTCGGTTCCTTTTGGCGAACCTCGGTTCATTTTGGCGAACCTCGGTTCATTTTGGCGAACCTCGGTTCCTTGGCGAACCTCTGTTCATTTTGGCGAACCTCGGTTCATTTTGGCGAACCTGCGCCTTTTGGCGAACCTCGCTTTTGACTAACTCGCTTTTGGCGAACCTCGGTTCATTTTGGCGAACCTCGGTTCATTTTGGCGAACCTCGCTTTTGACTAACTCGCTTTTGGCGAACCTCGGTTCATTTTGGCGAACCTCGGTTCCTTGGCGAACCTCTGTTCATTTTGGCGAACCTCGGTTCCTTGGCGAACCTCTGTTCATTTTGGCGAACCTCGCTTTTGACTAACTCGCTTTTGGCGAACCTCGGTTCCTTACGGCGAACCTCTGTTCATTTTGGCGAACCTCGCTTTTGACTAACTCGCTTTTGACTAACTCGCTTTTGGCGAACCTCGGTTCCTTGGCGAACCTCGGTTCATTTTGGCGAACCTCGGTTCATTTTGGCGAACCTCGCTTTTGACTAACTCGCTTTTGGCGAACCTCGCCTTTTGGCGAACCTCGCTTTTGACTAACTCGCTTTTGGCTTAACTCGCCATTTGGCGAGCCTCGTGGTTCACTTGGCGAACCTCGGTTCATTTTGGCGAACCTCGGTTCCTTTTGGCGAACCTCGGTTCCTTGGCGAACCTCGCTTTTGGCGAACCTCGGTTCCTTGGCGAACCTCGGTTCATTTTGGCTTAACCTCGCTTGTTGGCGAACCTCGGTTCCTTACGGCGAACCTCTGTTCATTTTGGCGAACCTCGCTTTTGACTAACTCGCTTTTGGCTTAACTCGCCATTTGGCGAGCCTCGTGGTTCACTTGGCGAAACCCGGTTCATTTTGGCGAACCTCGGTTCCTTGGCGAACCTCTGTTCATTTTGGCGAACCTCGCCTGTTGGCGAACCTGCGCCTTTTGGCGAACCTCGCTTTTGACTAACTCGCTTTTGACTAACTCGCTTTTGGCTTAACTCGCCATTTGGCGAGCCTCGGTTCCTTTTGGCGAACCTGCGCCTTTTGGCGAACCTCGGTTCCTTGTGGCGAACCTCGCGAAGACGGCGAACCTCGGTTCATTTTGGCGAACCTCGCTTTTGGCGAACCTCGCTTTTGACTAACTCGCTTTTGGCTTAACTCGCCTCGTTGATCTAACTCGCTTTTGACTAACTCGCTTTTGGCGAACCTCGCCTTTTGGCGAACCTGCGCCTTTTGGCGAACCTCGCTTTTGACTAACTCGCTTTTGACTAACTCGCTTTTGGCTTAACTCGCCATTTGGCGAGCCTCGGTTCCTTTTGGCGAACCTGCGCCTTTTGGCGAACCTCGGTTCCTTGTGGCGAACCTCGCTTTTGGCGAACCTCGGTTCCTTACGGCGAACCTCTGTTCATTTTGGCGAACCTCGCTTTTGGCGAACCTCGCTTTTGACTAACTCGCTTTTGGCTTAACCTCGCTTTTGACTAACTCGCTTTTGGCTTAACTCGCCATTTGGCGAAGCCTCGGTTCATCTTGGCGAACCTCGCCTTTTGGCGAACCTCGGTTCCTTACGGCGAACCTCTGTTCATTTTGGCGAACCTGCGCCTTTTGGCGAACCTCGCTTTTGACTAACCTCGCGACTCTCAGATTTGTTTGAACCTCGTGCGAGGCACCTCGGCCAACTTAGCCGAGGCACCTCGGCCAACTTAGCCGAGGCACCTCGGCCAACTTAGCCGAGGCACCCTACCACCTTGGCCGAGGCACCGACGCTGACAAAGACAAGCCCCCGACTTGTATAAATAGGAGGGCGGCTGGGTGATCCAGGGGGGGATTTTCTAGAGATCTTTTTGGAGAAAAAGCGGACTTTGAGAGAGCTTCCAGGCGGATTCTTAGAGCGGCAGTTCAGGGCTTCTTGGAGCGGACTTTGGGCAATTGAGGAGCTGCTCAAGAGGCCGGAACTTCTGAGATAGAGGTTGAACTGAAGCTGATCGAGAAGAGACGAGATCCGATCAAGAGGAATTCGCTATGCCCGCATCTACACAACAAGGTAGAGGATCCAAATGAGTCCACTGTCTAGGTCAAGTTTATGGATTTACCCTCTAGGCTAAGCTTCGTTTTAGTCTCGTGGCGAAGCGCAGGATTTCTCCTAGTAGATTTCACCGCTCGGCGATCACCTCCTTCGTGAGTTGATCCCGTCGGCGTCTTATTTCCTTCGCGGAAATAAGCACCTGCATTCACAGATCTCGATCTAGATCTCCACTCGGATCGGATTAGCGGCGGTCCACGGACACAAAAGTCCCCGCACAGCAAAGAACTCCACGCAAGCTTGGTGATCCGATATAACAGATCCTCGTGGTTTGTTCACTAAGGAGAAAGTTGTAATCTTCGCTTTTATTGTACCTTTAAAATAAAAGGCATTTTCTTTGAATTTTGTTGTAGGCCAAAGAAGCCGTGAACGAATTGAAGGACAATGAATAACAAAACAACTTTCCCTCACAACACGTGGCTCTAGCGAAGTCTTCAAAGAGATCCGTAAATCCAACCCTAAAAACTCAATCGAGGAAGACCCCTATTTATAGGATCGGGGTAGATGCCGGCCATCAAGTGGCTCTGGCCATGGCAGCCACCTCGCTGCTGGCCGAGGTAACTCCTACGCGGCCTTGGTTCGCCGCTTCGCTATTTTTCTCAATCTTCCGCTTAGGTCCTACCTATTCGACTCTTGGTCTTCCCTGACTTAGATTCCGTCAGATTTTGTTCCGGACTAACTCTTGGTTTGTTCCGCTCAACAGCTTCAAATCCGATCGCTTGTTCAAGTCCGCTTAAACCGCTTGTGACGCCGTGGGTTTGCCGTCGGGTTCGTGTCTCAACGATTCGACGTCCGTATTATCCGATGGGTTGTCATTCGCCGACTTCCCGTCACGAGTTAGTTTCGGGGATCTTGTAAGTATTTTTCAACGCCTACATGGCCGACCTCTATTTTTTAGGGCAAAGAGTAAGCCTGTTTTTGAGAGTTGGCCTAAGTGGGAGCGACGACCTGGCAATTAACAACCCGTAGGTTGGGTGCCTAGGACTTACGTGGCGCCTAGATCTTTTTCGACATGACCGACCTCTATTTTTTAGGCAAAGAGTAAGCCTGTTTTTGGGAGTAGGCCCCAGTGGGAGCGACGACCTGACAATTGACAACCCGTAGGTTGGGTGCCTAGGACTTACGTGGCGCCTAGGTCTTTTTTGACATGACCGACCTCTATTTTTAGGCAAAGAGTAAGCCTGTTTTTGGGAGTCGGCCCCAGTGGGAGCGACGACCTGACAATTGACAACCCGTAGGTTGGGTGCCTAGGACTTACGTGGCGCCAAGGTCTTTTTCGGCATGACCGACCTCTATTTTTTAGGCAAAGAGTAAGCCTGTTTTTAGGAGTCGGCCCCAGTGGGAGCGGCGACCTGGCAATTGACAACCCGTAGGATTGGTGCCTAGGACTTACGTGGCGCCAAGGTCTTTTTCGGCATGGCCGACCTCTATTTTTTAGGTAAAGAGTAAGCCTATTTTTGGGAGTCGGCCCTAGTGGGAGCGGCGACCTGGCAATTGACAACCCGTAGGTTGGGTCCCTAGGACTTACGTGGTGCCTAGATCTTTTTCTGTATGGCCGACCTCTATTTTTTAGGCAACGAGTAAGCCTGTTTTTGGGAGTCGGCCCCAGTGGGAGCGGCGACCTGGCAATTGACAACCGATAGGTTGGGTGCCTAGGACTTACGTGACGCCTAGGTCTTTTTCAGCATGGCCGACCTCTATTTTTTAGGCAAAGAGTAAGCCTGTCTTTTGGAGTCGGCCCCAGTGGGTGTGGCGACCCGGCTATGACGAAAGATGAGAGACGCCTTAATGTTATTCTGTTGTGGCGAGCAGATACGAATGTCTCCACTTGGCTTAACGAGGTTGGTCAATCCGATTCGACTTAACGTGCTGGGTGTGTCTTCTTAATTGAGCGAGTTAGATTGCCTATCATGGCTAGGAGAGAAGGGTTCCTTGACACGTTTTGACGAGAAGGGTTCCTTGACTCAGCTTAGCCGAAAGGGTCTCCTGAACTCAGATTCAACCAAGAGATTTTCCCGACTTGTCAAGTGAGATTGGGTTGATACAACTCACTTTTAGCAAGAAGGACGTTTTTCACCTGTCGGGGTGAATGACGTGCTGTCTATTAGCGACTAGGTCATTAAGACATTCCTTGCGCAATATAAGAGAGACAATTATAGTTAGGGGAAAAAGTCTATTTATATCAAAATATCATAAGTAAGATTTACAATACAAGAGTTATTGAAAGAACTTCCTAAGGTGCTCGATGTTCCACGGATGTTGTAGTATTCTTCCGTCTGGGCTTGCAAGCCGATAGGTACCTGGTCGCAATTCTTGAAGGACGGTGTATGGTCCTTCCCAATTAGGCGCCAACTTACCACGCTTGGTGTCCTTGTCGAACGCTGCTTTTCTGAGAACAAAATCGCCGACGCTAAACCTTCTTGGTCGGACTTTGCTATTTGTTTGGGTCGAAAGTTGTTTCCATTTGTAAAACTAGAGAAAATTACACTTTTGGTTCTCAGTTACAATGAAAATTAAATAACTCTCTCACAAACTCGAACAAAAGATACTACAAGTGTAGATCTCTTGTTTTTGTGGGACTTTGCCTCGCGTCGGATGCGAATCCGTGGACCACCGAAAATGATCGCCGAATCGACGGTTTAGTTAGTGCTTCGCGAAAGGAAACAAGAACTTCAGAAATATCTTAGCAAGGTAAGATATCTACTCTTCTCAAGAATAAGTCAAGGCTTAAACTCGAGGAATCTCCGCGGATCGTGGTTCTTGAACTCCTAAGCTTGGATTTATGATTTTTCCCTTCGATGGCCGACCTCCCGCCAAGTGGACGAGGGAGGGTATTTATAACCTTTGGGAAGCGTGCCCTCTGAAGAAACACAAGTGTCATAAGTGCCGAGATTTGCAAGAAGGGTACCGAAATGCCACAGAAAGTCGCTTCGCTAACCGGCGAGGTAGGCCGCCAGCCAGCAGGTAGCGGCCAGCCGCCGACAAGCGCAGGCAATGTCGCCCCTTCACCGCCGTAACGGTTTCGCTTTTTAGGCATGATTAAATGCCCTAGAATTACGCCAGTGGGCGATCTTCGCGGTAACCGCCATTAACGCAACCAACGCCTTCCGCTGATAAAGTCAAGGGCCCCACCAAAGATTGATTTAGACCCTTCGAGAGCTCATTTTAAGTATTCTCGGTGTCTCAGATTTGGCGAGACACAAGTAAGTGTCTCGCTAGTCGCGAGACACATCAAAGTGTCTCGCTAGTCGCGAGACACATCAAAGTGTCTCGCTAGTCGCGAGACACATCAAAGTGTCTCGCTAGTCGCGAGACACATCAAAGTGTCTCGCTAGTCGCGAGACACATCAAAGTGTCTCGCTAGTGGCGAGGCACACATAAGTGTCTCGCGATCAGAAGCGACACAATCTTCCCCGTGTTGGGCTTCTTGAGATTTCGACGACGTTGTCCTTCGATCTTCTCATGATTTAGTCATATTTGAAGTTCTTCAGCAATTTTTGATGCCTACACTATTGTAGTATCTGGCGACTCGTTGCCTGTTGGCAATTTGGTGGCACAATGCTTTTGCCCGTACTTCATCGACGAGGTCTAGTTCTACCCAAGTCTTGCGTAATTCACATCTTCGCCGGCGTCAGAGGGCGGATGGTGGATGCCAACTTCTACCGAGTCACCGCTCACTCGTAGGCCAACTTAAAGGGGTTTTACCAAGAGTTTTTGTGAGTCGTCCGCACGCACCATAAGATGCTTGGCAATTCTTCACCCACTTCCGATCGATTGTCTACTTTCTTCTTCAAGGCTTGGAGAATACACTTGTTAGCGGCTTCTGCTAGTCCAATGCATTTAGGGTGAGCTACCGAGGCGAACTTGAGTCGAATCCCCCATTCTTCACAAAAGTCTTGGAATCCCATGCTGGCGAATTAGGTGCCGTTGTCTGTGATGAACGAGCGGGGAACGCCGAACCGGCATACAATGGATTTTCAGGCAAAGCTAAAGATGTTGATTTCTCCAATCTTCGCTAGGGGTTCAGCTTCGATCCACTTGGTGATGTAATCGATAGCGACTATTAGGAACTTGCGTTGTCCTGGAGCAAGGGGGAGAGGTCCCAGTATGTCCAGGCCCCACTGGGTAAAAGGAATGGGGCTTGAGATGGGGGTCAACTCCGTGGCAGCAGCTTTCGGTATCTCGGCAAAAATCTGGCACTTCTTGCACTTTGAGACGAGCTTTTTAGAGTCGGCTATTACTGTGGGCCAGTAGTATCCTTGCCGAATGATTTTCTGAGTGAGCGTTCTTGCTCCTGGGTGATTTCCAAAGACACCTTTTCGATCACGAGGTAGCGGCGGCATTTCTTCGGCAGTTCTCGCCTCAAGAACGCCGCAGTAGAACTCCACTAGTTAAGAACCGATGAGAGGGTCCATCCAAAGATGGTTCTCGAATCAGCCGGTCTGCATGACATTCGAAGAGGCTTCTGTAATGCTGGGACATTTAAGTGTGTCGGTGTAGATGGGTCCTGAACTATTAGCTCCGCTGGTTCATGCAAGTTTCGACAAGGCGTCCGCTCGGGCATTGTGGGCACGAGGGACTTGAGCAATCTTGAAGTTGGCGAACTGAGCCAACAAATCCTTGACTATCTTCAAATACTGGGCCATCCTTTTGTCTCTGGCTGCATATTTACCGTTGACTTGATGGACTACAAGTTGAGAGCCGGCTAATATGTAGAGGCTTTCACTTTGATCGCTGTATGCTTTTAGACCGGCGATGAGTGTTGTGATTCGCCTCATTGTTTGAGGCCGGGAATTCAAAGGCGATGGATTGTTCAGCAACCGTGCCGTCTAGACTGTGCAAGACTATGCCTGCTCCTCTACCGGCTTCATTCGATGATCCATCCACCCTCAGCCGCCACCAAGAGGCAAACTCTAGTGAGTTGGACTCGGGAGTGGAGGATGCAGGGGGAGTTGCCGATTGTTTCTCTTTGCCTTCTTTTTCTGCTGGGGAGGACTGGTCTGTGGGTGGAAGTTCTGCTGGTTCACCATCTGGTGAGGTTGATTCGATGAGGAAGTCGGCTAAAGCTTGAGCTTTGATGGTGGTGCGTGGCTCAAACAGCACATCATATTCACTAAGCTCAATTGACCAAGCGACCATCCTTCCAGAGGTGGTCGGACTCTCCAAAGCTTTCTTCAAGGGTAGGCTTGTCCGTACAATGATGGAGTGTGCTTAAAAGTACGGACGAAGCCTACGAGCAGTTGTAATGAGGGCAAAGTATGCTTTTTCGACCAGAGGGTACTCAACTCTCCTATTCTGAGGATCCGGCTGACATAGTACACCGGCTTTTGAATATGGTTCTCCTCTCGAACTAAGACTCAGCTGACCGCCTCTGGGGAGATGGCTAAGTAGAGATACAGTGTTTCTCCTTCAACTGGTTGGCTCAACAGTGGCCTGGTGCTTACGTATGCTTTGAGCTTTTTAAAGGCGACGCAGCATTCCTCGGTCCACTCCAACTTCTTTTTGGGTTCTTTGGTTCCCCGGAGTATCTTCAAGAAAGGGAGGCTCCTCTCAGCTGACTTGGAGAGGAAACGTCCCAAGGCGGCTATCTTGCTGTTGAGCTTCTGGATGTCCTTCATGGTGCGTGGTTCAGGTAGTCGCTCGATAGCATCTATCATCTTCGGGTTGATCTCAACGCCTCGCTGGGTAATCATGAAACCTTGAAACTTTCCCGACTATACTCCAAAAGCGAATTTTGCCGGATTGAGCTTCATGCGGTAATGCCGAAGGGTGGAAAAAGTTTCTTCATAATCGGCTATGTGAGCAGCAGCTAACTTCGACTTTACCAGGATGTCGTCTACGTAAGATTCCACATTGCGGCCGATTTGAGACCTGAAAATCTTGTTCACAAGTCTCTGATAAGTGGCCCCAGCATTCTTGAGACCAAAGGGCATGACATTGTAGCAGAATGTTCCCTGGTCAGTGATAAAAGCTGTCTTCTCTTGATCATGCTTCGTCATGCGGATCTGGTTGTAGCCAGAAAAAGCGTCCAAAAAACTTAGCAGTTGATGTCCTGCACTTTCATCCACCAATTGATCAATGTGGGGGAGGGGGTAGCTGTCTTTGGGGCAAGCTTTGTTAAGGTCTGTAAAGTCCACACACATTCTCCACTTGCCATTGGCTTTCTTCACTAGCACCACATTGGCTAACCATTCGGGATATTGGACTTTCCGAATGAAGTCGACTTTCAAGAGCCGCTCGACTTCTTCACCGCGCCTTTGTCGCTCAGGCCTGCGTTCTTCTTCGCCGAACCGCTTGCTATGTCGGTCGACAGAGAGTTCATGGCAAATAACACCGGGAGAAATGCCTAGCATGTCTTCTGGCCCCCAGGCGAACACATCAAGGTTTGCTAGGAGGAAAGAAATTAGTGTTCCCCGTAGCGGCTCTGAAAGGTTTGAGCCGATCTTGATTGTCTTCTTGCCTTCGCCATCTACAGGGATTTCATGTAAGTCTTCAACCAGGATTTTCCTCTCTCGCCCCATCTTTTTCTCAAACTGTTGGCTAGTCTTCTCAATGGGCATGGCTGTGGATACCCCTTTCCCTTTAGTAGAGAGCACGTAGCAGGCTCTGGCATCCCGCTGGTTGCTCCTGACTATCCCGACTCCACCTGGTATTGGGAACTTGATCATCTGATGATAAGTGGACGGGATAGCCCGCAAGAGATGAAGGGACGTCCGGCCTAGAATGACGTTGTGTGCCAACTTGATGTCCATCACCACAAATTGGACGTTGACAGTCGACTGGCAGGGGGGATGTCCGACCGTTAGGGGGAGAGTGATCAATCCTTCTGGCAGTTGAGAATGCCCTGTGAAGCCGATGAGGGGACCTAGAGACGGTTGCATCTTTGTCTTGTCAATGCCCATGCGGTTGAATGCGTCCAAGAATAAGATAGCGACAGAACTCCCCATGTCTATCATGATTCTCTTCACTTCAAAGCCATCAATGTCGGCCGAGATGACAATGGGGTCGTCATGAGGCGTCTCAACCCCTTCTAAGTCGGCATCACTAAAAGAGATGGGCATATCCAATCGTAGCTTCTTGTCACAACTATTCACTCGCAAAGCATGCTTGGCATGTCTTTTGCGAGCATTATTGGACTCTCCTCCAAGAGTAGGGTCACCACTGATAGTGTTAATGACTCCCCGACTGCCTTGCCAAGCCTCTCGGTGGTCCGATGTAGGTCGAGGTCGAGGCGACCTAGAGCGGGACCTCCGATCGTCTCTCTTGGGAGGTGGGTCTCTCCTGATTAAGTTTTTTAAGAATCCCCTGTTGATGAGGTCCTCAATGTCTCTCTGTAGGACACGACAGTCACTAGTGTTATGGCCATGTTCTCTATGGTATCGACAGAACTATCGCTCATCCCTCCTACGAGGATCTAATCTCATCGGCGGTGGGGGAGTGGTAAGGAGTCCCTCCTTCTGGGCCCTATCAAGGGCCCCAGAGAGGGATGTGTTGAGGACCGTGAAAATTGGGGGAGGGGCATCGGTTCTTCTGTCATCCCTCCTGTCGAACCGGCCGTTCCGATTGTTGTTCTTAGGGAAGGAGTTCATTAGGGGATTGCTGGGCTCTTCTCTTCGAGGCGAATTTTGACTTGGCTTGGCTGGGAAGGCGGTCGGAGTCATAGCAGGGGCTACAGATGGAGTCACCAATAGGCCGGGAGTCACCGAGCCGATGCGGGCTGCTACCGAGGCCGACAGCTTGTTCGGTTGGATTTCGCTGCTTCTGCTGCTATCTTGTAAGCTTCGGCTTCTTCCATATTCATATAGGCATGTGCCTTAACCATCAGGTGCTCATAGCTCTTGATCGGCTTCTTGTTTAGGGCTTTGGACAGGTCGCCTAGTCGTAGTCCCGCCACTAGAGCCGCCATAGCCACTTTGTTCCCTGGATCTTCGACTTCTAATCTCTTTGCTTGGAATCTTTTAATGTAAGCTCGGAGATCCTCATCTGGCTCTTGCCTGGTTTGGATGAGTACACTGGGTGGTAGCTTGGGTTTGGAGTTAGCTAGGAAATGTTGGATGAACTTCCGGCTAAGCTCCTCAAAGCTTCCGATGGACTTCTTCTCCAAGGCGTTCCACCAAAGCTTGGTGCTACTGGTCAAGGTGACTGGGAAGCAGCGACAGATGGTCTCTTCTGGTACCTGCATCATGATCATAGTGTCGTGGTAGTTTTGCACATGCTCAGTTGGATCTCCTTCTCCTTTGTAGTTGTCCATCAGTGGCATCTTGAACTTCTCGGCTGGCGCCCTCATAATGTAGTCGGTGAAGGGAGTGTTTCCTACGATGGCATCAGTAACAGGTCGATACACTTGATCATAGCCGCCTGTCGGTTGATGGGCTGAGGGAGCTGGGGCGGCGCATCCTGAGCGTGGAGGCCTCAGAGCTTCGACGTCTGGTTCCTTCTCATGACGACTGGGGCCGGGGCTTTCGTCAGTAACATCATAGATTTGAGGGCGGCGTCTTGGGTTAGTCTTGCGAAGTCGGGTTGTCTACTGCGGTTGAGAAGCGCTCTTGCTGTTGTCTTCTTAGCTTGGAAATGAGAGGAGTTTCAGGAATCGGTACTTGCTGTACGGCGAGCTGATGGACGCCATGAGCGGTAGAATGACGGTTGGCGGAGGGTTGGACAGCAGCCAAAGTGGTTTGCTGTGCTGCGGGAGTAGGGAAACAGTTGAAGAGCTCGTCGGCAAAGGCTTTGAGCTGGGCTTGCATGGTTTGGGTGATCTTCTCGGTGGATTCCTGGAGCTGGGCTTGAGTAACGTAGCCCAAGGGTAGGTTCCCCATCTTGGTAAGATCATCACCTCTGGACAAGGTTGCTAGAAAAAGAAAAGAGGCCCCACGGTGGGCGCCAAAATGTTGACGTATGAAATCACATAGTCACTAAACTCTGCTTGGTTAGTTTTTTAATTGAATGGGGGCCGCCTTCCCTTCTAATATCCGGTGATTGTGTCAGGCTGGAAGCTCACCTATGGCAAAGAAAGGACCTGTGAAAGGGTGGAGTTGGGATCTCCGGTGGTCCTTCCGACGGTCAAGTCAGTATATGAAGAAGATGATAAAGTGAAGGAGCAGGAATTCACAGAGAAAAAGAGATTACCCTTGGTTCTTTGATCAGTTTGCTATTTATACCTAGGGTAGGAGGGTATTTTCGTCTATTCAACTGGTGAGAAAACTAATAATCGAGTCAGCCCGTCCTTCCACGTGTTGATTGACGATTAGACAGATGTCTTTTACTATCGGCTGCGGTGGCCTTGCCTTTATAGGTGTCAAGCGTTGGGGTGACTTAAGAGTTAGGGTTGTTACTTCGTCATTAATGAGTTCATTCATGAGATGGGATCGGCGATGTCCGCAGCCGGATTAGTCCGAGGTGCCTTAAATACTGTGAGAGATGGAGATATTAAGGGGCTGACAATGCATTTAATGAGATATTGACGCGTTTTCAGGATCAGATTTCTTGTAACCGTCGTTTAGGTTGAGGGAGCCATCTTGGGTGAAGAAGAGGGGAGTTGAGGCTAGAGGTCGTCCACGAAGATAGATAGCTGAAGGGACGACCAACACCGCCTTTCGCATCGTCCACGAAGATAGATAGCTGAAGGGACGACCAACACTGCCTTTCGCGTCGTCCACGAAGATAGATAGTTGAAGGGACGACTAACACCGCCTTTCACATCGCCCACGAAGATGGATAGCTGAAGGGATGACTAACACCGCCTTTCGCGTCGTCCATGAAGTTAGCCGATCAATTTGGATGGTCGGACCATGTAGAGGAAGCGACTCATTCATTCGGCTCGGCCGACAAGTTTGGATTGCCTAAAGCGTATGGGGTTTTCTCTTCTAATCAGGAGTTAGCGGTTATGACCATAACAACCATGTACACATCATAATACTCATATACTTCATGCAGTGATAATCAAACAAAATTAAGATATATGCAATCCCAGATATGCATATAGATGAGAAAAAAGAAACAATAAAATCAAATATAATGTCTTATAAAATCGTCATCCGTATTAACCTAAGTGTCTGTGGTCTTAAGTAAAAATCATCATTAAAGACGTAGCCCCTAAGGCTCAAGTGTGCTGCAACAGCCACTTCTCAGCTATTCTCTTTATCAGTAGATCCTCTTTCAATGAACTTATAGGGATACACTTAGCGCAACCTCCTCCTTCTCTCAGCTATTAATGGAATAGTATCTGATCTAAATTTTATTCGATTTCCCAAACTAATTTGGGCCTATTGTCGAACCATCAGTCGACATGCTTTTACGATAGACAAATACATCATCCTCTACATGTCGCACTATAGTTAAATTCTCCAAGAATTTGCACAACTAGGCTGCATCCAATGTATATAGCGCCAGATATTCCGCTCCAAGTGGAAAATGGCTATACACTACTAGTCCTTACTATTCTAAAAATGACACCGTGTCATTCAGTAACAGAGCATAACTAGACATTAATGCTCGTCCATCTAGATTATCAGCCCAGTCGACATCTGAATATCACTATCGGTGAGAATTCGTACTGTCATAGCATAATACATAAAGTGCAGTCAGAATCAAATAACTGAGGACCCTTTTGACTCATCCCAGTGAGTCGTATCAAAATTGGACCAATGCTCTGTATTAGTCCTACCGCAGAGGATGTGTCAATCATTGTACACGTACAAGACTATCGACTACACTCCTTTCAAGGAATTCTTAGTATTAGCTTCTTTTCTGCTTTTATGTTGGGCTCTATACTTAGAGCATGACTCTTAGCAATTGTAGTCCCACTGGCCTCCATGTTGTACCCAGTCAGCAAGTTGTCATCTATATATAATGATAGAATCTCAAACTTCTATCAGCTTAGTATAGGTGGACCTAACCTTCCTGATCAATTGTCTAAAAACCATAACGTAGCACAGTCCAAGAGGATCAAAATCACTACACGCTAAAAAAATATTTCAGGCCAACGGTAGGATCCTTTAACTTGTACACTTGTCCTCAAGTCCCTTGGCTATGAAACATCTGGTTATCCACATAGATCATTTTTTCCAGTTCTCACATAAATGCTATCTCAATGTCCATCTGGACTAGTTCAAGATCCATTTGTGCTACAAGAGTCATATCGTGTGAATAGAGCATATTCTCACCATTGGAGAAAACGTCTCTTTCAGTAGTCCACCTTACTATGTAGGTGTACGCCTTCACCATCAAGCATGCCCTGCATTGCTTGAACGTCCTATCGATCTCGTATGAACCCAAATCTTAACCTATTTCTGCTTTATATAAGAAATCCTCCCCAAGGAACTCAATATACCACAACTTTTTCCGTCACAATCTCATCATATTGCTCACATGTAAACACAACTAGAGAGGGTCTAAAATAGTGTATGAAAATAAACCTTGACATTCTAGGGTGTAAATTTCTCGTCCAATAAAAAGTAGTGTCTAAAAGCAACACTCTCTCATGGACGTAGTGATCCAACACTAGCCCTCGGTCATCCATGACCAGTAGGGTATTGACTGTATCGATCTCAAAGGTACACGGTTCAGAAAATATGTCGCTATCAATAGCACATCTCCCCAAGACCTAATGGGTAGCTATTCTGAACCATATCTAGCAGAGTTATAATTTTCATTTCTGCAACATCATTTTATAGCAGAATATAGGATATCGTCAAATGTATGACTTTTACTTTATCTTTACATAGTTCAACTGAATTTTCAAGATAGATACTCTCTCACGATTAGTGTGCAAAGCCCTAATACTTTTGCTTAACTGATTATCCATCTTACTAATTTAGCGCTTGAAACAAATTTAAGCACTCAACTAGGCAAGAAATCAGATACACATGATCGTAAATAGAGTAATAGCCTATAAATATGAGAAATTAATGTGCTCCAATTTGTACTTTCATTAATATCGGTCTGCATATACCAGAGTGAACACATTGCAATTTGAGGTGCTCATAGCCTTTCCAAATGACCTTTTAGTGATTTTATCCACGAGATCATACTCGTAGAAGGACAAATACCTTAGTACATATACCAAGGAGGCGACCCCTAGTGAGCCTTCACGTGTCCTCTTATGTGACTTAGTTTACTAGACCATAAATTAGATCCAATCTTAATTTACAGGATAATACAAAATAGATGATAACCCAATTATCCATTAATAAGTCACATTCTAGAATCATCTAAATGATTAGCTTGGCTTACATAAGCAGAGAAATCTTGAAGCAAATCTACTTAAGTTACTCGCAATGGGAAACCAACTAGAATCCCACAAGCCTAACTACTGAGAGACGATTCATTACTCTTAGTGAGAGCATTCTAAAAATCTATTTGCTCCTTAAACTCAAAGGAGACCTCTATGCATTAGTGCCCAACACTATTACATAATCCCCAGTTAGATCTTTTTACTCTCATTCAGGATCTAATACTGCCTCTACCCTGCAAATGCAATCAGCGAGTCTCGAGTTTTTCTCGGTTGTGCACCTTCATGTGCGAAAAGATCGTCTTGTTTGGAGTGAGATCAATTGATTTTTCTCTTATTAGTTGCACTTTTTGGCTTTTAATTGGCTTCTTTTATTTCAGAACCTATTCCAAAAAATCTCCCGGTGAACCCATTGCAACTAGGCTCTCCGCCTTGTGCCTCGGTCAACTTCCAAAGCCGAAGTAGAAATTTTAGTCTTGAACACTCCCTGGTGTTTAGACTCCAACTTCACTTTTATTTGCACGTCCCTGGATGTCTCGCATCTGCAACGTGCAATGAAAGTAGCAAATAGCTATCCTGGAGTTATGTAGCCTAGATAACTGCCCGAATCTACCGCTTCTAACTGGACACACAGTTTCACCTTTCTCATGATCCCTGATTATAGAGGTCATCATACGAAGGTGAAATCGATGTTCTGCTCAACAGTTATCTTGTTTGAATCCAACTTAACAATAAGAACATGGATCCTCATTAAAGAGACTAATTCGAATCTCGCATTAAGAGCATCCTGGAAGCTCTTTGCATTCAGATTATCCTCATACTTCCCAATAAGATTGCTCCTCTTTGCAGTCCACCTGGTGAACCACATCGAACAATCCTATTATTGCTAGATCTTGTACTGACCGGCCTCAAATCTTTGAGTCCGAGTTGAACTGTGTTCCGACTTGGATATTACCGCCTCACTACTCGCCAAAATCTCCTACTCTCAGGAGAAAATGGATCTCCGACAAAAACTATATCAAACTACTCACTCCTATACTGATGTCAGAATAACTATTTTGGTACCTTAAGAGAAGAATTAATACACTCTACTTGCGGATACGTTAAGATTATTAACATTTACATGGGGTATTATTCTTCCCTGAAGAACATTCCATCTCATTAAGCCCTTTATATCGATAATAAAATTACATCGCAAACAAAGAGAAGAAGGCCTAAGGCTCCAACCACAATGTTCAAAGATATAATTTTGAAATAGTTATAAATTTTTAAAAATGGAATATTAGATTTCATAAAGATAGACTAGATTGGATAATTAAATCACAGTGTCATCTCTATCTAAAATCTTCCACTTAAAATTATTTATTTATATATTCTAGTATGTGTTTGAATATGCAGCATGACAAACATAAATAAATAGTTTTACTTTTACATTTAACTACCTAATTTCTCTTGTTAATTTTATTAGGATTTTTGTTTCTCGTAAAATTGGTATGCACGCTAAGAACTCCCATTGGAACTGCTACCCATCAAAATCTCCAATATTTTATTAGAATTTTATAATTAAAATTTTGATGTATTAAAATAATTTTCCTAAAATTCTAAAGTTCAACAAAATTAATTTTCTAAATCCAAAACAACTCTATTATGAAATCTAGACTGCCCCACATCAAAAATTTCAAAACTGCTAAAGAAAAGATAATTAACTATTTTGGAAATTTTATAAAATTGTTTTAGATATTTTTATTATTTTAAAAAAAATTTCTAATTAAAAATAAATTTCTGGATATTTTAGAAATTAAAAAAGGGAAATTAAAAAACCACATTTACAGACTTGCCCATAGGGTTTAAGAAACCCTAGGGGCAGATTTAAGAGGATGCGGCGGAGGCGCCGCCGCCTGAGTGCCACCGACCCGAGGTCGGGTTCGGCCGGCCGGCCCGGCTGCCTCGGCCGCGACGCAGTGGCTCAGTCACTGCCGCCTCGGCCCGACATTTTTTCATTTCTTTCAAGAAAAGCATCGCCAAGCAGCGCCGAGTGCCGATGGGGGTGGCGGGCCTCAAGGCCCAAATACGGAGTCAGCCCACCTTTGATTTTGCCGTCGGTGCCCACAGGCGGCGGGATAGGGGCTTTACCCATTTTAAAAAAGACACCGTTGTCGGTGGTAGTTTGGGAGGATTGCCTCCGGCGCCTAATGTCGGAGCCTCCTCGGTCGGCTCCTGCGAGCGATGAGCGCCCCAAGCGCCGGCGGCTGATCCGACCTAGGGTTAAATTTTTTTTAATTTTTGATTTTTTTAAGGAATTCAAAAAAAGGTTTTTAAAATTAAAAAAATATTTTTAGATCTCAAATTGTTTTAATAAATCTCTGATTTATTAAAATTGTCCACTAGTTCATAAAGGTTGAATTTTTACTGTAGATCTGACATCCCAAATGTCAAAAATTAGATTTTTACACCAAAACTTTAATTTTTTCAATTAAAAATAAAAATTTAATAATAAATAAAATCCTAATTTTCTTTTCCAGAGATGAAGATCACCATCAAGAAACTTCAGATCTAATCTAAACAAACACCAGATGCAAGCAGATCTAACCCTAAAACAAGAAGCTCAAACTTCACCCTAATCTCGCTCTGATACCAATGTAAACCATTCATATATACGAATATATAAATCTCTTGTTTGGAGATTACCTTTCCAGGATCTTTGGAAGGATCGCCACGTATCTAATCTTGATCTTTGGACAACAGCTAGAGGGCGACCACACTGATACGGCGAGAAGCCCCCCCTACAAATCACCCCGCGACTAATGCATAAATCATAGGATTGATGAAGCGGAAGAAGATGATAGTAGTATATGTTTTCTCTCTCTATGTCACTCTTTTTAATCTCTATATAAGTACATATATATAGATTAGAGAATAAAACCCTAACCCTTTAGGATTAGGAACCGGTTCACTAGAGAACTGATTTCAGTCCACTTAGGATCCACCCACTCAATTGGACTGACACCACCAGTTACTAACTTGTAGTCTGGAGTTAGAACAGCCAGAAGAGAAGCCCATCGCACAGAATTGAGCAACAACAACTCGACTGGGCGGCAGCCAGCTGGTATGATGGCCCGCCGGCTGACATTCGGCTGAGATCGGTTCGACAAAACCTCAAGTTTCTAAGTCTTTGTTAGAGCTGGCTGGTTCTATCCATCAGGCGGCTGTTTAGCTTTTTTATCCTGCTAAATTTGTATTTTTAGCCTATTGATCTTTAATTCCAGCCTGCTTAGTTAACCCTAAAGATTAGTTAACCTTTGTTAAGTAGTTTGATCTGGTTGAGCTAAATCATGAGCCAACTGATAGGATATTTTTAGCCTATAAGCATTAATTTCGGCAGACTTTTGCCATGAGATTTGATAGTGTACTTAGTTGTCCTTAATGACCGTTACACTATTTCTTTAGGTGTTTTATCCGCCCTTAAATTTGTTAAGGGTGTTTCGAAGTCTTTTGAGTTACATGGACATGAAACTCTCACAAATGAGTTTTTTCTTTTAACATTACAAGCTCATATATGCTTCTGTTTAGCTAAATCAAAATGTGTTGAATTGTATTTGAACTTGTACTCATAACTTTAAAATAATATCACCGGTTGAGCTATATAATTTATCAAAATATGGATCAATTATTAATTTAATCTCTAATTAGAGTTCTTTATTCACTATCACCTTTATGTTGCATGTTTAGTGACTGTTTTACGTAAATCCTCTATTTCACTCAACCTTGTGTTTGTTTAATAACCAACTTGGTTTTTACATTATTACTATTTCATAAGTGTCCAATTATATCCATCAAGACATGACACTCATTCTTAATGAGAGTTCTTTATTATTATTGTGCACTTTTTATTATTTTATATTTTTAATTAGAGTGTATCACCTGTATGGGATCTCGGTCACAAATGTTGTGCATTCATCACTCATTAGATTAATGGAGACCTAGGCGCTTGTTTAGGCTTACCGATATAGATTATTTTTATAGGATCATCACGCCTTTCTTGATCAACGGCTAGAGGGCGACCACAATGTACAAACGGCGAGAAGCCCCCGCATCTCACCTCGCGACTATCGCATAAAGAATGAATTCGAATGGAGAAGGAGATGACGGCTATATAAAGGTTTATGGTGTATATGCCCCTTAATTTCATGAAAACCCCTATATCTCTATATATATAAGGGCTTAGAGGTAGAATCCTACACTCATTAGAATTATGAATATCTTATCTCTAAGATAAGATATTATCCACCCACTTACTTGGGTGTCTATCTCATAACCATAACCAACATACTCCCACTCACACAAATGAGTAGGTACCATTCACTGCCCCCTGAGTCGACTTCCTGAGTTGTTGATTCCCCAAGTCAAAGTCTCCCTGAGAATCTCATTCCTTTTCAAATCCATATACAAATATTATTAGTGTGGCGTGGATTGTTGAGAACCTGCAAACGGGTAGTCTTGCAGCCAGATCCGTTAGGACCAGCACAAGGATCTCCCTAAAATAAAAACACATAATAAATACTATAAGTATACGGTATCTCATACCCTAGATTTGATCATGCATGTCTGCTGAAGTACCTTCGATGCCTCGAAGAAGCGTACATGAACGCAACAACCTTTTCTTGATTCACAGCACTCTTAGATCCTATTCCCAATATAAATAAGAGTTGGCCAAGTGATGTAACCAGGAGACATGTCAATTGTTCTTCCTCTAGCTCTGAATAGTTGAGTGTGTTAATCACCCGCTTTTCTGACATTACCCCATATGTGTGGTATAGTCTCATCGCAGTAGGAAGCTGTAGTCAAAGTAGCAGATGCTCATAACTGCTTTCCAAGATAGCCCAGTATCTCTACAAGTATAGTGACTGCTCTCCATCACTAGTGGTCGTCAATAAGGGCTCACACAGCAAGGGAGCAGAGATTTATCCCTAAACCTCCTTATATCCGGTCTAAGCATACATCATATGGCAATGTGCTAGAGTATTACTTCTCTCTCCCTAAGAGCATATGTCATCAAATAAATACCATACAGACACAAGTTCTATCATCCCGTGATGAACTTGTCTAGTCATACTGCCCTGCGATATGCCTGGGATCTCTCAACAAGCTCGCATCTTGTGCGCTAAGTCAAACCCCAAGTCTGGCTGATAGTAAGCAGGTAAAGTGGACGTGAACTTTTCCATTTTGGGTCACTTCAACATATAGGCATACAACAACCTCATTCTGACCAAGTCAAGGTGACCATTAAAGTGCTCCCACTGTCATCATACCCAGTAATACAATAGCGTTATCATTGCTCCATGCTAAATGAATCCAGCACTCAGTCTTAGCTTCGGCAACTGCCATAGCTCCAAAGGGGATCTCTTATGTGATAAGAGCTCCTACCTGCTGATGTAACTTTCTAATAGTGCACCAAGTGCCCTATATGTACCCTGTACATATCATATACAAGTATACTCCATGTCAAAATAGTCAAACAATAATAAGATATAGGTAATGCTACATATGCATATAGTTTTGAGGAGATAAATATAATGTCTATAAAGCTGCCATTCATAATATCCTAAGTATTTGAGGTCTCAAACTTCGTCACTAAAGACATGGCCAATAAGGCTCAAGTGTGTTGCACTAGTCTCTTCTCGGCTGTTCCCTTTATCAGTAGATCTATGATCATCTGAGTCATAGGGATACACTCAACATGACCTCTTCCTTCTCTTAGTTCTTAATAAAATGGTACTCTATCCAGGTTTTATTTAATTTTCTAAATTAATTTTGATCTTTCGTATAGTTGACATGCTATCACAATAGAGAATCACATCATTCTCTGCATGTCGAGCTATAGCCAGATTCTCTAAGAATCTACATAACGAGACTGCCTCCATTGCTATCATTTATATCGCCGCATACTACGCTCTAGTGGAAAAAGCTATACACTACTACTTCTTACTATTCTATGAAATGGCCTCGACATTCACTAAGAAAATATGGCCAATAGTTGACAGTCGCTCATCCAGATCTTCGGCCCAGTTGGCATCTGAATCTCCATAGGCAAGTCTATCATAGCACAGTGCATAAAATGTATTCCAATCCTCTTGACTCATCCTAGTGAGTCATTAGGATTGGACCAATGTCTACTCATCAGTTCTGCTATAAAGGATATGTCGGGTCGTGTATGCTTACATGAGTATCGACTACACTCCTTGAAGGGATTCTTAGAACTAGCTTCTTCTCTGCTTTCATGTCAGGACATTGCTCTATACTTAGATCATAACTCTTAGCAATTGGAGTCCCACTAGTCTCCATGCTGCACCCAATCAGCACTATACCAATGATATACATCGATAGATCTCAAACTCTTATCAGCTTTATGTAGGTAGACATGATTGTCTTCATCGATCATTATGAAACCATAGCCTAGTATGGTGTAATGTAATCAAAAATACTACACACTAGAATATTGTTTCAAGTCATAGGTAGAGCTCTTTAACTTGGGCTACTCAAGTCCCATGGCTTTGAAACACCTTAGTCGATCAAGAAAGATCTCCTATTCGAGTTCTCCTAGAGAAAAGTTGTCTCTGAATCCATTAGACTAGTTCAAGATCCATATCTGCTACAAGAGTCAATATTATGTAGAGTCGATTCTCACCACCGGAGAAAACGACTCCTTATAGTTCACCTTTCAACTTTAGGTGTACTGTTTCGCCACCAAGCGTGTCATGCATCGCTTGATTATCTCATCCTACTTGATCTTAAAAACCTATTTGTTCTCAATGGTCTGTCATTCAGCTAGAAGATCCATCGAGTCCCTGACTTGATTCTTCCTCATGAACTCAAGCTGCCCATCAGTTCCTGCTTTCCTCTCTTTCGAAGCAGACCGTGAAATAGTATCCTCACATGACTCGAGCTCAGCAATAACATGCACAACCATGAACATTTCTCCATTGGTTTCAAAATATTATCTAGATACTAGTCCGTAGAATGATCCCCAAGGCGTTGAGATTCAATATATGCTTCCAAGTCATCTAAAAATATCTTGCTCCCGCTGTCCTCAGCTGGTAGAGGAACCATCCTCTTCCATCACTGGCTTTATGACAGTCTCTTCGATCTCATATGAACCCAAATCCTGACATATTTCTTTTTTGTATGGGAAATCCTTCTTGAGGCACTCAATATCCCTCAACTCCTGCAGTCACGGTCCCATAGTAGTGCTCACATGTAAACACATCCCATAAAGTATATGAAATTAGTGTATAAACATACACTTCTTCCCTCTGGGATCCAACTTCTCATACCAATGAGAAGCAGTGGTTTTGTGTAAGCAATGCACCCTCTTGGACGTATTGATACAACATTGACCTTTGGCTATCTATAACTCATAGGGTGTCGATTGTACCAATCTAGAAGGTAGACGGTTCAGAACATATACAGCAATCAATGGCATATCTCCCCAAAAACAAATGGGTAGATATTCTGAACCACATCTAGTAGAGTCATATTCCTCACTTCCGCAACACCATTTTGATGCAGAATATAAGTTATTTATCAGCTATTGAATTTTCTCTTTTCTTGACATAGTTTCCTAAACTAGCTAGAAAGCTACTCTATCGTGATTACTGTGAAAGCTCTAGTACTTTTACTTAATTGATTATCCATCTTACTAATTTAGTGCTTGTTAAACAAATCTAAGCCCTCAACTACACGCAAAATCAAATACACATTACCGCAGATAGAGTAATAATCTATTAATGTGAGGAAATATGGTACTTCACTTTGTGCCTTCATAAATATCAATATGTATGTATAAGAGTGTATTAATTGCTATGGATTTGTTCTTGACCTTGCCCAAAAATTTCCTAGTGATTGTACCAGTGAGACTATACTCGTAGGTAGACAGATACATCTTGGTACACGTACTTAGGAGGTTGCCTCTGGCGAGCCTACATGTATCCTCCAATATGCCGTAGTCTATAATGCCATAAATTACATCCAATCTTAATTCACGCTACAATACAAAGTAGAAGATAAACCCGATTACCTTATAATCAGTCACATTCTAAAATTAACTAAGAGATTAACTTGATGTCCTATGTGAAGTAGAGAATCCAAGAAGTAAATCTATATAAGTCACCCACATATGAAAAACTAACATGAATCCCACAAGCCTAACTACCGAGAGAGGAGTCCTCAGTTATAATGGGAATATTACAACATCTATTTATTTCCTGAACTCAGAGAAAACCTTTATGCATCGGTGCCCAGCACCATTACATATTATTCTCCATTTAAATCTTTATACTCCCATTCAGAATCTTCTGGAACTAACGAACCCGTCATTGCCCTGCAAATGTAATCCTTGTGCATTGGGTATTTAGCTACCAAAGCCGAAGTAGACATGTTAGCCTTGAACACCCACCCTGATATTTAGATTCTAGCTTCACTTTTATTTGCACATCTCTTGATGTTGTCGCATCTACAACGTACAATAAAAGTAGCACATCTCTTTCTAAGAGTTAAGGAAAGCCTACTGACCACTAGGAGATATTGCGTTTAGCTTAATGCAATTCAAGCTAACTAGGAGATATTGCTTTTAGCTTAATGCAATTCAAGCTATCTCATAATTCATGATCACAAAGTCATCATCCAAAGTTGAGTTTGATGTTCTGCCTAGCAGTCATCTAATTTGAATCTAACTTAAAAATAAGAACCCGGATCATCATCGAGGAGACAATAACCAAATCTCGCATTGAGAGCGTCTCACAAGCTCTTTGCATTCAGATAATCTTTGTACTCCTCAATAAGATCACTTCTCTTAGCAGTCCATCCAATGAACTACTTAAACAGTCTTTTCACGTCAAGATCTTGTACTGATCGGCCTCATATCTTTAGGTCCAAGTTGAACCCTGTTCAGACTCGAACATTACCACCTCAATACTCGCCAAAATCTCCTGCACTCAGAAGAAAGTGGGTCTTTTGATAAAAGTATCTCCTAGAATAACATCAAAATAATTATATGGTACCTTTATAAGAGAAGGATTAAGACACTCAATTACAGACATGTTAAGATTATAGACATTTAAATTAAGTAGTGTTCTTCCCGGAAGAACATTCCCTCTCATCAAGTTTTTTATAGTGATAATAAACTTACATCCCAAACAGAGAGAAGAAGGCCTAGGCCCCCAACCACAATGTTCAAAGATATAATTTTTACAATCGTTATAATTTTTTTGAAAATGGAATATAAGGTTTTATGGAGATATACTTGATTGGATAGTTATATCATAGTACAATCTCTACACGAAATCTCCCACTTGAATTGATTTGTTTATTTTTTGGTAAGCGTTTGAACATGCGTCATGACAAACCTAAATAAGAAATTTCATAATTTTTATTTAACTACCCTATTTAATCTTATCGGTTTTATTAGGGTATTTCATTTCTCGTGAAATTGGTATGACTTCCATCACAAGTCACCAAGACTTACTAGAATTTTTATAAATCAATTTTGGTACTTAAAATAATTTTTCTAAACTTTTAAAGTTTAAAAATTATATTTAGGAAAAATCCACAAACTCTTAATTATAAAACTTAGTGGACCCATATCAAAATTTTCCAAAATTTCTAAAATACTTCTAAAAAATTTTGAAAATAAAAAATATTTTTCTATAATTTTCTAAAAGTTCTTAAGAATTTTTACTATTTTCTAAATAATTTTCCAAGTTTCCAAATAATTAATAATAATAATACTTTATATCTAAAAAATTCCAAATAAATTAATTATTTATCTAGAATTTTGAAATTTCAAGATGTGTTAAATTAATTTTTGAATAAAAAGAATTTTCTAAATAAATTAAAAAACGAATTTATTTGCAAAAGTTCCCCTAGGGTTTGAAAACCCTAGAGGTCTAATCATGAGCAAGAGGAGGCAGCAGTGGCACCTAATAGCACCGCCTCAACTCCCCACTGACCTCGCGTGTGGGTATATCATCGGTGGCGCCTTGCGCTGTCGCCCGCATCGACCCTCCCTCCTATTTTATTGTTGAGCAGCCTCGGTCGCCGGCATGAGACAAAATTACTCTGTCACTGAGAAAGAGTTTTTAGCTGTAGTCTTTGCCTTAGAGAAATTCATGTCCTATCTCATCGGGTCTTTGACCAAAGTCTTCACTGATCACGCCGCACTTAAGTATCTTTTGACCAAGAAAGATGCCAAAGCACGGCTCATTAGATGGATCCTCCTGCTGCAAGAGTTTGATATCTAAATTCTTGACAGAAAAGGAGTAGAAAAACCCGTAGCAGATCATCTTTCTAGACTTAATTACGAATGCACCAACATCAAATGTCCCAATCAATGAGCATTTTCCAGACGAACAACTCCTACAAATCCAATCTGTTCTGTGGTTTGCAGATATTTTAAACTACTTAGTCACAAAACAGATCCCTTCTCATTGGTCTAAACAGGATAGATCCCGTTTCCTCTCCCAGATGAAATACTTCTATTGGAATGATCCATATCTGTTTAAGTATTGCCCTGATCAGATCTTTAGGAGGTGTATTCCAAGTGAAGAGACTAGGAGTGTTTCATCTTTCTGTCACGAGCAAGCGTGTGGGGGCCACTTTGGCCCAAGAAAAATAGCTGAGAAAATTCTCCGGTGTGGGCTATATTGGCCCGTTCAAAGACTCTTATGAGTTTTGCAAAACCTGTAACCGTTGTCAACTCTTAGGAAAAATCACTAGAAGAAATATGATACACTTACAACCCATTTTAGCTGTTGAGCTTTTTGATTTGTGGGGTATAGATTTCATGGGACCATTTCCAAATTCTTTTGGAAATATCTACATTCTAGTAGCTGTAGAGTACATGTCGAAATGGGTTGAAGCGGTTGCTTGCAAGACTAATGACAACAAGGTTGTTGTCAAGTTTCTGAAGGAGAATGTTTTTGCCCGGTTTGGAGTGCCCCGAGCAATCATTAGCGACAACGGTACACACTTTTGTAACCGTTCTTTTGAGGCTTTGATGAGGAAATGTTCGATCACACATAAATGATCGACTCCTTATCACCCCGAAACCAGTGGTCAAGTATAGGTCACGAACAGGCAAATCAAACAAATCTTGAAAAAAACCATTAATCATAATAGAAAAGATTGGTCTGTTAAATTGTGTGATGCTCTATGGGCATACCGTACAACCTTCAAAACAAATTTGGAGATGTCACCGTACATAATTGTGTTTGGAAAAGCTTGTCAATTACCCGTTGAGCTAGAACACCGAGCGATGTGGGCTATTAAACAGTTGAATCTCGATTTAGACTCGGCAGGAAACACAAGAATCCTCCAATTGAATGTGTTAGAAGAAATTCAAAATGATGCGTATATAAACTCAAAAATTTACAAAGAGAAAACCAAGATTTTTTATGATAATTCAATTTTACGGAAGAATTTCACACCGGGACAAAACATTTTACTCTACAATTCAAGATTGCATCTTTTTCCCAGAAAATTGAGATCAAGATGGACGGGTCCGTATTTTGTTAATCAAGTTTGCTCACATGGGGCTATCGAGATAGAAAATCTTAAAAATGGTCATATTCTCAAAGTTAACGGTCAACGTTTAAAACCATTTTTAGAATTTTCTACGCTCGAAAAAGAGGAGGTGTTGGTTCTTCATGAACCACACTATTTGTAAAAAATAAAATAAAAATAAAACAAAAAAAGAGAAAAATTTCATATACTCATTTAGTTAGCACTCATAAAAAAATAAAAAATAAAAGAAAAAGGGGTACTTATACATTTTGGCCCACTAATAGAAGCTCTTTAAATTAAAAAAAAAGAATAATAAATAATTATATATATATATATATATATATATATATATATATATATATATATATATATATATATATATATATATATATATATATATATATATATATATATATATATATTTCTTTTCAGAAGCCAAGCCCACTAGGCTAAGTTAATTTAAAATAAAACAAAAAAGAGAAAAATTTCATATACTCATTTAGTTAGCACTCATAAAAAAATAAAACAAAAAAAAGAAAGAAACCAAATTGTTCAAAGCCCATTTCACCAAATTCAAATTTATATATATATATATATATATATATATATATATATATATATATATATATATATATATATATATATATAGTTCGAAACCATTATGGCCCAAGCCCAGATAAAAAAAAATTGAATAGCGCCTTTGGGCCATTTGGCCCAAAACGCAGTAGGTATCGATGCAGGTATCGATACCCATATCGATACCCGCATCGATACTATGGGACGAACAGCCTCAAAACCCGAGCCTATTCTTCTTCTTCCTCTGTTTTCTTTCATCCCCCTCAACCCAAAACCCCTTCTCTCCTCAAACCCGCTTTTAGCCCTCTCTACACAAGGTCAAGGCAATTTTAGGGGCGTTTTTTTAGTTTTCCTCCTCACCAAGGTATAATTCTCCTCTTGATCTTGTAATTTCAAATTTTCTTTGTTGTAAAATTGGGTAATTGGGTTGATCTCCTGGTTGAATCATAGGGAAATTGAATTATTATCATCTTTATGCAATGATTCATGGCAGAAATTGTTCACATTGTCAAGTTGTTTCATAATTTTGATTTTAGGGATGTTAGTAATTTCAAATTTGTTAAAAAAATAATAAATAAATAAATAAAATAAAATAAAAGGAGAGGAAAATTTTGTTAGCTTACTCTTTCAACAAGTATTATTCATGAATGAAGTTATCAAAAGTTTAAATTTTGTTGGTAGAAATGATAATTTCTAGGGTTTATGAAAAAAATCACCATCAAACCCTAGAACTTCATTCTTTGTGTCACAAATCAAAATTTTTGATAACTTGATATTACCTCATGTTGAAAAGATAAAAAAGGGGTAGGGTTTATGTTGAAAAGAATTTAAAAAATAATAATAATATATATATATATATTTTTTCGTAGATGCCTAATAGAAAAAGATCTCGAGCGGGATCATCATCCTCTCCACTACAATCAGATGACGATATTGATAGATCCACACTCTTGGCTAGGATTGTCAGTCTAAACATACATTTTGAGTGAGGGTTTAAAATCAGTGCACTTCAGACATATAAATCTACTCTTGATATGATGACCGAAGTGGGACTTAGGAGCATGATGGAAAAACCCTTAACTAGAGCCAATATTTCCCTAGTTCGTGAATTTTATGCTGGATGGGAAATTGATCCAGATAAAGAATTTTTAGCCTTTTCTACAATTAGGGATGTTAGGGTAACCGTTGACCTTCCCACACTTAGAGATATTCTTGGACTTGAGGAGCCACCGGCTGATGTACCCGATTACTTTCAGTTAGCTTCTACCTTACAACCCGGTACACCAGAATGTAAGGAGATGTCCATGTTTTTGTGTGGGAAGATATTCACATCCAGCTTCGGTTCAGGAAATCTTAAGCCGGAATATAGATTAATCAATCTTTTCCTGAACTTTGATCTCAAGCCCACCACTGCATACACCACCGTCACCACCCATGATATACTCCTTCTCTATTGGATAGCCACGGGTCGACGGTTTGATACAGCCAGGATCATCTATGTGTGGATGAGTTCTTCAGTTGAGGGTGTGATAAATTGGTCCAAGACACAGTCTGGATCAAAAGCTCAGCTTGTATACCCCTACCTGATTACTAGACTCTGTCACGCATTTTCTGTTCCAGTTTATCAGGAGGATAGACTAGAAGCAGGGGAGGGATTATTGACAGATCAGACTGCGAAGAGGAGCATATCAGGACGAGATCAGTCGGGTTCTTCACGCAGAGCTCCTACTCGGTACAAACCAACTACACATGACCCTACTTAGCAGCTTCATGAGGAGCAGGCCAGACAGAGAGCCGAGATTGTTAGGATGCAGGGTCAGATTAACTATCTCACGGAATCCATGGCATATCTGACCAGAGCGTGGCAGAGGGTGCATGGTGATGCAGCTGGACCCCCACCTGAGCTTCATACTTTTGTCACACCACTCCAGACTGATGATTTTCCGAGAGGATGGGATGATGAAGCTGAACCTAGTACAGATGATGCTGATGAGCACTGAGGGATGTTTTCATTTCCTTTCACCCAGTATTTAGATTTTATTTTGATATGTACCTATATACTATGATGTTTTGGATGTTATTGTTAGTATTTGCCTTGAGGACAATGCAAAGTCTAGGTATGGAGGTGAGGAACTAGTAGCATTTATGTAGTTTTTATTTTGCTTTATTTAGCTTTTATTTTGCTAGTTAGAATATTTATTTTTTTCCATCTTTTGTTTTTCTTAGTTTTTTAGTAGCTTTTCATTTTTTTAGTTAGAATTTTTTAGTTAATATTAAAAACAACTAAATTAATTGCCAATGTAATCGAAGTTAATGCATAATTGATCTATTTGATAAATTTTAAATTTTTAATCTTTAGTTAGTTTTATACTCTGTTAGATCTCTTGTTTTGATGATGATTTACAAACCACATTAGTGGTACTAATTGCTTGCTAAGCTCATTCTATGTAGATTATACACATTCAAGCAATATAGTACCAACAACGGAGGTTGGATGGATTTGCGCATCAACGAAAATATTTTATGGAGGTGGAGGCAATTTTGATGAAATCCCATGCACCTCAAAGAAATCATTCAAGAAGGATTCATCACTTAAGCAAGCATCAACTTTCAAGCTATGTAGATGATATTGTAAGAGATACTTGTAATTTTATTTCTCTTTCTCTCTAGTTATATTTGTATGCAAGTGATTTAGTATAACTTTAGAAGTTTCATGGGATTATCTTTTACAGTCAAAATCTAAAAATTATTTTCAATGTTTTTCACAAAAGAAATACATTTATGATTACAAACTTTTAAAATCATGTTATTTCAAATATCGATTTTCACGGTTTGCAAAATAAATGCGTTTTCACAAATGGGAAATGAAATTTGAGAAATTATTTTTCTAACATGTTCTATTACATGTTTACAAACATTTCCCAAAATTTCATCATTTTTGAGTTGATTTACTATGCTAAATCGATTTTACAAAAACACATTTTTAGCAGTTTTTCGAATCTGAATATCTATCTTAAAATAATTTTTTCTCCCAAATGGGAAGTGATATTTCAGAAATTATTTTTTACTATGTTTATATATATGTGTAAAACCTTCTCTCAAAATTTCAAAATTTTTGGAGCTGATTTGATATTTTTAATTGTTTTATAAAGTCAACTAGTCAGTGGACTGAAATTTTTTTTTTTTGGCCTTAACGGCTAGTTTTCTGCACTTCCGTTTTTTAAGGGATTTTGTTGGGATTTTTTTTGTCCTTTCTTGGCCTTATCTTCCCCTCTATAAATACCACTCTTCAGAACAAATCAAAGTGATTTTTTTCTTGAGCATTTTGAAAATTTGTTGAAGTGTGTTTAAGCTTTCAAATTCTCTCAAGCTTTGATTTTCACATTCTCTCACTTTCATACACTCCTACAAATCCCCTAAGCTTCAATTGTTATATCTACATCCTTGCAATAGAATTTGCGTAAGAGAGAGAGAGAGCCATATTGTTCGTCATTTCATTGTGTGTGGATTGCGTGGTGAGACGATCTCGAGGAGATCCGTGTTGCAAGAAGTTCCGGCTTCCAAACCGGTGTGTGTAGTGGATTTACCATCGAGAGAGGTGGTCGGGGACGTAGGTCGAGAGGACCGAACCTCGTGAACACATCGTCCTCTACTTTGGCTAACTATTTCTTTACCTTACTCTCTTTTATTTTATTGCATTCTTAAATTGCTTGCTTAATTTTTAGAAATTGCACATTTTTGTTAGATTACCCTATTCACCCCCCCTCTAGGGTAATTTCATACTCAAGTTCACCTTTTATGATAACTCTAAATAAATCTATTAAGAAATGATTTTCAAAGTGGTATACTTCATTAAAGTCTAACTTAGACTTGTAATTAAAATAATGAAATTTTTGCATGCTTAGTTTTGAGTGGAAAATAGAATTTGAAGTCCTCTTAATCTAAAATTTTCTTTCAAGATATATATACATATACTCATATAAATAAATATATATAAAATATATTATATATATATATAACCAAAAAATATCTTGAACTCCAACGTGGTTCTATCTTACTAAGCCTAAGTTGACCGAGTAATTAAGCCCGAGGAGTATTTACATACTTAATGACCTAAGCTCAATTGGGTTGGAATCCATTGGCCCAAAACTCTTTCAAAAGTCACTTAGAAAGCCGATAAAGTAGAACAAAATCACTAAGGAATAAAGGGTATATATATGTAAAAGTAAATAATAATAATATATATATATATATATATATATATATATATATATATATATATATATATATATATATATATATATAATTATATGTATATACAGTCTTGAAAATTATTTTGATGAAGAAACTTGAAATATTATTTGAAACAAAGAGCTAGCATGTTCCTTTCAAAATTTTTAATTAAATTTCTAAGTTAGACTTGGTTTTGTATAACTATAATGAAAAGATTTTCTAAGAAATTTACTTTGGAGTTATACATAAAAACATTTTCTTGAGTAAAAACTAGCTTCAATTAGAATGTTTAAATATATCAAGTAAATTAATTATTCACTAACTTCTTTGAATTAGTAAATTAATTGAATTTTGTGGGTATATTCACTGCAAACCCTCACGAGACTACAACTCGTCCACTAGGATAACCTAGGGGTTTAAAGGCTTGTTGTATATGCTAAATACAACCGCGATTCCTGCGAAAGTGAGTTAGGATTTTTCTTTTTCTTTCTTTGCTAGAGGACTAGCAAAAGTTTAGGTGTGGGAGTATTTGATAATCACATTTTATTATACTTTTATACCCTCATTATTTATTTTATTAGAATAAATATATCTGCTAATAACATGTTTTATCTTAATTGCAGGTTAATAAAAAATTCAAGAGTAAAAGCCCAAAAAGAACTCAAACACCATCTCTCAAAAATCCCAAGAAGCCCATGCCCACAAGAAAATCCCAAGAGGCCCAAGCACACAAGAGGAAGGCGGACAAGAAGAAGGTGCCGTATCGATACCCGTCTTGATAGCGATATCAATACCCGTATCGATAGCGGTATCGATACCCGTATCGATAGCGGTATCAATACCCAGTTTTCTGTTACGAATTAGAGGCTGAAATTGATTAACTTGAGAATCAAGTTTAATCCAATGGTTGATATTGGTTGTAATACTCTTTAAATAGGGATAGAGAGTGAGGAGTTGGGGTGTGAAAAAATTTATAAAACTCTATTTGGAGAGGAAGGTTACTCTTAATTGAGAAGACCTTCCAAATTTATAACTTTTAGTTGCAATTAATAAAAGAACTTTTTACCTCTTCATATTTTTCTTTCTTCTCTTTATTTGATCATGAAGAAGATGAGATGAAGATGAAGATCAAGATGAAGATTTGCCTTCATCAAGAGGCTAAAACTCTCTTGGAATGCAGGTCTTCTCTTTTATCTTTTATTTTCTTGTGTATTTTCTTTTCATTTTCTTTTGGTAATTTACATTTATTTTGATGCATTGTAAAATAGATTTACTTTCATGTCTTTAATTTCTTGCATTACTTTCTTGTAATTCTTTTAGTATAGATTTATTTTCTTGCAAAGTTAGATTTACTTTTATGTTCTTTTTCTTTTGTAATTTAGATTTATTTTTATGTTCATAGTTTAGATTTTACTTCTTTGTTCTTATTTTCCTTTTTGTAATTAGTTTCTCTTTCATTCTCTCTAGTTTTTATTTTTCTTTTAGTTTAATAATGTGGAACTAAGAACTTGTAGGAATTCTAGAATTGTATGAAACTAGGTTAATATCTTTTATAAATTGTGGATTATTTTCTTGAGATTAAAATGACCATGTTTAGGATAATCAACTAGAGAACTAATTAGTAGAAAAAGAATTTGATAATTTATACTTATCTTAAGTGGTTTGATAGGTTATGCTTATAAATTCTAGAATTACTATCTAGTTGTTGTTCTTTTCATGAGTATTAATTTTACTTAGATGATAATTTGATAGGTTATGCTTTCCTTAAGTGGTTTGATAGTCTATACTTAATAAATCTAAAGTAAAATATGATAATAAGATAATAGTTCATATTTTATAAGTGAGATAAGCTAGTGGATTCAATTCTAGATTCCTCATATCTTTAATTGAATCCTCCATCTTTGCTTTCTTGATTTTCATCTTTATTCTTGATTTTCTTCTCTTAATTTTATTTTCCTTTAGTTCTCACTCTCTCTCTCAATCTTGTTTTGATTTATTCGCACATATTCACATCCAATCTTGATCTCCCATTTTTCATTCTCATTTTATTTTTATTTACATTTCATCACTTCCACACTCTCTAATCTCTCCACAATCACTTTCATCATGTTTCCCTCCTAATTGTCACACACACAATATAAGAACCGAATTTGAATAACTCCTACAAACACCTTTCTCGTAGGATCGATAACTTTTATACTATAACTTGATAGTTGTATACTTGCAACTTAAGGTTCACATCTAATACCTATCATTAGACTTTTATTACTTTTGTGGACTTCTGAATTGTGTTGAACATGTTATGACTTTCAGATTTTACATGTATGTATTATATTTCGATTTCGATTTTATTGATTTGTGGGTGAATATGTATGAATATTATTTGAGGATGGACATGTATTATTTTTTAATTGATTTGGATTGGTTTGGATTAGTGGATGAATGTGAATATTGTTGGATATATTTAAGGATGAATGTGAATATTGCTGAATATGTTGTGTATGGATTGGATATTGCGTATGATCATGTACATGTATATTCCCGATTGGGGGGCTAGCAAAATGCAGGGATTTTTTTTTTCAGATTTATATACACTGCCGACAGACAATGCCGTCGCCAATGTGCATTGGCGACGGAAACATCCCTCGCTAATGTACATACATTGGCGACGGATGACCCATCGCCAATGTTCAACATTGGCGACGGACGACCCGTCGTCAATGTTCAGCATTGGCGACGGGAGACTCCCGTCGCCAATGTTGTTGGCGATGGGATAAAACCCGTCGCCCTTGCCTATCAGTGACGGACGTCATCCGTTGCCCATCGTCCTTGGCGACGGTGTAGTTTCGTCGCCAATCTTGCCTGTCGCTAATAAAATTCCGTCGCCAATATACATTGACGTTGGACAGCCACGTCGCCAATGTTTATTGACGACGGATTTATTGGCGACGGGCCGTCGTGCGTCGCGAATGTATAATGGCGACGGATTTGGAGGCATTGGTGACGTATTACCCGTCACCAATGCTCTGTTTTCTACTAGTGAACTATATATCATGATTGCTTGACTCCAACCGGGAATGGACAAGATCCAAATCCAAGCCTCAGGCTTCCATGAAGTCTAACGGCTCAAGTCAAAATTGCAATTATGAACATGGTGTTCTGTATTAGAACTCCCAGTGACTAGCATTACTTATAGTTGACCATTCAGAAGAATTATTTATGTGATTGGACCTTAAGTTATAGCACTAAATTCATTTATGCTAGAAGAAAGACTCAAGTGGTTTTCAGCATTTACTTGTATGTATAGCTGTATTGTCATCTTGCTCAAGAAATGTGAAAATGATTGCCATCAGCTTCACAGTTAGGTTTTCGATGATTTTCAATAATCTTGGACACTCACTTCGCCTTTAGGGAAGGAAAATTTAATTATATTACATATGGTATTCGAAAAATTAAATATATGCGCTAGATGAGAGACCTTGACTTATAGGATTGTACTCCTAGAGGGACTAATTTTCTTGAAACCTGTATTAAACTAATCTAACAATCTTCTACTAATCTTTGACAAATTAAGAAGAGTTAACCTGCTTTGCTTCAAGGCTTCATGAGTAAACTTCTCGTGTTTGTCAACTTAATTAGAAGGTTTAACTCTATTTGACTCTCAACAGAAGGTTAATAGCATGTTTGGCAACATACTTAATTGTTTTCACTTATAAGTATCTTCACTAAGATTTCATTCTAACTGCAGAACTGTGTAGATATCACACGCCTGCTTTACCAATTATTTGATGATTTTTTTGTGGAGATGATCTCCCTTCAGTCTGCCATTTATTTAGCAGATTTTCTCACTTCACATCTATCTGTGTTCTTACTGCAAATGAAGCTAAAAGCCAGGCTTTCTTTGGTGGTGTTGATCATAGCACAAGCAAGCTTATCCTTCAACACTTGCATTTTAGTGAAGGTACACTTTTAGTAAAGTATCTGGCTATTCCACTCTCATCTAAATCGATTACTTCTCATGACTGCAATATCTTAGTTGAGAAAATTATTCACAAAATCACTTTTTGGACCACTAAGTGTTAAGACCGTGTTCGTACGTGTTCGTACAATTGACTTAGTTTAATGAACAACAAACCATCATAATGATCTTATATATGTTTGAGAAGTTATATACAGGTTATAAGAAGTTAGAATTAAGTTCGGAAGTGAAAACAGTAAGAAACAAGTCAAAATTAGCAAATCAGAATCTTACTCATCGATGAGGGGTCAGACCCATCGATAAGCATGAGGTCATTGATGAGGAGATCAAGCTCATCGATGATTAAAGGGGTCGAAAAAAAACAAAAGTAGATTATCGAGGAGGAATTGGCTCATTGATGAATCTGAAGCTGAGCTTATCGCTGAGCCAACCTGGTTATCTATGAGTGGCATCAGGTTTTCAAAATTCCATTCTAATTTGGATTCGATCTGAACCGTTCATTGCTGAAGCTATATAGGATCTTTCCTATTATTTTTTATTAGAGATTCCTGACCTAATTCTTAGAGAAAAAGAGAGAGGAAGATAGAGTGAACTAGGGTTTTATCTTTGGTAAAAATTCTTAATCATGCTTCTCAATTTACATCCTCAACATTGTTCTTCATCATCTAATCATTAATCATTAAGGAATACTATCCTTGGACTTCATCATCATCATTGTTCTTCTAGAGCTTTGTTTATATCATGAAGGAGAACTGTTTGCAAAGTTGAAAGGCCTGAAAGTTCGTTTTTATTTGGGCTTAATGATATTGTTTTTGTTCTAAACTCTTTTATTGCTATCTTGTGATTGGTTTGTGAGGTGTACTCAAGCCTGGATTGATTGAGGTTTAGATTATTAGCTAGGGCTAGGGTTACTCACTTCAAAAGTTAGGATAGACGACTAGTTTTGAGTAAACTTGGGTTTTGATCTTGTGAACTAACTGAATCGTGTTTGTGATTCAAGAAAACTTTCATCAAAGTGAGGAAGCCCCTTCACAAAAAGGAAGAGTGGATGTAGGAATATTTTATTTGAACTACTATAAAATTCTTGTGTGTTCGGGTTACTTTTTTTTGCTTACTATTAATTATTTCTATTTTATTTTCGCTGCATATTGTTGTGTTTCTCAAAAATTGGTCGGCAATCACCGATATTAGGCTTCATAACCTAGGATAGATGGCTGGTCTAGGCACCACAACCGCTTTCCCCAAAGGTCATGCAATCAATCAACCCGCTCTTTTTGATGGTACCAACTTTTCAAATTGTACAGCACGTATGAGGGTTTTTCTTTTGTCCACCCATTATGACATCTAGGACATGGTAGAGTTTGGTTATAACGAACCCACTAAGACCGTAGGTGAAACTAACATACTCAAACCTAGGGACAAGTGGATACCACTTGAAAAGAAAGTTTATTCTCAAAATGCTAAAGCTATGAATGCAATATATTATTCTCTTACTGCTAAAGAATTTAACTATGTGTCTGCTAATACTACTGTGCAAGAAATTGAGAATACTCTAGAGGTCACTGTAGGCGTTAGAAAATACGTACAAGATCCCTGAAACCAACTCGTGACGGGAAGTCGGCGAATGACAACCCATCGGATAATACGGACGTCGAATCGTTGAGACACGAACCCGATGGCAAACCCACAGCGTCACAAGCACGGTTCAAACCGGACTTGAACAGACGATCGGATTTCAGAACTGTTGAACCGTAACAAACCAAGAGTTAGTCCCGGAACCAGATACAGACGGAATCTAAGTCCGGGCAAGACCAAGAGTCAGAATAGGCAGGACCTAAACCGGAAGATCGAGAAAGGCGGGCAGCGGGTAAACCGAGGCCACAAAGCGAGGCAACTTCGGCTATGTTGACCGGTAACTCGGCCAACATAGCGAGGTGGCTCGGCCTTCATGGCCAGAACCACCTCGGCCAACAGTAGGTGCCTCGGTCAAGTGGCGAGGTGGCTCGGCCATCATGGCCGAGCCACCTGCACACCCCCTTGATGCTATAAATAGGGGGGGTCTCCTTCAGTTCGGGGGGTTGGATTTTTGGATCTCTTTGAAGACTCGCTAGAGCCCTGCAGATCCGGATTTTTGAAGTTCTGAAGATCAAGACTTTGGCACAGGTTCGAGCATTGATCAAGAGAAGAGACAAGTCCAGATCTCAAGAGTTCGCTATGCTCGATCTACACAAAGAAGGTAGAGAATCCAGCTCGAGTCTACGCCGATCCGGGTCAACTTCCAGATCTGCCCTCTAGTCTAAAGCTTTGTCTTAGACTCAGGGCGAGCGTGTGATTTCTCCTAGTAGATCTCACCCGCTCCGGCGATCACCTCCTTCGTGAGTTGATCCCCGTCATTCAGATCTACGCCGGTCTAGGTCAGATTTGCGGATTTACCCTCTAGGCTAAGCTTCGTCTTAGTCTCAGGGCGAGCGTGCGATTTCTCCTAGTAGATCTCACCCGCTCCGGCGATCACCTCCTTCGTGAGTTGATCCCCGTCGGTGTCTTACTTCCTTCGTGAAATAAGCACTCCAGATCCGCAGATCTCGTATCTAGATCTCCACTTGGATCAGGATTGCGCGGTGGTCCACGGACATAAAAAGTCCCCGGCACAGGCAAAGAACCCACACGAGCGAGGATCCGATAAACGGATCCCGCGTTTGTTCTAAAAGGGTTAAAAAGTTGTAATCTTTTTTGATTTTCATTGTAAGCCTTATAAAAAGGCGATATTCTTTGAATTTTGTTGTAGGCGACTGAAGCTGTAACAAGTTCGAAATCAATGACAATCAAAACAACTTTCCCCGCGAACACGCCGGGCGACCATTGGGAGCCACCGCCTCGATCGGAGGTCGCCGTACGCAACCGCGATCCCTATCCCGGTGGAGGAAGAGGTCGAAGTTCGAAGTTCACCGTAAGAAGTTCGAGGAGTATCTGTCCTCGTCCTCCAGATCCAGTTCTCCCCGCCGCTCCAAGAAGGTCTCCGCTGCAAGGAGAACCCGATGGGCCTCCGATGTAGAGCCCCAGGACGGCGAGTCCAACCCCGCTGCCGCAGGTAGCGAGAAATCCCCTTCGGCGCCCGAAGTCCAGACTATGACGGCGCCCGAGATGAACGCCAATGACGCGCCCGCACTCTCCAAGCGAGCCCGCCAAAGGCGACGACAAAGCATGGCGCGCAAACACGCCAAAGCCATGCAATCCATGGATGGGATCCGCTATGAGGCGGATCTAAGATCCAGACTAACCCAGAGGCTTCAGCCTCAAGTGATCGACGGTCCATCCAAGCCGTCAACCAACGAGTGGGTCCGTGTCAAACGGAACCGCTCCACGCTTCAGGAGCGTATCCGGAAGCGCCGCGCACTCCTTGCGCAGGCACGAGCTTTGGTGCAGCAGGCTCGTGAATTGAAGAGGAAGGAGGTGGCGAAGAAACCGCCGACGTACCGCCAGGTTTGGAGACCCAAAGCTAACAGTACTCCGGCTTCAGCAATCACGACATCCAAGCTCAAGGTTGCCGACACCCCAGTTCCTGGCGCCTCAAGTTCAACGCCAAGACCTAAGTCCGACGGCGCATTAAAGCCAAAGGCGCCCGCATCAACTATCAAGGATCGCTTAGGTCCTCTGAAGGAATCACGGGTCACTCCTCATACAGGAGGTCGCACCCGTTCCAAGAAGGATTGGAAGATTCCTGCAACCCCACCAACCGGACTAAAGATCGAAGTCCGAGAGTCCACCGAGACTTCACGCTCACATAAGCGAAAGTCAAGGCGAGTCACTTTCGGTAGTTTCGGTGAAATAGGCCATTCTCGGAAGGAGACGTTTTCGTCTGATGACGACGATGTTATACCTGAGGGGTCGTGCCGACGCACGGCAGGTTTCTCCGGTACTCGTACCGACGAGCTGTACTACCGTGCAGGGGGTACGAAGAAATCTCGAAGGGGCTCCCCTAAACTAACACGGTCATGCTTGTGCTCCAAGCTCATCAAGACAGTGCTCTCGGAGTGCAATTGCCATCAAGAAACCCCAGAAAGAGTATCGGTCTTCCAGAGACTTAGCACCGACACGCCGAGACCTAGGTCAAGGCGATTCCGCAGAAGGATGACATCCCGAGAGGATGAATTGCCAGAGGTCACTAATAATATGACCAGCAAAGGATCATCATCACGAGCTATCCCCAGCAAATCGCAACGGTTAACTCGTTTGCAGTCCGGGACTATCCGACGGTCCAATTACGACAAACTTCTGAGAGGGATACCCGCGGAGGATGATGCGTCGGATGTTGGCTCATGATTGCCTCGATAATATCAGATCTAGCGAAGGGTGCCCCAAGAAGCTTTATGATCGCATTGCATCAAGTGGCTAAAATGCTAGACGAAGCATTGACTAAGCAACGGGAAAACTTCAAGCTAGAGATGGATATGGCCATGCAGACGATGAGAGAAATGCATGACCAACAGAAACATCGAGGTGAATCGAGTCAGCGCATCGACGTCGACCAAGATGACAAATGATTCGCACTGTGAGGAAGCACAAGAGGATGATAACCCTCCTGAACGACGCAACGCTGGGCATAATGTAGATGTGGTTGCTCATGAGAGCGAGAAGATTAAAGACATCGAGAGCAAAATCAACTCATTGATTTCCGCTCAAGAGGTGAAGAAGACGGGTATTCCTTGCCCATACCCGAGGGAGTGGGAATCAATCCCGTACCCGTCTAAGTTTAACTTAATAAACTTCACACCGTTTGACGGGAAGGGTTCCCCGACGCAGCACTTGATTTACTTCAAGTCGCACCTCGGGGTTATTTCCGGCAATGAGCCCCTGATGGTTCGGTCATTCGTTGGCACCCTTCGTGGAGCTGCCTTCGATTGGTACCGCCGTCTTAAACAGGGGAGCATCAACAGCTGGGACGATATGGAGTCCCTGTTTCTCTCCAATTTCTTCGATGACGATACCGAAATATCCATCGGAACGTTACTCGACGAAAAGCAGAAAGACGGAGAAACTGTGGATACCTTTGTCAAAAGATTCCGCAACAAGGCGATGAATTGTCGGGACCCGATCACGAAGGAGTTCATCCTCCAAACCTGCCACAATAACTTATCCTTGGATGTGCTTGAAGCAATGGGAATGACACCGTCCATAACATGGAAGGATTTGAAAGTTCGTGGAGAACAAGCCGAACGCTTCCTCAAGAGGAAAAAGGCGGAAAGAGGCCAGCCGACAGCGGAAGCCCCGAAACGTAACTTTGTCCCACGTGGCAAAGGGAAAGAGCAGGCCAGGACGGCGGTTGCGAACCAAACGTTCTAACTCCAACCCCAAAGAAGAAGAACAACGGGCGCCGCGAACAGCACAATCGCAGCGGCAACCGGGCCACGTAAACGTAAGGCCTCGTGAGTCAGATTCCCGAAGTCCTATTCCTTTAGGGACGACGAGGTTCCCGGTCTCTTCAAATATCTTGTGGAAAATAACAAGATCAAGCTCCCTCCGATTCAGAATCAAGAGGAAGCAATGAGGACGAACGACCCAAAATACTGCGCTTACCACAGGGCAGTTCATCACCCCACTAAATCGTGTTTCGGCCTTAAGGATAAAATCCAGGCCTTAATTGACGTAGGGGTCATCACTATGAAGCCGTCCAAAGAAAAGAAGGTCGGAGCAAATGCGGTGTCCATAAGCTTTGGGTCAGTGCCATTAACATGGTTTGAACCTAAACCAGTGGTCAAAGTCGCAATGAAGACGGTGAATGATGACCCACACAAGCAACGCCAGAAAGGACTCGTATCGCATACGGCCCCAAATGGCGAAGTCCTGTGGGTCCACCCAGACCTGCTTGAAGATGATCAATGGGTAGCTTCTTCTTCATCGAAGAAAAAGTCAAAGCGGAAGGCAAAGGTATGCCATGCTACTCCGCAGCTCGAGGGAGATGACGGCGGTGGCGACATTCCACCGTCCGGCGGGGAACTCAAGCCCACGCCACCGTGAGCGACACGCAGTACGATACAAGTACCCGAAGTTCCCGATCCAAATGCCAAAACGCCGAGTGGGGTACCGACAACACCCTCACTCGCGCCGAAAGGCACAACAACAAAGTGCGCTTGCCAAAAGGCTATGGCAAAGAGAAGCGTACCACAGAAGTTCAGCCCCGGCGCCTCGCTTCAATCGCCCGATTAGAAGAGATAAACCGGGAACTTCAAGCTCTCCGTACCGCTTTGACGTGATGGCACAATTAGCCAATATCCCCGCAAGGATCACTCTTTACGAGTTGCTGCGGTTGTCAAAAGAGACAAGAGAAGCTCTTCAAGAAGCCCTGGCCGATTCAGAAGTCTTCCTCACCTAGATTAAGCCGAGTCCAGAAGAGTCGGCCCAACAATGCAACCTTGCGGCTAAACACTTCCCCTGCATCACTTTTACAAAGGAGGATATGCAGACAAGGAATTCCAAGCACGATTGGCCGCTATACTTCACCAGGTATATTGGCTCTAGTGAAGTTAACCGGATCCAAGTCGATCCTGGTTCCGCTGTGAGCATCATGCCCCTACGCCTCATGTATCACCTTGAATCCCTCGCCAAGAAGTCGGCATCAACAGCATCGGATCACGGATTTAACACCGGTCTCTACCGGGTAAAATCCGGATAAAGTGCCAAATGGGGGACTTAAAGTCTGAAGTCACCTGCTATGTGATTGACGCAGAGACTTCCTATAACTTATTGTTGGGTCGACCTTGGATCCACAGTAACGTTATAGTCAGTGTCTCAAATATGTAGACACAAACAATGAAGTCAAGACGGTGGTCGCGGACAAACAGCCGTTTAAGGGATGGAGAATTATTTCATCGATTCTCTCCTCTACGGTAATGAGTCCTAAATCAATCATCGCCCAAGGCACGGACAGCGGTGAAGAAGGCGTCGAAGCGGGCTTGATTATAGTGGTGGTTTTGTTTTAAATGACATTGTACCCCTTGTAATCAATCTTGACGATGAAGAATCGTCAGATGAACATTGTAATTGGCAAATTGCCAATGAATCAATAAATGACGATTTAGAGTACCCTTTGTCTTTGAATGATGTGATGACAGGTTTATACAACAATCCAGAGTTGCACCTACCAACTCGGTCATCTTGCTTTACACAAAAGCAGTTCCGAGACTCCTTTGGGACAACACTCGTCATCCCACGAAGATCAAGTAGTGAAAAAGACTTGGTTTACGGAAAAGGAGATGCAGTTCCAACGCCGAATCATTTCTTAGAAGAAGATGAAGATGACAATGGGCCTATCCTCCACACATTCAGATATAGTCCAGGAACACTGGATATCATGAAGAAGTGGGGGTATGACTTGACACGAGGGGAAGGTCTCTGTTTCGGACGAGGTCCTCGAGTCCCGCCCAAAGCGGCATACGTCCCAAAAGGAAAGCCGGACAACTATTACTCGTTTAGAAGGGGATTGGGATATGAATCCTCCTCAGAAGATGAATGCTCATGGTTGATCAACGATCATCTACCTGATGAGGGAGACGGATACTCGTCCGATTCTTCTGCTTGGGATTCCGACGTTAGCCTTGGAGAGGCTTTTAAGGCCTTAATGTCAAATATGGCTACAGTCGACCCCACCACTATTGAGGATGATGAAGATATGCCAACATGGGAAGACCCATGGATCCATCAACTCAAAGAACAGTTCGTGGATAGGTTCGAGCAAAGGGAACCCCCCACTAAAGACGAGGTAATCCAAGTCAATATGGGTGATGAAGAGCACCCTAAGCTTATAAACATCAGTAGTAGTCTTTCCTCGGAGGAAAAGAAAGAATTGATCGCCCTTATCAGGGAATATATCGACGTGTTCGCCTGGAGCTACGAGGACATGCCTGGACTCGACCCTAATGTGGCAACACATCGCCTCAATATCAAAGTGGATGTCAAACCTGTCAAACAACCACAAAGACGGTTTCGTCCTCAGATTATGCAGGCGATTGTCGATGAAGTAAAAAAACTTATAGAATCGGGTTTCATCAAGGAAGTTCAACATCCAGATTGGGTGGCAAACATCGTCCCGGTCATGAAGAAGAACGGTTCAATTAGGATCTGTGTCGACTACAGAGATCTGAACGCCGCCTGCCCGAAAGATGATTTTCCCCTTTCGATCACCGACGTTATTGTGGATAACACGTCTGGTTTCGAAAGAATGTCGTTTATGGACGGCTTTTCGGGTTACAATCAAATCAAGATGCACCCCGATGATGCAAAACACACAGCGTCGTAACACCTCAAGATATTCTCGCTATACCATGCCGCTCGGTTCAAGAACGCAGGCGCAACATATCAGCGAGCAATGACTAAGATTTTCCAGGATCATCTCCGGAAAACGGTCGAATGCTACGTCGACGACTTGGTCGTGAAAAGCCGTGACAAAGGAGATCATATCAAAGATCTTAGAACGGTATTCGAGCTCATGCGAACTCATCAACTAAAGATGAACCCTGCCAAATCCTTCCTTGGGATGTCCAGTGGCAAGTTCCTCGGCTTCGTCGTCACCAACAAAGGAATCCATGTCGATCCTGATAAAGTGAAAGCGATTCAAGATTTGCAACCTCCGAGAAATCTGAGAGAACTCAGGGGGTTACAAGGGCGATTGGCGTACATCCGACGGTTCATATCGAACCTATCTGGGAAGTGCCAACCATTCTCAAAGTTGAATAAGAAGGGCGTGTCATTTATTTGGGACGACGCCTGCCAGAAGGCATTTGAAGAGATCAAATCGTATCTCGCTAAACCTCCTGTTCTTGTTGCACCGCTGTCGGGAAAACCGTTTCTGATTTACATCAAGGCAACGGATCACTCGTTAAGCGCTTTACTCGTGCAGGATGACGACGGCGGTCACGAACAGGCAGTGTATTACCTGAGACGAACATTAGTCGGTGCTGAGTCTCGATACCCAATGGTCGAGAAGCAGTGCCTTGCATTAGTGTTCGCGATTCAGAAAATGCGGCACTATTTAGTCGGACAGACGATTTATGTTATCTCTAACGTAAATCCGGTCCGAATATTTATGACCGAGCCGGCCTCAATGAGTTGGCGCTTGGCGAAATGGGCCTTGCTCTTGTCCCAATATGACTTGCACTTCAAACAATAAAAGTCGGTCAAAGGACAAGCGATTTGCGATCTCTTGGCTGTCAACCCGACAACGGACGCAGTTGAGCTATATGATGATCTTCCGGATGAAGTCCGCGAAGTCAACACTACATCGCACCAAGAAATATGGCGATTGTATTTTGACGGAGCTTCCCGGGCTACTAATATGGCAAGTGCCCCCGGATGTTCTAAGATCTCCGCTGGGGTTGGGGTCGTCTTAGTTTCCCCGGGGAATCATGTCATGCCCCGTGCTTATTAACTCACCGAACCGTGCTCTAATAATGTGGCCGAATACAACGCGCTACTTATCGGACTTAGTTTCGCCAAAGAGCTGGGGGTCGAGTATCTCGAAGCGTACGGCGATTCGCAGTTGATAGTCAAGCAAATCCGTGGAGACTACGAAGTTAGAAATCCCGATCTGGTCCCCTATTACCAGGTAGCCGTTGAAATGGTAGACTCTTTCGAAGAGTTCTTCATTGAATATATCCCGCCTTCTAACGCTTTATGCGGATGCACCGGGCGTAGTCAGATCATTGGCAATGTTCTCCCGAGACCGAAAGCAGCTTGGTTATGGTCAGGACTCATCAACTATTTGTACCAATATACGACGAGGTACAAGAAGACAAAAGGGTAGTTACCAAAGAGGTACATGCAACCCAAACCAAATTGGAGCCCCGAGATTGGCGCTTTCCTATCATCGATTACGTCTTACATGGTATTCTGCCAGAAGACGTGAAGGAGAGAGAGTCAATCCGGCGAAGAGCTCCAAGATTCTTCTACGACACGGGGACCCGGATGTTATATCGCTGGGGTACGATGGTCTTTTACTTCGATGCCTTTCAAACAAAGAGGTAGAAGAGGTCCTTCGGGAAGCACACGAAGGTGAATGTGGTGCACACCAGCCTGGTCCCAAACTCTACGATCGAATCAGGAGAATGGGCTACTTTTGGCCAATAATGATTAATGATGCAGTCGCGTACGCTCGGAGATGCCACGCGTGTCAAGTTCACGCGAACTATATGCATCAGCCTCCAGAGCAGTTGCATCCTTCGACTACATCCTGGCCATTCGAGACATGGGGAATAGACGTTGTAGGTCCCATTTTCCCCACGTCAGTCAAAGGTGATCGGTTTATTTTAGCGATCACCGACTACTTCTCAAGTGGGCGAAGCAATCCCGCTAAAAGAAGTAAAGGCGAAAACCGCCATCAAGTTTATCAAACACCATGTTATCTACCGACACGGTGTCCCAAGACGGATCGTGCATGACAACGGTCCCCAATTCATCGCAATTCCTTCATTAGGTTTTGCGAAGTTCAAAATACAAGACGCCTCGCCGATGTTCTATAATCCAAATGAAATGGATTAGCCGAGGCATTCAACAAGACGATTATCAAGATTCGCCGAAGCTTGTGAAGAATAACAAGCTTAGACCGATGATAAACTCGAGAAGCACTCGGGCATATCGCACAACCGCACGCGACGCCAATCGAGAGACCCCGTATTCTCTCGGTCACGTGTGAAGCGCTTCTCCCATTGGAAATCTAGATTTCGCCACCCGCATCGCCTTGCAACGGAGATGACGATCGAAGAACAAAGATCGTAAACGCCTCAAGAGCTCGAGATGTTGGATGAAAACGCCGAAGCTCAACAATGCATTGGGTTCTACCAAGCTAGGATGTCGAGAGCTTTCAACAAGAAAGTACGACAACGGAGTTTCAAAGAAGGAGATTTGGTCCTCGCTGCTCGACGACCGATAATCCTCACTTCCAAAAAGAAAGTTAAATTCGAACCTAAATGGGAGGGCCCGTTTGTAATAGAAACGGTTTACTCCAATGGTGCATATCGCCTAATAACACAAAATGGCGACCGGCAATTAATGCCGATAAATGGGAAGTTCCTGAAGAAATACTACCCTTAGTATCTTCGGGATAACCTGTTTCGACGGGAAGTTCCCCGTGGGATGTTTCACCCACTTTCCTCGAGAATAACCTTAGATTTATCCTCCATTATAATTTCCCTCACCGATCAAATTCCTTGACGGTGGGCCTACAAATTTTCTGGTACGTTACCACAATCTCCTCTTGATTCCTTCTATGAACAAGAGGCCCACTAAAATTTTTTCACGGAGATAGAATATAAAATTCTTCCTCTCCAAGCATAAGATCCCTTTGTGATAAACGGAAGAGTTCTCTCCTTGCTTCATCTTAGGTAGCCGATCAAGGTATGCGCCGGATTTTCGTGACCAAGTTGTCCGATCAAGGTCGCCTCGAAGTCTTTTCGGTTCTCGGAGTGGAAACCCCACTTTTAGTTCCATCTTTCATCTTAGGTAGCCGATCAAGGTATGCGCCGGATTTTCGTGACCAAGTTGTCCGATCAAGGTCGCTTGAGTCTTTTCGATTCTCGGAGTGGAAACCCCACTTTTAGTTCCATCTTTCATCTTAGGTAGCCGATCAAGGTATGCGCCGGATTTTCGTGACCAAGTTGTCCGATCAAGGTCGCCTCGAAGTCTTTTCGGTTCTCGGAGTGGAAACCCCACTTTTAGTTCCATCTTTCATCTTAGGTAGCGCCGACTGAAGGTATGCGCCGGGATTTTCAGACCAGGTTGTCCGACTGAAGGTCGCTTGAGTCTTTTCGATTCTCGGAGTGGAAACCCCACTTTTAGTTCCATCTTTCATCTTAGGTAGCGCCGACTGAAGGTATGCGCCGGGATTTTCAGACCAGGTTGTCCGACTGAAGGTCGCCTGAGTCTTTTCGGTTCTCGGAGTGGAAACCCCACTTTTAGTTCCATCTTTCATCTTAGGTAGCCGATCAAGGTATGCGCCGGATTTTCGTATCAAGTTGTCCGATCAAGGTCGCCTCGAAGTCTTTTCGATTCCTACGGCAGGGACCCTGCTATTGGTTTCATTCTGAGAGATAGAACATGAAGTTCTTCCTCTCTCGCCAAGTTAATTCTATCAGCCAGAACTCTTTAATCCAAGATTCTTCTTGGGGAATTTGATCCCGAATCCTAAGCAGGGATAGGTCGACGCCTAACACGCGTCGCCGGGTTAGTCTTCCCGTGAAAAAGACGAAGTCTACGTGTTTAATATCGTAGCAAAAAGTCTAAGAGAGTTTCATTCTTTTAGCACAACGTTGTGTGTAGAACGGATTTAGATAATCTACATGCTAGCCCAACTCAAACGGTAGTTGGTAAAGGCTTATCAAACCCGTTGAGGGCTGGGGGTTGGCCAATAACCCTAAAGCCGACGCCTAACACGCATCGCCGGTTAGTCTCTTATCCGTAAAAGAAGACAAAGTCTATGTATTCAATGTCATAGCAACAAGTCTAGAAGAGTCTCATTCTTTTAGCATAACGTCACGTGCGGAACGGATTTAGACAATCCGCACGCTAGCCCAATTCAAACGGTAATTGGTAAAGGCAAATCAAATCCGTTGATGGCTGAGGATTTGCCAAAAATCCTATAAGTATTATGGTTAATTATTTCAGATGAAGTAAAAGAATCATAATAAACAATGAAAGGAATAAATCTTATTCATTTGAAGCAAATATAAAAGGAGCTACAACTGTTTAAACATCAAGTCTATGACAAAGGATTTGTTGTTCGAGCTGAGACACTTCATCACTATAAGCCTGGTGGAATTCTCCCTGCAGCTTAGCCCTGAAAGACTCCTCATCGGTATTCAGTGTCTTCGTGGCTGCCTCTTCGATCTCAGCCAATTTCTGCTTCGACAGTTCGAGTTCCCTAGACGCGACGACGAGAGCTTCTTCCTTGTTGGCCTTGGCCAGCTCCAAAATACTCATCTTATCTTCCTCTGCATGGAGCTCTCCCCGAAAGCAAGATTATCCTCTCCGCACTCGCTACAATATCACCGATATGGCTTAGGGAAGAATATGTCTCAAAGAACAACAGCCCGAGCTGATCGGCGCTGTCTTCTCAGATCCGACCTCGAGTCCAAGAAAGCACGGGCATCGCGCCATGCCTCTAAACGTGCGTCTGTCTGATTAGCTACATACGAGGAAGCTCCGGCTGCCTGCAATTCTTGAAGTCTCTAAAGCTTCCCTTCTAGATGAGCAAGATCGTCGGCAATGGCTTGAGCTAGTTCAGGGTGACCCATATTCTGTATCAGGGCTGTCCGGGGACCAAGCAATGGCCTAAACTGATGGAGAGAAAGCCCGCCACGGAGAATCTTATCGATCACCATGTTCATCAAGGAAAAGAACGAGCGCACTTCTAAACAGATGTTAAGCCGGGATGGATCTTTGTCCACCATCAGCGCCCTCGCCAAATCATGGAGGCGAGATGTAGGGATTGGCGAGTTTACCAGAGGAGTATCTATCATCGATATCACAACCGCAAATGACCCCTCAGTATGCTCATCTATCTCAACAGTCGCTGTAGTAGCTGACTCCAAAAAAGCGGCGGGAAGAGGAGTGCCTACCACTATACAAAGGGAATTTCTCAGACTCCTTTAATTATAGTAGTATTGGCCAAATGGCTGGTCCTATAATTAATCGAAGAGAAAATTCATACCTTCTTCGGGGATAGTTGCTTCAGGAAAGTCTCCACCAAGAGTATCGCCACCCTGTGATAGAGCATGTAGCAGATCATCCATGGCGGTATTGTCGTATAAACCAGCTTCCACGAAGTCTTCCATTGAGAAGTCTGGAAAGGGAAAGCATTAGGAAAAATAAATGCAACTGAAAATGGGCAAACAATCGTAAGGCGACTTACCTCCTACAGTGGGGTTAGCTTGCCTAGTCTCGGTTTGTGCATTTGTCTCCTGCAATTTCTCTAAAAGAGCAAAAAGCGAAGAGGCAAAGGGGTGATCATGGGTATTTATAACAACTCCTAATGGGCCCAAATCAATTCTAATTAAGACTCTAATCAACCCCTAATTAGGAGTCCCAATTAGAACCTTATCCGGATGTCAAAATAGTGCCAAATCAGTCCGTTGATTGGCTCCTACTCCCTCCGTCATATTTGGAAGGATTCTAAAGATTTATTCGGCAGGATAACACCTCGCGAAGGATCACATCGACGCCAATCAACGCGTCGCCCCTAATCCTACTCCAATCAGGAATATGAGTATAAACTGTTTCCTAATTTGTCGAGAAGTTCCCGGAAGAATATTTCTATAGAAAAATATTCTTAGGGATAACTCGATCGTCTGGATTACATCGACGCCAATCAACGCGTCGCCCCTAATCCTACTCCAATCAGGAATATGAGTATAAATTGTTTCCTAATTTGTCGAGAAGTTCTCGGAAGAATATTTCTATAGAAAAATATTCTTAGGGATAACTCGATCGTGTGGATTACATCGACGCCAATCAACGCGTCGCCCCTAATCCTACTCCAATCAGGAATATGAGTATAAACTGTTTCCTAATTTATCGAGAAGTTCCCGGAAGAATATTTCTATAAAAAAATATTCTTAGGGATAACTCGATCGTGTGGATTACATCGACGCCAATCAACACGTCGCCCCTAATCCTACTCCAATCAGGAATATGAGTATAAACTGTTTCCTAATTTGTCGAGAAGTTCCCGGAAGAATATTTCTATAGAAAAATATTCTTAGGGATAACTCGATCGTCTGGATTACATTGACGCCAATCAACGCGTCGCCCCTAATTAGGAATACGAGTATAAATTATTTCCTAATTTTTAACGAGAAGTTCCTGGGGAATATTCTCATATTCTTAAGGATAACTCGATAACCCTCAATTTCCTCCCACTGTGAAATTCCAGAAATGAGGATTTGCAAAGCTAGATTGTTTCCTGTTCCAACTAGGAATCCTCCCGCTGTGGTCAAACCAACAACACACGTGATGATGGAAGAATTAGCGGATGGAGGGCTATGAAATTCCGCGTATTCGACGCCAATCAACGTGTCGCCAACAAGGAGTTCACCGATATACGGAGAAGTCTAAAAGAGTTCACCGATATACGGAGAAGTCTAAAAGTTTGATGGTTAGTCAAACAACAACCAACCAACACGAGTTACAAACAAAACTCACCTACCAGCTTCGATTCAAGATTTCAACAAGCGGTCAGACGTTAAATGCAAAGACGCGGAACCCATCGTAAATCCTATAAAGCACCGGATGATCTGAAGGAATTGAAGAAATTAAGCTAACTTCGGGACCCTTTCTTGGTGAAGGTCGAACCATCATGTCCAAAGTATTCCGTGCTCGCCTATAAAAGAACGAGGTCAAACACTTTGGAGGGTATCTCAGAGGCGCTACAAAATACGCATAAGATCCCCGAAACCAACTCGTGACGGGAAGTCGGCGAATGACAACCCATCGGATAATACGGACGTCGAATCGTTGAGACACGAACCCGATGGCAAACCCACAGCGTCACAAGCATGGTTCAAACCGGACTTGAACAGACGATCGGATTTCAGAACTGTTGAACCGTAACAAACCAAGAGTTAGTCCCGGAACCAGATACAGACGGAATCTAAGTCCGGGGAAGACCAAGAGTCAGAATAGGCAGGACCTAAACCCGAAAGATCGAGAAAACGGCGGAGCAAAACGGGTAAACCGAGGCACAAAGAAAACAAGGCAACTCGGCTATGTTGACCGAGGTGACTCGGCCAACATAGCCGAGGTGGCTCGGCCTTCATGACGAAGCCACAACTTGACCGAGGTGCCTCGGTCAGTGAGCCGAGGTGGCTCGCCATGAGGCCGAGCCACTCGCGACACCCCTTGATGCTATAAATAGGGGGGGTCTCCTTTAGTTTGGGGGGTTGGATTTTTGGATCTCTTTGAAGACTCGCTAGAGCCCTGCAGATCCGGATTTTTGAAGTTCTGAAGATCAAGACTTTGGCACAGGTTCGAGCATTAATCAAGAGAAGAGACAAGATCCAGATCTCGAAGAGTTCGCTATGCTCGATCTACACAAAGAAGGTAGAGAATCCACTCGAGTCTCGCCGATCCGGGTCAACTTCAGATCCGCCTCTAGTCTAAAGCTTTGTCTTAGACTTCGAGGCGGCGTGTGATTTCTCCTAGTAGATCTCACCGCTCCGGCGATCACCTCCTTCGTGAGTTGATCCCCGTCATTCAGATCTACGCCGGTCTAGGTCAGATTTGCAGATTTACCCTCTAGGCTAAGCTTCGTCTTAGTCTCAGGGCGAGCGTGCGATTTCTCCTAGTAGATCTCACCCGCTCCGGCGATCACCTCCTTCGTGAGTTGATCCCCGTCGGTGTCTTACTTCCTTCGTGAAATAAGCACTCCAGATCCGCAGATCTCGTATCAAGATCTCCACTTGGATCAGGGTTGCGCGGTGGTCCACGGACATAAAAAGTCCCCGGCACAGGCAAAGAACTCACACGAGCGAGGATCCGATAAACGGATCCCGCGTTTTGTAGGCGACTGAAGCTGTAACAAGTTCGAAATCAATGACAATCAAAACAACTTTCCCCGCGAACAGTCACATAGATGGTACTTCATAGATTAAAGAGGCCAAGCGTGTAATGCTCATGAGCAAGTATGAAAATTTTAAGATGTAAACCCTGGAGAGCATGCAGGAGATATTCACACATTTCACGGATATTGTGAATAAACCAAAATCACTGGGAAAGGAATATAATCAAAATTAGCCTATTCCTAAAGTCCTCTGACCACTACCGTATGGATGGGATGCTAAGGTAACTGCTATCAAAGAATCCGTTTATTTATCTAAACTCTCTCTTGATAATCTTGTAGGAAATCTTATCACACATGAAGCGAGATTGAAGGAGAGTAACAATTGGAGGATCACCCGAAGAAAAAAAACATTGGCACTTAAAGTAAAGAAGGAGAAGTCAAAGGCCAAGGCAAAGAAAGAGTTGAGCCCAAGATCTTAAAGCAAGAAAGATAATAATATTGGGTTAGTCATGAAAGGCTTTAAGTCCTTCCTCAAGATAAAGATGGTTAAAATTTCTTGCAAAATAAATAAAATCGCAACATTAATAAGGTACGGAAAATTGACTCTAGTGATTCCTAGGCTGAACTAACTTGTCATCAATGCAGAAAATCCCATCACTTTAGAATGAATTGCGCATTTAACAAAAAGGATAAAAAGGAAAAGGGCAAAAGCTTCAAGGTGGCCACATGAGATATGTTGAGTGGAGAAGAAGATTCGGAGGGTAGCTTGAGTGATGACGAGAAAAGGGCGCATCTTTGTCTCATGGAAAAAGATGATAATTTGGGCAATTTCAAACACGGGAGCTCCAATAGTAAGGTATACCTAACTTATGATGTTTTATATGATAAATATGTTGAGATGTTAGGTCATTTTGAAAATCTCGCTGAGAAGTATAAAGTCATGAAAAAGGTGGATACAAATCTAAAGAAGGAGAATAAATCTTTACTTAATAAAATTCTAAAATCTTCTTTAGTGTTGAATGCATCTAATAAAGTGAGTGAAATACTTTATTTGAATGCATACAATGTTCCATGTATAAAGATATAAATTCCGATTTATCCAAGCAAACAAGGAAAAATCGAGTAAAGTTGAAGATTAGTTGCTTGGATAAATAAGCTTTCATGTGAGTTATCTTCTAATAAATTAAGTTTAAAAGTAGATGCATTACCATAGTTTCTGAAAATGAACAATTAAAGTCCAAAAATATTAATTTGGAAAAGGCCTTGAAAAAATTCTCATTGGGTACTAAAGGTTTTAACATGATCCTTTTCCAATCAACGATTTCCAAAAGTTAAAACTAGACTTAGTTATTCGTATTCTGGAATACACAAAAAATTTCAACCTTCTTTTATGAAAGTAAACAGCTTAACTCTATTTTCTCCCATGTCTAATGCATCTTCTATTATATAAACTTTTATGGTAGAATGGGTCATGTTTTAATGAATTGTCATATGGTATATAGAGTTAAAACTATCAAATAGATCTAGGTACAACCAATGTAGACCTATTTGTATACCCAGGTCACATCTTTCTTCTTTTATGTAGGTGCTTTATAGGACTAAGGAGCAAGGCAGGACTTGGTATTTTGATTCTGGATACTCGCGACACATGACAGGTAATAAAAATATGTTCCTTAGCCTGAATTGAAAAGGGTTGACTTGTGACTTTTAGAAACAATGATAAAACTAAAATTGTAGGAGTTGGTGATATAGGTAATGATTATTTTAAACTCCTAAAGTATTTGTTCGTTGATAGTGTAAAGCATAATCTTATTTTCATAAGTCAATTGTGTGATAAAGGTATGTCTATTATTTTCAAATCTAATTTATACAATATTATTGATTCTAAAAAAGATTCAATTGTATTTACAAGAAAAAATATATTAATGTTTATACTTTAAATTTCAATGATATTAATACTAATGGCGTAAAATGCCTAGTTGCAGAGAGAGAAGATAGCGAGCTTTGACACAGAAGGCTCGGACATGCAAGCATAGGCTTATTGTAAAAGCTCTCCAAAAAGGAATTAGTGAGAGGTTTGCCTTCTACTTTATTTGAGAGTGAGAGAATTTGTGAGGCCTGCACAAAAGGAAAATTTATTAGGTCCTCTCATAAGAACAAGCACCAGGTATGTATCACTAAATCTCTACAAATTCTTCAGTTAGATCTTTTTGGTCCTATATCAACACAGAGTTTATGTAGTTAAAAGTATTGTCTAGTAGTGGTTAATGATTATTTCAGGTTTCCATGGGTCATGTTTCTAACCAACAAAAGTGAATGTTTTAAAAAATTTTGAAAAGTTTTTAAAAAGGGTTAACAAAGAAAAAACACTCCTCATTCGAATCTTAAGGTCGGATCATGGTGAAGAATTAGAAAATAAGTTCTTTGAAAATTTTGTGCTGAAAAAGGAATTTCACATGAGTTCTCTTCTTCCCGAACACCTCAACAAAATGGGGTAGTCGAGAGAATGAACTGACACTACTAGAGATGGCTAGAACCATGATAAATTAGTATAAATTGCCTAAGGACTTTTAGATTGAGGTAATTAATATTGTATCCTATGTAAGTACAGAGGATATTTTAGACCAATGCTAAATAAAACTTCTTTTGATCTTTATTATAAAAAATCACGATATATTGCACATCTTCGTGTTTTTTGGTTGTAAGTGTTATCTTTTTAACACGAGAGATAGTTTAGGAAAATTTGATTCTAAAGCTGATGAGTGCGTATTTTTGGTATATTCTTCTTCTAGCAAGGTATATATAGTATATAACAAGAGAACAAATTGCTAGAGGAGTCTATCCATGTTAAATTTCATGAAACTCACAGTTTCATTATTTCTATTAACAGGACTGATGAACAATTTGTGATGACCCCTAAAGAGAAAAGTGTTCAGGAAAAAAAATATGATGACAATTACCCGAGGAGAAGAATGAGGCCGGAGATGATCACCTAACTGCAGATGATTTGATGTTTCAAAAAATCATTCGAAGTACCTGGTGATTGGAAGTCTACAAGTAGGAATTCAAACACATTCCAGGTCTAGTCTCATCGATGAGAATTTGGACTCATATATGTTGTAACAAAGAGGAGAGAAAAGTTATTTTGGGGGCTCCGGTGAGAGGGTTGATTTTTTCTTCAGTGTGTTCTTTCACAAAGAAAATCACTCTTTATATAGGCTATTCTCCCAATCATCTCTACCCCAAAATCAGCCTAATTATTTTTCTCATTAAGTACAAATTAAAGCCATTACTTGCCCTAATTTAAATTCTGATAATGACCCATTAATTCTCCACTAATGGCCAATTATCACTCATTATACTCATTAATTATTTGGTTGATTTGGTCAACCATTTCTAACATCTCCCACTTGGCCAAATTAACCAAATGATAGACCTCTCACTATTCGTGAGATTAGATATCTTATTCTTATCATTACTCCCACTATTCATGAAGAGTAATTCACATTTCATTATTCATGAAATTTACTTGGAGTTTTTTATTTCTAAGTCCCATCAAACTTACATGTTTGATAAAGAATTCACTGATATTCCTTTTGTTAAAAGATCAACAATCATATCTGTAGTAGGGATGTAAGTCACTTTAACTTCTCCCTTTTCTATAATATCTCGTATATAGTGATACTGGATCTCAATGTGTTTTCCTTTGGAGCTATTAGCTCCACTATTGATCAAGCTAATCGCTGCTTGATTATCACAATAAATATCAATAGGTTCTTCTAACAAATTGAGATCTAGATCAATCAAAAATCGTCTTATCCAGACAGCATGTGTAGTTGCCATACTACAAGCTATAAATTCAGCTTCTTGTGTATATCTAGCAACACAACCTTGTTTCTTACTACTCCAAGAAACAGCTCCTCCTCCAAAGATGAACAAGTGTCCCGAAGTGGACTTTCCATCATCTTTATCACCCCTAAAATCAGCATCGGAGTAACCGAGGACTTCAAGCGAACTCGCTTGATAAACCAAACTATGAGTCAATGTGCCTCTAATATACTTCATAATCCTTTTAACCGCTTCCCAGTGTGCTGGTCCTGGATTACTTTGATATCGGCTAACCAGACTTACAGCATAAGCTAAATCAGGTCTGGTGCATAACATTGCTTACATCAAGCTTCCAACTGCTTGAGCATAAGGAACATCTAATGGCTTCTGCCCCTCTCCAGGACTTTGCTCTTTACACAATCTCTTTCCTATAACCAACGAAGTTGGTGCGGGATTGGAATTCTCCATTCCAAACCTTTTAAAAACTGATCTTAAATACTTTTCTTGGTTTAAGCTTAACATTCTAGACTGTCTATCTCGAATTATTTGAATTCGAAGAATATATGATGCATCACCCATGTCTTTCATCTCAAACTTTTCATTGAGATCTGACTTGATTTTGTTCAACATTTCTATGTCATTTCCGGCGAGCAATATATCATCCACATACAAAGATAATATAGTGAACTTGCTCCCACTTTTCAAGACATATACACAATTATCTAGTTTATTTTGAACAAAACGAAGTTTGGTGATCGCATCATGAAATTTGAGATATCATTGTCTAGAAGATTATTTTAAACCATATAGAGATTTTATTAACTTGTAAACTTTATGTTCCTGTTCTTTTACCTGAAAACCTTCAGGTTGTTGCATATATATCACTTTCTTCAACTCTCCGTTGAGGAATGCTGTTTTAACATCCATTTGAAATAACTCCAAATCAAGATATGCAACAATAGCCAAAATGATTCTAATGGATGTAAATTTAGCTACAGGAGAATACGTCTCCTGAAAATCTATTCCTGCCTTCTGGTGGTAACCTTTAGCAACTAACCGTGCTTTAAATTTATCAATAGACCCATCAACACGGTATTTCTTTTTGAGCACCCATTTGCATCCTATGGCTTTTCTGTTTTCTGGTAGATCACTAAGCTCCCAAACTTTATTCTTTTCTATAGAATCAAGTTCTTCTCTCATGGCTTCCAGCCATAGATCTAACTCATACGATTTCATCACTGCAGAGAAGTTTAAGGGATCTTGTTCTTCTATATTTGCATCTACCGAAAAACAAGATGGTTCACATGAATACAAATAGTAATCATCCATCCATGCAGTTTGTGTTCTAGGCCTTTTACCTAAAACACCTATATGCTGAGGTTCATCATTTTCCATAGGTATTTCATCATTTTCAAGGTTAGGTTCATTCACAATATCAGGATCATTAGTGGGAACACTACTGTAATAATCATCATTTATTACAGTTAGAGGTTCTATTTCCTCTTGAACTTGTTCCTCTTCCTCTAGATTTTCTAGAAATATAGCATCTCTGCTTTCAATGACCCCTTTTTCTTTATTATAGAACTTATAACCTTTTGATTTTTCTGAATACCCTATGAATCTACACTTTAATATTTAAAAGTCTAACTTATCTCTAAGTTGACTTGGAATGAGAACATGGGCTATACATCCCCATTTCCTGAGATGACTTAGATCTGGTTTCCGCCCATTCCATAACTCATAAGGTGTAGATGCAAGTGATTTGGTGGAAATTCTATTTAAAATATAGTTTGCAGTTAACAATGCTTCTCCCCAAAATTTCTTGGAGAGACCTGAATGAGACAACATGCATCTAACTATATTTAACAATGTTCTATTATTTCTTTCAGCTACACCATTCTGTTGTGGTGTGTACGGCATTGTTGTATGTCTTTTAATGCCATGCTGAATACAATAACTCTCAAATTCTTTAGAGTTATATTCCCCACCTCTATCAGTTCTCAAAACTTTAATTTTCATTCCAAGTTGATTTTCAACTTCTGTCTTATATCTTTTAAAGCAGTCAAAAGCTTCTAATTTTCTAGATATAAGATAGACGTGTGTAAACTTAGAATAATCATCTATAAAAGTAATAAAATATTCTTTATTACTATGAGTTTTGACACTTAGGGGACCACAAATATCTGAGTGTATCAACCCTAAAAGTTCATTGGCTCTTTGTCCGCCAATAAAAGGTTTCCTGGTCATTTTACCAGTCAAACAATGTTCACATGGTGGCAACTGAATATTAGATAGTGCATGCAGTAAGTTCATTCTGATAATTTCTTTTATTTTTGGAATACTAGCATGTCCTAGTCTAGAATGCCACTATTCAGACTCAGAAATATAACAGGACAAGTAGTTCAAATTGAAAATTTTATTATCAGAATTATTACAAACTACTGGAAGAATGCATAATTCATGCTCGGGTACATATTTTCCCATAGCATACACTTTATTATTCTTGCCTATAGAAACCCGGTTATTGTAGAACCTAACTTCCAGTCCTTTCTTCATCAAGCTGGGAACAGATATCAGATTGCGCCGAATTCCTGGCACATAGAACACATCTTTGAGGACAAGAACACTGTCCCTAAGATCCAATCTATATGAACCAATACCTTCTACATCGAGATAAGTATTGTTTCCCATATAGATCCTCTGTTCTCCTTTCTTCAGCTCGGTGAATTCTGTGACTCCATTCTTGTCCTTTGCGATATGTCTGGTCGCGACCGAGTCGATCCAAAGAACCATCGATGTCCGCCATCACAAAGATTGCACTGGCCACACCGACGAATTCTCTCTTGCTGGTACTTCCTAGCTTATAGCCTCCCTTGTTCTCTTACTTTTCTCCTTGTGGACAGTTGGATCTGAAATGCCCAAACTTTTCACAAATGTAGCAAGTGCCACGGGGTACCTTCTTCTTAAATTGCTGTGATTTTGGACCTCTAAGTTGTGCTTTATTAGGGCCGGGGTTTCTATTTCTTCCAGTTTGTTGCCTCTGGTGCACATAGTTCATTTCCTATTGCACCATGTTTAGTTCTGCTTTCTTTCTACTGGCTATTAAATCTTGTTCTATAGCTAAGTGCATTGGCAAATTCGTAACAGATTTAATGGCAGGATTCATTCTTAATGTAGTGACAGCTACAGCAAGGAAAGGTGAAAGACTATTCAGTATAATTGTCACTTGCATTCTTTCTGGGATTTCGGTCCCGACAGTATATAAGTCCTTAGCCATGACAATCATTTTATTTATATGTTCTACGACATTGTCTCCCTCTTGCATTCTAGAAGAATTATACTTATGCAAGAGGAGTTGAATATTAACTTCCGAGACAGTGTCGTATTTATCTTTTATTGATTGCCACATGTCCATGGAAGTTTTACAAGTTTCAAAAACTTTAATTAAATTATCTTCCATGAACATTAGCATAAGGCTTTTCGTCTTTTTATCTCTCGACTTCCACTGCTCGAACTCCTTCTTTTCCTCAACAGTAGAGGTATCAGTTAAGGTAGGAGCACCAGTTTCGATGACTTCATCTATATTGTCATGTATAAGGCCATATCTTATTTTTCTATGCCACATATCATAATTACTACCATTAAATTTTTTGATCTTTGCCAATTCACTTAGAACTAATTTACTAGCCATTTGGAAGATAACTAAAACTAAAACTAAAGTTTTAAAAATTGTATTAGAATATTATATATCTAATAATACTAATAGAGAAATTATGAGATCAGTTATAAAAAAAATTTAAAATTTAAAACTAAATAAAATGAATTTGATAAACCTGATACTTAATCGGAATGTGCACAGATATCAAACAGTAGAGTAGATTGGATCTGAACCGGGTAGCTATCGAATCCAAAACGAGAAGAACGAGTATTATTGATTTGAAGTTGCTTCGTTGGATCTGTAGTGATGTAGATAGAGACGTTGGCAGGAAGTCTTGATTTTGACAAACTTGGTGCTTCGTTGGATGTGGGTCTTTTGTGAACTGAGCTTAGGTCATGGGAAAAAGAGCCTAGGGAATGCACAGCTCTTGTAGAGTTTAGGTCATGGGAAAAAGAGTCTAGGGAATGCACAGCTCTTGTAGGGCAATGATGGAGAAGAGTAGTAGGGACAGTAGTAGAGACGTGGGCTCTTCTTGATGTGATTTAGCTTTGTGGAAGAAAAAAAAATTTGACAGGGACGGATAGGTAGGGTAGACTTGTAGGCTCTGATACCAGTGTTGTAACAAAGAGGAGAGAAAAGTTATTTTGGGGGCTCTGGTGAGAGGGTTGATTTCTTCTTCAGTGTGTTCTTTCACAAAGAAAATCACTCTTTATATAGGCTATTCTCCCAATCATCTCTACCCCCAAAATCAGCCTAATTATTTTTCTCATTAAGTACAAATTAAAGCCATTCATTGCCCTAATTTAAATTCTGATAATGACCCATTAATTCTCCACTAATGGCCAATTATCACTCATTATACTCATTAATTATTTGGTTGATTTGGTCAACCATTTCTAACAATATGAGCATGCTTGTAGCCTCATCGATGAGGACATGATGCTAACCGATGAGCAGTTATGCTAATAGGCAGCTTTAGACATTTTCTCGTTCTAAACTCAGGGAGTTTGGTGCCAATGTAAGTTTTATTTTTGGAATTGGACCTAAACATGTGAATGATACTATTAATGATGAAAATTAGGTCATTGCTATCCAAGAAGAATTAAATTAGTTCACTAAGAATAATTTTTAGAGATTAGTTCATGTTATGGAGTTTCTATTACTAAATATTATTCTCTAATTAGTAGCAGACAAGTATCTCGCATTAAACACCTAACCAAACTCACTCGACACCTCGGGATGGCCAAAATCTCCAACATGGCTGATTTGACGGGTCGACCTCTCGCGAAGCCGACTCGAAAGGCGGTACAGGTCGGCCTCCTTGGTAGGCCGACTTGACAAGCGACCCATTCGACCACCTCCTAGGCTGACTTCTCACGAAAGACGACTCAAAAGGCCGTACTTCTCGGCACACAGCCAGGTGAGTAGAAAGATGAAAATTATCTCGGGCTTCTCGCTGATAGCTCATCTACATCACATTAAATGCATGATCAGGAACATTATTTCTCCATCCCTGAAGATCTTTATGACACCTAGGATCACGTCGGCGTCCCATGCCTCTAGTCACTTCACAATAAATGCCGAAGTGACTCCCTCCACTTAGCAGCCGACACCTATAAAACAAATGCTGACTCAGCCGCTAGCCCATACTCAACCAAAGTTACCAAATCACCCCTCTATTGCCACTATAAATAGGGAGACTATTCCCAATATCAGGTAACCTTTTTTCACAGTATTTTTTCTAGTTCACTACACTCAAGATTTTTCACAGTTCCATTTACTTCTCCACTCAAGCACCTTGCTGACTTGATCGTCGGAGGAACAACCGGGGAAACCAACCCCGACATCTTACGAACTTTTACTTGTGCAGGGAAGAACAGCTTATCCCAAAACTAGATATTCGGAGAAGTTAGCGGACCAAGATCATCGACAAACTCCAAAATAATTGACTGTGTGATTTAAACCATCAACAGTTTGGCGCCCACCGTGGGGCCTCTTTTTTTTTCTGAGCAAGCATGTCTGGTTCTGAGTATAGGGCTGATCAATCTATCCCTAGAGGACCACATCCGGGCTATGTCACTAAAGCCCAACTTGAAGAATCCACCCAGAAGATCACACAATCCTTCCAACAGCAGCTCGCCACTTTCACCAGCGAACTCCTCTGCCGATTCCCTTCTCAACAGCCTCTCAACTCCACTGTCCCTCCACCTTCGAATGACCAATGGTTGGTGACTCATCCTCCGTCTGAACCTCGACCTATAGCCCCTCCTCGCACTCCGCATGTCGAGGCCAAGCAACGGAGAGATTGTGTCGGGTACGTGTCTCCTCCACCACACCAGATGACTCGCTTTGCAGACTCTTGGCGGCGTCACATTCAATATGTCGAAGCATCCGGTGAGAGTCCTGGTCCTACCCGTGATAAGGAGCACGCCGTAGCAGGAGTACCGTGGGGCTCTCGGCACCGTCTTGTCACTTCGGGACCCTCAGCTACTCACGCCACTTTCGGTTATGATCGGACCTATTAGCCAGTCACCGAAGCCATTGGAGGGAACACTCCCCTCATTGACGACATCATGAAGACCCCCTGCGAGAAGTTCAAGATGCCCCAGGTCGATAAATACAAGGGTGAGGGAGACCCCACGAAGCATGTCCAGAACTATTATGACATGATGAGTATGCTACAGGCATCCGAAGCGATCATTTGTCGGTGCTTCCCCATCACCCTATCAGGAAGTGCTAAGCTTTGGTGGAATACCCTAGAGAAGAAGTCCATCGGCAGCTTTGAGCAACTTAGCAAGAAGTTTGTACATCACTTCTTGGCCAACACCAAGCAGAAGTTGCCGCCTCATGTATTGATACAGACGAGGCAAGAGCCTAGAGAGAGCCTAGGAGCATATGTCAAGAGGTTCCAAGTGAAGAGACTGGAGGTTCATGACCCTGGGAGTTCAGTCACCATGTCCGCTATTGTGGCCGGTTTGCTAAACAACGAGTTGGCCGAGTAGCTTGCCAAGAAATCAGTCACCAGCTATGAGTAGCTGATGGCTAAGGCTCATGGGTACATGGACATGGAGGATGCCTGAGCTTACAAGGCGGCGACCAGGATAACAAAAATAGCTACAGGGGTAACCCCAGCACTAGCAGCTGCACCGACAACCCCAACACTAGCAACGACACCTACCACACCAGCCCTAACGCCTATACCACCGGTGACCGTGGCAACCTCGGCAGTGGTTCCGACGATGGAGTTTGCCAGAGATCTCCCACCAAGGCAGGAGTGGCCCAGGGATCCTCCAAGAGTCGACTCCTGCTCAAACCGATCCGACAGAAGGGACCAAAGAAGGGAGCCAGCGCAAAGACTGGCCCACACGGTCCTCAACACCTCCCTTACCGATGCCCTCCACATGGTCTAGAAGGAGGGACACCTAACTACTCCACCTCCTAAGATGAGGTCGGACCCTCAGAGTCGGGATACCCGACAATATTGTCGATATCATCGGGATCATGGCCATCTCACCAATGATTGTCAAATCCTATAGTGGGACATTGAGGACCTAATACAGAGGGGGTATCTGAAGAATTTTTTCTCCCAGAGAGACAGGAGAGAACGGGTCCCAGGAGGAGCCTACAGGAGGCCTCGTTCGTGGTCGCCTCGCCCTCAGCCACATCATGATAGTCGACCCACTGAGCTTAGCCACAGGGGAGTCATCAACACTATCAGTGGTGGTCCCACGGCTGGAGGAGCATCCAACAATGCTCAGAAGAGATATGCTAAACGAGGGTTGTGGGTCAACACATGTGACATGAAGCCGAGGGCAGAAGAACCTATCTCCTTTAGCGACGCAGATTTGAAAGGCGTCAAGACGCCTCATGATGATCCTATTGTCATTACAGCTGGAATCGATGGCTTCTAAGTGAAGAGGATCATGGTCGACACGGGAGCTCGGTCGATATTCTATATATTGATGCCTTCAACAAGATGGGCATCGATAAATCTAGGTTACAGCCTTGTCGAGGCCCGCTTATTAGATTCACCGGACATTCCCTCCTACCTGAAGGGATGATCACACTTCCCTTGACAGTCGGTGAGTACCCTCGGCAATCCACTGCCCAGGTCCAGTTTTTGGTAATGGATCTCAATAGTCAGCCCACAATGTTATATTGGGCAGAACAGCCCTCCACCTCTTACAGGCCATTCTTTCCACATACCACCAGATGCTGAAGTTCCCGAGCCTTGAAGGTGTCGGAGTCACCCTCGAGGAAACCAACGGGAAGCCAAATCCTCTTATCCGCTCTCAACAAAGGGAAAGGGAGTACAAGAGACCCTGTCCATCGAAAAAGCTTGCTTTCAGAAGGAGAAAGAGACGGAGCAAGAGAGGACGACTCCCGTGGAAGAACTTTGGGAGATACCGATCGACCAGGAGGGAAAGAAGATGACCAAGATTGGATCCAGCCTTATTAAACCTTATCAGGAAGCTTTGATCACGTTCTTGTTAGCGAACCTTGATGTGTTCGCCTGGGGGCCAGAAGATATGCCAGGAATTCCCCCTGAGATAATAAGTCATGAGCTCTCGGTCGACCAACACACCAAATCGGTTCGATAAAAGAAGAGGCACCTCAGCCTAGAGAGATAGAAGGCAGCCGCTGATGAAGTCAACCGACTCCTTAGAGCTGGTTTCATTCGAGAAGTGCAATACCCATAGTGGCTATCCAACGTGGTGTTGGTGAAAAAGGCTCTCGACAAGTGGAGGATGTGTGTAGACTTCACTGATCTCAACAAGGCATGCCCCAAAGATAGCTACCCCCTTCCTCAAATCGACCAACTGATCGACAAAAGCGGAGGGCATGAATTACTCAGCTTCATGGATGCCTTCTCCGACTGCAATCAAATCTTCATAGCGGAGCATGACCAAGAGAAGACCTCATTCATCGCCGACCAAGGAACCTATTGCTATAGGATGATGCCCTTTGGTCTCAAGAAGGCACGCACCACATACTAGAGACTGGTCAACAAGATCTTTAAGCACCAGATTGGCCGCAATGTAGAAGCATACGTGGACGACCTCCTGGTGAAATCGAAGTGGGAGTCGGCCCACATAGCAGACCTAGATGAAACCTTCTCTACCCTATGGTGCTACAACATGAAGCTCAACCCAGCCAAGTGCGCTTTCGGGGTGCAATCGAGAAAATTCCTCGGGTTCATCATTACCTAGAGGGGCATTGAGATTAATCTAGAAAAGATAGCTGCCATAGAGTGTCTACCCGAGCCCCGTACCTTGAAGGATGTCCAAAAACTGACCGGACAGATATCGGCCCTAGGACGTTTTCTCTCCAAATCTATCGAAAGGAGCTTCCCATTCTTCAAGATACTGAGGGGAAGCAATGAGCTATAAGAAAGCAAGAGTTGGATGGCTGAATGCAGTGCTTCCTTCAGGGATCTCAAGACCTATTTAAGCACTAAGCCGCTACTGAGCCAACCTAGAGAAGGAGAGACCTTGTATCTATACTTAGCCGTCTCTCCCGAAGCCGCCAGCTCTGTTCTGGTTCGGAAGGAGGAGAACACCCAAAAGCCGGTGTACTATGTCAGCCCGATCTTGAAGGTAGGTGAACTCAATCATTCCCTCAAGGAGAACGCTTCCTTCATCCTCGTCACCACAACTAGGAGGCTTCGCCCCTACTTTCAAGCTCATTCCATAGTAGTGCGGACGAGTTTACCTTTGAAGAAGGCACTCGGCAGTCCCACCACTTCAGGAAGAATGGTCGCCTGGGCGGTTGAGCTTAGTGAGCATGACATGCAGTTCGAGCTGAGGAAAATAATCAAAGATCAAGCCTTGGCTGACTTCCTCATCGAGTCGACCTCACCGGATGATGAGCTAGCAGTACCTTTACCATCAATTCAGAAGGACCCCTCGACATCTCAAGCAGCCAAGGGCCCTGCCTCTCAGACACGTCACACCGACGAATACGACTCACTAGAGTTCACCTCATGGTGGTTGCTAAAGGTGGACGGGTCCTCGAGTGGTCGGCGATGCGGCGGGGGTAGTTCTCGTAGCCAGGTGGTGGGCCTTACGAGCATTCGATCGCCGCTTTTCTCGCCGAACAATGAGGTGATGCGAGGGCTCCTAGCAGGTCTTCAGGCTACCTCTACAGTCAAAGCCAAGCGCATCTACATTTTGGCCGACTCCCAACTCATCGTCTGCCAGATAAACGGTTAGTATGCAGCCAAAGGTTCGAGAATGGTTCTCTACCTAAAAGTGGCTAAGGAGCTATTAGCCAACTTCATGAATTTCAGGGTAGCCCAAGTCCCCCGTGCCCTCAATGCTCGGGTGGACGCTCTGTCCAAACTTGGCTCGACCGACCCCGGAGGTGGCTCTGGACCTATCTACACAGATACTCTCGAGCACCCTAGCATCGAGAAGGCATCAGAGGCTTTCATGCAGACCGAGGCTCCAACGGAGCTTTGTTGGATGGATCCCATCATCAAGTACCTCACACAGGGGACCCTACCAGAGAATACAACTGAAGCCAGGAGTCTACGAGGGAACGTTCGCCGCTATCTTATGCTCGATAACTAGCTTTATCAGATGTCATACTCCGGCAGGGGAGTGGGGCCATATCTCTGGTGCCTTCGGTCACCAGAAACTAGTTATGTTTTCAAGGAGATCCATGAGGGAACATGTGGGAATGACCTTGGGGCCAGAACTCTCACACAGAAAATCATTCGTCAAGGGTACTATTGGCCCACCATCTTAGCTGAGTCCAGAAGGCTCGTCTCCCTGTGCAAAAAGTGCTAACTATTTTTAGCCATCCCGCAAGCGACCACCATCGAGCTCACCTCCATTCTGAGCCCAATACCCTTTGCACAATGGGGACTAGATTTGCTAGGTCCTCTCCCGATTGCCTCAGGGCATCAGAAGTTCCTGATTGTAGCCATCGACTACTTTACCAAGTGGATTGAAGCAGAACTCCTGGCCATGATTGGTGAGAGTAACATCACTAGCTTCATGTGGAGATCCATCATTTGTCAGTTCGGTGTCCCCCACTCCTTTGTTACCGACAACGGCACCCAGTTCGATAGTAGAGGCTTCCGAGACTTCTGTGGAGAATGGGACATCCGTCTCAAATTTGCCTTGGTCGCTCATCCCAAATGCAACAGACTTGCAGAAGCCGCCAACAAATGCCTCCTCCAATCTCTGAATAAGAAGGTGAACGACGTGCTAGGAAATTGGGTCGAAGAACTACCCAGCAAACCATAGTCTTAACGCACGACACATAAGAACTCAACAGGGAAAACCCCCTTTAAGTTAGCTTATGGAGCCGAGGCAGTCACCCCAGTCGAAGTCGGCACGCCGACCATCCGACTATAACATTTTGATGAAGACCAGAATTCTAAAGGACTTTGGGTCGGGCTCGATCTCATAGACGAGGTCCAAGAAAAGACACTCCGATCCTAAATTATCAATCGCCAGCCGAAGTCGCCTGCTATCGCAGCAAAGAAAGTCCCACCTAGGAGATTCAGGCAGGCGATCTTGTCCTCCGAAAGCTATTTTCGGCAAGGACACCAGCGCCGCAAGCTAGCCCCTAACTAGGAAGGGTCCTATATAGTCCTAGAGGAGTTGCACTGTGCACTTATTGGCTAAGAGCCCCGATGGAAGGATCTTGCAACATCCTTGGAACATTGAGCATCTCAAGAAATATTTTTAGTAATATTGTATGAAAATTTCAGTTATTATAAAACCTTTTTGAGTCTTACTTTTATGTCGCATTCTAGCAGAGTGAATCTTGGCAGAACCCAAAGCCCATGGCTTCTCGTGGTAAAACCAAGGCATCTTACCTATCGGTCAACTCCAACGAAAACCATAGCGCCCTCACTAAGTCCAAGGCACCGACTACTAGGTCGCCATTGCCGAAAAGACCTTGGCGCCCTCACTAAGTCCAAGGCACCACCACTAGGTCGCCATTATCAAAAATACCTTGGCGCCCTCACTAAGTCCAAGGCACCACCACTAGGTCATTGTTCGCGGGGAAAGTTGTTTTGTTATTCATTGCTTTGTTGAACTTCGTTCTGACTTCTTGGGCCTACAACAAAATTGAACAAAGAAAAATTGCCTTTTATTTAAAGTACAATGAAAACAAAGATTACAACTTCTTCACATGAGCGAGGCGGATCTCATTATACGGGATCACCGGCTTGTGTGGGTTCTTCGCCCGGTCATGGGGACATTTTATTCGTCAGTGGACCACGGCGTAAGTGGATCGGTGGAAACGGGTTACGGAACTCTGACGTGAAGGGGCTCGTTTAGCGAAGAAATGAAAGCCTAAGGGGATCACACTCACGAAGGAGGGGATGCCGCCGGGGATCCACACTCACAAAGGAGAGGATGGCGGGGCGGGTGAGATCTACTAGGAGAAATCTGGCTATTACGTAGCCGACCGAATTAAACACCTGCATTTGAAGATCGGCGTAGATCGAACTTGTGATCGCCGGTGTTGGGAGCGGTGCAGCGGCTGACTCGTAGATCTGGGGATTCTTGAAAAATCCCAAAATCCGTGAAATCCACCCGAGGCAGGGAAGATTGTTGTTATAGGATTGGGGGTAGCCCAGGAGCCTGGTGGCAGGAAGCCGCTTGGAGTGCCTCGGCAAGTTGGTGCTGACCAGCCTAATCCAAATGGGGGTCGATTCTGAGAGGTAATTTCGTATCCTTGTCAACCTGACGATCACTGTTGAATCTCTTCAATGCTTCTCTAGTAGATCTCACCCTTCGACTAATCATCCTGAAATATTTCTCACTGCAAAACCCTTCTGCATCCGGCTTTTGAGTAGCTGCGATGATCCCACCAGACGGAAACCTTGACGGGGAATCTATGAGATCCGGCTCATTCATCTCACGAATAAGAAGGTGAGCGGCGTGCTAGGAAGTGGGTGAAGAACTACCCGGCAAACCATAGTCTTAACGCCACGACACATAAGAACTCAGCGGAAAACCCTTTAAGTTAGCTTATGGGCGAAGCTGATCACCCGGTCGAAGTCGACACGCGCCGACCATCCGACTATAACATTTTGATGAAGACCAGAATTCTAAAGGACTTTGGGTCGGGCTCGATCTCATAGACGAGGTCCAAGAAAAGACACTCCGATCCTAAATTATCAATCAGCAGCGAGTCGCCTGTTACTGCAGCAGCAAAGTCCGACCTAGGAGATTCAGCAGCGGCGATCTTGTCCTCCGGAAAGCTATTTTCGGCAAGGACACCAGGCGCGGCAAGCTAGCCCCTAACTAGGAAGGGTCCTATATAGTCCTAGAGGAGTTGCGACCAGGCACTTATTGGCTAAGAGCCCCCGATGGAAGGATCTTGCAACATCCTTGGAACATCGAGCACCTCAAGAAATATTTTTAGTAATATTGTATGAAAATTTCAGTTATTATAAAACCTTTTTTGAGTCTTACTTTTATGTCGCATTCTAGCAGAGCTGAATCTTGGCAGGAACCCAAAGCCCATGGCGCCTTCTCAGGGTAAAACCAAGGCATCTTACCTATCGGTCAACTCCAACGAAAAAACCATAGCGTCCTCACTAAGTCCAAGGCACCCGACTACTAGGTCGTCATTGCCGAAAAGACCTTGGCGTCCTCACTAAGTCCAAGGCACCCGACCACTAGGTCGTCATTATCAAAAATACCTTGGCGTCCTCACTAAGTCCAAGGCTCCCGACCACTAGGTCATTGTTCGCGGGGAAAGTTGTTTTGTTATTCATTGCTTTGTTGAACTCGTTTACAGCTTCTTGGGCCTACAACAAAATTCGAACAAAAGAAAAATTGCCTTTTATTTAAGGCGTACAATGAAAACAAAAGATTACAACTTCTTCTGTATGAGCGAGGCCTTCGGATCTCTATTATCACGGGATCACCGGCTTGTGTGGGTTCTTAGCGGTCTTGGGGACATTTTATTCGTCAGTGGACCACAGCGTAATTGAGATCGAGTGGAAACCGGGTTACGGAACTCTGAGCGTGAAGGGGCTCGTTTGCGAAGAAATGAAGCGCTAAGGGGATCACACTCACAAAGGAGAGGATCGCCGGGGATCACACTCACAAAGGAGAGGATGCGGGCGGGTGAGATCTACTAGGAGAAATCCAGCGCTATTCGTAGCCGACCGAATTAAACACCTGTTGTTGAAGATCGGCGTAGATCGAACTTGTGATCGCCGGTGTTGAGCGGTGCAGCGGCGGCTCGTAGATCTCGCGAGGATTCTTGAGAAAATCCCAAAATCGGTGAAATCAACCCCAGAACGAGGAGGCCCCAAGTTAGGGGTAGCCAGGCCACAAGTGGCTCGGCCGCTGGTAGAGGTACCTCGACAGTTGGTAGGGTGCCTCGGCGAGTGGCAATGGCCCGACACCGGCCAGGTGTTTCTCGTACGGGGAATTTAAATCCTGATTTTGGATTTTGAAGAATCCGGCGGTCTACTGGCGTCGTTATGCGTTCGGCTGCCGGCGTCTGAGACCGATCTGCATCGAATCTTCAGCGGCGATAGCGAGCCGAGTCGCTTCAGTAGCGTACGTATTCTCTGGTAGATCTCCTTAATCTGCGGCTGATGTGATCGGCGTCTCGCCGATGGTCTCTGCCAGGCATTTCCTTGGCAAAAGCGGCGCTCTGCAGTTCGAACCGGTTCCACTGAATCAATGCGGTGATCCCGAAGGCCATAAAGTCCCGACGCGGCGAGATCTGCGTATAATGAGATCGGCGTCTGTTCATCTGAGGAAAGAAGTTATAATCTTTGTTTTCATTATGCCAAATAAATGGCAATTTTAGAGCTGTTAATTGCTAATAGCAATTCAACTCGCTAATAATCTCTCAAACTTTCAATGGACTAACTAGCGACCGATGGGAGGACATTGAGTTATCGAGTTATCCTTAAGAATATGGGTTTATTCTCGGGAACTTCGTTGAAAATTGGGGAATAGTTTATACTCATATTCCTAATTGGAGTAGGATTAGGCGGCGTTGATTAGCGTCGATGCAATCCGCGCGATCGAGTTATCCCTAAGAATATTTTTATGGAAATATTCTTAGGGAACTTCTTGACAAATTAGGAAGCGGTTTATACTTTCATTATTCTGATTGGAGTAGGATTAGGCGACGCATTGATTAGCGTCGATGTAATTTCACGCTTTATGGGCGTTCATCGAGTTATCCCTAAGTATATTTTTGTGGAAATATTCTCCGGGGACTTCTCGACGACTTAGGCAATAGTTTATACTCGTATTCCTAATTGGAGTAGGATTAGGCGACGCGTTGATTAGCGTCGCTATGATTTCACGCTTTATGGGCGTTCATCGAGTTATCCCCAAGTATGTTTTTTGTGGAAATATTCTCCGGGAACTTCTCGACGAATTAGGAAACAGTTTATACTCGTGTTCCTAATTGGAGTAGGATTAGGTGAATTATATCGGGCATATAGTGGCCTTCGCGAGGTGCTATCTTGCTGAATAAATCTCCAGAATTTTCCCAAATATTGTGGCGGGAGTAGGAGCCAATCGACGGACCGATTTGGCACTGTTTTGGCATCTGGATAAGGTTCCAATTAGAATTCCTAATTAGGGGCTGATTTGGTTCCCTTTTGGATATCCAATTGGGTTCCAATTAGAATTCCTACTCATAGCCAAATAGGAGTCCTTATGGGGCTATTATAAATACCCCCCATCACCTCCTTTTCTTGACCTACGCCGGCCCCCCCTCTGCTCTTTTTCTCTTGTTTTCATCTCGTCTCTCGCCGTCTCGTCTCTCTCAGACAACGAGGTACGCGCACGAGTATTTTACAACGCCTATTTCTTTTTCTTCTTTTCTCTTTTTTTTTCTTTGTGCGTGTAGGTGCCGCGGACCACGAGGGCCGGGTGTCTGGCGAGCCGCCCGTGGCCCGGCGCATGGGCGCTTCGGCCTTGGCAGCGCTGGCGCTTCGGTCGGCCGAACACAGGCGCTTCGCCCGACCAGCGCTTGAAGCGCTTCGGTCTCCAGCCCGCTGGCGCTCGGCCCGGCACAAGCCCGGCCCGAAACACAGGCTCGGCCCGTGGCCTAAAGCTTCGATCTCGTGGCGCTGGCCTTCGGTCTCGGTTGAGCCGGGGCACCCGTTGGTGCCTCGATCATGGCCGGCGGGCCACGACCTGACCAACGGGTCTCTTGTGCTAAATTTGATGATTTTTTTGACTGCGTATCTGATTTTATTTGTTTTCTTTTGCAGTTTCTGATGTCGTCGCGAAGATCTCATGTTCAAAGGGGTCGATCAACTCGCACGCCGCGTGAATGCACGCCTCCTCCTTTCGGTGGTGCGCCAGCGTTATCTTCTCGTATATATACGTTGTATCCCGCTTCGCTCTCCTTCGTGAGGCGATTGGGAAGAGCCGAAATCCTCCTTTGTGGGGACCGACGCTTCAGATTCCGTTTCATCTTCCCATGCGTATACTCGTTACGACCCCGCTTCGTTCTCCTTTGTGAGGCGATTGGGAAGAGCCGAGATTCTCCTTTGTGGGGATCGACGCTTCAAAGATTGGTTTTGCTTGGTCATCACCCGTCTCGATATCTTTAACGGAGCGATTTCATACCGATTCACGCCTCAGAACGAGATATATTGCCGCTTTGTTTACACGACTATATTTATCGCTCTCCGTATTCGACACGGTGAAATCGTCAGACTCGCTATAAGGTCGTGACTCAATCTATGTAAGATGAATTCAAGCGCCTTTACTAGCTGAATATTTTCGATTTGAGTTGATTATTCCTCGGGAGCTTTTAAACTACAGCGGTTGATGAAGCCATAGTGAATATTATTCCACATGTGGCGATCCGCGAATTTTTATCTCGCCTCGACTTGCACCGGCATCGCCGAGCGATTGAGGCGTACTTGAGGGAGTTCGCATCCTCGGACTATTGGTCACCGATCGCCACTTTCGTAAAGACACCTCCCTTTGAACCTTTCGCGAAAAATAGATTATCGTTTGGCGACTTCGGTTAAGGATCGGGATCACGCTTTTATCGAGAGTGGCGGTGGTTGAACCACAGGCGAAGGTCCTTTGTATATTCCGGATCCCTAAATTCGGCTCTCATTGGCCGACCTCGGACACCATCATCTTGCTTAGCGTATGTCTTGGCGTCGTAGAGAGGAGCATGATCATATCCATTGCGGTTAATTAGGGCTGATTTGGTTCCTTTGGATATCCAATTGGGTTCCACTAGAATTCTACTCATAGCCAAATAGAGTCCTTATGGGGCTATTATAAATACCCCCATCACCTCTTTTCTTGACCCACGCCGCCCCCTTTTCTTTGTTTTCATCTCGCTCGCCAGCCTCGCCTCTCTCGACAACGAGGTACGCCAGACGAGTATTTTACAACGCTTATTTCTTTTTCTTTCTTTCTTTTTTTTCTTTTGTGCGTAGGTGCCGCGACCACGAGGGGAGAAGGACGGTGTGCGAAGGGCGAGGCACCGGCGCCGAAGCGATGGGCCGGCCTTGACCGAAGCGCCAAGGCCGCTTCTGCGCTGAAGACTCCTGGCGCCGCTCGACCGAAGCGCATGCTGGTCTCGCCGAAGCTCTCGCGCTGGCCCCGACCGAGCACTGGCTGTCTCCGACCGAGCACTGGGCGCCGGGCTCGACCGAAGGCTTAGGCCAGCTCGCCGAAGCCTGGCGCTGGCCGGCTCTGCTGAGCTGGCACCTGTTGTGCTCGACATGGCCGGCTAACGACTGACCAACGGGTCTTTGTGCTAAATTTGATGATTTTTGATCAGATGATTCGATTTTATTTGTTTTCTTTTGCGCTTCGATGTCGCCGCTAAGATCTCATGTTCAGGGGTCGATCAACTCGCGACGCCGCGGAATGCACGCCTCCTTTGGTGCGCCAGCCATATCTTCTCGTGATATATACGCGTATCCCCGCCGCTTCCTCCTTCGAGGCGATTGGAAGAGCCAAATCCTCCTTTGTGGGGACCGACGCCAGATTCCGCTTCATCTTCCCATGCGTATACTCGCTACGACCCCGCTCGCTTTCCTTTGTGAGGCGATTGGGAAGAGCCGAGATTCTCCTTGTGGGGATCGACGCTTCAAAGATTGGTTTTGCTTGGTCATCACCCGCCTCGATATCTTTAACGGAGCGATTTCATACCGATTCACGCCTCAGAACGAGATATATTGCCGCTTTGTTTACACGACTATATTTATCGCTCTCCGTATTCGACACGTGAAATCGTTGCATTCGCTATAAGGTCGTGGACTCAATCTATGTAAGATGAATTCAACGCCTTTTACTAACTCGAATATTTTCGATTTCAGCTTGATTATTCCTCGAGCTTTTTCCGCTTACGCCGTTGATGGGCTTATAGTGAATATTATTCCACATGTGACGCATCCCGCAATTTTTATCTCGACTTGCACCCTGCACATCATCTGAGACGATTCGTGATCAGATTTGAGGGGAGTTCACGATCCTCGTGACTATTGGTCGAGCGCGCCACTCTGAAAAGACACTAGCTCCATCAACCTTTGGTAAAATAGATTATCCGCTTGGCGACCGCTTAAGGATCCGATACGCCTTTTATCGAGTGAGCGTGGTTGAACACAGACGACGGAGGTCCTTTGTATATTCCCTGATCCTCGCCGCCTCTCATTGACCGACCTCGTGACACCATGTCGGCCGCACAGATGTCTTGCCCGACCGAGGAGCATGATCATATCCATTATGGATTTATTACCCAGCCAGCCTGTGTTCCAACAGAATCGACATCGCCTTCATCCCTAATTGTGGGTTGGACACACCGCCTGATGAGCTTTTTGTTCCTCGCCGACTAAGAATCGCCGCCACGCCAGCGAGATGTTGTCATCTAGCCATAGATTTTACTGCTGGGTTCACTCATCGTAAGCATTGTGGGTCGCCACCAACTACGCCCTCAACAGATGGGATGGAGAACTTCGCGCTTGTGGCCTCAGATTCGGCGATTCGTACACCATGTATGGTTTTCCAATCAGCCAACCATTTCTTCACCTTATTCGAGCTCTATAATCCGTGATTCAATACGCTTTTCACCAAACACGCGAAGTGGGGTTGGCTTTACATGAGATGTACCGTATTTCAGTTTGCCCATGGGGAAGATGATGTATCAGAGTACTTCCTTCCAATCAGAACCGAATACCAAAAACACACACCGATCGCTATAAGACTTATGGGATCTCACTTGTCATTATCATATAGCTCGCCCAATCTCAACCTTTGCGCCAAAAGGAAATTACAAGTGAGTTCAAGCGCTTTAATTACTTGTTCCAAAGATTTGGAGGACAAATGGCGAGGAAATATGTGAATTGGCACCGCCACTCCTTCAAGGTTAATGAACCGATCGAGAGGTCCGAGGCTAACTCTTATACGCCACCACGCCGAAGATGGTTTTCCCCTGTGGACCAAGTTTGCAACCTTTCGGGCATGCGTGAAGCCTATCCAAATGACAACTCTTCTAGCCTGGCTATCTTGCACTGCTAAAGAAATGTGTGGTTCCATATCAATCTGATGATGCTTTACCTTTGAGGTCCTTTATCCTCAGCTCAGCCTTGCCCACAAGAAGGAACTCTCCTTCCTTCGTAATGGTGGCCAATATTCACCGTGGATTGCGCATATAGTCCCAAGCATCGAGAGGAAGGATGAGCCATCGCCACGCATCCTTCGCCCGGAAAGAGCTCCCATATACCTATTTGATGGCTTGGTTGGTCTTTTCATCGCCCCACATGATGTCGCACCGGTTCCACAGATTCGCCTACCTTTCTTGCATTGGTAGAGGATTGCGATGGAAGGGCGCCGCTACGTAGATCAAGAAACGATGCGATTCATAGAGGGTGGATCTTTCCGATATTTTCCTCGATTCTCGGGTCAATATGGTGAGTCCTTGGTTGACGAGGAGGTGCCAAGACACAAATGCACTTCACTTAACATTGGCGCTTAACCGCTAGTGAACATCGTGCCGGTATCTCATTTTCCGAGTAAAAGAGGAATGCTTCATTGAGCCTTATTTTCCTCGCCGCTTTGCTCAGCCGCTACGCACTAACTTTACGTTGGGAACTGAACCGCTGGTTCCGCACTGGTGGACTTGTGGATGGCCTTCGAGCATAGTTATGGAGCGCCATGGGTTGTACTGTGTTAGATTCCCCGAGCTCGATCTGCCACCGAAATCGACATTCCTTCATTGCGCTTGGCTATTAGTAGCTAATGAGTCGGTCCGTGAGAGCTATCTCCATTTGGTGGTCAAGGCCGCTGGAGCCGACACTGTGACGCTTCCAAGATGCCGCCTAAGCTCAAAGGAAGCGTGCCGATCTCATCAACCGAAATAGACCGAGGAGGAGTTCCACAACTCGACGCCGCGACTTTAGGAGAGGACCAAGTGGAGGTCGCAGCTTATGAGAAGAACCCTGTACTTCTCCTTTTCTCCTTCGCTTCATCTTTTCCATTGATTCTCATTCAACTGAATTTTCGTGAAAATCTGAAGAAGAAGAATTTCGACCCTCTCAAGGGGTTAAACGAAAGAGGTTAGCCCATAAGAATCGCAAGAATCCTCACCCTTTGATATAGACTTGACCAAGAATGATCCAACAAGGACGGAGGTAACAATTCACCGGATGTAATCTGAAATTTTCGACTTTTGAGACCGACATTCGCGCTTGCATGTGGGGTTTTAGGATTATGATCCCGCTTTGATTTTCCTCACCACGATTCTGCTGGGCCTGCTCGCCATGTTGAGCCAAGTTTTACTCAACAAATGTATGGAGCGCATGAGGAGACCAATGTAGGACCTGATTCGCTAATCCGTGTACATCTAACATCGATAATTCCTCTTCTAGATGGCTAACGCGGAATTAAACGACTCGAATTGCACTCTTCTAATTGCCTCTTCGCTTTTGCTCTTTTAGAGAAATTGCAGGAGACAAATGCACGAACCGAGACTAGGCACGCTAAATCCACTGTAGGAGGTAAGTCACGTTATGATTGTTTGCCCATTTTCAGTTGCATTTATTCTTTCCTAATGCCTTCCCTTTCCAGACTTCTCGATGGAAGATTTGGTGGAAGCTGGTTTATACAACAACACTTCCATGGATGACCTGCTACGTGATTTGTCACAGGATGGCGATACTCTAGGTGAAGATTTACCCGAAGTCCCAACCCCCGAGGAAAGTATGAATTTTCTTCTTGGCTAATTATAGGACCAGCCCTTTGCTAATGCTACTATAATTTAAAGGGTCTGAGAAGTTCTTTTCATGTAGTGGCAGCACCTCTTCCCCGCCGCTTTCTCGTGATCGCCACCACATCAGATAGATGAGCATACCGAGGGGTCACCGCTGCTGACAAGATCCCAGTTGATAGTTACTCCTCCGATAGACTCACCCCCTAAACTATGCCAAGGAAACGGTAAGAGTCCTCTAACCAATATGTCTTCGCCAATTTTTGATTGAAGATTCTAAGGTCCTCTTTTCTTTGTGTAGAGCCTACATCTCGCTCCATGATCCGTCGAGAGCTGATGCCGGATGAAGATCCATCCCATTTTATTATCCGCTTGAAGTACGCCGTTTCTTTTCCTTGGTGAACACGGTGATCGAAAAGGTTCTTCATGGCGGCTTTCTTCATCAGCTTCAAAGCCATCGCTGATACCCGGATGGCCTTGATAATGACATGGGTTATCCCGCTACTGGTCAGGCATTGTCCGACCACCTCGCCGTTCGAGAGAAAGCTTCAGACTACAAGAATCGCGGCGCCTGGAGCTCTCATACATAGATGCTCGCACCAACGCTTAGAGGCATGGCGCGATGCTCGTGTTTTACCGGCTCGAGGTCCGATGCAGAGATCGCACCGATCAGCTCTGAGTCGTTGTTGCCGACTTATTCTTCCCTAAGCCATATCCAGACCGATATTGTGGCGAAAAGTGAGAGGATAATACCGCCGGGAGAGCTCCATGCCGAGGAAGATAAGATGAGTATTTTGAGCCGCCAAGGCCAACAAGGAAGAAGCCCTCACCGCCGCCTCTAGGAACTCGACCGTCGGGCGTAAACCGGCCGAGATTGAAGAGGCGGCTAATGAAGACATCAATACCGATTAGGAGTCCTTCGTATCGAAGGCGGTGGAGAACTCCACCAAAGCTTATAGTGACGGCATTCACTAACAACAAATCCTTTGTCATAGACTTGATGTTTAAACAGCTTGTAGCTCCTTCTATATTTACTTCAAATGAATAAGATCCATTCCTTTCATTGTTTATTATGATTCTTTTACCGTCGAAATAATTAACCATAATACTTATAGGATTTTTGCAAACCCTCACCATCAACGGGTTTGATTAGCCTTTACCAACTACCGCTTGAGTTGGGCTAGCATGTAGATTATCTAAGTCCGCTCTACACATAACGTTGTGCTAAAAAAATAAAACTCTTCTAGACTTGTTGCTATGATATTGAATACATAGGCTCGGTACTCTTTACGGGCAAGAGACCACCCGGCAATGCGTGTTGCAGCGTAGACTCATCCCTTCTTAGGCTTCGGATAAAATACCCCGTAATCAAACTCGTGTCTTCTTCAATCTAAAAGACTAAACCGCAACGCTGTGAGGCATTGGCTTTATCCCTTCTTAGGCTTCGATAAAATACCCCGTAATCAAACTCGTGTCTTCTTCAATCGAAAAAGACTAAACCGTAACGCTGTGAGGTGTTGGCTTTATCCCTTCTTAGGCTTCGGATAAAATACCCCGTAATCAAACTCGTGTCTTCTTCAATCTAAAAGACTAAACCGGCGGCGTGTTGGCGTCGGCTTTAGGTTATTGGCCAACCCCCAGCCCTCAACGGGTTTGATGAGCCTTTACCAACTACCGCTTGAGTTGGGCTAGCATGTAGATTATCTAAACCGTTTCTACACACAACGCTATGCTTAAAAGAATGAAACTCTCTTAGACTTTTTGCTACGATATTGAGCACGTAGACTTCGTCTTTTTCACGGGAAGACTAACCCGGCAATGCTTGGTAGGCGTAGACTCATCCCTTCTTAGGCTTCGGGTTGAAATACCCCAGAATCAAACTCTGGTGTCTTCTTCAATCGGAAAAAGACTAAACCGTAACGCTGTGAGGTGTTGGCTTTATCCCTTCTTAGGCTTCGGGATAAAATGCCCCAAGATGAATCTTGGTGTCTTCTTTTGACTGGAGAATGACTGAACCGGGATAAGATTGATTGAGGTGGGAAAGGAAGAATGTATTCTATTTCCCGAAGGTGGAGAGGAAGGAGGATCTTGTCTCCTATCTCCGGGTAAGGGATGAACAAGAGAGGAAGGTTTTGTATCCTATCTCTTGCCAGTGGAGAGGAAGGAGGGTCTTGTCTCCTATCTCCGGGTAAGGGACGAATCCTGAAACAAGAGAGGAAGGTTTTGTATCCTATCTCTGGAAGATCACAAATTCGAAATAAGAGAGGAAGGTTTTGTATCCTATCTCTTATTGATGGAGAGGAAGGAGGATCTTGTCTCCTATCTCCGGGTGTTGGAAAGGAAGGATTTTTGTCCTGTTTCCAGTGAAAGAGACTAAAAATGGGATCTCCATTTTGAGAATCTTGAAAGATGAAACTAAGAGTGGGATCTCCACTCCGAGAATCTAGGCCAAGAGAGGAAGAATGTATTCTATCTCTTGCTTCTGGAGAGGAAGAATGTATTCTATCTCCAGGCGAAATGTGGGAAAGGAAGAATGTATTCTATTTCCCGTCTGAGAAACTAAAAGTGGGTCTCCACTCGAGAATCTGGAAGGGTATGGCTAGCTTTCGCTTTTATAGGATTGCTAACCAGAATTTGAAAGTGGCCCTCTCGTTCGTGGAAGGAATCAAGAGGGGATTTTGCTGGTGGTTGGACCAGGGAGATTTTTAATGGGCCCACCGTCAATGAATTTGATCGGTGAGAGAATTTTGGAGGAAAACACAATAACTTAGGGTTATCCTCATGAAAATGAGTGAGATATTCTCTGAGGAATTTCCCCTCAAAATGGGTTATCCTGAATGTATTAAGGATAATACTTTTCTAAACTTTCCATTTATTGGCATTAATTGCGGTTAGCCATACATTGTGATAAATATGCCTTTGTTTGAATAGGCTGTGTCTATTATAAACGGTCCTTCCCATTTGGGTTCAAATTTATCTTTCTTCTTGGAGTTGAGAATTATCGGCCGTCTGGCGAGGGCGAATCTCCCTCCTTAAAGGTTCTCTGCCGAACTTTCTTGTTGAAAGCTCTTGACATCCTAGCTTGATAGAACTCAATGCATTGTTGAGCCTCCGCGCTTCTCATCTAACATCTCAAGCTCTTCAAACGCTTTTGATGTTGTTCTTGGTCATCATCTGTTGAAAGAGCGTCTGAAGTGGCGAATCTGGATTTCGCGGGAAGCGCTTCACCAGTAGACCAAAAGAATGCAGAATTGCTCGGATTGGCGTCGCGTCACGGTTGTCGCGATATGCCGAGTGCTTCTCGAGTTTATCGTCCGGTCTCGCTTGTTATTCTTTACAAGCTTCGGCAAAATCTTGATAATCGTCTTGTTAGCGCCTCGGCTAATCCATTTCTTCTGGATTATAAGTTTGTCGGAGACATCTTGTATCTTGAACTTTTCGCAAAACCCGATGAAGGAATTGCCGATGAATTGGGACCGCTGTCATGCACAACTGTTTCGACACCATGTCGATAGATGACATGGTGTTTGATAAACTTGATGGCGGTACTTTCGCTTTGACTTCTTTTAGCGGGATTGCTTGACCCACTTGGAGAAGTAACGGTGATCGCTAGAATAAACCGATCTCCTTTCACCGACGGGGAAAATGGGCCCTACAACGCCCATTCCCCATGTCTCAATGGCCATGATGTAGCCGGGATGCAACCGCCAGAGGTCGATTCATATAATTCGCGTGAATTTGACGCGTGGCATCTCCGGCGTGCTCATTGCGTCATTAATCATTGTTGGCCAAAAGTAGCCCATTCTCCTGATTCGATCGTAGAGCTTAGGACCAGGCTGGTGTGCGCCACATTCCCCTTCGTGTGCTTCCCGGAGGACCTCTTCTGCCTCTTTGTTTGAGAGGCATCGGAGTAAGAGACCATCGTACCCCCGGCGATATAACGTCCGGGTCTCCGTGTCATAGAAGAATCTTGGAGCTCTTCTCCAGATTGACTCTTTCTCCTTCACGTCTTCTGGCAGAATACCGTGTAAGACGTAATCGATGATAGGAAAGCGCCAATCTCGGGGCTCCAATTTGGTTTGGGTTGCATGCACTTCTTTGGTAACTACCCCTTTGTCTTCTTGTACCTCGTCGTATATTGGTACAAAGAGTTGATGAGTCCTGACCGTAACTAGTTGTTTGGTGTCAGAAGGTTGTGCCAGCGATACTGCTAATGCGGCCAATGCATCCGCATAAGCGTTCTGAAGGCGTGATATATATTCAATGAAGAACTCTTCGAACGAGTTTGCCATTTCGATTGCTACCTGATGATAAGGAATTAGATCTGGATTTCTGACTTCGTAGTCTCCACGGATCTGTTTAACTATCAATTGCGAATCGCCGTATGCTTCGAGATACTCTACCCCCAGCTCCTTGGCGAAACTAAGCCCGATAAGTAGCGCGTTATATTCGGCTACGTTATTGGAGCACGGTTCGGTGAGTGAATAAGCACGGGGCATGACATGATTCCCCGGGGAAACTAAGACTACCCCGACCCCGGCGGAGATCTTAGAACATCCGGGGGCACTTGCCACATTAGTAGCTCGAGAAGCCCCGTCAAAATACAACCGCCATATTTGCTGGTGTGTCCTAGTGTTGGCTTCGTGGACTTCATCTGGAAGATCATTATATAGCTTAGCTGCGTCCTTCGTCGGGTTGGCAGCCAAGAGATCGCAAATCGCTTGTCCTTTGACCGACTTTTGTTGTTTGAAGTGCAAGTCATATTGGGACAAGAGCAAGGCCCATTTCGCCAAACACCAACTCATTGAGGTCGGCTGGGTCATAAATATTCGGACCGGATTTACGTAAGAGATAACATAAATCATCTGTCCGACTAAATAGTGCCGCATTTTCTGAATCGCGAACACTAATGCAAGGCACTATTTCTCGACCATTGGGTATCGAGACTCAGCACCGACTAATGTTAAGCTCGGGTAATATCTGCACGTTGCGTGACGTGATGCGTCGTCTGCTGAGTAAAGCGTAGGTGATCCGTTGCCTTGATGTAAATCGAAACGGTTTTCCATCGCTGTGCAACGAGAACAGAGGTTTAGCGAGATACTACTTGATCTCTTGAAATGCCTTACGGCGGCGTCGTCCCAATTAAGCGACCGCCTTCTTGTTCAACTTAGAGAACGGTTGGCACTTCCTGATAGGTTTGATATGAACCGCCGGATGTACGCCAATTGCCCTTGTAACCCTCGAAGTTCTCTCGCATTTCTGAGGTTGTAAATCTTGAATCGCTTTCACTTTATCGGGATCGACATGGATTCCTTTGTTGGTGACGACAAGCCGGTGAACTTGCCACTAGACATCCCAAGGAAGGATTTGGCAGGTTCATCTTTAGTCGATGAGTTCGCATGAGCTCAATACCGCTCTAAGATCTTTGATGTGATCTCCTTTGTCACGGCTTTTCACGACCAAGTCGTCGACATAGCATTCGACCATTTTCCAAAGATGGTCCTGGAAAATTTTCATCGCCGGCTGATGCGTGGCGCCGGCATTTGGTGAACGGCATGACCGTGTAGCAATATATACCGATGGGCGTTACGAGCGGCTGTGTGCTTGGCATCATCGGGTGCATCTTGATCTGATTGTAACCCAAGAAACCATCCATGAATGACATTCTCTCGATTCCACACGATTGTCGACTATGACATCGCTGATTGGAAGAGGAAAATTATCTTCGGGCAGCGGTGTTGGATCTGCGTAGTCGACATAGATCCCGACGAACCATTCTTCTTCGCTGAATTTCCTGATGAATCCCGATTCTATGAGTTTCTTCACCGTCAGCGATTGCACGCAAGATTTGTGGATCTAAACCGCCTTTGCGGTTGCTTGACGTGTTTGACACCCACCTTGATGTTGAGGCGATGTGTCGCCACATTAGGTCGAAGTCCCGCATGTCCTCGTGAACTCCAGCTAATACATCGATATACTCCCCGATTAGGCGATCAACTCTTCCTTCTCTTCCGAGGGAAGAGTATTGCTGATGTTTATGAGCTTAGGATGCTCTTCGTCACCCATATTAACCCGACTACCTCGCCCTTAGTGGGGTTCTCTTTGTTCAATCTATCACGCAAGGTTGCATTGTTGGGCCGACTCTTACGGGCTCGGCTTAATGCGGAGTGAGGAAGACCTCACGAATCGGCGGGGCTTCTTGAAGAGCTTCTCTTGTCTCTTTGACATGGCTAAGTAAAGTGATCCTTCTTGGGAATATTAGCCAATTGGGCCATAGCGTCGAAGCGATATGGGGAGTTGGAACCTCTTGGTTTGTCTCTTCTAATCGGGTGGTTGAACCGAGGCCTTCGAAATTTGAACTTCTTGCGGTGCTTATTTGTGGCTTCTTTGGCGACCACTGCATTCTGTTTTCTCGGCGAGTGAGGGGAATTGTTGGTACCCTAGCTCGGCGTCTTGGCATTTCGGTGAGCGGCATGGCCAGTGTAGCAATATATACCGATGGGCGTTACGAGCGGCTGTGTGCTTGGCATCATCGGGTGCATCTTGATCTGATTGTAACCCAAGAAACCATCCATGAATGACATTCTCTCGATTCCACACGATTGTCGACTATGACATCGCTGATTGGAAGAGGAAAATTATCTTCGGGCAGCGGTGTTGGATCTGCGTAGTCGACATAGATCCCGACGAACCATTCTTCTTCGCTGAATTTCCTTGATGAATCCCGATTCTATGAGTTTCTTCACCGTCAGCGATTGCACGCAAGATTTGTGGATCTAAACCGCCTTTGCGGTTGCTTGACGTGTTTGACACCCACCTTGATGTTGAGGCGATGTGTCGCCACATTAGGGTCGAAGTCCCGCATGTCCTCGTGAACTCCAGCTAATACATCGATATACTCACGATTAGAGGCGATCAACTCTTCCTTCTCTTCCGAGGGAAGAGTATTGCTGATGTTTATGAGCTTAGGATGCTCTTCGTCACCCATATTAACCCGACTACCTCGCCCTTAGTGGGGGTTCTCTTTGTTCGAATCTATCACGCAAGGTTGCATTGTTGGGCGACTCTTACGGGCTCGGCTTAATGCGGAGTGAGGAAGACCTCACGAATCGGCGGGGCTTCTTGAAGAGCTTCTCTTGTCTCTTTGACAACATAGCGGCTCGTAAGAGTGATCCTTATGGGAATATTAGCCAATTGGGCCATAGCGTCGAGCGATATGGGGAGTTGGAGCCTTGGTTTGTCTCTTCTAATCGGGTGGTTGAACCGAGGCTGCCGGGGCTGAACTTCTTGCGGTGCTTATTTGTGGCTTCTTTGGCGACCACTTTATTCGCGTTTTCTCGGCAGTGAGGGGAATTGTTGGTACCCCTAGCTCTGACAGCGTCTTGGCATTTGGGTCGGGGACTTCCGGGTACTTGTATTTGTACTCGTGTCCGTTCCTGGTGGCGTGGGCTTCAGGTTCCCCTTGAGCGGAAAGTCGCCACTTCTTCATCGTCCTTCCACGGAATTCTTGAGCGGCATGGCATAGTTTGCCTTTTCCCTTGAACTTTTTGGCCAAAGACGAGTCCATCGATCGCCTTCCAAAGAAGTCGTGGTGGACCCAAAGGATTTCTCCGTTTCTTTGTGGGTGTGCGGTATGAGCCCCTTCTCCACGTTGCCTGTGAGGATCCTCATTCACCATCTTCATTCCTACCTTCACAACTGGCGTCGGTTGAAACCAATCCAAAGGCACTGATCCGAAACTTATAGAGACTACATTTGCTCCCCCCTTCTTCTCTTTAGAGGGTTTTGGAGTAATGACTCCAACATCGATCAAGGCTTGAATCTTGTCCTTGAGATGGTAGCAGAACTTTGTAGGATGATGTACATACGTGGTAGCAGCGATTACTTAGGATCTGTAACCTTGTTTGCCTCCTCTTGGTTCACAATTGGGGGCAACTGGATCTTATTGTTCTCTAGAAGGTATTTGAAGATGCCCGGAACCTCCTCGTCTTTGAACGAGTAAGTCTTGGGAAATCTCGAACCGGAAGGTTTCTGATTTTGAGTTTGTTGGCACCATTGAGGCTGCGATTCTTTGTGGTGCGGCTATTTGCTGACTGCTGTTGTTGTTGCGGTTGAGCGTTTGATTAGAGTCTGAGACTTTGGGTGCTTTACCTGCGCGTGGCACAAAATTCTGTTTGTTCGTGTTTGTTACCGGCTGGCCTCTTTCTGCTTTCTTCCTCTTAAGGAATCTTTCAGCTTGCTCTCCACGAACCTTCAAATCTTTCCAGGTGTTGGACGGTGCTGTTCCCATTGCCTCGAGCACGTCTATCGACAAATTATTGTGGCAGGTCTGGAGGATGAACTCCTCTGTTATGGGATCCCGACAATTCATTGCTTTGTTACGGAATCGTTTGACGAAGGTGTCTACTGTTTCTCCGTCATTTTGCTTCTCGTCGAGCAATGTCCCGATCGATACTTCGGTATCGTCGTTGAAGAAATTGGTGAGGAAGCTAGACTCCATGTCGTCCCAGCTGTGAATGCTCCCCGGCTTGAGACGGCGGTACCAATCGAAGGCAGCCCCGCGAAGGGTATCAACGAATGACTGAACCATCAGGGGCTCATTTCCGGATATTACCCCCAAGTGGGACTTGAAGTATATCAGGTGTTGAGTTGGTGAACCCCTCCCGTCAAACGGCGTGAAGTTTATTAGGTTAAACTTTGTCGGGTATGGGATTGATTCCCACTCCCTAGGATATGGGCAAGGGATGCCGGTTTTCTTCACCTCTTGAGCGGAAATCAATGAGTTGATTTTGCTCTCGAGGTCTTTGATCTTCTCACTCTCATGAACAGCGGCGTCTACATTATGCCAGTTGCGTGGTTGGAGGTCATCATCCTCTTGTGCTTCTTCACAGTGCGAATCATTTGTCATCTTGGTCAATGTCGATGCGCTGACTCGATTCACCTCGATGTTTTGTCAAGGCTTGGATCTGTTGGTCATGCATCTCTCTCATCGTCTGCATGGCCATATCCATCTCTAACTTGAAGTTTTCCCGTTGCTTATTCAATGCTTCGTCTAGCATTTTAGCCACTTGATGCATCGCGATCATAAATACTTTGGGGCACCCTCGCTAGATAGAGTATTATCAAAGGCAATTATGAGCCAACATCCGGCGCTTAGTCCTCGCGGGTATCCCTCTCGAAGTTTGTCGTGGTGGACCGTCGGATAGTCGGACCTTAAGCGAGTTAACCGTTGCGTCTTTGGGAATAGCCCGTGACGACGGTTCTTTGCCGGTCATATTATTAGTGACCTCTGGCAATTCATCCTCTCGGGATGTCTTCCTTCTGCGGAATTGCCTTGATCTAGGTCTCGGCATGCCGGTGCTAAGTCTTTGGAAGACCGAAACTCTTTCTGGAGTTTCCTGATGGCAATTGCATTCCGAGAGCACTGTCTTGATGAGTTTAGAGCACAAGAATGACCGTGTTAGTTTGGGGGAGTGCCTTCGAGATTTCTTCGTACCCTCTGTACAGTAGTACAGCTCATCGGTGTGAGAACCGGAGCAACCCGCCGTGTATCGGTACGATCCCTCGGGTATATCATCGTCGTCATCAGACGAAAGCGTCTCCTTCCGAGAATGGACTTGTTCACCGAAACTACCGAAAGTGACTCGCCTTAACTTTCGCTTATGTGAGCGTGAAGTCTCGGTGGACTCTCGGACTTCGACCTTTAGTCCGGTTGGTGGGACTGTAGGAATTTTCCCATCCTTCTTGAAGCGGGTGCGACCCCCTGCATGAGGAGTGACCCATGATTCTTTCAAAGGACCCAAACGATCCTTGATAGTTGGTTTGGTGGTGGTGGCGGAGTTGGCCATACCGGTTTTAGATCTAAGCATGCTGACTTTGAGGCATTTGTTGGACTTGGACTTTGGCTGAATTTACCTTTGTAGCCGGCTTAAGTGCGTCTGAGGCTGGAATGTTGCCGATCTTAGGTTTTGAAGTCGTGCCGGTGGGGTTGGGGCACCGTTAGACTTGGGCCTCAAACACGGTGGTATGTTGGCGGCTTCTTTACCACCTCTTTTCAATTCACGAAGCTTGTTGTACCAACGCCGTGCTTGTGCAAGAAGTGCACGACGCCAATACGCTCATAAAGCGCGGTGGCGGTTCCGCTTGACACGGATCCACTCGCCTACCGACGGCTTGATGGACTGCCGATCACTTGAGGCCGGAGCCTCGCAGAAGTTCGATCTTAGATCCGCCAGAGCGACCCCATCCATGGATTACGGCCTTGGCGTATTTGCGCGCCATGCTTTGTCGCCGCTTTGGCGGCTCGCTTGGAGAGTGCGGGCGGCTATCATGCTCATCTCGCCAGTAGTCCGGACTTCGGCACCGAGGGGATTCTTCGCTACTGCGGCAGCGGGGTTGGACTCGCCGTCCTGGGGCTCTACATCGGAGGCCCATCGGGTTCTCCTTGCAGCGGAGACCTTCTTAGAGCAGCGGGGAGAACTGGATCTAGAGGACGAGGATAGGTACTCCTTGAACTTCTTTTAGTCGAACTCGAACTCGACCTCTTCCTCCAACGGGATAAGAATCCGCGGTTGCGGCACGACGACCTCCAATCTGAGGCCGGTGGCTCCCACTGTGGTCGCCAGCTTGTTCGCAGGGAAAGTTGTTTTTTGTATTCATTGCTTTGTTGAACTTGTTTATAGCTTCTTGGGCCTACAACAAAATTCGAACAAAAGAAAAATTGCCTTTTATTTAAGGCGTACAATGAAAACAAAAGATTACAACTTCTTCCTGTATGAACGACCTTCGGATCTCTATTATCACGGGATCCTCGCTTGTGTGGGTTCTTCGCTGTGCGGGGACTTTTATTCGTCCGTGGACCACCGCTAATTCGATCCGTGGAAACCCGGTTCGAACTACAGACGGAAGGGGCTCATTTCGCTAAGGAAACGGCCTAAGGGATCACACTCACGGCGAGAGGATCGCCTTCGGGATCACACTCACGAAGGAGAGGATCACGAGCGGTGAGATCTACTAGGAGAAATCCGGCGCTATTCGTAGCCGACCCAAATTAAACACCTGTTGTTGAAGATCGGCGTGGATCGAACTTGTGATCGCCGGTGCTCGGAGCGGTGCAGCGGCGGCTCGTAGATCTCGCGAGGATTCTTCGTAAAATCCCAAAAATCCAATAAATCCAACCTCCGTAATCGCAGGAAGACCCCTATTTATAGGATTGGGGGTAGGCGGGCCACAGTGGCTCGGCCATGTTGGTCGAGCCACCTCGGCCATTTGGCCAGTACCGGCCAGTTGGCGAGGTGGCTCGGCCATGTTGGTCGAGCCACCTCGCCACTTTGCCGAGGTACCTCGGCCAAGTTGGCCGAGGTCCCGCTTTTTCCGCCGTTTTGTCGTTTCGCCGTTTTGTCTCGGTCTCCCGGGCTTAGGTCTTGCCTATTCTGACTCCTGGTCTTCCCCGAACTTAGATTCCGTCTGTATTTGGTTCCGAGCCTAACTCTTGGTTTGATCCGATTCAACAGTTCTGAAATCCGATCGTCTGTTCAAGTCTGGTTTAAAGCGTGCTTGTGACGCTGTGGGTTTCTTGTCGGATTAGTGTCTCAACAATTCGACGTCCAGATATCCGTGGGTTGTCATTCACGACTTCCCGCCACGAAGTTGGTTTCGGGATCTTGTAAGTATTTTTCAACGCCACACCATCATTGCCAAAAGACCTTAGCATCCTCACTAAGTCCAAGGCACCCACCACTAGGTCGCCATTGCCAAAAGACCTTAGCATCCTCACTAAGTCCAAGGCACCCACCACTAGGTCGCCATTGCCAAAAGACCTTAGCATCCTCACTAAGTCCAAGGCACCCACCACTAGGTCGCCATTGCCAAAAGACCTTAGCATCCTCACTAAGTCCAAGGCACTCACCACTAGGCCGCCATTAGGTCATCATTACCGAAAAGACCTTGGCGTCCTCACTAAGTCCAAGGCACCCACCACTAGGTTTTCATTGCCAAAAGACCTTAGCATCCTCACTAAGTCCAAGGCACCCACCACTAGGTCGCCATTTTAAAAGACCCCGCATCCTCACTAGGTCATCATTACCGAGCATCCTCACTAAGTCCAAGGCACCCCACCAATAGAAGAAGCATAAGGAGGAGCCCTCTGACTTGTCTCGCCATTTGACTCGCCTCAACTACCTATTTTCTCTCAAAGCAAAGCTGAACAAAAAGCAAAAAAAAACACGCACAGAGAGGATAAACAAAAGTCTAAATTTTCATTCATATCTTCGGGAAATTTACGTCATTTACATCCATGTTAAAATAAAATAAAGATAAAAAAGGAAAAAGATACATGGTCAAATCTCTCTGCTTGGGTCAGGGGTAGGACTCGGTAGATCATCACCTCTCTACAGAGCCGAGCTGATTGAAGCCACGAGAGGAAGAGCATGGGGAGCGACCTCTCCCTGGTCGTCCCCTAGCTCATCTTCATCATCACCATCATCCACTCAACAAGATTCCACCTCCGAAGCTCCTTCAAGAAATCAAGGCAGCAGGAAACTTGAGAGGGATAGAGCTCGTCCGAGGCAGCCGATCCGGAGGGAGCAAGGAGGCAATATAGTCGACGCCGCTTTATTGTGTTACACCAGCTTTGTTTTTCCCAAGGAACTGTGGGCTATTTTTCCACCACCTCCATCCTATGCTCCTCCGAAGCCTAGGGAAAGCGAGGTCAATCTCTAAAGCTTGGACAAGAGCCTTAGTGGGTGGTGAGCCGCTTGTTCCTCCGCAAGTCGGCTTCAAGTTCTCGGCGACAGCGATCCAACCGAAGCTCTTGAGCCTCCACCTTGTGATGCCTCTGACTCGACCTCTTCCTCCAACGGATAAGAATCCGCTTATGCACTACGACCTCCAATCTGAGGCCGGTGGCTCTAATCGTGTCGCCTTTGTTCGTAGGAAAGTTGTTTTTGTATTCATTGCTTTGTTGAACTTGTTTATAGCTTCTTGGGCCTACAACAAAATTCAACAAAAGAAAAATTGCCTTTATTTAAAGTACAATGAAAACAAAAGATTACAACTTCTTCCTCAGAGGATACCGGATCTCTATTATACGGATCCTCGCAGTGGGTTCTTCCCTGCCTGTGGACTTTTATTCGTCCGTGGACCACAGCGTAATTCAGATCCGGTGGAAACCCGGTTCGAACTACAGACGGAAGGGGCTCATTTCGCGAAGGAAACGGTTTAAGGGGATCACACTCACGAAGGAGAGGATCGCCTTCGGGATCACACTCACGGCGAGAGGATCGCCGAGCGGTGAGATCTACTAGGAGAAATCACAGCCATATTCAGAGCCGACCCAAATTCGCTACCTCACCTGCTGAAGATCCGACGTAGATCGAACTTGGTGGATCGTTCGAATCCAGGGTAACGACGGCTCAGATCTCGCGAGGATTCTTCGAAAATCCCAAAAATCCAATAAATCCAACCTCCGAATCGCAGGAAGACCCCTATTTATAGGATCGGGTAGTCGGGCCACAAGTGGTTCTACCACTGTTGAGCCACCTGCCATTTGGTCGGGTACTTCCACTGTTGGCCGAGGTGGCTCTACCATGTTGGTCGAGCCACCTCTACCATCAGCCGGTACTCGCCAAGTTGGCCGAGTCCCGCTTTTCGCCGTTTTGTCGTTTAGTTTTGTCTCGGTCTCGGGCTTAGGTCTTGCCTATTCTCGACTCTCGGTCTTCCCCGAACTTAGATTCCGTCAGATTTGGTTCCGAGCCTAACTCTTGGTTTGATCCGATTCAACAGCTCGAACTGGATCGCTCGTTCAAGTCCGTTTAAAGCGCGTTTGTGACGCCTGGGTTTGCCGTCGGATTCGTGTCTCAACAATTCGACGTCCGTATTATCCGGTGGGTTGTCATTCGCCGACTTCCCGCCACGAGTTGGTTTCGGGGATCTTGTAAGTATTTTTCAACGCCTACAGTCATCATTGCCAAAAAGACCTTAGCATCCTCACTAAGTCCAAGGCACCAGACCACTAGGTCGTCAGTACCGAAATGACCTTGGCGTCCTCACTAAGTCCAAGGCACCCGACCACTAGGTCGTCATTGCCGAAAAGACCTTGGCGTCCTCACTAAGTCCAAGGCACCCGACCAGTAGGTCGTCATTGTCGAAAAGACCTTGGCATACTCACTAAGTCCAAGGCACCCGACCACTAGGCCGTCATTAGGTCATCATTACCGAAAAGACCTTGGCGTCCTCACTAAGTCCAAGGAACCCGACCACTAGGTTTTCATTGCCGAAAAGACCTTGGCGTCCTCAATAAGTCCAACGCACCCGACCACTAGGTCGTCATTGCCGAAAAGACCCTGGCATCCTCACTAGGTCATCATTACCGAGCATCCTCACTAAGTCCAAGGCACCCCACCAATAGAAGAAGCATAAGGATGAGCCCTCAGACTCGTCTCACACGCATTCGACTCGCCTCAACTACTTATTTTCTCTCAAAGCAAAGCTGAACAAAAAGCAAAAAAAAAGCACAAAGAGGATAAACAAAAGTCTAAGTTTTCATTCATATCTTCGGGAAATTTACATTATTTGCATCCATGTCAAAAAAAAATAAAGATAAAAAAGGAAAAAGATACATGGTCAAATCTCTCGGCTTGGGTCAGGGGTAGGACTCGGTAGATCATCACCTCGGTCAGGAGCTGGAGCGGTGATTGAAGCAGCGAGAGGAAGAGCATGAGGAGCGACCTCTTCCTGGTCGTCCCCTAGCTCATCTTCGTCATCACCATCATCCACGACCAACAGCATTCCACCTCCGCTCGCCTCGAGCTCCTTCAAGAAATCAAGGCAGCAGGAAACTTGAGAGGGATAGAGCCTGTCCGGAGGCAGTCGGGATCCGGGAGGGAGCAAGGAGGCAATATAGTCGACGCTGGCTTTACAGGTTACACCAGTTTGGTTTTTCCCAAGGAACTGTGGCGGTATTTTTCCACCACCTCCATCCTATGCTCCTCCGAGTCTAGGAAAGCGAGGTCAATCTCTAAAGCTTGGACAGTAGCCTTAGTGGGCTGGTGAGCCGCTTGCTCCTCTGCAAGCTCCGGCTTCAAGTTCTCGGTCGACAGGCGATCCAACCGAGCGCTCTCTTGAGCCTCCACCTTGTGATGCCTCTCGGACTCGACCTCTTCCTCCAGAGATATGATGCGGCCGTCCCGCTCGGTGATCTTTTGCTGGAGACGGCAGACCTCCTCATTGAGCTTGACCATATCGCCTCAGAGCTTCTCAATAGAGGCCGTCTGCTTGGCGCGATGCAGCATGTGCTCCTTGATTAGGTTGTCCTTCGCCTCTAGCTCCTAGCACCGCTTGGCTTTGTTGTGGCTCTGCTCAGCCTCTAGAGCCGCGACCTTCCTCTCCACCTCCTCCCTAGCTGACTTCTCCTGGGCTAGCGCCTCCTCTGAGTCGATGGGAAGCCTATGTATATGAGAGAGCTAGGAGAAGAACTCCTCAAGCAAGGCCCCCCGCAGTAAGTAGCCCTTAAGGGCCATGTGTAGGTCGAGGCTCGGCATTTCTTACAATATCACCTCATCCCTAGGAAGGGCAAACTGCTGTAGCGCTCAGACTTGAGCCATCTCCAACCCTAGGACCGAGCACTCCTTATCAAGAGGCGTCTCAGGGAAGAACTTATTGCCCTTCGAAAGCTCCTCCCTAGGAGAGGAGCCACCAGCCGACATGCCCATCAGCATTGTTCTGAATTTTTCCCACACTCGGGGGTCGAGCTCAAAGACCCAATGTGGGAAAGGCTAGCAGAAGCTACCCTCCGGTGCCAAGTCGGCATCACCCATCAGGAGTGCCTCGGTAGATTAGAGAGGGACCTCCTCCTCTCCAGTGACTCTAGTCGCTCCAACGAGCTCCTTACTCGGCCTTTACGATGGCTCGGGCAAAGGGATCTAAGAGGTTGACTCCCCAGCTTGGCCCCTAGCCTCGATGGCCTCAACTACTCGATCACTCTCTGGTGGTCTCAGCGGGGAAGCCTCATCAATAATGATGATCTCTGGTTGGGGGGAGGAAGGACGACTAACTGTTGACCCGCTGACGAGTCAACCCGAGCCTGTTCAGTCAACCCGCTGGGTCCTTAGCCCCTGTCCAGCCTCCTCCTCTTCCTTTCAAATTTCTCTTTCTTGACAGTGGAGTCTGACCCGGCCAGCCTAGCTACGACCTCCGCCACTCTTGATCGCAGGCCGCCCAGCTCCTCGGGGGCCAGGTGCCCCCTCAATTGCTTCTTCGGTTTTGTGGACGATGCTGGCTCCTCCCCCTTTGAATTCCACTGAGGTTTTTTCTTCAAAGGGAGAGCGAGTAGAGCCGCCCTTGCCTTGTCGGCGTCGGTAGGGGGTACCATCGAGATATTGGCCACTCGCAGAGAAGCCGTCTCGAAGAGATTGCTCCTCTCTCGAGACCCGGCATAAGAATTGATCTTCTCAAGCTGCCGCCCCTCTTCGGTCATAAGTATACAAGGCTTTAGTGCGTCCCTATTTATCTCTGGCTAGTTAGGACAGGACAGGACGCCGTCAGCCGTGAAGACGCACACAAACCGCTCCTTCCAGTCTTTGTTGGAATCTGGAGCATCCGACACCAGCTTGAAGCTGCCAATGTATTGGAAAAAATAGTGGGGGTCCTTCTTCATCGACTTGGCGCTGACAACATTCCCCAACAGACGCATGCTCGGCTCAACGCCGACCCGGTGATAAATCATTAGGAATCCCACCAAAACACTGATAGCGTTGGATGTAAGCTTTGAAGGGGACACCCCCAAAGTGACGCAGACGTCATGGACAAAAGGGTGGATCGGTAGTCGGAGCCCGTACTCTAGATGGGCGATGTAGACCGGCGACCTATTTTGTCCATGGTGATATTCAGGCTCGTCTCCCCCCGGCGCAGACAGAGTGAAGGATTTGGGGAGGTCATAGAGCTCATAGTACGTTTCAAGCTCCTAGGTGCACATCTTCACACGAATAGGTCGGAGAAGGTTAATCCTCTCTTCATTACGGCCGGTGGTGGAAATCAAAGCGGCCATGGAAGATCGTCGGAGTATTACGCGAGATGGCCGGAAAACAAAAAATGGGAAGCTAAGAATTTAGGGCTAAAGTTTGTGAAGGAAGTCCCCTCTTGGGTATCAAGGAGATATATATATAGGCATCAAAGATGACACGTGGAAAAATCTGAGCGGCGGACTCAATTCAAAATAAGCAGACAAGATCGACCTTGAAATCCTAACGGTTGTCATGAAAATCGAAGCGCTACCCTCTTTACTCCACACCACTCCACTCGAAAATCAAAGCGACAGCGACACCTGACATTTGATGGCATCATAAAGTCCTTTCAAATAGCGACATCTCACCTGCCCAATAAAGGCGCTTTGGTACTCACCGATTTGTAAATGTTGAGAAAATAGTCGACACGACTCGGTCGACCCCTTGAACCGACAGCCAGCATGGTCGAGAAGAAGCCGAGAAGAAGCGCGTATGCACAACATCAACTCGAGAAGCCTACCCACCATGAAGTCTGCTCAAATAGCAAAGGCGTTCGTCCTTGAGGAATTCAATTACAAACCAAGCTAGTCGAAGCTAACATCTGTGCTAACTTTTGTACATTGGGAGGTCGCCAACTCGGCCTACCCCGAACAAAAAATACTAAGACAATTTTCTCATAAAATGAGAAGTCCAAAAGCAAGATATTGGCCTCTACTTAAGCTCTAGACATGTACCATCTACCTAACAAGTATTAAGACCCGTCAACACAACAGGTGGGGAACTAACAGACTCCCCGGTAAGTTGACTCATCCTATGGGATTCACACCATAGTTAAAAATACAACGCAGAATCCAATTCATAATGAAAAAAATTTATCTTTTATTTATGACTTTCAAAATGCTTACAAATATACATACATACAAACGTACAAGACACAGAATTCCTAGCAGGCTAAGAGAGATCCATTCCCGCTCCGGGAGTCAAGGACAAGGAACCGCTGGCAGCAACTGGCGAAGGAGTCAACCGAACTTCCCGCTCGACACCATCCTCCTTCTTGCCTGATAAGCCCTCACCGTCCTCCCTGGTCGAGCCGTCGCCTACCTCCTCATCCCTCCCGTGGGGGCCCTCATTACCTTCCTCGTCCGACTCCTCATCCTCAGTTTTGCCTTTATCGAGATTGAGGCCCCCACCCAGCCTCTCCACTTCCACAAGCTCATCCAAGTCTTAGCGACTATTTAGGGATAGTGGAAGCAGTCGGGTAGATTCCTCATCTCGGCTGGGAGCTATGCCATAAGGTAGTCGTACCCAGCCTTGCAGGCTATCGCCACTTCGGTCTTTCCAACAATGCCCTAGCGATACTCCTCGATGGCTTCAGAGTGGTAGGCCTCGGAGTCCAAGTGGACGATACGGCTCTGGGCCATGACCAAGGACATCTCGCGCCGAGCGTTCTCCTCTTGGAACCTGATCCTGGCGACGTGCTCTTCCTCCAGCTGATCCTTCGCATGCTGCGAGGCTAGTTTCTCGGCCTCAGCGTGCACCAACCTCGGCAGTCTTTTGGGCCTCTGAAGCCTTCAGCTCTTCGATCATCTTCCCCTTCACCTCCGCCTCTCGTAGCCACTCGTCCAGTTCGGCCTCCTTAGCCAAAAGCTCTGTTGCTCACTTCTAATCGCCTCCCCTCCCCCCACCCCCCACCGGCCCTTAGAGTTTCCAACTCCCCTTGGAGCTTCAGATAGGAGGTCCGGATCCACTCTATTCGGCCGAACATCTCATTCTCAACTAAAGCCCCGTGAACCAAATAACTTTGGAGGCATGCATGGAGGCCAACATTGGGGACTTTGGCCAATAACTCCTCATCGCGAGGAATCCAGAACTGTTCCACCGCTCTCGACTGGGTAACACGAGACCCAAGGACTAACCCCCTCATGTCAAGATAATGGTGAGGTCGATAACGATGCTCCGGATTTGGCTCCTGACTATGCCGATGGCCAGGGCAAGAGGACCCTATTAGCAGCGTCCTCATCCTCTCCCAATTGTCCGTCCCAACCTCGTCGACCCGATGAGGGAATGGATATTCTAGGTCAGATGGAACCGCCTCCTCATCTGCCAGCTCTGTCCCGGCCCGAGTCTCCTACCGACCGTCTCCCCCTTGAGCCAAAGACTCCTCCACCTAGATGATCTCGGTCTCATACGCCTTAGTCACCACACCAGGTCCTTGGCCACCAACCTTCCATGGCCTCTTCCTTCTCCTGTTAACTAGGGTAGCCAAATGCGGTGGACCCTCCGTCCTCACCGTCTCGTCGGCCGCCTGAACACTAGCTACCACCGTCCCCCCTGGGGCCGAGTCTTGGCGAGGATGCTTGGTCGGCCCCGCCGACAAACCTTCTTAGAGCAATGCCGGCAGAGTTGTTGACACCCTAGTGCCCGCAAGACAGAGTTATCGAGCAAGTGTTCCATCTTACGAGAGCCAGTATACGCCCTGATCTGATCCAGGGCATCCATTTCGGCTGCCGATAAGTCCCCCGCCGACAGAGCTTCCCTCCTTATTTCGGGCCAATCCGAGCAACCCAACTCCAAGTCATCCCCCATGACCAAGACAAACTTCTCCTTCCAATCCTTTTTCAAATCGGGGAGACCAGTGATAATCTTGTACTTGCCCACTATCTGGAAATGAATGTGGGGCTCGATCTGGCTCGCCTTGACGCTAACCAAGCAGCCCATCACCTTCAAGGATGGCTTGATTGCCAGCCAGTGGCAAATTACCATGAACCCTACTAGGGTCGCGATGGCATTCGGCTTCATCTGCGGCAAAATCCTCAAAGCCGCGAAGACTTGGCCGAGGAAGGGATGCAGAGGCAAGCATAGGCCGAACTCTAAATGTTTTAGATACAACGGGGCCCGGTCTGCGCCATGATCATAAACCGCTTCCGACCTCGTTGGTGCCGTTAACCGGTAACCACGGGGGATGTCGAATTTCCCATGAAGGGACTTCAGCTGAGACATCGTCACCCTGGAGTGGATATCCTTCAGTAACCCTTGCCTTGCATTGAGAGCAGGAACCGCCATTTGTGTTCTTGGTTATCACCGGAGAAGATGGCCAGAGGAACTCCTAAGTTCAGGTTTGGAATTTCGAATAGCAATAACCGCCCCTCTCTCAGCCAAAGCCCTATTTATAGGCAACCGGACCAACAAGCTACTGAATCCCGTGATCGGATCGAATATAGCCAACGCCATGATTAATTACGGAATTCAAAATGGGTACTCCGAGAGCGAGGCATAGCCCACTTACCTAGAACAGCCCACAATCTGGCATGGAGCATGAAGCAGTGACAGTCAAGGAATGTGCGGTGACGTTGGCGACGTCGCATCTTAAGAGACTTCTCAGCTCCCTCCATTAATGCGCACCAGGAGTCAACCATTCCATGATCTCATTTCACGGACTGGCTCAAGCCCACTCTAGGTGAAAGGGCCAAGCTGTTATGGAGTTTTATTACTAAATATTATCCTCCAATTAGTAGAAAAGTGTCGCATTAAACACCTAATCAAACCCACTCGACACCTCGGGATGGCCAAAATCTCCAACATGGCGACTTGGTCGGCTTCTCCAAAGGTGACTCGGCGATACATGTCGACCTCCTGGTAGGCCAACTTGACAAGAATCCCATTCGACCACCTCACGGGTCGACTTCTGAAAGATGACTCAAAGGTCGTACTTCTTGGCACCACGGCCCGGTAGTAGAAAGACGACAATGATCTCGGGCTCCCCGCTTACATCTCGTCGCCATCACATTAAATGCATGATCAGGAACATTTTTCTCCATCCACGAAGATCTTTATGACACCTCGGACCGCGTCGGCGCCCCATGCCTCTAGCCACTTCACAATAAATGCCAAAGTGACTCCCTCTACTTAGCAGCAGACACATGTAAAGCAAATGCTGACCCAGCCGCCAGCCCATACTCGGCCAAAGTTACTAAATCACCCCTCTATTGCCACTATAAATCGGGAGACCGGTGATAATCTTGTACTTGCCCACTATCCGAAATGAATGTGGGGCTCGATCTGGCTCGCCTTGACGCTAACCAAGCAGCCCATCACCTTCAAGGATGGCTTGATTGCCAGCCAGTGGCAAATTACCATGAACCCTACTAGGGTCGCGATGGCATTCGGCTTCATCTGTGCCGGCAAAATCCTCAAAGCCGCGAAGACTTGGCCGAGGAAGGGATGCAGAGGCAAGCATAGGCCGAACTCTAAATGTTTTAGGTACAACGGGGCCCAGTCTGCCCCATGATCATAAACCGCTTCCGACCACATTGGTGCCGTTAACCAGTAACCACGGGGGATGTCAAATTTCCCATGGAGGGACTTCAGCTGAGACATCGTCACCCTGGAGTGGATATCCTTCAATAACCCTTGCCTTGCATTGAGAGCAGGAACCGCCATTTGTGATCTTGGTTATCGCCGGAGAAGATGGTCGGAGGAATTCCTAAGTTCAGGCTTCGAATTTCAAATAGCAATAACTGCCCCTCTCTCAGCCGTAGCCTTATTTATAGGCAACCGGACCAACAACTGCCTGAATCCCAGCGGTCGGATCGGAATATAGCCAACGGCCATGATTAATTACGGAATTCAAAATGGGTACTCCGAGAGCGAGGCATAGCCCACTTACCTAGAACAGCCCACAATCTGGCATGGAGCATGAAGCAGTGACAGTCAAGGAATGTGCGCTGACGTTGGCGACGTCGCATCTTAAGAGACTTCTCAGCTCCCTCCATTAATGCGCACCAGGAGTCAACCATTCCGCAGTCTCATTTCACCCGGACCTGGCTCAAGCCCACTCTAGGTGAAAGGGGCCAACTGTTATGGAGTTTTTATTACTAAATATTATCCTCCAATTAGTAGAAAAGTGTCCCGCATTAAACACCTAATCAAACCCACTCGACACCTCGGGATGGCCAAAATCTCCAACATGGCCGACTTGACGGGTCAGCTTCTCACGAAGCTGACTCGAAAGGCGGTACATGTCGGCCTCCTTGGTAGGCCAACTTGACAAGAATCCCATTCGACCACCTCCTGGGTCGACTTCTCGCGAAAGATGACTCAAAAGGCTGTACTTCTTGGCACACAGCCAGGCGAGTAGAAAGACGACAATGATCTCGGGCTCCCCGCTTACAGCTCGTCGCCATCACATTAAATGCATGATCAGGAACATTTTTTCTCCATCCCTGAAGATCTTTATGACACCTCAGACCACGTCGGCGCCCCATGCCTCTAGCCACTTCACAATAAATGCCAAAGTGACTCCCTCTACTTAGCAGCAGACACATGTAAAGCAAATGCTGACCCAGCCGCCAGCCCATACTCGGCCAAAGTTACTAAATCACCCCTCTATTGCCACTATAAATAGGGAGACTATTCCCAATATTTGGTAAGCTTTTTTCACAGCATTTTTCCTTGTTCACTACACTTAAGAACTTTCACAGTTCCATTTACTTCTCCACTCATGCACCTTGCTGACTTGATCGTCGGAGGAACAACCAGGGAAACAAACCCCGCCCTCTTACGAACTTTTACTTATGCAGGGAAGAACAGCATATCCCAAAATCGGATATTCGGAGAAGTTAGCGGACCCAGATCATCGACAAACTCCAAAATAATTGACTGTGTGATTTAAACCATCAACAGCTACCAAACCAAACGATTATCCTATAGTTGGAACTAAATGGGTCTTTAAAAATAAATTGGATGAACAGGATTATGTATTGAGAAATAAAGCTAGACTTGTTACTAAAGGATATATCAGATAGAAGGAATTGATTTTGATGAGACTTTTACTCCAGTTGCTAGGCTCAAAGCTATTAGGATTTTTCTTGCGTTTTCATATTACAAAGGCTTTAAGCTCTATCAATGGACATAAAAAGTGCATTTATAAATGGTTATTAAGAAAGAAGTCTATGTTGAGAAACCCCAAGGTTCTATTGATAAAAATTTTCCAAATTATGTCTTTAAGTTAGATAAAACTTTATATGGTTATAAGCAAGCACCCCGAGCTTGGTATGATCATTTGATGTCTTATCTTTTAAAGCATGATTTTAAAAAGGAGATTGCGGACAAAACCTTGTCTGTTCAAAATATTAGAAAAGATATCCTTATAGTCTAAGTATGTTGATGATATTATTTTCGGAGCTACTAATAAGGATCTTTGCCACAAGTTTAGGTAATTTATGTAGGATGAGTTCAAGATGAGCATGATTCGTGAGTTGAAGTGTTTTCTAAGTTTCCAAGTCAAGCAGTCAAAGGATGGCATCTTTATCTCATAAGAAAAGTGCGTCAAGGAACTATTGAAGAAGTTCGACATGGAGGACTTGAAGGCTGCAACAACTCCGTTGAATCCGTCGTAACAAAAGATGACACTAGATCTTCAGTTGATGAGAAAATATATAAATGTATGATCGGTTGCCTTCTTTACCTTATTGCATCATGACCATATATCATGTTTGTTGTGTGTATATGTGCTAGATTCTAGGTTAATCTAAATAAATCACATATGAAAGCCATAAAACAAAATGTTTGATATCTCACGGGAGCAAAACATTTCAGTTTATGGTTTCCATCAAGTGACTCATTTGAGTTAGTCAAATATTAAGATAATGACTATGCAAGTAGTCTTTAGATAGGAAAGGTACAAGTGGCATGGGACATTTATTAGGGATTACCTTAGTTGCATGGTCAAGTAAGAAATAGAACTGTGTTACATTATCTACCATAGAGACTAGGTACATAGCTTTAGGTAGTTGTTGTGCACAAGCCTTTTGGGTTCACTTGACCCGATTACGGCTTGACATATAGGAAATTCCTGCTTAGATGTGATAGCAAGAGTGTTATAGATCTTATTGAAAATCCTGTTTATTATTCATGCACAAAGCATGTACACGTCTGACATCATTTTCTTAGAGATCACATCCTTAAGGATGACGTCAAAACCCATTTGTACCAACCGATCAACAACTAGCAGATTTTTTCACAAAACCATTAACTGAGGAGCGTTTCACCCATTTGTAATAGGAATTAGGTATCCTATCTTTGGAGAACTAGTTAGTTGAGTTTCTTGTTGTATGTACATTTTTTCTTTTTCCTTTGTTTTGTTTTGGTTGTTTCTAAAACAAACACAACATAAAAATTTCCTTTTCTTTTTTCTTTTCTATCTCTTTATGAAAACAAAATAAAAATTTCTCTATCTTTATTTTTAGTTTCTGATAATTTTAAATCATAAATTCTTTGGGTTTATATGTATTTAATATATTTGAGATGAATTTTGCATAATATTACTAAATAGCACATGAGATTGTATTTTCTTAACAAGTCCATATTTTTCTCATCTATATACTACATATCTCACAATGACTTGTTGAATGACATGAATTTTGTGGTTTCACTTTTTTTTCATAATCACATGCATGAGATCCCTGTTATCAATTATGGTGTGTTGTTGGTATGAGTTGATTTCAAAATCACATTCATGTTTGTATATGCATGTAACTAGTTATATAAAATAAGCTATAAGTAGGTTTTCTGCACTAACTTATATAAACATTTGCTAATGTGTAACTGTGTTTAAATGCCAAAATTGCATATATGAGTGTATTTGTTAAAATGCCAAAATTGCATATATGAATGTATTTGTTAAAAGATGATAAAAGATCCACACTAATATGAAATCCATACAAAAAGAGTGTATTTGTTAAAAGATAGTTGATAATCACAATTTAATTATAATTTTATACCCTCATTACCTATTTTATATGAATAAATATCCTGCTAATAATTATTTTTATCTTAATTTGCAGGCTAATGGAGTATTATTGAATAATAGCCCAAATGAAGATTATTTTAAGCCCAAAAGATCTCTAATGAAGCCCAGAATGCCTAAATCCAAAGCCCACGACTAAGTTTAGAAGAAAAATCTCAACACACATCACTTTCTTGGTCAGAATTATTAATAACTTGGCTTACAATTGAGAATCAAATCAAATATGGAAAAAATAAAGTCAAATTCGTGCTCAGGATGGTCAACCGCAAAGAAAAGGCGATATCTCTCAATCCGGGAAGCAGAATTCAACATATTATATATAAAAATCGCCTATCTCGACGAGACGGAGCCATCCAAATTATCAGATTTTCAAAATTTCATCAGCAGCAACAGATTATTATAGAAATCCAAATTTAAGTGATATATATTCAATTATTTGAAGGCCAAGTTAAATTCTAAGAAGCCCAAGAGCATTTAAGAGAAGCCCAAGAGTCTTAAATAAATTAAATAAAAGAAATAAAGCCCACAAAGCCCATCTCTCAAGGATTAAATCAATGGTCTAGATTATTTGGAGATCCTATGGCTATGAGGGTTGTTTAGGGCTAACCTAAATCCTATGGTTGTGAGTGTTACTTGGGGGCTAAGACAAATCCAAAGGTTGTGAAAAATTCTTGTTATCTATAAATAGAGGGGTAGAGTGAGGGCTTGAGATTGTGAAATATTTTGTAAAAACTCTATTTGGAGAGGAGGGTTACTCTTAATTGAGAAGACCTTCCAAAATTGTAACTTTTGTTACACAATAAATAAATTTTTCACCCCTTCAATTTCCTTTCTCTTCTCTTTGTCCAAGGACCAAAAGGAGGATGAAGATGAATTAGGAATTGTGGGTTTCTCTTTTATTTCATTTCTCTTCTTTATTTTCTTGTTTGTAGAATAGATTTACTTTCATGCAATTTACTTTCTTGCAATTTTACTTTCATGCAATTTAATTCCATGCAATTTACTTTCATGTCTTGTCTTTAATTCATAGATTAGATTTACTTTCCTTGCAATCTTCTTTTTTTTTCTTTATTTCTTTGCTCTTATTTTGTACTTAGTTTTATTTCCTCCTCCCTCTCTTGATTTCTTTTTATTTTTCAAAGATGTGGAACTAACCTCTTGTGGGGATCTAGTTTTGCATGAAACTAGTCTAATTCTCTTATATGTGTGAATCACTCTCTAATGCTTAAAATGATCATGTTTAGGATAACTAACTAGAGAACTAATTGATAGAAGAAGAATTTGATAGTCTATGCTTTCCTTAAGTGGTTTGATAGGTTATGCTTATGAATTCTAGGATTACTATCTTGTTGTTATTTGATTATCACAATTTAATTATAATTTTATACCCTCATTACCTATTTTATATGAATAAATATCCCGCTAATAATTATTTTTATCTTAATTTGCGTGCTAATGGAGTATTATTGAATAATAGCCCAAATGAAGATTATTTTAAGCCCAAAAGATCTCTAATGAAGCCTTAATGCCTAAATCCAAAGCCCACGACTAAGTTTAGAAGAAAAATCTCAACACACATCACTTTCTTGGTCGAATTATTAATAACTTGGCTTACAATTGAGAATCAAATCAAATATGGAAAAATAAAGTCAAATTCGTGCTCGGGATGGTCAACCAAAGAAAAGCGATATCTCTCAATCCGAAGCGTAATTCAACATATTATATATAAAAATCGCCTATCTCGACGAGACGGAGCCATCCAAATTATCAGATTTTCAAAATTTCATCAGCAGCAACAGATTATTATAGAAATCCAAATTTAAGTGATATATATTCAATTATTTGAAGGCCAAGTTAAATTCTAAGAAGCCCAAGAGCATTTAAGAGAAGCCCAAGAGTCTTAAATAAATTAAATATAAAAGAAATAAAGCCCACAAAGCCCATCTCTCAAGGATTAAATCAATGGTCTAGATTATTTTGAGAGATCCTATGGCTATGAGGGTTGTTTAGGGGCTAACCTAAATCCTATGGTTGTGAGTGTTACTTGGGGGCTAAGACAAATCCAAAGGTTGTGAAAAATTCTTGTTATCTATAAATAGAGGGGTAGAGTGAGAGCTTGAGATTGTGAAATATTTTGTAAAAACTCTATTTGGAGAGGAGGGTTACTCTTAATTGAGAAGACCTTCCAAAAATTGTAACTTTTGTTACACAATAAATAAATTTTTTCACCCCTTCAATTTCCTTTCTCTTCTCTTTGTCCAAGGACCAAAAGGAGGATGAAGATGAATTAGGAATTGTGGGTTTCTCTTTATTTCATTTCTCTTCTTTATTTTCTTGTTTGTAGAATAGATTTACTTTCATGCAATTTACTTTCTTGCAATTTTACTTTCATGCAATTTAATTCCATGCAATTTACTTTCATGTCTTGTCTTTAATTCATAGATTAGATTTACTTTCCTTGCAATCTTCTTTTTTTTTCTTTATTTCTTTGCTCTTATTTTGTACTTAGTTTTATTTCCTCCTCCCTCTCTTGATTTCTTTTTATTTTTCAAAGATGTGGAACTAACCTCTTGTGGGGATCTAGTTTTGCATGAAACTAGTCTAATTCTCTTATATGTGTGAATCACTCTCTTATGCTTAAAAAGATCATGTTTAGGCTAATCAACTAGAGAACTAATTGATAGAAGAAGAATTTGATAGTCTATGCTTTCCTTAAGTGGTTTGATAGGTTACGCTTATGAATTCTAGGATTACTATCTTGTTGTTATTTGATTATCACAATTTAATTATAATTTTATACCCTCATTACCTATTTTATATAAATAAATATCCTGCTAATAACTGTTTTTATCTTAATTTGCAGGCTAATGGAGTATTATTGAATAAGAGCCCAAATGAAGATTATTTCAAGCCCAAAAGATCTCTAATGAAGCCCAGAATGCCTAAATCCAAAGCCCACGACTAAGTTTAGAAGCAAAATCTCAACACACATCACTTTCTTGGTCAGAATTATTAATAACTTGGCTTACAATTGAGAATCAAATCAAATATGGAAAAATAAAGTCAAATTCGTGCTCAGATGGTTAACCGAAAGAAAAGGCGATATCTCTCAATCCGGGAAGCAGAATTCAACATATTATATATGAAAATCGCCTATCTCGACGAGACGGAGCCATCCAAATTACCAGATTCTCAAAATTTCATCGGCAGCAGCGGATTATGACAGAAATCCGAATTTAAGTGATATATATTCAATTATTTGAAGGCCAAGTTAAATTCTAAGAAGCCCAAGAGCATTTAAGAGAAGCCCAAGAGTCTTAAAGAAATTAAATACAAAAAAAATAAAGCCCACAAAGCCCATCTCTCAAGGATTAAATCAATGGTCTAGATTATTTGGAGAGATCCTATGGCTATGAGGGTTGTTTAGGGGCTAACCTAAATCCTATGGTTGTGAGTGTTACTTGGGGGCCAAGGCAAATCCAAAGATTGTGAGAGATTCTTGTTATCTATAAATAGAGGGGTAGAGTGAGGGCTTGAGGGTGTGAAATATTTTGTAAAAACTCCATTTGGAGAGAAGGGTTACTCTTAATTGAGAAGACCTTCCAAAAATTGTAACTTTTGTTACACAATAAATAAAATTTTTCACCCCTTCAATTTCCTTTCTCTTCTCTTTGTCCAAGGACCAAAAGGAGGATGAAGATGAATTAGGAATTGTAGGTTTCTCTTTTATTTCTTTTCTCTTCTTTATTTTCTTGTTTGTAGAATAGATTTACTTTCATGCAATTTACTTTCTTGCAATTTACTTTCATGCAATTTAATTCTATGCAATTTATTTTCATGTCTTGTTTTTAATTCATAGATTAGATTTACTTTCATTGCAATCTTCTTTTCTTTTTCTTTATTTCTTGCTCTTTTTCATTCTTGTAATTATGTTTATTTTTCTCCTCCCTCTCTTGATTTTTTTATTTTTCTAAGATGTGGAACTAAACCTCTTGTGGGGATCTAGTTTTGCATGAAACTAGTCTAATTTCTCTCTTATATTTGTGAATCATTCTCTAATGCTTAAAATGATCATGTTTAGGATAACTAACTAGAGAACTAATCGGTAGAAGAAGAATTTGATAGTCTATGCTTTCCTTAAGTGGTTTGATAGGTTATGCTTATGAATTCTAGGATTACTATCTTGTTGTTATTCTCCTTATGAGTATTGATTTCAATTAGGTGATAATTTGATAGGTTATGCTTTCCTTAAGTGGTTTGATAGTCTATGCTTAATAAATCTAAAATGAAATGTGATAAAAGAGAATGGTTCATATCTTATAAGTAAGATTAGCTAGTGGATTCAATTCTAGATTCCTTCATATCTCTAATTGAATCCTTCATCTTTGCTTTATTGATTTTATTTTCTTGATCTTGATTTCACTTCCTTTTACTTCTCACACTCTCTCATTCTCATTTTGGTTTATTTACATACATCCGTTTTCATTCTCTAATCTCCTCACTTTCACTTTCATTTTGCTTTTATTTACACTTTGTCACAATCACACTCTTAATCTCTCCACAACACATTTTCTTCCTCGTTTTCTTTTTATTTTTCAAAGATGTGGAACTAAACCTCTTGTGGGGATCTAGTTTTGCATGAAACTAGTCTAATTTCTCTCTTATATTTGTGAATCATTCTCTAATGCTTAAAATGATCATGTTTAGGATAACTAACTAGAGAACTAATCGGTAGAAGAAGAATTTGATAGTCTATGCTTTCCTTAAGTGGTTTGATAGGTTATGCTTATGAATTCTAGGATTACTATCTTGTTGTTATTCTCCTTATGAGTATTGATTTCAATTAGGTGATAATTTGATAGGTTATGCTTTCCTTAAGTGGTTTGATAGTCTATGCTTTCCTTAAGTGGTTTGATAGGTTATGCTTTCCTTAAGTGGTTTGATAGGTTATGCTTATGAATTCTAGGATTACTATCTTGTTGTTATTCTCCTTATGAGTATTGATTTCAATTAGGTGATAATTTGATAGGTTATGCTTTCCTTAAGTGGTTTGATAGGTTATGCTTTCCTTAAGTGGTTTGATAGGTTATGCTTTCCTTAAGTGGTTTGATAGTCTATGCTTTCCTTAAGTGGTTTGATAGTCTATGCTTTCCTTAAGTGGTTTGATAGGTTATGCTTATGAATTCTAGGATTACTATCTTGTTGTTATTCTCCTTATGAGTATTGATTTCAATTAGGTGATAATTTGATAGGTTATGCTTTCCTTAAGTGGTTTGATAGGTTATGCTTATGAATTCTAGGATTACTATCTTGTTGTTATTCTCCTTATGAGTATTGATTTCAATTAGGTGATAATTTGATAGGTTATGCTTTCCTTAAGTGGTTTGATAGTCTATGCTTTCCTTAAGTGGTTTGATAGGTTATGCTTTCCTTAAGTGGTTTGATAGTCTATGCTTTCCTTAAGTGGTTTGATAGGTTATGCTTATGAATTCTAGGATTACTATCTTGTTGTTATTCTCCTTATGAGTATTGATTTCAATTAGGTGATAATTTGATAGGTTATGCTTTCCTTAAGTGGTTTGATAGTCTATGCTTTCCTTAAGTGGTTTGATAGGTTATGCTTATGAATTCTAGGATTACTATCTTGTTGTTATTCTCCTTATGAGTATTGATTTCAATTAGGTGATAATTTGATAGGTTATGCTTTCCTTAAGTGGTTTGATAGTCTATGCTTTCCTTAAGTGGTTTGATAGTCTATGCTTTCCTTAAGTGGTTTGATAGTCTATGCTTTCCTTAAGTGGTTTGATAGGTTATGCTTTCCTTAAGTGGTTTGATAGGTTATGCTTTCCTTAAGTGGTTTGATAGGTTATGCTTTCCTTAAGTGGTTTGATAGGTTATGCTTTCCTTAAGTGGTTTGATAGGTTATGCTTATGAATTCTAGGATTACTATCTTGTTGTTATTCTCCTTATGAGTATTGATTTCAATTAGGTGATAATTTGATAGGTTATGCTTTCCTTAAGTGGTTTGATAGGTTATGCTTTCCTTAAGTGGTTTGATAGTCTATGCTTTCCTTAAGTGGTTTGATAGGTTATGCTTTCCTTAAGTGGTTTGATAGGTTATGCTTTCCTTAAGTGGTTTGATAGTCTATGCTTTCCTTAAGTGGTTTGATAGTCTATGCTTTCCTTAAGTGGTTTGATAGTCTATGCTTTCCTTAAGTGGTTTGATAGTCTATGCTTTCCTTAAGTGGTTTGATAGTCTATGCTTTCCTTAAGTGGTTTGATAGGTTATGCTTTCCTTAAGTGGTTTGATAGTCTATGCTTTCCTTAAGTGGTTTGATAGGTTATGCTTTCCTTAAGTGGTTTGATAGGTTATGCTTTCCTTAAGTGGTTTGATAGGTTATGCTTTCCTTAAGTGGTTTGATAGTCTATGCTTTCCTTAAGTGGTTTGATAGGTTATGCTTTCCTTAAGTGGTTTGATAGTCTATGCTTTCCTTAAGTGGTTTGATAGGTTATGCTTATGAATTCTAGGATTACTATCTTGTTGTTATTCTCCTTATGAGTATTGATTTCAATTAGGTGATAATTTGATAGGTTATGCTTTCCTTAAGTGGTTTGATAGTCTATGCTTTCCTTAAGTGGTTTGATAGGTTATGCTTATGAATTCTAGGATTACTATCTTGTTGTTATTCTCCTTATGAGTATTGATTTCAATTAGGTGATAATTTGATAGGTTATGCTTTCCTTAAGTGGTTTGATAGGTTATGCTTTCCTTAAGTGGTTTGATAGGTTATGCTTTCCTTAAGTGGTTTGATAGTCTATGCTTTCCTTAAGTGGTTTGATAGTCTATGCTTTCCTTAAGTGGTTTGATAGGTTATGCTTATGAATTCTAGGATTACTATCTTGTTGTTATTCTCCTTATGAGTATTGATTTCAATTAGGTGATAATTTGATAGGTTATGCTTTCCTTAAGTGGTTTGATAGTCTATGCTTTCCTTAAGTGGTTTGATAGGTTATGCTTATGAATTCTAGGATTACTATCTTGTTGTTATTCTCCTTATGAGTATTGATTTCAATTAGGTGATAATTTGATAGGTTATGCTTTCCTTAAGTGGTTTGATAGGTTATGCTTATGAATTCTAGGATTACTATCTTGTTGTTATTCTCCTTATGAGTATTGATTTCAATTAGGTGATAATTTGATAGGTTATGCTTTCCTTAAGTGGTTTGATAGGTTATGCTTTCCTTAAGTGGTTTGATAGGTTATGCTTATGAATTCTAGGATTACTATCTTGTTGTTATTCTCCTTATGAGTATTGATTTCAATTAGGTGATAATTTGATAGGTTATGCTTATGAATTCTAGGATTACTATCTTGTTGTTATTTGATTATCACAATTTAATTATAATTTTATACCCTTATTACCTATGTTATATGAATAAACGATATTACTAATAATCATTTTTATCTTATTTTGCGTGTTAATAAAGAAATAATGAATAAAAGCCCAAATGACTCAAATTCTCAATTTCTACCAATATTTGAAGCCCAAATCAAGACAAACCAAGGCCCAAGATACCAATTTGATCCAAGAGAAATTCGTGAAGAAAAATCAAGAAAAGACAAATTCGGTTGGGAACCAATCGGTTGACCAACCGGTTGGCCAACCGGTTATAACCGACGGCCAACCGATCGGTTCCCAAATGATTCAATTAATGGTGGATTTCTCTTCCTTTTGGCTAGGTTTGATCCAATGGTTCACATCAACTCCGTTGGGCTATAAATAGGGGTGAAGGCTGAGTGTTTTGAGTGTGAAATATTTTGTAAAAACTCCATTTGGAGAGGAGGGTCACTCTTAATTGAGAAGACCTTCCAAAATTGTAACTTTTGTTACACAATAAATAAAATTTTTCACCCCTTCAATTTCCTTTCTCTTCTCTTTGTCCAAGGACCAAAAGGAGGATGAAGATGAATTAGAATTGTGGGTTTCTCTTTATTTCTTTTCTCTTCTTTATTTTCTTGTTTGTAGAGTAGATTTACTTTCATGCAATTTACTTTCTTGCAATTTACTTTCATGCAATTTAATTCCATGCAATTTACTTTCATGTCTTGTCTTTAATTCATAGAGTAGATTTACTTTCCTTGCTATTAGTTTAGATTTTCTTTTCTTTCTTTCTTTGCTTTTATTTTTCTTTTGTAATTAGTTGAATTCTCATTCTCCTCCTCTTACTCTCATCTTTATTTTCTTTCTTTTATTTTCTAATGATGTGGAACTAAACCTCTTGTGGGGATCTAGTTTTGCATGAAACTAGTCTAATTTCTCTCTTATATTTGTGAATCACTCTCTTGTGCTTAAAATAATCATGCTTAGGATAATCAACTAGAGAACTAATTGATAGAAGAAGTATTGGATAATCTATGCTTGCCTTAAAAGTGGTAGGATAGAGTATGCTAATGAATTCTAGGATTACTATCTTGTTGTTATTTTTCTCATGAGTTTTAATTTTACTTGGATGAACTTTAGGATAGGCTATGCTTGCCTTAAAAGTGGTAGGATAGGCTATACCCATTAAATCTATAGTAAAATGTGATTAAAAGAGAATACTTCATGAATTTATAAATGAGATTAGCTAGTGGGTTCAATTCTAGATTCCTCAATATCTTTAATTGAATTCTCCATCTTTTATTTTGCCTCTTTGTTCTTGATTTTGTTTCTTGATTTTTTCCTTCTTGATTTGATTTTCCTTTAGTCTCCCTCTCTATCTTGCTTTCTTTTATTTTGTACTTATTTTCTCTCACTCTCTATCTCTCCATTTTCACTTTCATTTTGATTTATTCGCACTTTGTCACAATCACACTCTTAATCTCTCCACACACATTTTCTTCCTCGATTTCCTTTTTATTTGCACATAATCCACGTCCACTCTCTAATCTTTTCATGACCACTTTCACATGTACATAAACTCCTAATTGTCTTGCGCATAATTTGAGAACCAAAACTTGAACTAAACTCTTCCTACTTCCCGTTCCTCGTGGGATCGATAATCTTATATACTATAACTTGATAAGTTGTATACTTGCAACTTAGGAGGTAATCATTTATTTCCCATCACATGCAGTGGGAACACTGTGATTCATCAGTTACCCAATCCAGTTCTAGAGGTCCTTCCTTAGAGTCAAACATAGCCTCTGAAGCTAAGATGGCTACAATTCTACGCAGGTTAGAAACTTTAGAAACCAAAGAACGAGCTCCGGCTCAAATCAATCAAGTTTCTGCTTTAGGTTTTCATAATCGCTTTCTTCACCCATGCTTGAGCAATGTCCACTCTTAGGAAATACTCAATCTCTAGAATGGATGAATGCCGCATTCCAAAGATCCGACATGATCCATTTTCTCCAACCTATAATCCGGGTTGGAGAAATCATCCGAATTTTGCATGGAATCAGGGTAATTTCTCGGGAAATTAAAATTTCACTCCCTCTTCAAACCAACAATTCCCTAGGGGCAACGCAGTTTCTTCTCAAACCAATTTTCCACAACCAAATCAGCCATTTCCAAATCAGTTTCCTCATCATCAACCTACAAATCATATTCCTTCAAATGTTGAGAAACGTCTTAATGTTTTGGAAAGGGGTTTGGAAGCCTTGATTAAAACCTCTACACGCACTACCTAATTTGTTGACTCAAACATCTAGCACGATGAACTCCTTTATGCAATCAACAGGACAAATTCTCAACTCCAACACTCAAGCCATAGCTAGATTAGAAACCCAGCTTGGTCAACTAGCTAGCGCTATAAGTGAGAGAGAGAAAAAATCATTTCCGAGTCAACCCGTGAGCAATCCAAGGAACGCGGGGTCAAGTTCAACTTTTTAAAATCAAGTGAATGCAATCCATTCACAACAGCTTAGGTAACGTGTTAATAATCAAGTCCTTGAGCGAGAGAATTATGTTGAATACATGCATCTTGAAGCCAACATTTGAAGAACCCTTTGTCAATGAACTTAGATTTTGGAAAATAGAAAACAACAAGATTTCATTTTTGATGAAATTTTGTTAATAACGAATCTAAGTTCAAAAGCATACAACCATTAATACCTATCTTCCATTCTTTGCAAACATCACTAAAACCCCGAAATTTTTGAGATTTAAGCACATCGTGATTATATCATTTTAAATTCTTTAAATTTCGGGTAGAATTTTTAGCAATAAGGTAGGATTTAATGTAGAATGTGAGCTTCTCATGTTTCATCTTTTATTCTATATTTTTATTTTTTGTCTCATAATAATAAAAAGAATTTATTCTTCTCTCATGTGAGAGTTTCTTGTTGTTCTTTATTTCAAAAAAAAAAGAGAGAGAATAAATTTTTTGCTTCACCCCCCTCATCTTAAAGGTATTTGCAGATTTTTTTTCCGAAGCTAGCCGAACAAATGTAAGTGCTTCAATTATTATCTGTTTTACCTTGTGCATAATAGAATTTGCATTGAGGACAATGCAAAATTTAGGTGTGGGGGTGGGGATTAGTCATTTTTATCTTTATCTTAGTCTTTTTTTCCTTCTTTTCTTACCATTTAAAAAAATTAAAAAATTAAAAGAAAAATTAAAAAAATATAGTCACTTGCCAACTTAATAGAGTTGATTAATAATTGATCTATTTGATAGAATTTAAGTCTTCTAATCCTTAGTTAGTTCTATACTCAAGTTTACCTTTTATGATAACTCCAAATAAATCTCTTAAGAAATGATTTTCAAAGTAGTATACTTTACTTAAGTTTTAACTTAGATTTTTAATTAAAGTAATTAAATTTTTGCATGCCTAACTTAGAGTTGAAAATAATTTTTAAGTTGTCTTGATCCAAATATTGTTCAGAATATATATACATATACACATATATATATTATACTAACTTAACAAAAGAAGAAAAATTTCTCTTAAAATTATTGGTGGTTCTATTTTACTAAGCCTAAATGGTGAGTAATTAAGCCCGAGGAGTATTTCTATGCTTAATGACCTAAGCCCAATTGGGTTGGGATTCATTGGCCCAAAACTCGCTAAATGGTCACTTAGAAAGCCCAATTAAAAGAACAAAACCACCAAGGAATAAAGAGTAAATAAAAAATTAAAAAAATCATACTAACCATGTTTTTATATATAGTTATATTTGTATATGTTCTTGAAGAATTAAATAGATTAAAAGACTTGAAGTTTGTTTAAAACAAAGAGTTAGCATGTTCTTTTCAAAACTTTTAAATTAAATTTTTGAGTTAAACTTGGTTTTGTATAACTATAATGGAAGGATTTTCTTAAGAAAATTACATTGGAGTAATGATAAAACGTTTTCTTGAGTATTAACCAACTTCAATTTGAATGTTTGAAGATATCAAATGAATTAATTATTTCATTAACTTCTTTAAATTGGCAAGTTGACTGAATTTTATGGGTATATTCACTGCAAACCCTCACGAGACTACAACTCGTCCACCAGGATAACCTAGGGGTTTAAAGGCTTGTTGTATGCGCTAAATACAACCGCGATTCCTGCGAAAGTGAGTTACGTTTTCTTTTTATTTTCTTTGCTAGAGGACTAGCAAAAGTTTAGGTGTGGGGATATTTGATTATCACAATTTAATTATAATTTTATACCCTCATTACCTATTTTATATAAATAAATATCCCGCTAATAACTTTTATCTTAATTTGCAGGCTAATGGAGTATTATTGAATAAGAGCCCAAATGAAGATTATTTCAAGCCCAAAAGATCTCTAATGAAGCCCAGAATGCCTAAATCCAAAGCCCACGACTAAGTTTAGAAGCAAAATGTCAACACACATCACTTTCTTGGTCGAATTATTAATAACTTGGCTTACAATTGAGAATCAAATCAAATATGAAAAATAAAGTCAAATTCGTGCTCGGGATGGTTAACCGCAAAGAAAAGCGATTTCTCTTAAAATTATTGGTGGTTCTATTTTACTAAGCCTAAATGACTGAGTAATTAAGCCCGAGGAGTATTTCTATGCTTAATGACCTAAGCCCAATTGGGTTGGGATTCATTGGCCCAAAACTCGCTAAATGGTCACTTAGAAAGCCCAATTAAAAGAACAAAACCACCAAGGAATAAAGAGTAAATAAAAAATTAAAAAAATCATACTAACCATGTTTTTATATATAGTTATATTTGTATATGTTCTTGAAGAATTAAATAGATTAAAAGACTTGAAGTTTGTTTAAAACAAAGAGTTAGCATGTTCTTTTCAAAACTTTTAAATTAAATTTTTGAGTTAAACTTGGTTTTGTATAACTATAATGGAAGGATTTTCTTAAGAAAATTACATTGGAGTAATGATAAAACGTTTTCTTGAGTATTAACCAACTTCAATTTGAATGTTTGAAGATATCAAATGAATTAATTATTTCATTAACTTCTTTAAATTGGCAAGTTGACTGAATTTTATGGGTATATTCACTGCAAACCCTCACGAGACTACAACTCGTCCACCAGGATAACCTAGGGGTTTAAAGGCTTGTTGTATGCGCTAAATACAACCGCGATTCCTGCGAAAGTGAGTTACGTTTTCTTTTTATTTTCTTTGCTAGAGGACTAGCAAAAGTTTAGGTGTGGGGATATTTGATTATCACAATTTAATTATAATTTTATACCCTCATTACCTATTTTATATAAATAAATATCCTGCTAATAACTGTTTTTATCTTAATTTGCAGGCTAATGGAGTATTATTGAATAAGAGCCCAAATGAAGATTATTTCAAGCCCAAAAGATCTCTAATGAAGCCCGAATGCCTAAATCCAAAGCCCGACTAAGTTTAGAAGCAAAATGTCAACACACATCACTTTCTTGGTCAGAATTATTAATAACTTGGCTTACAATTGAGAATCAAATCAAATATGAAAAAAATAAAGTCAAATTCGTGCTCAGGATGGTTAACCGCAAAGAAAAGACGATATCTCTCAATCCGGGAAGCAGAATTCAACATATTATATATGAAAATCGCCTATCTCGACGAGACGGAGCCATCCAAATTACCAGATTCTCAAAATTTCATCGGCAGTAGCGGGTTATGACAGAAATCCGAATTTAAGTGATATATATTCAATTATTTGAAGGCCAAGTTAAATTCTAAGAAGCCCAAGAGCATTTAAGAGAAGCCCAAGAGTCTTAAAGAAATTAAATACAAAAAAAATAAAGCCCACAAAGCCCATCTCTCAAGGATTAAATCAATGGTCTAGATTATTTGGAGAGATCCTATATCTATGAGGGTTGTTTAGAGGCTAACCTAAATCCTATGGTTGTGAGTGTTACTTGGGGGCTAAGGCAAATCCAAAGGTTATGAGAGATTCTTGTTATCTATAAATAGAGGGGTAGAGTGAGGGCTTGAGGGTGTGAAATATTTTGTAAAAACTCCATTTGGAGAGGAGGGTTACTCTTAATTGAGAAAACCTTCCAAAAATTATAACTTTTGTTACACAATAAATAAAATTTTTCACCCCTTCAATTTTCTTTTCTCTTCTCTTTGTCCAAGGACCAAAAGGAGGATGAAGATGAATTAGAATTGTGGGTTTCTTTTTATTTTCTTTGCTAGAGGACTAGCAAAAGTTTAGGTGTGGGGATATTTGATTATCACAATTTAATTATAATTTTATACCCTCATTACCTATTTTATATAAATAAATATCCCGCTAATAACTGCTTTTATCTTAATTTGCAGGCTAATGGAGTATTATTGAATAAGAGCCCAAATGAAGATTATTTCAAGCCCAAAAGATCTCTAATGAAGCCCAGAATGCCTAAATCCAAAGCCCACGACTAAGTTTAGAAGCAAAATGTCAACACACATCACTTTCTTGGTCAGAATTATTAATAACTTGGCTTACAATTGAGAATCAAATCAAATATGAAAAAAATAAAGTCAAATTCGTGCTCAGGATGGTTAACCGCAAAGAAAAGACGATATCTCTCAATCCGGGAAGCAGAATTCAACATATTATATATGAAAATCGCCTATCTCGACGAGACGGAGCCATCCAAATTACCAGATTCTCAAAATTTCATCGGCAGTAGCGGGTTATGACAGAAATCCGAATTTAAGTGATATATATTCAATTATTTGAAGGCCAAGTTAAATTCTAAGAAGCCCAAGAGCATTTAAGAGAAGCCCAAGAGTCTTAAAGAAATTAAATACAAAAAAAATAAAGCCCACAAAGCCCATCTCTCAAGGATTAAATCAATGGTCTAGATTATTTGGAGAGATCCTATATCTATGAGGGTTGTTTAGAGGCTAACCTAAATCCTATGGTTGTGAGTGTTACTTGGGGGCTAAGGCAAATCCAAAGGTTATGAGAGATTCTTGTTATCTATAAATAGAGGGGTAGAGTGAGGGCTTGAGGGTGTGAAATATTTTGTAAAAACTCCATTTGGAGAGGAGGGTTACTCTTAATTGAGAAAACCTTCCAAAAATTATAACTTTTGTTACACAATAAATAAAATTTTTCACCCCTTCAATTTTCTTTCTCTTCTCTTTGTCCAAGGACCAAAAGGAGGATGAAGATGAATTAGGAATTGTGGGTTTCTCTTTTATTTCTTTTCTCTTCTTTATTTTCTTGTTTGTAGAATAGATTTACTTTCATGCAATTTACTTTCTTGCAATTTACTTCCATACAATTTAATTCTATGCAATTTATTTTCATGTCTTGTCTTTAATTCATAGATTAGATTTACTTTCATTGCAATCTTCTTTTCTTTTTCTTTATTTCTTGCTCTTTTTCATTCTTGTAATTATGTTTATTTTTCTCCTCCCTCTCTTGATTTCTTTTATTTTTCTAAGATGTGGAACTAAACCTCTTGTGGGGATCTAGTTTTGCATGAAACTAGTCTAATTTCTCTCTTATATTTGTGAATCACTCTCTAATGCTTAAAATGATCATGTTTAGGATAACTAACTAGAGAACTAATCGGTAGAAGAAGAATTTGATAGTCTATGCTTTCCTTAAGTGGTTTGATAGGTTATGCTTATGAATTCTAGGATTACTATCTTGTTGTTATTCTCCTCATGAGTATTGATTTCATTTAGGTGATAATTTGATAGGTTATGCTTTCCTTAAGTGGTTTGATAGTCTATGCTTAATAAATCTAAAATGAAATGTGATAAAAGAGAATGGTTCATATCTTATAAGTAAGATTAGCTAGTGGATTCAATTCTAGATTCCTTCATATCTCTAATTGAATCATTCATCTTTTGCTTTATTGATTTTATTTTCTTGATCTTGATTTCACTTCCTTTTACTTCTCACACTCTCTCATTCTCATTTTGGTTTATTTACATTCATCCGTTTTCATTCTCTAATCTCCTCACTTTCACTTTCATTTTGCTTTTATTTACACTTTGTCACAATCACACTCTTAATCTCTCCACAACACATTTTCTTCCTCGTTTTTCTTTTATTTGCACATAATCCACAATCCACTCTCTACTCTTTTCATGACCACTTTCACCATGTACATAAACTCCTAATTGTCTTGCGCATAATTTGAGAACCAAAACTTAAACATAATCTTACAAACGCCTTCCTCGTGGGATCGATAATCTTTTATACAATAACTTGATAAGTTGTATACTTGCAACTTAGGAGGTAATCATTTATTTCCCATCATTATTCTCCTCATGAGTATTGATTTCATTTAGGTGATAATTTGATAGGTTATGCTTTCCTTAAGTGGTTTGATAGTCTATGCTTAATAAATCTAAAATGAAATGTGATAAAAGAAAATGGTTCATATTTTATAAGTGAGATTAGCTAGTGGATTCAATTCTAGATTTCTTCATATCTCTAATTGAATCATTCATCTTTTGCTTTATTGATTTTATTTTCTTGATCTTGATTTCACTTTTTACTTCTCACACTCTCTCATTCTCATTTTGGTTTATTTACATTCATCCGTTTTCATTCTCTAATCTCCTCACTAACACTTTCATTTTGCTTTTATTTACCCTTTGTCACAATCACACTCTTAATCTCTCCACAACACATTTTCTTCCTCGTTTTCTTTTATTTGCACATAATCCACAATCCACTCTCTACTCTTTTCATGACCACTTTCACCATGTACATAAACTCCTAATTGTCTTGCGCATAATTTGAGAACCAAAACTTAAACATAATCTTACAAACGCCTTCCTCGTGGGATCGATAATCTTTTATACAATAACTTGATAAGTTGTATACTTGCAACTTAGGAGGTAATCATTTATTTCCCATCATTATTCTCCTCATGAGTATTGATTTCATTTAGGTGATAATTTGATAGGTTATGCTTTCCTTAAGTGGTTTGATAGTCTATGCTTAATAAATCTAAAATGAAATGTGATAAAAGAAAATGGTTCATATTTTATAAGTGAGATTAGCTAGTGGATTCAATTCTAGATTTCTTCATATCTCTAATTGAATCCTCCATCTTTGCTTTATTGATTTTATTTTCTTGATCTTGATTTCACTTTTTACTTCTCACACTCTCTCATTCTCATTTTAGTTTATTTACATACATCCGTTTTCATTCTCTAATCTCCTCACTAACACTTTCATTTTGCTTTTATTTACCCTTTGTCACAATCACACTCTTAATCTCTCCACAACACATTTTCTTTCTCATTTTTCTTTTATTTATGCATAATCCACAATCGACTCTCTACTCTTTTCATGACCACTTTCACCATGTACATAAACTCCTAATTGGCTTGCATAATTTGAGAACCAAAATTTGAACATAATCTTACAAACGCCTTCCTCGTGGGATCGATAATCTTTTATACTATAACTTGATAAGTTGTACACTTGCAACTTAGGAGGTAATCATTTATTTCCCATCATTATTCTCCTCATGAGTATTGATTTCATTTAGGTGATAATTTGATAGGTTATGCTTTCCTTAAGTGGTTTGATAGTCTATGCTTAATAAATCTAAAATGAAATGTGATAAAAGAAAATGGTTCATATTTTATAAGTGAGATTAGCTAGTGGATTCAATTCTAGATTTCTTCATATCTCTAATTGAATCCTCCATCTTTGCTTTATTGATTTTATTTTCTTGATCTTGATTTCACTTTTACTTCTCACACTCTCTCATTCTCATTTTAGTTTATTTACATACATCCGTTTTCATTCTCTAATCTCCTCACTAACACTTTCATTTTGCTTTTATTTACCCTTTGTCACAATCACACTCTTAATCTCTCCACAACACATTTTCTTTCTCATTTTTCTTTTATTTGCGCATAATCCACAATCGACTCTCTACTCTTTTCATGACCACTTTCACCATGTACATAAACTCCTAATTGGCTTGCGCATAATTTGAGAACCAAAATTTGAACATAATCTTACAAACGCCTTCCTCGTGGGATCGATAATCTTTTATACTATAACTTGATAAGTTGTACACTTGCAACTTAGGAGGTAATCATTTATTCCCCATCAAGTTTCTGGCGCCGTTACCGGGGAACGGTGCATAAGTAGGATTTTGATTAACTTTGGTTCCTTAACTTGTGTGTTTTTCTTTTGTGAAGGAATTTGGAACTTGAAGATTAAGAGTTGAAGAATCAAGATTGAAAATTTGCCTCCAACGAGGCTTTGGATAGCGATTGCGTGGGTAAATCTTCTTTCTATTATTCTCAATTCCACCCTTTAGATAGTTCATTCACATTAGAGACAATTAGGATAAAAAAAAAGATTTTACCTTTGTCAACCCTAATAAACTTCATTTCTTTGATTGTCGACCATAATAAAAAATGAAAAAAAATTTATTTTTGCATCTTTTTTAGTTGCTTTTAATTCCTAGGGTTGCATTTCATATAATAGTAGGAATTTACCAAAGTGATTTGAGCATCTTGATTGGCACTCACTTGAAAATATTTTTAAGGGCAAAACCCATTAATCAAGATAAGATGAGGGATTTCATCACCCTTTTCTTAGCCCAAAAATCACTAATTTCTCACTACACATACCCAAGCCTCTTAAAACTAATTAGACGTTGGCCCCTAAGAATTCGAGCTCATTAAGGAATAAGAAAACCTTAAGTGAACCGGTCCAAGTTTATTTAAATTAATTGGTGTCTAAGGCAAGGTTTAGGGGTTGCGTAAGGCGCTCCGCAAGGAAAGAGGTACTTAATTGATCTTTGATCTCCCTCTAGTACTATCCTTACCTGGCTAATTACCCAAGTAAATTTTGATCTTTTCATTAAGGAAATTTTTGATTAGGAGCTGGTCTAAGTCAAGTTTAGGCTTAACCCTAGAGTTAGGGTGATTGAAAAGTGATTGCCTTGATTTGCTTTTAGTTAGTTTTCCTTTTTCTTTTTTTTCTCATCATCTTCTTAACTTTTTCTCTTGTCCTTTTTCATAATTTTTTTTTTGGTGTATGCAAACTTGGGTTAGGGATAATACCAATCGTTTAATTCGTTTTGATCCATCTCTTGAACCAAACGAAATGGCCAATACCAACCCACCCGTTCTTCAAGCTATATGTTACCCAACTAGAAATGCAATCCCTTCGTGCATTAAGCTCCCCGATGCAAATGGAACCAATTTTGAACTTCGACCGCATTTCTTAAACATGCTTCCCAAATTCTTAGGAGTCGAAACCGAAGACGCATACATCTTTATCTCCGAATTTGAAGAAGTTTGCCTCATGATTAAGATGAGGGACTTATCTGAGAATGCGATCAAGCTTCGATTTATTCCTTTTTCCCTTAAGGACAAAGCTAAAAAATGGCTGTATAGCTTACCCACAGATTCCATCTCAACTTGGGGTGAATTTGTAAAAGTTTTTCTGAAAAAATTCTTTCCTATCCACAAAACGGTCAAGCTTAGAAACAGCATTCAAAATTTTAAAATTATCCCGGGAGAACCTTTTTGAAAGTATTTTGATAAATTTAAGGATCTTCTTATCCAATGTCCTCACCATGGTCTTGAAAAATGGCGATTATGCCAAATCATTTATGAAGGATTGGATTATTCTTTAAAAACTTCCTTAGAGTCAATGTGTCAAGGGGATTTCATGAAGAAAAATGCTGATGAAGCTTGGGACTTTTTAGAGAGTTTATCCGAGAAAACCATGCAGTGGGAACATTGTGATGACCGTGTTTCATCAGTTTTCCAACCCAAAACCAGTGGTCTTTCCTTAGAAACAAACATAGCCTCTGAAGCAAAGATGGCGACGATCATGCGTATGTTAGAAGCTTTAGAAGTCAAAGAACGAGCTCCCGCTCAAATCAATCAAGTTTCAGCCTCAGGATGTCATAACTGTCTGTCTCCATCTCATGTTTCAGAGGAATGTCCTCTTTTAGGATCCGGTCAGCCACTAGGTCAGATAAACGCTGCATTCCAGCGTCCGGTGAATGATCCATTTTCTCCAACCTACAATCCAGGTTAGAGAAATCATCCGAATTTTGCATGGAACCAGGGAAACTACTCCGGGAATCAAAATTTCACTCCCTCTTCAAACCAACAATTTCCTAGGGGAAACACAGTTCCTCTCAATTTTCAACAACCGAATCTATTATTTCAAAATCAGTCTCCTCATCACCAATCTGCAAATCACACTCCTCAAATTGCTGATCATGATAAACGTCTTAATATTTTGGAAAAGGGTCTAGAAACTTTGATTAAAACCTCTACACAGACCACAAACTTGTTGACTCAAACATCAAACACGTTGAATTCCTTCATGCAATCAACTGGGCAAATCCTCACTTCCAACACTCAAGCCATAGCTAGGTTAGAAACCCAACTTGGTCAACTAGCTAATGTCATGAGTGAGAGAGAGAAAGGAACTTTTCCGAGTCAATCCGTGACCAACCCAAAGGACACGGGTACCAGTTCAGCCTATGAGGCTCAAGTGAATGCAATCCATTCACTCTGATCAGGTAGAGAAGTCGATAATCAGGTTAGAATGCCTCCAAGCCCAATGCATGAACCCGAACAAGTTATTTCTCCTTCTAATGAATTACCCAATTCTGATAACCAAGAGCCTGAACCCGAACCTAAGCCTAATTTTGATCGGTTTAAACCAGTTGCTCCATACCCAGATAGATTCAGGCCTAGGAATCACTCCCCTCAGGAGGAGAAGATCCTAGAAACCTTCAAGCAGGTTAAGGTCAACATTCCTCTCTTAGATATAATTGAACAAATCCTGACTTATGCCAAATTTTTGAAAGTTTTGTGCACTAAAAAGAGAAGAATAAATGTTTCGAAGAAAGTCTTTCTTGCTGCCAATATCACTGATATAATCTCAAAGTCCATGCCTCTGAAACATAAGGATCCAGGTTGCCCTACCATCCCTTGTCTCATTGGTCATAGTCACATTGATAAGGCACTTTTAGACTTAGGGGCCAGTGTTAATTTGCTTCCATACTCGGTCTATCAACAACTAGGTGTAGGAAAACTCAAACCTACCAAATGCACCATACAGTTAGCTGATAGATCAGTCAAAGTCCCCAAGGGTGAGATAACAGATGTTTTGATTAAGGTTGGAGAGTTCATTTTCATTGTGAATTTCATCGTTCTGGAAACGCAGCCTGTTTCCAATCTAAAAGGACAGATACCTGTCATCTTAGGAAGACCACCTGTCATCTTAGGAAGACCATTCTTAGCCACGTCTAATGCTCTTATTAACTGTAGAACTGGTCAAATGAAGCTGTCCTTTGGGAATATGATCACGATATCAATATTTTCAATATAGAGAATCGACTAACTAATCAACCTTTTGAAATAAATTACATTCAGGAGATAGAAAAAGAGAATGAGATAGACCTTAGTTTTGAGGAAATTTTGCTGAGAATGAGGAAACTGTTGAAGAACTATTTTCAGATGAACTTAGATTTTTGAAAATAACCAACCAAAATGTCAAACCTTAAATTTTGTATTTGAGGAAATTTTAAAGAAGACTTGGTTGCACATAATTTTGTTAATAACGAATCTAAGTTCAAAAGCATACAACCATTAATACCTTCCTTCCATTCTTTGCAAAAATCACTAAAACCCCGAAATTTTTGAAATTTAAGCACATCGCTGATTATATCATTTTGAAATTCTTTAAATTTCGGTAGAATTTTTAACAATAAGGTAGGATTTAATGTAGAATGTGAGCTTCTCTGTTTCATCTTTTATTCTACATTTTTATTTTTTGTCTCATAATAATAAAAGAATTTATTCTTCTCTCATGTGAGAGTTTCTTATTCTTTTTGTTTCAAAAACAAAAAAAAAAAAAAAGGAAGAAAAGAAAATATATATATGTAAAAAATCAATTCTTGAAAAAAGAGAGATATATATAGAGAATAAATTTTTGACTCCATCACCCTCATATCAAAAGTAATTGCGAATTTTTATCATTGTTCAAGTCGACCGAATAAATGTAAGTGCTTCAATTATTATCTGTTTTACTTTGTGCATAATAGAATTTGCATTGAGGACAATGCAAAATTTAGGTGTGGGGTGGGAATTAGTCATTTTGCTCTTTATCTTAGTCATTTTCCTCTTTTTCTTACCATTTTTTCTTTTTATGTCATTTTTTCCTCTTTTCATAAAAAAGTCACTTGCCAACTTAATAGAGTTGATTAATAATTGATCTATTTGATAGAATTTAAGTCTTCTAATCCTTAGTTAGTTCTATACTCAAGTTTACCTTTTATGATAACTCCAAATAAATTTTTAAGAAATGATTTTCAATGTAGTATACTTTACTTAAGTTTTAACTTAGATTTTTAATTAAAGTAATAAAATTTTTGCATGCCTAACTTAGAGTTGGAAATAATTTTTCAAGTTGTCTTGATCCAAATATTGTTCAGAATATATATACATATACACATATATATATATTATACTAACTTAACAAAAAGAAAATCTTCTCTTAAAATCATTGGTGGTTCTATTTTACTAAGCCTAAGTTGATTGAGTAATTAAGCCCGAGGAGTATTTCTATGCTTAATGACCTAAGCCCAATTGGGTTGGGATTCATTGGCCCAAAACTCACTAAATGGTCACTTAGAAAGCCCGCTTAAAAAGAAAGAACAAAATCACCAAGGAATAAAGAGTAAAAAAAGGATACTAACCATGTTTTTATATATAGTTATATTTGTATATGTTCTTGAATAATTAAATGGATTAAAAGACTTGAAGTTTGTTTAAAACAAAGAGTTAGAATGTTCTTTTCAAAACTTTTAAATTAAATTTTTGAGTTAAACTTGGTTTTGTATAACTATAATGGAAGGATTTTCTTAAGAGAATTACATTGGAGTTATGATAAAAATATTTTCTTGAGTATTAACCAACTTCAATTGGAATGTTTGAAGATATCAAATAAATTAATTATTTCATTAACTTCTTTAAATTGGCAAGTTGACTGAATTTTGTGGGTATATTCTCTGCAAATCCTCACGAGACTACAACTCATCCACTAGGGTAACCTAGGGGTTTAAAGGCTTGTTGTATGCGCTAAATACAACCGCGATTCCTGCGAAAGTGAGTTAGGTTTTCTTTTTATTTTTTTTGCTAGAGGACTAGCAAAAATTTAGGTGTGAGGGTATTTGATAATCACAATTTAATTATAATTTTATACCCTCATTACCTATTTTATATGAATAAATATCATGCTAATAATTATTTTTGTCTTAATTTACAGGCTAATGGAGTATTATTGAATAATAGCCCAAATGAAGATTATTTCAAGCCCAAAAGATCTATAATGAAGCCCAGAATGCCTAAATCCAAAGCTCACGACTAAGTTTAGAAGAAAAATCTCAACACACATCACTTTCTTGGTCAGAATTATTAATAACTTGGCTTGCAATTGAGAATCAAATCAAATATGAAAAAAATAAAGTCAAATTCGTGCTCAGGATGGTCAACCGTAAAGAAAAGACGATATCTCTCAATTCGGGAAGCAGAATTCAACATATTATATATGAAAATCGCCTATCTCGACGAGACGGAGCCATCCAAATTACCAGATTTTCAAAATTTCATCAGCAGCAGTGGGTTATGACAGAAATCCGAATTTAAGTGATATATATTCAATTATTTAAAGGCCAAGTTAAATTCTAAGAAGCCCAAGAGCATTTAAGAGAAGCCCAAGAGTCTTAAAGAAATTAAATACAAAAGAAATAAAGCCCACAAAGCCCATCTCTCAAGGATTAAATCAATGGTCTAGATTATTTGGAGAGATCCTATGGCTATGAGGTTTGTTTAGGGGCTAACCTAAATCCTATGGTTGTGAGTGTTACTTGGGGGCCAAGGCAAATCCAAAGGTTGTGAGAGATTCTTGTTATGTATAAATAGAGGGGTAGAGTGAGGGCTTGAGATTGTGAAATATTTTGTAAAAACTCTATTTGGAGAGGAGGGTTACTCTTAATTGAGAAGACCTTCCAAAAATTATAACTTTTGTTACACAATAAATAAATTTTTTCACCACTTCAATTTCCTTTCTCTTCTCTTTGTCCAAGGACCAAAAGGAGGATGAAGATGAATTAGGAATTGTGGGTTTCTCTTTTATTTTTTTTCTCTTCTTTATTTTCTTTGTTTGTAGAATAGATTTACTTTCATGCAATTTACTTTCTTACAATTTACTTTCATACAATTTAATTCCATGCAATTTACTTTCATGTCTTGTCTTTAATTCATAGATTAGATTTACTTTCCTTGCAATCTTCTTTTCTTTTTCTTTATTTCTTTGCTCTTATTTTGTACTTAGTTTTCTTTCCTCCTCCCTCTCTTGATTTCTTTTTATTTTCCAAAGATGTGGAACTAACCTCTTGTGGGGATCTAATTTTGCATGAAACTAGTCTAATTCTCTCTTATATGTGTGAATCACTCTCTTATGCTTAAAAGATCATGTTTAGGCTAATCAACTAGAGAACTAATTGATAGAAGAAGAATTTGATAGTCTATGCTTTCCTTAAGTGGTTTGATAGGTTATGCTTATGAATTCTAGGATTACTATCTTGTTGTTATTCTCCTCATGAGTATTGATTTCATTTAGGTGATAATTTGATAGGTTATGCTTTCCTTAAGTGGTTTGATAGTCTATGCTTAATAAATCTAAAATAAAATGTAATAAAAGAGAATGGTTCATATTTTATAAGTGAGATTAGCTAGTGGATTCAATTCTAGATTCCTTCATATCTCTAATTGAATCCTCCATCTTTTGCTTTATTGATTTTATTTTCTTGATCTTGATTTTACTTTTTACTTCTCACACTCTCTCATTCTCATTTTGGTTTATTTACATACATCCGTTTTCATTCTCTAATCTCCTCACTCTCACTTTCATTTTGCTTTTATTTACACTTTGTCACAATCACACTCTTAATCTCTCCACAACACATTTTCTTCCTCGTTTTCTTTTATTTAGCATAATCCACAATCCACTCTCTACTCTTTTCATGACCACTTTCACCATGTACATAAACTCCTAATTGTCTTGCGCATAATTTGAGAACCAAAACTTGTACATAATCTTACAAACGCCTTCCTCGTGGGATCGATAATCTTTTATACTATAACTTGATAAGTTGTACACTTGCAACTTAGGAGGTAATCATTTATTCCCCATCAATAGTCAAAGACCCACACTTGTGGATTTATAGTTAGTTGCATATTTCGAAGAGTAGTCATCCTGTAATAAACAAAACTTGTTTAGAGATAGTGTATATTACCCTCAAAATACTATCGTCCTTCCTTCTAAGTCCTATATGGCCGGGGTAGTAGGTTGAAATTTTGGTCTTTCAATAAAAGTTATCCTTCTTTAAACTTGTAAATATTTTTCTTATTTTGCATGCATATCGTACTTGATTGTTTGATTTGAATTTATTCTTCTAACACACTCTATATTAGTTCTACGAATCTACTACACTCACATGAAGTAATATGATGTGATCAACATGTGCATTGGTATCAACATGTCATTCATATTTTCGTATAAAACTTTGTGGACTTGCGAGTATTTCTCTGTCTTTTCCCATTTGGACTTTATTATTCAATAATTTATCTCTTTGTATGTTCATTTAGAAAGCGTTGTATTGTTTTGCTAATAGCAAAAGGCGGAGAAGTGTCGAAATTTGAAATTTCAAATGATTGACATTATTTTATTGAGAAATTTGGTTTTTAATAAAAATTTTATTTTTGGGAAGAAGGGGAGGACGTTTTGACAGATGAGAAGCCCAGTTGTAGGGAAAGCTCGATAAACCTGTATCTTATGTTTTATACATGCATACACATAGGGGGAGCTTACATCTCATATTTCATACGTTGTGAAACTGAGTTTGACACATTTTACGTATCTCAAACATTCATTCTTTTGATTTCAAAATTTTCGATTTGTTATTATCTAAAGAGGCAGATTGTTAAGACCGTGTTCGTATGTGTCCATAAAAATAACTTAGTTTGATGAATAACAAACTTTCATAACGTTCTAATAGATGTATAAGATGTTGTATACATGTTATACGAAATTAGAATAAAGTTTAGAAGTAGAAAGAGCAAGAAACAAATCAAAATTAGTAAATCGGGATCTTACTCATTGATGAGGGGTCAGACTCATCGATGATCATGAGGTCATCGATGAGAAGATCAAGCTCATCAATAAGAAAAGGGATTGACAGAAAGTAAAAATCGATTACAGGATCAACTCATCGATGAGGAATTAGCTTATCGGTGAACCTTAAGCTAAAGCTAAAGCTGAACTTATCAACGAACCAACCCGCTCATCGATGAGTGGCATCAGGTTTTCAAAATTCTATTCTAATTCGGCTCGGTCTAAACTATTCTATTCTAATATAGGCTTTTTCCTCTTGTTTTTTATTAGAAATTCCTGACCTTATTCATAGAGAAAAAGATAGAGGAAGATAGAGTAGGTTTTTATCTTTGATAAAAGTTCTTGCCACCCTTGGACTTCATCATCATCACTGTTCTTCCAGAGCTTCGCTTATATCATCAAGGAGAATGGTTTGTAAGTTGAAAGGGCTGTAAGATTAGTTTAATTTTAGCCTAATGATATTATTTTTTTTCCTAAACTATAATCTTTTGTGATTGGTTTGTGATGGCGTACTCAAGCCGGGGCCAATTAAGATTTAGATTATTAGCTAGGACTGAGGTTACTCACTTTGAGAGTTAGGTTAGACAATTAGTTTTTGGGTAAACTAAGGTTTCGGTCTTGTAAACCTACTAAATAGGGTTTATGATTTAGGAGAACATTTATTATAGTGAGAAAGCTCATTCGCAAGAAGGAAGAGTGGATATTAGATTGTTTGTCCTAACCACTGTAAATTTCTTGTGTTTTCTGATTGGTTGTTTTTGCTTACTTTTAATTATATCTATTTTATTTTAGCTACAACTATTTATCTTTCTAAAAAAATGGTAGGCAATCTAATTCGCCCCCCTCTAGGCTTGCATCATAGATCCTAACACTAAGCTCCTTTCTTATCCTAGAAGATTCCTACTAATTAAATTTATCATCTTTAGCATGCACAATTTCTTGGAAAGCATCTTTTTTCTTCCTAAAAAAGTGATTAAATCTGTGAAAAAATTGTGTAGAGATTACTTATAGTCAGGTGAATTAAACAATCACTCAAAGTCCAAAGTGGCTTGGTCGGCTATTTGCTCTCCTAAAATTGTAGTGGTTTAGTCATTCATAACCTGGAAATTAGTCATAAGGCCTTGATGATCAAAAGGGATGTTGCTCTTAAGGCTGATTTCATATGGGTAAGATGGGTTCATGGCTTTTATCTTAAAAGTCATGATTTCTGGTCAATTGAGATTAAGAGCCACTTCTCTTGGTTGTTTAAAAATCTCCTGAAACTTAGAGAGTATGAGCTTGTTAACATTGAACTCTTGTGTTCTCTGTTCAGTTGGAGTTATGGAGCATCATTAACATCTCTTCTTTGATTATCGATTTTCTAAGCTTGTATGCAACAAGGCTTTGGAATGGTTGGGCTTTTCGTTGGAGGTCTTGTGAATGGAATTCTCTAGTTAACTGGTTTACTACTTGTTTGAGAGGTAAAGGGTATCCTCACTAGATCAAAAGAATTGCTCTCTCTATGTCAGTTTACTTGATATGGCAGGAAGAAAATCTGCGCATATTTGAAGGCAAACCTTGTACAAGTGATCAAGTGTTTATAGCAATCAAAATAGCTGTGCTTATTATTGTTCTAAATAGGCCTATTCTAGTTGAGCATGATCATCGGGTGCATTGCTTGTAATTTTTTTTAGTTTTCCTTTATTAATTAGCTTGAGCTGATGAGCTCTTTGTATGTCTTTTTGTTTTCTCAGATCTTTTCAGAGTACACTAATGTACTGCAATTGCTCACATTGCTAAATGAATAAAGCTATTTTTCATTGACCAAAACAAAGTATAGAGAATTTGGAGAACTTGACGATTCTATTCATTATAGAGTTTATATATTAGTACAGACGAGTATTTTCTAGTACCCCCGGGAACATGGAACTAAAGAATAAATTACAAAAGAGATATATACTATATTTAACACTTAAAATTACAGTTTACGTTAGGATACTTGAACCAATTCTTAAACATATTACTATAGTATGCATTGTACCAATTAACAAAGAACTGGATTTTTGCACCATCAAAAGTAATGGAGATGTCACTATCTTGATCATAAGTATCTATTATCTAGTGGAGGGTACTCAAATTCTATAAGAGATGCCATCATTTTTTCCCATATGGAAGGTAGGAAATATGCATGTCATACCAAAAGATACTAATAACTTCATAAGAACCTACAAGAGAAAAAAGATAGCGAAGCCCTGAAATTAATATATATAGATGCTATAGCACTTTATAAAAGATCGATGTCCCAACAAGCAACATTTAGTTTCCATTTTCATCATTATCTTTCTTAAATTATTCTCACATATAAACGAACATTAACGAAAAGGACTAGTGCAAGACCATCAGCAAACTAGAACCACACACAAAAACAAAAACAGATAAATACAAGAGAGTAGGAGACTTATTCCCATAAACAAACCATATAAAAGTAGCTAGACTCGAAGAAAGACGGTCTGCTGTCATCAAAGCTCTTTCTTAAACGAATAAACACCCTTCCCCTCCTCCCCATCCGACTCCACATACACGCACTCCTTCACCTCCCTCCACAGCGCCTTGAACACCGGAGTCGAATCGAACCGGTAATACTTCCCTAGCACAGGCTTGATCGCCTCTGTCGCCTCCACCGCATTATAATGCGGCAACATAGGGAAAAGATGATGCACAACATGAGCATTCGTCACATTATGCGACAGTCTATTAACAAATCCATAGTCTCTGTCGACTGTGACCAGCGCGCCCCTCAGCCAATCCCACTCCGTCGAGTCATAGCGGTGCAACTCAGGGTGAGTGTGCTGCAAGTAAACTATCATCACCAACCCGCTACCCATGACAAAGCATGGCATGCCGTAGATTTTAATCACCCAGCTGAGCGAAAATACAACAGTAAATCGATACAATACGTACAGTGCTGCGAGAATACCAACATCCGTTAACAAAACGTAAGCACGCTCACGAGGGGTGTATATTGGACTGTAGGGATCAAAGTGAGAAGCGAAGCGCGGATAAGGATGGCCGTGGAAATTGAAAGCTAAATACATAGGCCAACCCAAGGCGATGATGACAAAGAGGTAGATGGCGCGGTTATGCTTCGCATACCCACGCAACGAAGATTTGAACTTGGGGACAAACGCCTCGTCACGTTGCAGTGAGCCATTATGGGTGTGGTGGTTACGGTGGCTGTACTTTAAGGAGAAGTAGGGGACTAAAAGGGACGTGTGGAGGATGAAACCGACGGTGTCATCGAGAAGTTGGTAGTCGGAGAACGCGTGGTGGCTGCATTCGTGGGCGATGTTGAAGATGCCACCGAAGAGGAGGCCTTGGAACTGCCAGTAGAGGGGCCAGGCGAGATAGTTTAAGGGGGTAGGGAGGTTGGAGATTTGGTGAATGGCGAGGTAGAAGAGAGAATAAATCATGATGAGGTCGGAGAGGAGATAGTAAAAGGAGCGGAGGAGGGAGCGTTGGAAGCAATTGGGAGGAATGGCTTTCTTGAGATGGCGAAGTGTGAAGGGAGGTTTCTCAGTTGGGGCTCGGCAGATTGTGTTGGGTGATGCTTCTTTGGCCATTGTTGCTTGGTTCGATGATTACACTAACGCTATGCGTCAGGGTTTATATAGATTACTTTCGGGGCCATGTGAAGCTCCCTGACCATTAATATCAAAACCCTGGAATTGTGATTATAGTTGAGGATTATGATTTTATATTAATTCTAACATATTTTGTAGGTTGAGCATCCTTTTTATGGGTCAAAGCCTGAACTCATGCAGTGATATCAAATTTTTAGATAATCCGCTTTAAATTTGGGGCCAATGGGATTTTAACCTAGGTTGCTCTGATACCATATGAAAATCCCTAACCATCACGTCAAAACTCCAAAGTTGTGATGAAAATTAAGGATGATAATTTTATATTAAGTCTAAATGGCTAAAAGTGGAAAGTTAATTAATATACAAGGGCAGAGTGCAAATTGCATATTGTCGTCGCAAGAGATCGTAGTATGGGATTCTGACACTCTACTTGTGAAGTAAAGTGTCCAGTAATCCAGTGTATTCTGCAAGAGTATGTTTTGAAAGTGACTTATTGTAACATATAAGTGTAATTTTAATTAGTTATTATTTTTCTTTATATATACAAAAATTAGAATTTTCCGAGTATCTTTTGGCCCTTATAAGAAGATATATTTTATGATACTAGTACAATATATACGTGCGTTTGCATGTAGATAATTTTGTTTCAAAGCCAAAAATAATATTCTAAGTAATGTGTGATATTTTCGTGAGTATTTACTTACAGTTTGGATCCTCTACAATGAATAACAAATAGTTTTAGAGACTCCAATTATCTTAGACCACTTTCCGGATGGGACATATGAATTCTTTGTCTTCCCTTTTTTACTAATCTTTTACATTCTAAATGGGCTCAGCTCATACTATTATTTTATTTGAATATTTACAGGTTTTATATATTAGTCCTTAAATCTTTCATGTTTTGCAATAAGCTCCTCAAATCATTAAAATCAAATTTAGATCTTCTCATTTTAATTTATTTACTCTAAAATTAACCCTAAAATCATTAAAATTGCTATTAAATCCCTAATTCTCACATGTTATTTCAAATTAATCCCTCGAATTGCTACATCTACTCTTGATTGGAGGGATTAATTTCAAAATAATTTAAGAATTAGGTGTCATAATAGGAATTTCACTAATTTGAGAGAATAATTTCAAAGTAAGTAAGAAGTTAGCGGACTAATAGTAATATGAAATATTTTAAGGAGTAATATTGAAAAAAGCCATTACTTTTTATTATTGTTTTGGACAAATGGGTTGTTGCAAGTATCCTTCAACCATGTCTTCCATCTCTATTCACATGAAACAAAGAGGGAGAGGGAGAAGAGGCAGATGGTTAGTGCAACCACCTCTGTTCTCGTGAATCTGTCTTATGGATTTGGTGGTTTCTCCAACTGGATGGATTTATAGTTGGTCATTAAAAATACTCCTTTATTATAGCAATGAATAATCCAATATTTTCTACATAATATGTGCAATAAGTACAAGATCATTAGCAAAATGAACATCCATTTGTAAGATTCGAATTCTCATTCTGCATGATTCAGAACACAATCATTTCCATATACAAAAGTAATTTCTGTTATGCATTTATCGAATTCTTTTGTAAACAAAGATTTCGAAGTATACTATGGATGAAATTAGCATGCAACTACATTTTATGTGTATTAAATATGGAGAAACAGGCAAAAGGTATATTCACATACAACACAAAATATTTCATATTATTCATCGGCAACTCAGCAAGTCCCTTGCTAATACTCTTGTACTGCTAGTCTCTTGTTAATACTCTTGAGTCACTGCAATGTTAGGTTTCATATGCAGCAGATCCAACTGCAATAGCCTCCTCCTCCCCATCAATAACCACAATTGATACCACTCCTCACCAATTGCCGCCATAGTCGCTTCCGTTGACATCGCGTTTATCGTCAGCTCTACTAACCGCTTTGTCCGATGTTTTATTCCTCGACGACGGATTGGTTGACGTGGAGGATGGCGATTTAGTTGGCGGCGTCAAGGATGTAGCTAATGGTGACCTTTAATGATGTTTTTATTAGGCGACATGGATGTGGGTAATGGCAACCCGAGGAACATTTTCTATTAGGCATCACGGATGTGGGTAATGGCAACCCTAAGAACATTTTCTATTAAGCATTTGATTGCTGTCAATGTTGTGAATATATAGAAGAGAGAAGAATTAAGGTAAAAGATTGAAGATATTAGTCATTAGAGGTAGGAATGGAACTTTGGGTTTAAGGTAGTAGATATATAGGACAGGAGAATGAGTGTTATAGACGATAGAAGCTCATGGGTCGTACGGTTTAATTTTAGATTAATGGGACATTAAGGGGAGTAGTGGTGACATTATGGTGATGATTAAATGGATAATTAGTGTGTATTCAGTAGGAATAATAAGTGTGGAGGTTACAATGGTGATGGGTGTTTAATGGGGATATTAGAGAATTTAAATAGATAATTGTATATGTGTTCAGGTATGTATGGATGGATGTGTAGTAGGGGCTAATTATCACATTATAATGAGTATATTAATGTGTTCATGTATGTATGTGTGGATATGTTTGAGGTCATTTCAGGAAGAAATGTTTTAACATAGCAACCCACTTTTATAATATTAGATTAGATTAGATTAGAAGAATACATTGTCCTCTAACAAATAGATAAAGTAACTAATGTATAACGTATATAAGCCTTTATAAAGTATGTATTAGCCAAACATGTCCCGATTTGTCAGTTATAACCATTAGATAGTATGCACGCGCATAATGCATGTGGCCAAAAAAAGGAAGGTTTTTATAAGAATTTGATATAATTATATTTTTTAAATTTAAGTCTAATTTTTGGATTTCGTTATTTTTAAATTTTTTCTTAAGTATTACTTCAAATAATGTATATGTGTTGCTTAAATTTGGAGATATTATAAATGATGAACGTATTTGATTAAATTTGAAAATTCTGCAATCAGCATTTTAACCATCGATGGTGCCTATCGACCATCGATAGTGTTGAGAGACTATCAATAGTTAAGACGCCTATTGATGATATTTATGTCTCTGCACTTTTATACCATCGATGAGTCATAGTACCATGAATGGTCACTACTCACCGTCGATGGTCAATGACAAACAATCGATGGTGGTGGTGCTGAAATAAGCTTTTGAGCTGCTTTTCGCTTTGTTTCGCCTCCTACACGACTCATACCTATTTTAACTATACTACAATATCTCAAACCAATATTAGTACTAAATGAGTATTTGTTATTACTCTAATAAGATATATTGTACGAACTACATCCTAATAATCTCTGCCTTTTGATTATAACAAGCTTAAAATTAAAAATACAGAAATACATGCATATTTGAGATATCTAGGTAACATAAATAAGCAAAAATACACTCTCATGCAGTGGAAAATGATATACAATGCTCCCCCTACATTCATGCGTTCATGAAAAGTGTAAACAAGCACGAGTATTGTAAAGCTCCCCCCTAAAACAATGCACTGATGTGTTTCAAAAAAATTTCAAAAAAACAAAAAACAAAAAACAAAAAACAAAAAACAAAACATGATATCACTTAGTCAAAAACTCTACTTATGCAAAAACTCATCAATTTTCACCAAATTCTCCCCCTTTTATTATTATCAAAAGTAAAAAATACATCAATTGATATACTCAATACAGGAAAAATCAAATAAAAATCATCTATAAGGTGTACAGGAGAGAAAAACACACTAGTTCACATAAAATTTTGATAGAAAAATAGTACAAGGGATCAAAACTTTTTCACAAGACACGTGAACACGAGAGATAAAACATGTTAAAATACACACACAAAAAGGTTAAATATCAATGTAAAGTAAGTGAAACAAATAGTGAAGAGAATTATACTAGTTCATAAGATAAAATCAGGTACACCAATGGATAAATGAGCAAAAATAAGACTTGAGCTATCTCAACCTTAGAAACTAAGGATCAAAGTGTTGCTCTATCACCTCAGCCATACAGGACTTTAGAGGAAAAATGGTATTTTTTGGCAAGCGATTCACACCATCTCTAAATATAGATTATATTCAGTATAGGATGGCTACCCATTGAGATATGCACAAACACAAATTCTTGAGTGTGGGTCTTTGACCATCATTTAATAGATATACTCAATTTTCCATGAATTCACAAGAGTGTAGATCTTTGATAATCTTTTAACAAATACACTCTTATTGTTTGGTTATATTTTTGACACAGATGCACTTAAGTAAATAAAATGAAAAGCTTGTGCATTACCCAAGTAAAAAATAATCAAAATCACATGATATAACCTGAAATATCTATGAATGAAACACAACACTTCTCCATCACTATTTCACATCACAAAATATGGTAAGTATAAAAATAGGTGAGTGAAATTGCTACGTGAAATATCATGTGTAAGTAATGTGTCATGTAATTATCTTTTGATCATTGTGTACAGAAATACATACAAATAAATTGAAAATTATATATGAACCTATGTGTCATAATCAAGCCTATGTACAATGAATAATATCATCTGAATCAATATTGTAAAAGCATATACATAGACACGTCCAACTTTTTATTTTTTTATTTTTTAAGAGACCAAAAAGAAAGGAAAAGAAAATTTTGTTTTGTTTTCATATCTAAAAAATAATAAAATAATAAAAAATCAAAAACAAACTAGAAAAGAAAAAGAAAATAAACAAAACCAAAAAAAATTAGAAGGGGAAAAAATCAATATACAACACGTGAGGTACCTTCACAATGAGCAAGTAGCTTACATGATATACCTGAAGTTTACCTTTATGAGAAGAATTGTTGAGATAATTGTTTATGCAAACATCACGTACCTTCACAATGAACCCTCATCTACATAATGAGACTTATTTTGCTACGTATCGACAACATCTTATCCCACACATAAACATTTTACACTTCTAGAATAAATATAAAAATACAAAGTGTAAATATTTGCATGTCTATTAACATTCAAATCAATTGAAACTATTTAAAATAATTAAAGTTGCATATGTAGATTCAGAAAATGAGTAGACATACCTTTGGACAATACTTTACTAATGGATATGAAATTATTATTAAGCCCTCAACAAATGAAATAAGGAGTTTAAAAGAAGTATTATCCTTCATACAAACTCCAATAATTTACCTTATTTGTTAATCTAAATTATCACATAACCATTCTTTTTATTGGTCATGCTAAGGAACAGATTCTTTTCATCTGAATATGCCTTGAACAACCCAATCGGATGTTGTGTTGCTCCTTAGCCTTCCTGCACATCTATAGAAAAGTAGAAACATGTGACCTAGATACCCACATAGCTCCACGTTAGTAAGTAATTGTGCTTTTAGGAGCCCAAATCTGCTTAACTGTTTTAACTCTATGTGATAATTCATTGAGATATGACCAGTTCTATCACATAGAGAGCAAGTAGTAGAAGATGCATTAGAAATGGGTGCATAGAGAGTTAAGTTGTTTCGTTTTACAAAAAAAAGTAGAAACTTTTTATGCTTTTTTGAATATGAATAACCAAGTCCAGTTTTAGCTTTTGCAAATCGTTTATTAGAAAGAATCATATTTAAACCTTTAGAACCCAATGAAAACTTCTTCACGGCCTTTTCCAAATTAATATTTTTGGACTTTAGCTATTCATTTTTAGAAACTATAGTGGTGCATCTAGTTTCAAACTTTCTTTGTTCAAAACAACTCACATAAAAGCTCATTTATCCTAGCAACTAACTTTTTATTTTCAGTTATTTTTCTGTTAGTTGCTTGGATAAATCACAATTCATATATCTATATATGGAACATTGTATGCATTCAAATGAGGTACTCTCACTTGCATTGTTTGATGTATTTAAGTTTACAAACGAATTTTTAATTTTATCACTCAACAATTTATTATCCTTCTTTCAATTTGAATTCACCTTTTTAACAACTTTATATTTTTCTGCAGGTTTTTCAAATTGACCCAACATTTTATTATATTTAGAATATAAATCCTCGTATGTAGGGTATACCTCACTATCGGAGCTCTTATGTTCGGAATTATCCGAATTGCTATACTTAGCCATGAGACAATAGTGTGCTCTTTTGTCATCATTGCTCGAGCTACTCTTTGATTCATCCCATGTAATCAGTTTGAAACTTTTATCCTTCCCTTCATAGTCGTTTTTGTTCAGTGGGCAATTCTTCCTTAAGTGGCTGGGTTTTTTGCAGTGAAAACAAGTTGGTTCAGCATCAGTATCACTAGAATTATATGTATTTACCATGCTTGTGTAGCGACTCTATTAATCTTGTAGGAATTTCTAACCATTCATTTGAATTGAGGAAGAATTTGAAGCCTTACAAAATTTGATCTACCCGGTTATCATTCTCACTCTCAGAACTTGAGCTCACACTCATGTTTTCCTTAGCCTTTGATTTTTCTCTTTTCTCTTTCAAAGCTAATGAATCCTTCTTGAGGTATTTTCTGAATCTTTTAATCACACTTCATATGTAAGAAGATTTTCTATAAGATTCTCAAGAGTTAGTTCGTGTAAGAAGATTTCCTATAAGATTCTCAAGAGTTAGTTCTGAAAAATTTTATAATTATTCGATAGTCGTTTCCTTTAGTTCCCAATCCCTGAAAAGAGAATGAAGAATTTTTCTCACATGATCTTTATTTTCATATTCCTTTCCCAAAGTCTTTGACTTGTCCACAATATCTATGAGTGAATCGGGTGAACATGTCTTGAACACTCTCCGAAACCTTCCTCTTGAAATTTTTGTACTTACTCACGAGTATTGTAAGTTTCACCTCTTTTACCTATGAAGTTTCTTCGTGTGTAACTTCCAAAGTTTTTCAAATTTCCTGTGCAGTAGAGCAATTAGACGCACAGTTTAATTATTCCGCAGTTAAAGAACAGTAAAGAGCATTCATCACATTTTCATTCAAAGAATAAAACTTTTTATCGGCAGGAGTCCACTTATCCCTAGGAGAAACAATGATGGTCTCACCTATAATGGTAGTGGTTCATTATAGGCGTTCTCAACACTACCCCAAATATCAAAATCAGTGGACAGCAAAAAAAACTTTCATGTGCGCTTTCCAATAGGTATAGTTTGACCCATTGAAAAGCGGGGGTCGGTTAACAATATGTCCCTCGGGAAAAGCCACTGTGACAGTCAAACTAGACATCTCTACCCTAGGTTATGAATCCTAAAGATGGGTAACGAGGCTGTGATACCACTTTGTTAGATCTGAGATGTAAGCGTAGAGGGAGGGTAAATAGGATTGCTACCATTCTCCACCAAAACTTAGAATATACAGTGAAAAATATCAAATAGAAGTGATAAATAAAATAACAATAACCAAAAGCAACCAGCCAAGAACACACAATATTTTATAGTGGTTCGGATAAACAATCTTAAGCCCACTCTTCCTTCTCTCGAAGGGGCTTCCTCACTATGACAAAAGTTTACCTAAATCACAAACCCGATTAAATAGGCTTACAAGATCGTACCCTGGTATCTACCCGAAGCCAGTCGTCTAACCTAACTTCTACAATAAGTAACTCATAACCCTAGTCCCAATCCTCAATTCAACCGGCTTGAGTATGCCGTAAAGCAGATCAAAGTAAAACCAAACATGAAACATTTAAGCTTAGAATGAAAGAACAATCTTAAAAGCCTTTTTGATAAAATAAACCGTCCCTCGAATGATATAAGCAAAGTTTGATGAAGAACGGTGAAGAAGATTAATCCAAGGGCAACTTTCCTCATCGAGATGATCCGAATATGTTGTGCGCATAAGAGTTTGATGAGGCTCTAGGGAATCAAAACTGTCAATTTGATCTCGTAAATATCAAACCTTAGAACTCCTCCTCTTTCTCTCTCTCTCTGTCTCTCTCTCTTATAATGTTATCATCTCACAATTAGGTCAGGAAAGAGATATCCTAAATGTGGTACTAGAGATATTATAAATGATGAACGGTTGTGATTAAATCTCAAAATTATATAGTCAGTATGCTTAACATCGATGGCACCTCTCGACCATCCATGGTGTTGAGAGACCATTGATGGTTGAGAAGCCCTTCAATGATATTCGTATCTCTGGACTTTTGCAATATCGATGAGTCATAATACCATCGATGGTAACTAGTCATCGTCGATGGTCAATGACCTGCCATCGATAGTGGTCGTGTTGAAATTAGCTTTTGAGTTTAGCCCTTCAATGATATTCGTACACATCCCGTACCTGTAATTACCTGTACAACAACATCTCAAACCAATATTATAACAAAATAAGGTTTTGTTATTACTCAAACAAGAGATATTGTACAGACTACATCCTAAAAGTATTTTCCTCAAAAAGAAAGAATTCACACTTCTAGTTTGCACAATCCAGACACGATGATGCTTGATGTAATTCTCATGCAAAACATTTAATCCAAAGGATCATGTTTCATTTGAACAAACCCGTAAGACTTTAGCCACAGAAACTTTGTTCCAAGTCTCTACTTTAACCAAGCCTAAACCTCACACTTCTTTGGCCAATAGATCTTCTCCCAAGCAATAATACGCATTTTGTGTCATCCTTCTCTATTCCCCAAAATAAAAGCAGTACAATTTTTTTCAATTAACTATAATGTTTTCTTAGACAAAAAAAACCCAGCCTAATATGCAAGCTCAACAATACGGATCTAACAAGCTTATCTCCCCAAGCACAAGACAAGTTACGGGCTCTCCAAGCTTAACTCTAAGTTCACTTTAATTGATAAGCTCTTGACATTGGTAGTGAGAAATTCCAACATCTGAAACGAGAACACCTGGATACTTGACTGGTAATGTTTCCTCAGAATATCTCATAAAGTACAATAAACCAGCGCTCAAGTCCCTCTGAATACCAACTAGAAAAAGGTTACTCTTAGCTGGATTAACAGCCAAACCAGAGACTATAGAGAACTCCACCTTCCTCTTCAATGATAAAAGTGAGTATGCACCAGTCTTAGCAAATAAGAGCAGAGTCATCTACAAATTTATGCTTATATATATATCATTATAAATGTAAAGAAAATTCGGAATCAATTCTCTTTCCTCTAAATTTCATTTACCCCATGTCTATACTTTGTGGAGCAATATAAATATGTCCTTTAATGAACAACAATTTGCCAGATGTAGGGACTAAAAGTGTGTGTAATTTTCGAGGATATATATTTGTTAAGGGATAATTGCCATAAAGTGATATGATCTTTCTATCTCTTGGTTTTGAGTTTAATCTACCTCTCTGATAGGATTTTCCAAAATTTTTCTCGAACACCCTTATTTATAACAAGAACTTCGGTCTCTATCAACGAATCAGTGATTTCTATTAATTTCACAAAAGATCATTGTTTGGGGCTTCAAAATGGTGGTCGAAGATTTCTTTCTTTTATGGATAAACTTTTATCATTAATTTATTCAAAGAAGTAAGTGATTTCTATTAATTTCACAAAATATTCTTGTCCCTTTTTATTCTTTCTATTTTTGCATCTATAAAGGACTCTTTTTCTGGATGTAGGATATTGCTTGATGAAACAAAACCCTAATATTTTGTTGAGACCGTTTATTTATTCTTTCTATTTTTGCATCTATAAAGGACTCTTTTTCTGGATGTAGGATATTGCTTGATGAAACAAAACCCTAATATTTTGTTGAGACCGTTTATATATATATATATATATATATATATATATATATATATATATATATATATATATATATATATATATATATATATATATATATATATATAGGGTAGGGTTACAATATACCTAGGGTGTAACTAACTTAGTTACACTCACTTGTAAAACTACGTGTTTGAGTGTAGATATTAACGATCAACATCATTTATTGTGATCTATGTGTTCAAAACTTCCATGAGACCAAAAATCACATAGATAAGATTTTTCTAGTTTATACATTTAATGACCTAGAAATGAGCGGTCTATAACGGTCTAAAATACCCATTATTTTGAGTTGCTTGAATTATAGGATAGAACATCCCAAACTACATGATTTTCAATCCATGCTCATTTGGTGACAAGTAGATCACAATGAATGATATTGATCGTTAATATCGATGGTCAAACATGTATTTTAAAGATAGGTGTAACTAAGTTAGTTACACCCTAGGTGTATTGTAACCCTACCCATATATATATATATATATATATATATATATATATATATATATATATATATATATATATATATATATATATATATATATATATATATATATATATATATATATATATATATATATATATATATATATATATATATAGGTAGATAGAAGTGATATGGTGAGATGGTTTGCTTAACGTGAGATGGCCATTCTACACCGTTAGATTCAAATTAATAGTTAGATTTAAACTAGTAGGATAATTAATTAAAGATATGCGGCCCCCACATTTATTTATTTCCCCGCCAAATCTTATCTAACCCTAACCCGAACCCGAACACACTAACCCTAAACCTAACCCGAACTGGAACCCAAACCCACTAACCCGAGCCCTAACCCATACCCCAACCCGTAACCTAACCCTAACCCTAACACTAACCCAAACCCGAACCCACTAACCCTAACCCGAACAGGAACCCACTAACCCAACCCACTAACCCTAACAGAACCCACTAACCCAACCCACTAACCCTAACCCTAACACTAACCCAAACCCGAACCCACTAACCCTAACAGAACCCACTAACCCTAACCCTAACCCTATCCCTAAGCTGAACCCAAATAAGAAAGAGAGGAGGCGGAAGAAAGGATATGGGAAATCTTAGATAAGATTTGATAGGAAAATCAAATAAATATGGTGGCCAAATATCTTTAATTAATTAACCTATTAGTTTAAATCTAACGGTGTAAAATATCCATCTCACGTTAAGCAAACCATCTCACCATATCGCTTTATATATATATATATATATATATATATATATATATATATATATATATATATATATATATATATATATATATATATATATATATATATATATATATATAGGAATGATAGGTATGAGGTGGCTCATTTTGCTAAATGAGCTACCAAGAGATAGAGTGGTGAGGTCCACACCTTTTGATGTGACTAGCAAGGTGGGCCTCATCAAATGGCTATCTCTTGATAGCACATTTAGCAAAATGAGCCGTCACCTCATGCCCATTATTTCCTATATATTTATATATATTTATATATATATATATATATATATATATATATATATATATATATATATATATATATATATATATATATATATATATATATATATCTTCTCTAAGATTTCTCATATCCTCCCTTCCACCTCCTCTCTTTCTTATTTGGGTTCAGTTAGGGTTAGGTTAGGTTAGGTTAGGTTAGGGTTAGGTTAGGTTAGGGTTAGGTTAGGTTAGGTTAGTGGGTTCAGTTTAGGGTTAGGTTAGGTTAGGTTAGGGTTAGTGGGTATCGGTTCGAGTTAGGGTTAGGGTTCAGGTTCGGGTTAGGGTTCGGTTTAGGGTTAGAGAAGATTTGGCAGGGAAATCAAATAAATGTGGGGGACATATTTCTTTAGTTAATTAACCAATTAGTTTAAATCTAATCTTTAATTTGAATCCAACGGTGTATATTGGTCATCTCACATTAAGCAAAGCATCTCACCATCTCATCTTTGGCTTCTATATATATATATATATATATATATATATATATATATATATATATATATATATATTTCATTTTTCTTTTTAAGTTTCTGAATTCTGATTTGATTGCAGCCCTAACAGCGTAGCATCAGACCCCATTGCTACAAAGCTTTGTTTTTTTTACTTTTATTACTTGCTTCCACACCCAAGAGTCGTACGTGTGTCTTAGCATTAACTCTAGCATTATAGATCCTAATTACTCCCCACGTAAGACACTTTTTCTCTAACCGCCTAGGAGCGCACCCGCCCCCGCTCTTAGGGACCACTGCTATCATTTATTTGTCGATTATATTCTTTTAACTCGGAAGATGACCACCGATGAAGGAGGATTCAAGACATTTTCCACCACTACTTATAATGAAAAATATAAGAAAGAAGAAAGGTAGAAGAGAAAGGAAAAAAATTGACCGTATAATAAGAAGATTGTTTCTTTAAGATAGGAAGACACTTTCAAATTTGTAGTCATTAATTAAACTAGTATTGTTTTGGTTCACTTCCCTTCTGACCGAAACAAAACAGGTGTAACTGAGCCATAATTAATCTCGTTCTTGAGTATTTACCAAACATGGCTAATGTCAACTATGGTGTCACACCCCAGGCCCGCGAGTTCATTGCCGTGATATAAGCCGTGGGACTCACAGAGTGTAACGCGTTGTTTGGCTAAATTCACTGTCAAAAAGTGCTACCACTTGTTACACTTGAGCCCTTGGGCATATCAATTTAAGCCAGAAAAATATTTTACACTTTCCCAATATGGGGCTAAACACTTGGGGGTCTCACAATCACCCCGCCTTACATATGCGACGTCCTCGTCGCGACATGACAATTGGCAACACACTTTCCCGATATGGGACTAAACACTTAGGGGTCTCACAATCACCCCACCGTAGATATGCGATGTCCTTATCGCAACATGAGATATGGTATTTTTAAACCTAGAATAATGAACAAGATGGTGGATATATGCTTTTTCAAACGCAACAGATCATTTTTACTTTCAGCTACACAAATTGAAAGAAGTTACGCGTTTCAAAATATGCGGGATCGTGGAAACAATTTTCCCTAAAGTTTTATTACCATTACTTTATTGTCTTCACTACACTCCCAAGATAATGAAAAGGACACTCGTTTCACCCCTCATGCAATAAACTCCATTGCTGATCTGCCACTCTAGGACTCTGCATACAAGTGGAAAAGGATTATTAATATCAAGGTCATCTCATATTAATAAAAACAACATAATTAAAAAAAATATCAAGGTCATCTCTCTTCTGTTCTGGTTTGGTTCATTGTCATATGGATAGTTATAGTGATCTCTATATTTAGAATTCAGTTGCTGCATTATAACAGTTGATCGAGTCTCTTAACCTCTTTGCCTAAATAATTAATTGGCAAGTTGGAGTAACTGCCAACTGTACTGCTGAAATTAAACAAAGATTATAAATGAGCTAGCAGTATGACTACTTGATTTCGACCCAAAGAAGACCATATCTTCTATAATAAATTAAAATTAAGAGGTTTTGACGGGTCAGAAGACTCAAAGTAAATGAATTATATCAAATGGAAAACACGTTCTCAAGCAGGAGAGTCAAACAATCATCTACGGTACATGTCAACGTTCACTATTAAAGATATTTCAACCAAACTGAACGAATGTAATCAGGGTGTCTCATTCTCTAAAGATTCCTGCACACAACACTTTTTGTATAATTTGTGATCTATGTGGCTTGTTACACTATGGTGTCACGCCCCGAGCACGCAAGCCCATTGACGCGATATAAGCCGTGGGATCTATAGAGTGTAACGCGTTGTTTGGCTAAATTCACTGTCTAAAAGTGCTAGTACTTGTTACACTTTAACCTTAGGCATATCTATTTAAGCCACTCAAATGTTTTACACTTTCCCGATATGAGACTAAATAGTTGGGTGTCTCAAATCACCCCACCTTACATATGCAACGTTCTTGTCGCGACATGATAATTAGCAGCACACTTTCCCGATATGGGACTAAACACATAGGGGTCTCACAATCACCCCACCTTACATATACGACGTCTTCATTGCGACATGACATATAGTATTTTGAAACCTAGAATAATGAACAAAATGGTGGATATATGCTTTTTCAAAGGCAACAGATCATTTTTACTTTCAGCTACACAAATTGAAAGAAGTTACGCGTTTCAAAATATGCGGGATCGTGGAAACAATTTTCCCTAAAGTTTTATTACCATTACTTTATTGTCTTCACTACACTCCCAAGATAATGAAAAGGACACTCGTTTCACCACTCATGCAATAAACTCCATTGCTGATCTGCTACTCTAGGACTCTGCATACAAGTGGAAAAGGATTATTAATATCAAGGTTATCTCATATTAATAAAAACAACATAATTAAAAAAAATATCAAGGTCATCTCTCTTCTGTTCTGGTTTGGTTCATTGTCATATGGATAGTTATAGTGATCTCTATATTTAGAATTCAGTTGCTGCATTATAACAGTTGATCGAGTCTCTTAACCTCTTTGCCTAAATAATTAATTGGCAAGTTGGAGTAACTGCCAACTGTACTGCTGAAATTAAACAAAGATTATAAATGAGCTAGCAGTATGACTACTTGATTTCGACCCAAAGAAGACCATATCTTCTATAATAAATTAAAATTAAGAGGTTTTGACGGGTCAGAAGACTCAAAGTAAATGAATTATATCAAATGGAAAACACGTTCTCAAGCAGGAGAGTCAAACAATCATCTACGGTACATGTCAACGTTCATTATTAAAGATATTTCAACCAAGCTGAACGAATGTAATCAGGGTGTGTCATTCTCTAAAGATTCCTGCACACAACACTTTTTGTATATATTGTGATCTATATGGTTTGTAACACTACGGTGTCACGCCCCGAGCACGCAAGCCCATTGTCGCGATATAAGCTGTGGGATCTATAGAGTGTAACGCGTTGTTTGGCTAAATCCACTGTCTAAAAGTGCTAGTACTTGTTACACTTTAGCCTTGGGCATATCTATTTAAGCCACTCAAATATTTTACACTTTCCCGATATGAGGTTAAACACTTGGGGGTCTCAAATCACCCCACCTTACATATGCAACGTACTTGTCGCGACATGGTAATTGGCATCACACTTTCCCGATATGGGACTAAACATTTAGGGGTCTCATAATCACCCCACCTTACATATATGACGTCCTCATCGCGACATGACATATGGTATTTTTAAACCTAGAATAATGAACAAAATGGTGGATATAAGCTTTTTCAAACGCAACAGATCATTTTTACTTTCAGCTACACAAATTGAAAGATGTTACGCGTTTCAAAATATGCGGGATCGTGGAAACAATTTTCCCTAAAGTTTTATTACCATTACTTTCTTGTCTTCACTACACTCCCAAGATAATGAACAGGACACTCGTTTCGCCCCTCATGCAATAAACTCCATTGCTGATCTTCTACTCTAGGACTCTGCATACAAGTGGAAAAGGATTATTAATATCAAGGTCATCTCATATTAATTAAAACTACATAATTAAAAAAAAATATCAAGGTCATCTCTCTTCAGTTCTGGTTTGGTTCTTTGTCATATGGATAGTTATGGTGATCTCTATATTTAGAATTCAGGTGCTGTATTATAACAGTTGATCGAGTCTCTTAACCTCTTAATCGGGAAGTTGGAGTAACTGCCAACTGTACTGCTGAAATTAAACAAAGATTATAAATGAGCTAGCAGTATGACTTAATTGATTTCGATCCAAAGAAGACCATATCTTCTATAATAAATTAAAATTAAGTGGTTTTGACGGTTCAGAAGACTCAAAGTAATTGAATTATATCAAATGGAAAACACGTTCTCAAGCAGGAGAGTCAAACAATCACCTACGGTACATGTCAACGTTCACTATAAAAGATATTTCAACCAAGCTGAACGAAGGTAATCTGGGTGTGTCATTCTCTAAAGAATCCTGCACACAACACTTTTTTGTATATATTGTGATCTATATGAAATTTAAAAAGGAGTATAGTATGTGCTCTTTGTATAGCGTTCATAGCTCCTCTTCATCTAGCCTATGACAGCTTTCAACTTCTAGTTTGTAACGTTTCATTCAAGATCATAAATAACTCTCATTCATACAGTAACACTTAAGTTCTGATAACCTCCCTCGTATCTAAATTTAAACTTATATGACTATTAACATTTATAACCTATCTGTGACAAATGATCAAGTTTAGTGACCAATATCCCCCCAAAATTTAAATTTTTTTAAATACAGTAACAACAAGTAGTCCTCTTAGCTTCTAAAAAGTTTGACCCTTGAATGGTTCGATGAAAATATCTTCTGGCTGAATTTGTCAATTCTAGATGGTCACTAGTAAAGAACGAAGCATCCTAGATGGAATATTTTTCATCTAGGATGACTGCAATCTAGATGGAAAATTTTCGTCTAGGACATTCCGTCTAGGACGTAGCATCCTAGACGGAATACCATCTAAATATGTATTTCTAGACGAATATTTTTCAATTTTTTTATCACGTGGGCCCCACCATCCTAGCCGGAATATTCCGTCTAGGATAACAATAACTACCTGACAAAATTTTTTCACACGGGTCCCACTATCCTAGACGGATATTTCCTAGACGTAATTTTCCGTCTAGGAAGGTGGGACCAACGTGAAAAAAAAAAACAAAATTCAAAGAAGATAAAAAATGCCCTAGCTTTCAAAAACTTTTCCTAAATTTTGAAAATTTGCTGAAACCTTACCCGATCCCTCAGCGAACCCACTGCTTCACCGTCGACCCTCTCCACCAGCCTTCGCCGCTCCACCACCGACCGTTGCTCCACTGCCTGCTGCGGCCCCGGCTCCTGACTTCCCATGTTGTTACTCCACCGCCTCATCCGTGACCATAGCGACTGCCAGATCTCGTCTCCAAACTGCAGATAAAATTTTGATTTCAATAATTTTGATTTTGAGGTAAAATTTTAGATCTTTAGAGGTTGTATTCTCTTACATTTTTAAATTTATGGGAATTTTTTGTTTGAATCATATCTCTTATCTAAACTGCAGATTTGATAGCGCCTCTGTAACCTCGCTGATCACTGCCGGTGACGCCATTGCTGCACCTCAAAGTTGCCACTACCATCCTATATCGACCTCTCCCTCATTTAAGGTGTGCTTCATAAAAAATATTAATTTTTTATAATTTCCGTAGTTTATTATTCAATTATATTTGTGTTACTCACCCTAATCAAGTTGCATTTTGCCAAAACTTCTTTAATCCTAACCCTTAATGAACAACTTTGATTATTGCAACGCTAATTTAAACCATAATAACACTAATTGAACTACATTTAGCCCTAATAATCCTAACCCTAATTGAACAATTTTCAGAGACTAACTCTAATTGAAAACCATGATCCTAAATTGAACAATATTTCAAAATGTATCCTCAATGTGCGTGCTATATGTGGTTGTATATGTTTGTTTGTGTTGTGATAATGTTTGATTTATCGAACAATTATTTTTTGAAAATAGTGTGATATATAACACAATAATGTGTTATATATCTAATTGTGGTGAATAAAAATAATTAACATTATCTTAGATCCCGCCCAATAATTATTGTCAATTCTTTGGACTTCTAATATAAGATAGACGACTCAGTTTGGACATGAAATTAAGTTTTTCATCCAAAAAGGGAATGTGTTTCTTATGTTATAAGTAGAAAGAAATGATATTAATTATTGGATCTGACCAGTTTGGACGGGTTAGGAATATAGTAGTGCATCATCTAACTTTGTATATTTGTGCATTTTCATTTCTAGAAAATATCGGCAACACGTACTAGTTGTTCTTCGTATACAATAAGCGTATGTTGTTCTGCATTTCAGTCCATTGCTGATACGCATAATAACATCCGCACAGTATACTCAGAGAACAACGCGTAGGTGCTGCCAAAACTCTCTAGAAATGAAAATTCACAAAGTATAAAAAATTAGATGTATGCACTACTATATTCTTAATGGGATGAAGCTTTCCTATGACAGCCGGTAGAGTGTTCAAATCAACCTACAATTAAGTTTGAATTTAGAAGGAAAAAATATTTTTTGTGTTGTTAAACAATACATGTGTATAAAGATGATGTGTGTATGTATATATATTGTTTTGAATAGTTAAAAATTTATTAGTAGTCGAGAGATTAATTGGAGTTTCTAATTATATATTATCTACAGATGAGGATAATTCCGGATAAATCATGGATAGATATCCCTAGGATTGAACGATATCGTAATCGACGATATAAGGACGGATGTGAAGCCTTCCTGAAGTATGCCGAAATGAACGCAAATAATTTAAGTAGTGTTACATTGTACTGCCCCTATCGTAGGTGCAAGAATATGAATTTGAAAAATTGAGAGGAAATGCGAAGTCAGTTAACAAACTCTGGGTTTTATGAGGAATATAAATACTGGTCATATCACGGAAAAGGCTGTATTGAAGATGAAGTACCGGATGTGCATGTAGATGTGACCGATGGTTTAAGGATAGATGATATAGATAATTTGCAAACTGATATTGGACCCGACCATACCGAATATGATATCAACAATGATAGTGAAGATGATAGTACAGATGATGTCCAAGATGCAACTGAGGTCGAAGATGTTGATGGACTAGAAGGTTTTGAAGATGTTCATGTTTCTGAGGACTTAGATTAAATTATGAAGCTATTAGAGGATAGTGAAAAGGACCTGTATGAGGGTTGCACAGAGTACTCCAGATTTTCATTTATGTTGGAACTCTTGCATATTAAGAGCCTTAGTGGAATGGCAAACACTTATTTCGAAATGCTTCATGATTTGCTGCGGAAGGTAGTTCTAGGAGAAGAGCGTAGCATTCCAAAATCACTTATGCGGTGAAGCATAAAGTTTTCGATTTGGGTCTCAATTATAATAAGATTGATGCGTGTCTCAATGATTGTATTCTCTCCTACAAGGATAACACAGACCTTCAAGACTGTCCAACATGCGGAGTATCTCGGTGGAAACAACACACCCGCTTTTCAACAAGGCAGACAACAGAAGCAATGGAGATGCAGAGCAAGATTCCATAAAAGGTGTTTCGTTATTTTTCATTAGTTTCTAGATTGCAACGGCTATATATGAACAAAGACACCGCTAAGAATATGAGCTGGCACAAAGAAAGTTGTATAGAAGATGGTAAACTGAGACATCCTGCTGATGCAAAGGCCTGGAAGTATATTGATAAAACTTTTCCCAATTTCGCCCGTGAATGCAGTAATGTCAAACTTGGGCTATCTAGGAATAGATTAAATCCGTTCAGGGTTATGAGTTCAGGTTGGTCTACATGGGCAATTGTCCTAATTCCTTATAATTTACCTTCGTTGCTTTGTATGAAACAACCGTATATGATACTCTCATTGTTGATACCCGACAAGCATGCACCAGGTAATGATATTGATGTCTATTTAGAGCCCCTAATTGATGAGCTAAAATAGTTGTGGTCGGAGGGTGTGTTAATCTATGAAGCCCTTGCTAAAGAGTCGTCTAGACTATGTGCTATTCTAATGTGGATAATTAATGATTTTTCAACTTATGCTAATCTGTCAAGTTGGTCTATAAAAGGCAATTTTGCTTGTTCAGTATGTGGTCCTGAATTTGAAGGCCTTCATTTACCACATAGTCGAAAGTGTTGTTCTTGGTTCAACAGGAGATGGTTGCCCTTGGGCTACAAATACAGAAAATTGAGCAGTAAGTTTGACGGCACTGTTGAGACGAGGAATAATCCATGTCTATTGAGCGGAGCTGATATTGTAAAATTGCTTGAGCATCTTCCAAAAATAAGATTTGGAAAGAACCGGTATTCTAAGGACAGCTCACTCAAAGTTAGAGACTCAGGCAAAAAGAAAAAGACACTGAAGTGGAAGAGAGCAGTCCAGCGGGTATATGTTGATAATGGAGCTGATAAATTACCCAAAGGATGGAGTAAATTCAGTATCTTCTTCCAGCTACTATATTGGCAAAGATTAAAATTAGGCATAACTTGGATGTCAGGCATATTGAGAAAAATATTTGTGACAACGTAGTGTCAACCCTCTGTCAATATCGTAATAAGTCAAAGGACAACCTAAGGGCTTGTCAAGACTTGGCTGCGTTGAATATCTGGGAAGATTTGCAAGCACAAGATGTTGTACTTAAGGAAAAACATAAGCCTTCCTCTCTTGTTACGATGTCGATAGAGCAGATGCAGAGATTTTGTGAGGTCCTCAAATCAGTAATGTCACTGGATGGGTATTCTGTTAATATAACAAATAATATTCAGGTGCAAGAGAGGAAACTCTTAGGCCTAAAGACTCATGATTACCACATTCTTCTTCATCAATTGCTCCCAGTTGCATTGCATAACAATATGGAGAAAGAAGCATCCAAAATTATTATGGAGTACTGTGGATTCTTCAAAAAATTATGCTCTAAAGTTAAAGATGTGAATGAATTTAAAGAACATGAAGCAGAAGTGCCATTAATTCTATGCAACCTGGAAGTAATATTTCCTCCTTCTTTTTTCACGGTCATGATCCATCTTACCCAACATCTAGCAAGAAAGGCTATAATTGCAGGTCCTATAGCGTATCGTTGGATATACCCAATTGAAAGGATAAGGACTTCACCCACTCCGTTAATTTTATATGCAATGTATACATCTATAATTTGTAGTTGTTAAAGCTTTTCTTATTGTCGATATTTGTAGTTGTTAAAGCTTTTCTTATTGTAGATATTTGGGGTTTATGAAACGCCTAGTTCGCAATCGATCTCATCGGGAGGAATCCATAGCTGAAGGTTACGTGACTAACGAATGTCATTTGTTTGCATCACGTTAGATGTGCAATCGTGTAACAGCGGATCAGGCACCAACTAAAGATAAGAAGCTCGTCAAATATCCAAGATCTGACTTAGAGTAGGTTCATGCATATGTATTGAACAATCTTGAAATTTTCAGTGATTATCGGAGGTAATATATAATAATTTAAGAATAGGAACACTCTTAAATCATTTACTTTTAATTTACCAATACAATCTCGCTTGTTGTATAAATAAGCGACATCTGGAGAAGCTGAAGAATGAAATATCCGGCAGGAATGCAGCACATGATATTTAGAAAAAGGGGTTTTTATCTTTGGACCCAAAGGTTTATCATGATTTATGTTTAAACCCAATTACTTTTTTTGTATGTTTAGACCCAATCAACTTTGTGTATTTATCTATTAACCCAAATTCTCAAATACACTTCATACTTATGTGGTCCCTCCTAAATTTTTTTAAAAAGTCCAATTTTACCCCTCTCTTTTTCTCATTTATTTCTCTTTCACCTCCTTTGATCTCTTATTTCCTTCTTCACCTCTCATAAATCCATTAAATACTCCACAACTCCTTTAATTCCTAAGGTTTAAATACTAAATTTTGGTAACTATTCATCTTTTTTTGGTATTTGAAGTGATAGATTCTCCTAATTCCTAAACTCCTAATTTTCTAGCATAAATTCACCTAAGCCTTAAGACAATAATAGCATTAATTTATCATTTTCTTCATAATAAATTTTCACATGATTATTCATAATTCTTCATGATTATTTATTACTATTAATAAGAATTGATAATACTAAAAATAAAAAATTATTTTAATTTCATATGATAGAGAGAGAGAGTTTTGAGGAGATGTGGGGTATTTTGAGGTTCTACATCCTAAAAGTATAAACATAATATTTTAACTATAAAGTATACTATTTAGGTTTAAAGACAAAAAGAAAAAATTGATTGGGTCTAAAGATACAAAGAAAAGTAATTGGGTTTGAAAATAAATCAAGGTAATACTTTGGGTCTAAAGACAAAAGCCCCTTAGAAAAAACATATCAAAGATTTCCCCGATTGGTTCAGAAATGATGTAAGTAGCATAGCATTAGTATTGTATTTTTCATTTTTAATTTTTTAGTAAACTTGAGGTAAATTATTTTCGATTGATGTTGGGTTTAGGTTGATAAAGACCCTCTCGCTAGTACCTTAATATTCAAAGAAATTTTTGTTCACGCTCAACATCCTTACTATGAAGTGAGACGATAAAGTGAAGACATCATTAATGGGTATTAGTTTAAAACGGTGGCGACCGATGATAAGAGGGTAACACAGAACAACGAGGTCATGGGTTATTTTGCTCAAGATTATTTTTCTAGTAGAAAAGATCAGAACCCAGTGGAAGCTGATATATTATTTATGACCAATTGGAAGATATTGTAGAGATAATTTATGGATATGGTAAAACAAACCAGTGTAGTTACATCATGTTTAAGGTTCGATGGAGTCTTGCAAAACCGCGCAAGGATCATTATGGGTTTACACTTATCAATGTCAACAAAGAAATATATCTAAATGAGAAGTTTATATTCGCAGAACATGCAGACCAGTGCTTCTATGTGAAAGACCCGAAGGTTGCAACCGATTGGGTCGTGTTATATAAGGAGCCAAGATTTATTGTCCTTCCTAATAATAGTGAAAATATTAATGAGGACAGTGAACCAATTGGTTCATCTGATGATATTTGACAAAACTTCTCCTACCCTTAGAATGTCATGCTTGATATGACTGATTCAGAGACTCAAGCCGACATTCCAATTCTGATCACGGACAAAGACTCCAGGTCAATTGTGCAAACAAAGTCAACAACCAGTAGGCGGCAGCAGACAATGTTAAATATGGCCAGAACAATACAAACACGATCTCATGCAAAACATAAAGAGCAAGTTGTAGAAGGTATATGAACTAAAAGATGAATTAGTCTTTAAAAATTTTATTTAAATATTTAATTGCAACAAAATATTTATCTTATTAGCATGTACATATTTCTTATTTTGCATCTTATAATTCAATTTTACAGATGAAGAATTCGAGGTTCTTTGATGGATCGCGTGATCGATCACAGTCTACCACCCCGGGCTCAGGTCGTCTTTAGGAGGCCCACCTTGCATCGCCTTCTCGTATAGGTATTAATTATACATTACCTTTGGACTACTCAAAATAGATATTCTTGATTTGTTTGTGCTAATTATTTTTTTCAAATGTGTAGATGATATTTCATTATTGGGTCATCTTCGGAACACATCCCTAGCAGATGTTTTGTGTCTTTTGGTATTGTAATTAGCTCAGATTACAATAAAAAGATTACAATGAAACAAAGAAAAAATTTATATTTCCTGGGGTTCTTTTCTGTGTGCCGATGGAATATCGACCTTGTATTCCGTTGACGCGCCGACTAAGACGATGAGTCTTTTGCTGTAGATGAGAGTTTAGTGGCTTGGAAGATGGCTCAGTCTTCTCTTCACACTTCTACTCAATTGGATTGCAAGTGCGATAGTAGTAATCTCTTTGTGCGTATGTGTGTTGATTTCTCTATGATCTCCTACGATGCCAAAAATAAGTAATCTCCCCTCATTTTATAGGCTAAAAGAGAGAGTTAATGTCCTTTAATTATAGATTAAGTGGCCATTAAAATAGGAGATAGTGGAGAATAGTTATTCCCTTGAAAATAGCCCTCAAACGGCTGTTTGGTAGGGTTCACTAAAGACGTTTGGGTGAGGTTCGCTTAGACATGGGTGAGCCTTCTTCAAAATTGTAGATGACTTGGCCCACTTGGGTTACCATGAGCGAAGTTGATTAGTTGGCGAACTTCGTCTATGAGTTCGAATTTAACATAGAATTTGACACATGATTTGGCCGACTAATGACGCCTTTCAAATCGGCCTGGGCCACGCCTTGGGAGTCGACTCGCTCTTGATTTGGTCGAGTCGAGTCGAGATGGGTTGCGTGGCGGGGTCCGCTACAACTGTTTGAGGGTCGACCCGTTCTTGACTTGGTCGGGTCGAGTCGAGACGGGCTTCGTGGCTAGGTTCGCTTGTTTTGTTAAGCAACCTTCGCTACAGCTTGTTATGGGCTCGGTTTTGGACCCATTCGAAGTGTTTAGCCTATGGGCGTTCACTTCTTGGATCCAAGCTAAACATTAACCTGGGTAGAAATATATTTTAACCATCTACAGCAGAGTCTCCTCATATATGTATTAATAATTCAGTATTTGTATTAATAATTCAATATATTTAAATTAGAAATTTATTATTTATGATATATGTTTGTATCAATTATTTTTTATTTTAATAGATGCTATTTTAGGCTCAGGTTATTCGACACTCGGACCTACTGATACACAGTCAGCACCATCCCCCTCTACAGGTATTAGGTAGTAATAATTTAATTTTTATAGAATCTTTTTATAGTGATAATTCAATTTTTTCGCATTGATTATCTTCTTTAATTATGTAGATGCTTTGTAGACACCATCGTTTTTGTTTAGTGCAGCGGGGACCGAGTTACGACCCAAGACTCCCGACATTAGCCATCTACCATTGACTCCAGACTCGATGAGATCAAAATCTAATGTGATGAAGAATCACCCACTTTCATTAAAAAGGCTAGAGGACTTGAAGCCTATGATGCAAGTAAGAAAAGATGTTGCAATCGCCGAGAAGAATAGACAAGTTGAGAGAGGTAAATATAATAATTTCCTTCTATTCTATCTCAATTTTACACTACATGTTATCCTAAACATATTGCTGTCATTGTAGGTGCGAAGCCTGATCCCAATGGTCAGGGAGGATGGGGTGCAAGCAAGCTTGAGTCAAAACAAGCACCAAAAGGCTTTCGAACTATTCTTCAGTGGGACGATAATTTCCCGATCGGACAATGGCTGACAAAATTTAATAACTATATTGGTATTTTAGCGCGGAGAGCAAATATCATCAACCCGTACTTCAAATTCACAGAGTTGCCATGGAGCTCCAACGAGGATATATGTACAGAGCTTATGATAACTTTTTATTACTTCAGTACTTTTTATTACTTTAGTACTCTAAATATAGTGGCCTATTCAGATTTCGAGGTTTCTAAAAGATTATTTCTCTCTCTAATAACATGATTATAGAATAAAACATGGTCAGGTTTGATGTTGATTTGAGCTCTTCTAATGGGTATAAGTTACAAAAGAACCAAACCCATCTAATAAATGGTTCTATTGTACCCTTTTGTGTATGTGTATGTGTTGGGCGCAGAGACACGCCCGCACGCCGCGGAAGCGATATCACCTGAGAGAAGGCCCTGTTTTATATTCCCGTTTCGCGAAGGAAACAAGAATAGAAAGCAAATATCTCAACAAAGTGAGATATCCACTCTTCCTCTCAACAGTTCTAGAACTGAATCAAGGGAACCTACAAACAATAGCCAACACACAGTAAACAGTAAAGACACGAGATTTACGTGGTTCGGCAAACTTGCCTACGTCCACGGAAGGGGTGAGGGGAGATTCTACTATGAAGAAAAACACTGACGACTTGTACAATCCACAAGCTCGTCCCAGAGATAAAGCTTTGATTTTTACCCAAAAGAAATTGATCTCTCTCTTGTAAAATCTCTCCAAGCTCTCTCTTTAGCCGCCGCCAAGAAAACCCTAGATTTTTCTTCTTTTTCTCCCCCTTGAAAAACCCTAGATCTCCCCTACAGAAACCCTAGGTTTAGATATCTATTTATAGGGAAATAAATATCCTTTTTTTGTTTCGTGTCGCAGCAGGAATGAAAACGCAGGGGAGTGGGGCGGGGTTTGCGTCGCCCCCACCCACATGGCCACGTTCACAATTCTCCACCTCGTACATCATTTGATAAATCTCAAATGTTGGACGAACACCAGAAGAACACCGCAAACATTACTAGAGAGATCTCCATCAGCCAAACCAGGCCAATCCAGCTGCACCATTATACCATGGTTGCCTACGTACCCTCTAACCGGGATCAAGCTTAATCGTAGTTCTGCAATTCTCCATATAATCTCCACCTCACCCCATCACCGCCCCGAAGGGCCATGCCCTCTTGGGCAGATCAACACGGGCTGATATGAAGCAATGCTTAAACTTGCTACCTGTGACCACCTTGGTTAACATGTTTGCGGGATTCTCATTCGTGTGCACCTTCATAAGAGAAACATCGCCTTCTTCTATGACATCTCGCACGAAATGAAACCTGACATCGATATGCTTGGTACGAGTATGATAAACTTGATTCTTCGCCAAGTGAATTGTACTCTGACTGTCGCACCACAAGTTCACGTTCTCCTGTTCAATCCCCAAATCATCTAGAAGACCCCACAACTACAATGCTTCCTTCACTCCCTCTGCCATGGTCATGTACTCAGCCTCTATAGTAGAAAGTATCACTGTAGCCTGTAACATCGATCGCCAGCTAACCGGAGCCCCATGTACCCTGAATACATAACCAGTAGTCGATCGCCGTCTATCTAGATCGCCCGCATAATCAGAGTACTCAAACCCATCAATCTGACATGTTTCTTCACCAAAACACAGACCCGTATTAACTGTACCCTTTAAGTACCTCAGGACCCACTTCACTGCTTCCCAGTGTGTCTTTTCCGGATTCGCCATGAATCTACTGACCACACTGACCGCCTGTGAAATATCTGGGCGTGTACACACCATTGCGTACATTAAGCTGCCAATTGCAGTAGCATAGGGAATATGCTCCATGTGCGCCTTCTCTTCCACTGTAGTGGGAGATTGTTTACCAAAAAGCCTAAAGTGTGGAGCTAATGGAGTCACCACCGACTTAGCACTTTGCATCCCGAACCTCGCGATCACCCGCTCTATGTAGTCCTTCTGACTCAAGAATAATTGCTGGTTCGCCTGCTCTCTTCTAATCTCCATACCCAGTATTTTTCTAGCAGCACCCATGTCCTTCATCTCGAACTCTTCATCAAGTTGAGATTTTAGCCTATCTATCTCCACTCTGCTCTTAGAAGCAATAAGCATGTCATCCACATAAAAAAGAAGATAGATATAATTACCTCCACGAAGCTTTCGAATATAAACGCAACAATCATAGTCGCTTCGGGAAAACCCATGCTTTAGCATGAAGGAGTCAAATCGCTTGTACCACTGTCGGGGAGATTGCTTCAATCCATACAGTGACTTCTTCAAACGACACACGTGATGCTCCTTGTCCTCTACCTTATAGCCCTCAGGTTGATGCATGTAGATCTCTTTATCCAAGTCTCCGTGCAAGAAGGCTATTTTAACATTGAGTTGATCCAGCTCAAGATCACCATGAATAACAATACTCAATAGCACCCGAATAAAAGTGTGTTTCACCACCGGAGAAAAAATCTCATTGTAATCCACACCCTCTTTCTGTGCAAAGCCCTTAGCCACTAGCCTCGCTTTGTACCTTGTACCGCCGAGCTCTGAAAGATCTTCCTTTATTTTATACACCCACTTACAATCAATAGCTTTTCTTCCTACGGGCAATGAGATCACCTCCCATGTTTGGTTCTTCCGAAGAGATTCCATCCCTTCCTCCATCGCAGCCAACCAACTCTCACTATCCTTGTCCCGAATAGCTTTCTTGAAGGAGACCGGCTCGTCCTCCTCCACCGAGAGTGCGTATTCAACCAAATTAACCTGCCCATAGTGCTTTAGGGGTTGATCAGCCCCCAGCTTCTGTACTTGCTTGTATGCTCGTCTTGGCCTAGTGGAAGCCAAACTATCCTCGAGCTACTGTTATTATAGTGCCTGTGTATTCTCCTGCTGAACCTCCTCCTGCTCAAGCTCATCATCTACCTGACTTCCCACTTGAACACGACTAGAACCTGGTTGGTCTTTAGGTTCTATTTAAATAACCTGAGACTTAGAAATTTCAACAGTCCTAACACCATAATCCTTGGGCGCCCTAGCAATCATGGATTTCTCATCAAAGGTAACATCCCTCCTGATCACGAACTTTGAATCTTCCGTACACCAAAGTCGATAGCCTTTTACGCCCTTCACATATCCAAAGAATATTGCCTTCTTGGCCCTCGCGTCAAGCTTTCCCTCGTTGACGTGATAGTAGGCGGTACATCCAAAAATTCTGAGCCTATCATAATCTGCATGCTCCCTTGACCACACCCTATAGGGTGTATCACCATCCAATATCGAATGTGGTGAACGATTCACAATGTAACAAGCTGTAGCCACCGCTTCTGCCCACCATTCGTTGCCCAATCCAGCGTAAGATCGCATACTCATTGTTTTCTCCCGTAATGTTCGGTTCAGTCTCTCTACGATCCCATTCTGCTGTGGTGTTGACCTGACTGTCCAGTGTCGAATAATTCTCTCCTGATCACAGAACTCCTTGAAAGCACCATTTGTATACTCTGTACTGTTATCAGATCTCAGTGTCTTCAATTTCTTTCCCGTCCTATTCTCAACCATTGCTTTCCACTTCTTGAATGTCTCGAACACCTCATTCTTATGCTTCAGAAAGTAAATCTAAGCATACCTCTAATAGTCATCTATGAACGAGATAAAATATCTGGAACCACCCTTAGAAGTTGTCTGAGCCGGACCCCAAACATCTGTGTGCACATAATCTAGTATCCCTCTGCTCTTAGATTTGCTTCTCAGAAACTGGACCCTGTGTGCCTTTCCATACACACAATTCTCGTAAAAATCCATGATAGGTTTCTTCAGATTCTTCAACAAACCCTCTTTACCAAGCAAAACTAGACCCTTCTCTGACATGTGCCCAAGCCGCCTATGTCATAACCATGTATGCTCACATGGGTCTCCACCACTTCCTTCAGTTCCAACCGCTACATCTCCCATCACCGTCGTACCTGAGAGAGTATATAAATTACCGTGACGAACAACCTTCATCACTATAAGGGAACCCCGAACAACCTTCTTCACTCCGTTCTCCGTAATAATTCTGCAACCGCCAGAGTCCAATGCACCGACTGAGATAAGATTCTTCCGCAAGTCAGGAACATGCCTCACATCCGTCAAGATTCGGACCACTCCATCATGCATCTTAAACTTGATATTACCTAGCCCCACCGTTTTACAAGCATGGTTGTTCCCCATCAATACGGTTCCACCATTAATGTCTCTGCAGGTAGTAAACCACTTTCTATTTGGAGACATGTGGTAAGAGCAACCAGAATCAAGTATCCACTTTCTGGAGATATCCTCGCCACCCGTGACGACATAGCACTCCTTATCGTTCACTTCCTCTAAAACGTAACTCGCCTCTTCCTTACCCTCTCTTCTCTCAGTCTTGTTGTTGTTCTTCTTTCCACCTACTCTCTTATTTGAACAGTCGACCTTGAAATGCCCAACTTCACCGCATTTGAAACACGATTTTCCCGCAAGAGGTCTCGATTTAGATCTAGACTTTCCTCCCTTGCCTTTTCCTCGCTCATTGCTCCTTCCTCTAGCAAACAATCCCTGCGCTTGTTCTTTGTTACCACCAGTAGTCATATCATTGGTTGCAATCTTTCGAAGATCATCCGCTAGAAGCACCGTTCTAGTCTCATCCATCGTCAGATCGTCTCCTACAAGCATTAGTGTTTGCACCAGGTTCTTATAAGACTTCGGCAGAGACAGAAGTAGTAGAAGCGCCTAATCCTCATCTTCAACTTTCACGTCTATATCTTTTAAGTCTGATATGATCCTATCAAACTTGATGTATTCCCGGATTGATGAGCCATTCTCCATCTTGCAAGTATACAATTTAGATTTTAAATAGATCCGGTTCGTTAGACTCTTCGTCATGAAGGTACTTTTGTAGGCGTTGAAAAATACTTACAAGATCCCCGAAATCAACTCGTGACGGGGAGTCGGTGAATGACAACCCATCGAATGGTACGGACGTCGAATCGTTAAGACGCGAACCCGACGGCAAACCCACGGCGTCACAAGCACGGTTTAAACCGGACTTGAACAAACGATCGGATCTCAGGACCGTTGAACCGGAACAAACCAAGAGTTAGTCCCGGAACCAAATACAGACGGAACCTAAGTCCGGAGAAGGCCAAGAGTCAGAATAGGCAGGGCCTAAACCCGAGAGACCGAGAAAAACGGCGAAACGGCGGAAAAAACGGCGAACGGCGCTTCTACCAACTTGGTCGAGGTGCCTCGCCACCATGGTCGAGCCACCTCGCCAACTTGTCGAGGTGCCTCGCCACCATGGCCGAGCCACCTCGCCAACTTGTCGAGGTGCCTCGCCACCATGGCCGAGCCACCTCGACCAACTTGGCGAGTTACCTCGACAAGTGGCCGAAGCCGCCAAGACACCCCCTATTGTATAAATAGGGGGGGTCTTGTTGGTTCGAGGGGATTTTTTGGGGACTTCGCGGACTTTGGTCGGATTTTGGATATTCTTGAAGAGCTCGCGAGATCTACGAGCCGCCGACGCATAGCCCGGAAAGCACCGGCGAGCATAAACCCGATCGGCGTCCGGATCTACAAGCGCAAAGATGGCGAATTGGTCGAACTACAGATACCCTCTAGATTAAGCTTCGCCTTAATCTCGTGGATAGCGCCAGGATTTCTCCTAGTAGATCTCACCGCTCGTGATCCTCTCCTTCGTGAGTGTGATCCCGAAGGTGATCCTCTCCTTCGTGAGTGTGATCCCGAAGGTGATCCTCTCCTTCGTGAGTGTGATCCCGAAGGTGATCCTCTCCTTCGTGAGTGTGATCCCGAAGGTGATCCTCTCGCCGTGAGTGTGATCCCGAAGGTGATCCTCTCCTTCGTGAGTGTGATCCCGAAGGTGATCCTCTCGCCGTGAGTGTGATCCCGAAGGTGATCCTCTCGCCGTGAGTGTGATCCCGAAGGTGATCCTCTCGCCGTGAGTGTGATCCCGAAGGTGATCCTCTCGCCGTGAGTGTGATCCCGAAGGTGATCCTCTCGCCGTGAGTGTGATCCCGAAGGTGATCCTCTCGCCGTGAGTGTGATCCCGAAGGTGATCCTCTCCTTCGTGAGTGTGATCCCGAAGGTGATCCTCTCGCCGTGAGTGTGATCCCGAAGGTGATCCTCTCCTTCGTGAGTGTGATCCCGAAGGTGATCCTCTCCTTCGTGAGTGTGATCCCGAAGGTGATCCTCTCGCCGTGAGTGTGATCCCGAAGGTGATCCTCTCGCCGTGAGTGTGATCCCGAAGGTGATCCTCTCGCCGTGAGTGTGATCCCGAAGGTGATCCTCTCGCCGTGAGTGTGATCCCGAAGGTGATCCTCTCGCCGTGAGTGTGATCCCGAAGGTGATCCTCTCGCCGTGAGTGTGATCCCGAAGGTGATCCTCTCCTTCGTGAGTGTGATCCCGAAGGTGATCCTCTCCTTCGTGAGTGTGATCCCGAAGGTGATCCTCTCCTTCGTGAGTGTGATCCCGAAGGTGATCCTCTCCTTCGTGAGTGTGATCCCGAAGGTGATCCTCTCCTTCGTGAGTGTGATCCCGAAGGTGATCCTCTCCTTCGTGAGTGTGATCCCGAAGGTGATCCTCTCCTTCGTGAGTGTGATCCCGAAGGTGATCCTCTCCTTCGCGGAGTGTGATCCCGAAGGTGATCCTCTCCTTCGTGAGTGTGATCCCGAAGGTGATCCTCTCCTTCGTGAGTGTGATCCCGAAGGTGATCCTCTCCTTCGCGGAGTGTGATCCCGAAGGTGATCCTCTCCTTCGTGAGTGTGATCCCGAAGGTGATCCTCTCCTTCGTGAGTGTGATCCCGAAGGTGATCCTCTCCTTCGTGAGTGTGATCCCGAAGGTGATCCTCTCCTTCGTGAGTGTGATCCCGAAGGTGATCCTCTCCTTCGCGGAGTGTGATCCCCTCGGCGTCTAAAGTTCGGACTACAACGGCGCCCGAGATGAACGCCGATGACGCGCCCGCACTCTCCAAGCGAGCCCGTCAAAGGCGACGACAAAGCATGGCGCGCAAACATGCCAAGACCATGCAATCCGTGGATGGGGTCCGCTATGAAGCGGATCTAAGATCCAGACTTACGCAGAGGCTCCAGTCTCAAGGAATCGACGGTCCATCCAAGCCGTCAACCAAGCATCGTGCACTCCTTGCACAAGCACGAGCGTTGGTGCAGCAGGCTCGTGAATTGAAGAAGGAAGTGGTAAAGAAGCCACCAACGTACCACCAGGTTTGGAGGCCCAAGTCTAACGGTGCCCCAACCTCAGTTGCCCACACTCCTGTCTCGGCACTTAAGCCGAAGGCTACAGGCGTTGCAAATCCAACGCCAAAGTCCAAGTCTGACGGCGCCTCAAAGTCAAAGGCGTCTGCATCTGAATCGGTGGCGAAGCCAACTTCCACCACCACCACCAAACCGACTATCAAGGATCGTCTGGGTCCTCGGAGAGAATCACGGGTCACTCCTCATACAGGGGGTCGCATCCGCTCCAACAAGGACAAGAAGATTCCTGCAGCCCCTCCTATCGGATTGAAAATCGGTCCGAGTCCGCCAAACTTTGCCCACATCGGCGAAAGTCTAGGCGAGTCACTTTCGGAAGCTACGATGGATTGACCCGTCCTCGGAAGGAGACGTTTTCATCTGACGATGAGGACGTTATACCCGAGAGATCGTGCCAACACACTGAAGGTTACTCCGGCACTCGTGCCGATGAGTTATACTACGGTACTGAGAGTACGAAGAAGGCTCGAAAGAGCTCTCCCAGCTCGTCACAATCATGTTTGTGCACTAAGCTCATCGAAATGGTGCTCTCGGAGTGTAAGTGTAGCCGAGAAACTCCAGAAAGGGTCTCGGTCTTCCACAGACTTAGCACCAACACGCCAAGACCTAGGTCAAGGCGATTCCGCAAAAGGATGGCATCCCGAGAGGATGAGTTGCCAGAGGTCACTAATAATATGAACAGCAAAGAACCATCGTCACGGGCTATTCCCACGGCATCGTAACGGCTAACTCGTTTGCGGTCTAGGACTATCCGACGGTCCAGATACGATAAACTTCTGAAGGGGATACCCGCCGAGGATGATGCGTCGGATATTGGCTCCGCGATCGCATCTGATCATACTGTATCTAGCGAAGGGAGCCCCCAAGAAACGCTTATGATCAGTACAGATCAAGTGGCCAAAATGCTATACGAAGCGTTGAATAAACAACGGGAAAACTTCAAGTTGGAAATGGAGTTGGCCATGCATGACCAACAGATCCAAGCCTTGACAAAACATCGGGGTGAATCGAGTCAGCGTATCAACGTTGATCAAGATGACAGCGATTCGGACCAGGAGGAAATCCAAGAGGATGATAACCCTCCTGAACCGCGCAACGCTGGGCAGAACGTAGATGTTGTTGCTCAGGAAAGCGAGAAGATCAAAGACCTGGAGAGCAAAATCAACTCATTGATTTCCGCTCAGGAGGTGAAGAAAACCGGCATCCCTTACCCATATCCTAGGGAGTGGGAATCAATCCCATACCCGGTAAAGTTTAACTTAATAAACTTCACACCGTTTGACGGGAAGGGTTCCCCGACGCAGCATTTGATTTATTTCAAGTCGCACTCTGAAAGTTATTTCTCGCAACGAACCCCGATGGTTCGGTCATTCGCTGGCACCCTTCGTGGGGCTGCCTTGAGTGGTACCGCCGTCTCAAGCGGGGAGCATTCCTGCTGGGGCGACATGGAGTCTAGCTTCCTTACCAATTTTTGATGACGATACCGAGGTATCGATCGACATTGCTCGACGAAGCGTAAAGACGGAGAAACCGTGGATATCTTTGTCAAACGGTTCGAACAAGGCAATGAGCTGTCGGGATCAATAACAGAGGAGTTCATCCTCCAAACTCGCTACAAAGAACTTATCGATAGATGTGCTTGAAGCAATGGGTACAGCACCATCGATAACGTGGAAGGACTTGAAGGTTCGTGGAGAGCAAGCTGAAAGATTCCTTAAAAGGAAAAAGGCGGAAAGAGGCCGGTAAGCGGTGGAAGCTCGGCGTAATTTTGTCCCACGCGCAAAGGGAAAGAGCACCTAAGACGGCGGTTATGTAACCAAACGCTCCAACTCCAACCCCAAAGAAGAAGAAGAAGAAGAAGAACGGCGCCGCGAACAGCACAATCAACGGGCAACCGGGCCACGAAGCGAAGGCCTCGGTAGCGATTCGAAGTCCTATTCCTTTAGGGACGGCGAGATTCCGGTCTCTTCAAATATCTTGTCAAAATAACAAGATCAAGCTCCCTCGATTGAGAATCAAGAGGAAGCAATGAGGACTAACGACCCAAAATACTACGCCAGATCACAGGCAATTCATCACCCTACTAAATCTGTTTGACCTTAAGGATAAAATCCGTGCTTTAATTGATGTAGGGTCATCACTATGAAGCCGCCCAAAGAAAAGAAGGTCGGAGTGAATTGCGGTGTCCATAAGCTTTGGTCGGTACCGTTGACATGGTTTGAACCTAAACCCATGGTCAAAGTCGCAGTTGAAGACGGTGAATGACGCACCCACACAAGCAACGCCGAGAAAATTTGGTATCGTATCTGACCCGAATGGTGAAATCTTGTGGGTCCACCCAGACCTGCTTGAAGATGAGCAATGGGTAACCTCTTCTTCGTTGAAGAAAAAGCCGAAGCGGAAGGGAAAAGCATGCCATGCTACTTAGCACGGAGAAATAGCGAGCGGTGGTAACATTCGGTTATCAGAAGGAGAACACGAAGTCCACGCCACCGTGAGCGACACGAAGTACAAATACAAATACCCTAAGTCCCCGACCCTAATGCCAAGACGCCTCGAGCTGGGGTACCAACAAATCCCCTCGCCTAGGAAAGCGCCGGTGGGCGCCAAAGAAGCCACAAAGAAAGCAGCCGCAAGAAGTTCAGCTCGGCGGTCTCGATTGATCGCCCGATTGGAAGAGATAAATCGGGAACCGAACTCTCCATACGCTTTGATGTAATGGCACAATTGGCCAATATCCCCGCAAGGATCACTCTCTGAGTTCTTTGCGGTTGTCAAAAGAGACGAGAAGCTCTTCAAGAAGCCCTCGCCGATTCGTAAGTCTTCCTCACCCAGATTAGGCCGAGTCCGTAAGAGTCGGCCCAACAATGCAACCTTATGGCTAAACACTTCCCTGCATCACTTTTACAAAGGAGGATATGCACGAGGAATTCCAAGCACGATAGGCGCTTTACTTCACAGGTATATTGGCTCTAGCGAAGTTAGCAGGATCCAAGTCGATCCGGTTCCACAGGAGCATCATGCCCCTACGCCTCATGTATCATCTTGAATCCCCGCCAAGAAGTCAAGGCCGACAGCACGGTGATCACGGATTTAACACCGGTCTCTACCGCTTGATAAAATCCGGATAAAGTGCCAAATGGGAGACTTAAAGTCCAAGTCACCTGCTATGTGATTGACGCAGAGACTTCTTATAACTTATTGTTGGGTCGACCTTGGATCCACGGTAACGCTATAGTCCCATCTACTCTTCATCAGTGTCTCAAATATGTAGACACGAATAATGAAGTCAAGGCGGTGGTCGCGGACAAACAACGTTTAAGGGGATGGAGAATTATTTCACCGATTCTCTCCTCTACGGTAATGAGTCCTAAATCAATCATCGCCCAAGGCACGGACAGCGTGAAGAAGCCGACACCGGCCGGGCTTGGTTATAGTGGTGGTTTTGTTTTGAACGACATTGTACCCCTTGTAATCAATCTTGACGATGAAGAATCGTCAGATGAACATTGTAATTGGCAAATTGCCGATGAATCAATAAATGACGATTTAGAGTATCCTTTGTCTTTGAATGATGTGATGACAGGTTTATACAACGATCCAGAGTTGCACCTGCCAACTCGGTCATATTGCTTTACACAAAAGCGGTTCCTAGACTCCTTTGGGACGGCACTCGTCATCCCACGAAGGTCAAGTAGTGAGAAAGACTTGGTTTACGGAAAAGGAGATGCAGTTCCAACGCCGAATCATTTCGTTGGAGAAGATGAAGATGATAATGGGCCTATCCTCCACACATTCAGATATAGTCCAGAGACACTGGGTATCATGAAGAAATGGGGGTACAACTTGACACAAGGGGAAGGTCTATATTTTGGCCGAGGTCCTCGAGTCCCTCCTAAAGCGGCATATGTCCCAAGAGGGAAGCCAGATAATTACTATGCATTTAGAAGGAGATTGGGATACGAATCCTCCTCAGAAGATGAATGCTCGTGGCTGATTGATAATAATCCACCCAATGAGGGAGACGGACATTCGTCTGACTCTTCGGCCTGGGATTCTGACACCAGCCTCGGGGAAGCTTTCAAGGCTTTGATGTCAAATATGGCTACGGTCGATCCTGCTACTATTGAGAGTGATGAAGATATGCCAACATGGGAAGACCCATGGATCCATCAACTCAGAGAGCAGTTTGGGGATAGATTCGAACAAAGAGAACCCCCCACTAAGGACGAGGTAGTCCAGGTTAATATGGGCGACGAAGAACGTCCGAAGCTCATAAACATCAGTAATACTCTTCCCTCAGAAGAGAAGGAAGAGTTAATTGCCTTGATCAGGGAGTATATCGACGTATTCGCCTAGAGTTACGAGGACATGCCGGGGCTCGACCCTAATGTGGCGACACATCGCCTCAACATCAAGATGGATGTCAAACCCGTCAAGCAACAAGAAAGACGCATTTCGCCCACAAATATTGCAAGCTTATCGCTGACTAAGTGAAGAAACTCATAGAATCGGGATTCATCGAGGAAATTCAACATCCGGATTGGGTGGCGAATATAGTCCCGGTCATGAAGAAGAATGGCTCGATTAGGATCTGTGTCGATTACAGAGATCTAAACGCTGCTTGCCCAAAAGATGACTTCCCTCTTCCAATCACTGATGTCATAGTCGACAATACGTGTGGATTTGAAAGAATGTCATTTATGGATGGTTTCTCGGGTTACAATCAGATCAAGATGCACCCCGAGGATGCCAAGCACACAGCGTTCAGAACGCCCATCGGTATATATTGCTACACGGTCATGCCGTTCGGCCTCAAAAATGCCGGTGCCACATATCAGCGAGCGATGACGGAAATTTTCCAGGACCATCTCCGGAAAACGGTCAAATGCTACGTCGACGACTTAGTCGTAAAAAGCCGTGATAGAGGAGATCACATTAAAGATCTTAGAACGGTGTTCAACTCATGCGAACCCATCAGCTAAAGATGAATCCTGCCAAATCCTTCCTTGGGATGTCTAGTGGCAAGTTCCTCGGCTTTGTCGTTACTAATAAGGGCATCCATGTCGATCCTGACAAAGTAAAGGCGATTCAAGAATTGCAACCTCCGAGAAATCTGAGAGAACTCGGTTATAAGGACGACATGTGACATCCGACGGTTCATATCGAACCTATCCGAAGTGCCAACCGCTCTCTAAGTTGAATAAGAAGGGCGGTCATTTATTTGGGACGACGCCGCCGAAGGCATTCGAAGAGATCAAATCGTATCTCGCTAAACCTCCTGTTCTTGTTGCACCGCAGTCGGGAAAGCCGTTCTTGATTTATATCAAGGCAACGGATCACTCGTTAAGCACCTTGCTCGCGCAGGACGACGACGACGGTCACGAACAGCAGCAGTATTACCCGAGTCAACATTAGTCGGCGCCGAAGTCTCGATACCCAATGGTCGAAGCGGTGCCTTGCATTAGTGTTCGCGATTCGTAAAATGCGCACTATCTAGTCGGACGACGATCTATGTTATCTCTAATGTAACCGTCCGAATATTTATGACCCACCGCCTCAATGAGTTGGCGTTTGGCGAAATGGGCCTTGCTCTTGTCCCAATATGACTTGTATTTCAAACAATGTAAGTCACCAAAGGACAAGCGATTTGCGATCTCTTGGTCGCCACCGACAACGGACGCAGCTTGAGCTATATGATGATCTTCGGATGAAGTCCACGAAGTTAACACTACATCGCACCAACAAATATGGCGATCGTACTTTGACGGAGCTTCTCGAAGCTACTAATGTAGCAAGTGCCCGGATGTTCTAAGATTTCCGCCGGAGTCGGGGTTGTCTTAGTTTCCCCAGGGAATCATGTCATGCCCCGTGCTTATTCACTCACCGAACCGTGCTCCAATAATGTAGCCGAATATAACGCGCTACTTATCGGGCTTAGTTTCGCCAAGGAGCTGGGGGTAGAGTATCTCGAAGCGTACGGCGATTCGCAATTGATAGTTAAACAGATCCGTGGAGACTACGAAGTCAGAAATCCAGATCTAATTCCTTATCATCAGGTAGCAATCGAGATGGCGAGCTCGTTTGAAGAGTTCTTCATCGAATATATCCCGCTTCCAAACGCTTTACGCTGATGCACCGGCAAAGATTAGTCGTGGTCGTTAGCACAACCTTCCGAAACCGAGCAACTAGTTATGGTCAGGACTCATCAACTCTTCGTACCAATATATAATGAGGTACAAGAAGATAAAGGGGTAGTTACCAAAGAGGTACATGCAACCCAAACCAAATTGGAGCCCCGAGATTGGCGCTTTCCTATCATCGACTACGTCTTGCACGGTATTTTGCCAGAAGACGTAAGGGAGAGAGAGTCAATCCGGCGAAGAGCTCCAAGATTCTTCTACGACACAGAGACCCAGATGTTATATCGCCGGGGGTACGATGGCCTTCTACTCCGATGCCTCTCAAACAAAGAGGCAGAAGAGGTCCTTCGGGAAGCACACGAAGGGGAATGTGGCGCACACCAACCTGGTCCTAAACTCTATGATCGTATCAGGAGGATGGGCTACTTCTGGCCAACAATGATTAATGACGCAATCGAAGCACGCCGAAATGCCACGCGGTCAAATTCACGCTAATTATATGCATCACCTCCCGAAAGCAGCTGCATCCTTCGCCACATCCCGCCATTCGAGACATGGGGAATGGGCGTTGTAGGTCCTATTTTTCCTCCGTCGGTCAAAGCGTCGGTTTATTCTAGCGATCACCGATTACTTCTCCAAGTGGGCTGAAGCAATCTCGCTAAAAGAAGTAAAGGCGAAGTACCGCCATCAAGTTTATCAAACACCATGTCATTTATCAACATGGTGTCCCGAGGCGGATCGTGCATGACAACGGTCCCCAATTTATCGCAATTCCTTCATCGGGTTTTGCGAAAAGTTCAAGATACAAGATGTCTCACAATGCCTTTATAATCCAAAGAAGAAATGGATTAGCCGAGGCGCTCAACAAGACAATCATCAAAATTTTGTCGAAGCTTGTGAAGAATAACAAGCTTAGACCGGACGATAAACTCGAGAAGCACTCGGGCATATCGCGACAACGGACGCGACGCCAACCGAGCGACCCCGCATCACCGGGTTTACGGTGTGAAGCGCCTCCGCTGGAAATCCAGATTCGCCACTTCGCGACGCCTTTAACAGAGATGACGACCGAAGAACAACATCAAAAGTATCTCGAAGAGCTTGAGATGTTAGATGAGAAGCGCCTGGAGGCTCAACAATGCATTGAGTTCTACCAAGCTAGGATGTCGAGGGCTTTCAACAAGAAAGTTCGACAGAGAACCTTTAGAGAAGGAGATTTGGTCCTCGCTGCTCGACGACCGATAATCCTCACTTCCAAAAAGAAAGGTAAATTCGAACCTAAATGGGAGGGACCATTTGTAATAGAGACGGTCTACTCTAACGGTGCGTATCGCCTAATTACCCAAAATGGCGACCGGCAATTAATGCCGATAAATGGGAAGTTCCTGAAGAAATACTACCCTTAGTATCTTCGGGATAACCCGTTACGATGGGAAGTTCCTCATGGGATGTTTCACCCACTTTTCATGAGGATAACCCTAAATTTATCCTTCATCACAATTTCCCCCACCGATCAAATTCCTTGACGGTAGGTCTACAAATTTTCTGGTACATTACCAAAGTCCCCTCTTGATTCCGTCTATGAACAAGAGGCCCACTCAAAATCTCCTTTCACGCTGGAGATAGAATATAAAATTCTTCCTCTCCAAGCGTAAAATCCTTTTCGTGTCAAACGAAAGGGTTCCATCTTTCATCTTAGGTAGCGCCCGGTGAAGGTATCTTGTAGGGATTTTCGAACCGGGTTGTCCTTTGAAGGTCACTGAGTCTCTTCGGCTCTCGGTGGAGATCCCACTCTTAGTTCCATCTTTATCTTAGGTAGCGCCCGGTGAAGGTATCTTGTAGGGATTTTCGAACCGGGTTGTCCTTTGAAGGTCACTGAGTCTCTTCGGTTCTCGGTGGAGATCCCTCTTAGTTCCATCTCATCTTAGGTAGCCGACCGAAGGTATGCGCCGATTTTCGCACTGTGTTGTCCGCCTCAAGGTCACCTCGAAGTCTCTTCGCTCTCTGAGTGGAGATCCCACTCTTAGTTCCATCTTTCTCCTAGGTAGCCGACCGAAGGTATGCCGGGATTTTCGCACTGTGTTGTCCGCCCAAGGTCACCTCGAAGTCTTTTCGATTCCTACAGCCCTCGCTATTGGTTTCATTCTCGAGGAATAGAACATAAAGTTCCTCCCTCTCACCAATTTACTCCTCGCTCACCATTCTCCTGGCCAAAAGAAGACACCAAGGTTCATCTTGGGGCATTCTATCCCGGCCTAAGAAGGATAAAGCCAACGCCACACGCTGCTGTTTGCTTAGTCTTTTTCCGATTGAAGAAGACACCAAGGTTCGCCTTGGGGTATTTTATCCCTAAGCCTAAGAAGGGATAAAGCCAACGCCACACGCTGCTGTCGGTTTAGTCTTTTTCCGATTGAAGAAGACACCAAGGTTAGTCTTGGGGTATTTTATCCAAGCCTAAGAAGGGATAAAGCCAACGCCACACGCTGCTGTCGGTTTAGTCTTTTTCCGATTGAAGAAGACACCAAGGTTAGTCTTGGGGTATTTTATCCCGGCCTAAGAAGGGATAAAGCCAACGCCACACGCTGCTCGGCTTAGTCTTTTTCCGATTGAAGAAGACACCGTAGTCCGACTCGGGAATTTGATCCCAATCCTAAGTGGATAGGCCGACGCCTAACACGCTTCGCCGGGTTAGTCTTCCCGTGAAAAAGATGAAGCCTACGTATTCAACATCGTAGCATTAAGTCTAAGAGAGTTTCATTCTTTTAGCACAACGCTGTGTGTAGAACGGATTTAGATAATCTACATGCTAGCCCAACTCAAACGGTAGTTGGTAAAGGCTCATCAAACCCGCTGAGGGTCGGGTTGGCCAATAACCCTAAAGCCGACGCCTAACACGCTGCCGCCGGTTTAGTCTTTTTCCGATTGAAGAAGACACCGAGTTTGATTCGGGTATTTTATCCCGCCTAAGAAGGATAAAGCCAACGCCTCACACGCTGCTGCCGGTTTAGTCTTTTTCCGATTGAAGAAGACACCGAGTTTGATTCCGGGTATTTTATCCCGGCCTAAGAAGGGATAAAGCCAACGCCACACGCTGCTGTCGGTTTAGTCTTTTTCCGATTGAAGAAGACACCGAGTTTGATTCGGGTATTTTATCCCGGCCTAAGAAGGGATAAGTCTACGATAACACGCTGCCGGGTTAGTCTTCCGTGAAAAGATGAAGCCTACGATTCAACATCGTAGCATTAAGTCTAAGAGAGTTTCATTCTTTTAGCACAACGCTGTGTGTAGAACGGATTTAGATAATCTACATGCTAGCCCAACTCAAACGGTAGTTGGTAAAGGCTCATCAAACCCGCTGAGGGTCGGGTTGGCCAATAACCCTAAAGCCGACGCCTAACACGCTGCCGCCGGTTTAGTCTTTTTCCATTGAAGAAGACACCGAGTTTGATTCGGGTATTTTATCCCGGCCTAAGAAGGGATAAAGCCAACGCTTCACACGCTGCCGGTTTAGTCTTTTTCCGATTGAAGAAGACACCGAGTTTGATTCGGGTATTTTATCCCGGCCTAAGAAGGGATAAAGCCAACGCCACACGCTGCTGTCGGTTTAGTCTTTTTCCATTGAAGAAGACACCAAGGTTAGATCTTGGGGTATTTTATCCGAAGCCTAAGAAGGGATAAAGCCAGCGCCTCACAGCGTTGCGGTTTAGTCTTTTAGATTGAAGAAGACACCAAGGTTAGTCTTGGGGTATTTTATCCGAAGCCTAAGAAGGGATAAAGCCAGCGCCTCACCGCAGCGTTGCGGTTTAGTCTTTTAGATTGAAGAAGACACCGTAGTCCGACTGGGAATTTGATCCCAATCCTAAGTGGATAGGCCGACGCCTAACACGCTGCCGCCGGGTTAGTCTTCCCGTGAAAAGATGAAGCCTACGATTCAACATCGTAGCATTAAGTCTAAGAGAGTTTCATTCTTTTAGCACAACGCTGTGTGTAGAACGGATTTAGATAATCTACATGCTAGCCAACTCAAGCGGTAGTTGGTAAAGGCTCATCAAACCCGCTGAGGGTCGGGTTGGCCAATAACCCTAAAGCCGACGCCTAACACGCTGCCGCCGGTTTAGTCTTTTTCCGATTGAAGAAGACACCGAGTTTGATTCGGGTATTTTATCCCAAGCCTAAGAAGGGATAAAGCCAACGCCACACGCTGCTGTCGGTTTAGTCTTTTTCCGATTGAAGAAGACACCGAGTTTGATTCTCGGGTATTTTATCCCAAGCCTAAGAAGGGATAAGTCTACGATAACACGCTGCTGTCGGGTGGTCTCTTGCCCGTAAAAGAGTACGGCCTATGTATTCAATATCATAGCAACAAGTCTAGAAGAGTTTCATTCTTTTAGCACAACGCCACGCATGGAACGGATCCGATAATCCGCGACGCCAGCCCAACTCAAACGGTAGTTGGTAAAGGCTAATCAAACCCGTTGACGGCTGAGGGTTTGCCAAAAATCCTATAAGTATTATGGTTAATTATTTCTAACGAAGTAAAAGAATCATAATAAACAATGAAAGGAATGGATCTTATTCATTTGAAGCAAATGTAGAAGGAACTACAACTGGTTAAACATCAAGTCTATGACAAAGGATTTGCTGTTCAAGCTGAGACACTTCACCATTGTAAGCCTGGTGGAGTTCTTCCTGCAACTCACCCCTGAAAGACGCCTCATCGGTATTCAGTCTTCATTGGTGCAATCTAGTAATGTGAAGGAAGCGAGGTCAGCTTTGACGGCGGCTAGTTTTTCCTCCTGTTTTGTTCGAACCCGAGCTTTGGCTTCCTTCTCAAGTTCCTCTTCAGAGTTCGCAGCAATAGCAGCCGCATGTTCCCGACGCATCGCCTCGAGGACTTGCCTTTCACGTTCAGTGACGCCCTGGACTCTGGTACACTCACGCGTGAAATTCTTCAAAGTCTTCTCCCCTTGAACGGTCCTGATCCCTGTGCGATTGACATGGGAGTGGTACCAGTCTATCTGACGCTGCAAGTGACGCTGCCGTTCATATGAGTTCGAAAAAATGATCTCTTGCTCTGATATTTTCCTCTCGCGGAATGCGCATTCACGAGAAGCTTTGATCCGAGCCTCGCCGATGAGTCGCCCCACCTCATTGCATGAATCAAAAAAGGCTAAACTCTCCACACGGTATGCAAGAGTTAGCCAGCTAGTGAGCTTTTGCTCACAATGATTAGCTAGCTGAGGGCCACCAACACGCTGAATTTCCTCCAAGCTACTCAATATGAATGGGCAGAAGACCATAAAGGTCGCCCATCTAACCTCGATAATAGAGATCGCCTGTTTCAAACCATTCTCCAACAGCTGAAGGAGACCCATCACGTAACCGAATCGTGAATGCAGATTTTGGCCCGGGGCAATCTCGGCGATAGGTTGAATCCGTGGAAGTGGTCCGTCAAGGTTAACCTGAGGCCTCCACCCACGCCCTATACTCGAAGGGTCGGGAAATCCTGGTTTCGGCCAAGGCTGTAAGGAAGGCGGCGGATCAGACGATGGAAGCGGTCCCTCAAACTCGTCATCCGAAATTATGATGGTAGACTTCGAGCTTATGGTTTCTTCCTGCTGGTTGTTCTCGCTCGGTTAAGCTTCCTCGGTGGAAAGAGGTGTTCTCCCGGATGACCTTAAGAATCGAGACTTGATATTTGGAGCCTTCGAAATAGACGAATAATCATCGGAACATCCGCCTACCACAAGAGAACAAAGGGTTAACAGATTATTTAGGAGGAATATCTTGAAAAAGGAAACAACATAAGGCGTAGAACTCTTCTCAGAAACCCATGAGATTGAGTCACGACCTTATAACGGGTATGACGATTTCATCCGTTTCGAGTACCCGGAAAACGATAAATATAGTCGCGTAAACAAAGCGGCAATATATCCCGTTCTACAGAGCAAGGGTACGGTATGAAATCGCTCCCGTTAAAGATATCGAGACGGGTGATCTTTGAAGCCTCAATCCTCACGAAGGAGAATTTCGGCTCTTCCCAATCGCCTCACAAAGGAGAACGAAGCGGGGTCGTAACAAGTGTACACAATCTGAAGCGTCGGTCCCCACAAAGGAGGATTTCGGCTCTTCCCAATCGCCTCACAAAGGAGAGCGAAGCGGGGATACGAGGTATGTATGCACGAGAAGATGATAATACTGGCGCACCACCAAAAGAAGGAGGCGTGCATTCACCCGACGTGCGAGTTGATCGACTCCTCGGAACATGAGATCTTCAGCGCCGGCCGAGACCGAAGCGCCAGGGCGCCGGTCGTGGCCGAAGCGCCCGGCCGGCCGAGACCGAAGCGCCAGGGCGCCGGTCGTGGCCGAAGCGCCCGGCCGGCCGAGACCGAAGCGCCAGGGCGCCGGTCGTGGCCGAAGGCTCGGGCGCCGGCCGAGACCGAAGGCCAGCGCCGGCCGTGGCCGAAGGCTCGGGCGCCGGCCGAGACCGAAGGCCAGCGCCGGTCGTGGCCGAAGCGCCCGGCCGGCCGAGACCGAAGCGCCAGGGCGCCGGTCGTGGCCGAAGGCTCGGGCGCCGGCCGAGACCGAAGCGCCAGGGCGCCGGTCGTGGCCGAAGGCTCGGGCGCCGGCCGAGACCGAAGCGCCAGGGCGCCGGTCGTGGCCGAAGGCTCGGGCGCCGGCCGAGACCGAAGCGCCAGGGCGCCGGTCGTGGCCGAAGGCTCGGGCGCCGGCCGAGACCGAAGCGCCAGGGCGCCGGTCGTGGCCGAAGCGCCCGGCCGGCCGAGACCGAAGCGCCAGGGCGCCGGTCGTGGCCGAAGCGCCCGGCCGGCCGAGACCGAAGCGCCAGGGCGCCGGTCGTGGCCGAAGGCTCGGGCGCCGGCCGAGACCGAAGCGCCAGGGCGCCGGTCGTGGCCGAAGGCTCGGGCGCCGGCCGAGACCGAAGGCCAGCGCCGGCCGTGGCCGAAGGCTCGGGCGCCGGCCGAGACCGAAGCGCCAGGGCGCCGGTCGTGGCCGAAGGCTCGGGCGCCGGCCGAGACCGAAGGCCAGCGCCGGCCGTGGCCGAAGGCTCGGGCGCCGGCCGAGACCGAAGCGCCAGGGCGCCGGTCGTGGCCGAAGCGCCCGGCCGGCCGAGACCGAAGCGCCAGGGCGCCGGTCGTGGCCGAAGGCTCGGGCGCCGGCCGAGACCGAAGCGCCAGGGCGCCGGTCGTGGCCGAAGCGCCCGGCCGGCCGAGACCGAAGCGCCAGGGCGCCGGTCGTGGCCGAAGGCTCGGGCGCCGGCCGAGACCGAAGCGCCAGGGCGCCGGTCGTGGCCGAAGCGCCCGGCGCCGCCGCCGCCGCTTAGCCACCTCGCCACTCATAGCCCCGTCCATCTCCCCTCGTGGTTTTCATCACCGCATACACAAGAAAAAGAGAGAAGAAAAGATGAAAAGACTTTGTAAAACTCTCGCGCATACCTTGTTGATCGAGGAAGATCTGGCAAGCGAGATGAAAACAAGAGAGAAAAGCAAGGGGCCGCCTAGGTCAGAGGCAAAGAGATGATCATGGGTATTTATAACAACTCCTAATGGGCCCAAATCAATTCCAATTAGGACTCTAATCAGCCCCTAATTAGGAGTCCTAATTGGAACCTTATCCGATGTCTAATAGTGCCAAATTAGTCCGCTGATTGGCTCCTATTCCTCCGCTATATTGGGAAAGATTCAAGGTTTATTCGGCAGATAACACCTCGCTGAATCCCTCGACATCAACGCTGCCGCCTAATCCTACTCCAAATAGGATTACGAGTATAAACTATTTCCTAATTTGTCGAAGTTCCTAAGAATATTCTCACAAGAAATATTCTAGGGATAACTCGATCGTAGGATTGCATCGACATCAACGCTGCCGCCTAATCCTACTCCAAATAGGATTACGAGTATAAACCGCTTCCTAATTTGTCGAGAAGTTCTAAGAATATTCTCACAAGAAATATTCTTAGGATAACTCGATCGTAAGGATTGTATCGACGCATCAACGCCGCCTAATCCTACTCCAAATAGGATTACGGTATAAAGCTGTTTCCTAATTTGTCGAGAAGTTCCTAAGAATATTCTCACAAGAAATATTCTTAGGGATAACTCGATCGTATGGATTGCATCGACGCATCAACGCTGCCGCCTAATCCTACCCAACTAGGATTACGAGTATAAACTGCTTCCTAATTTGTCGAGAAGTTCTAAGAATATTCTCACAAGAAATATTCTTAGGGATAACTCGATCGCATGGATTGCATCGACGCATCAACGTCGCCTAATCCTACCCAACTAGGATTACGGTATAAACTGTTTCCTAATTTGTCGAAGTTCCTAGAAGAATATTCTCACAAGAAATATTCTTAGGATAACTCGATCATGCGATTGCATCGACGCATCAACGCCGCCTAATCCTACCCAACTAGGATTACGAGTATAAACCGCTTCCTAATTTGTCGAGAAGTTCCTAAGAATATTCTCACAAGAAAAATTTTAGGATAACTCGATCGCATGGATTGCATCGACATCAACGCTACGCCTAATCCTACCCAACTAGGATTACGAGTATAAACCGCTTCCTAATTTGTCGAGAAGTTCCCAAGAATATTCTCACAAGAAATATTCTTAGGGATAACTCGATCGCATGGATTGCATCGACGCATCAACGCGTCGCCTAATCCTACTCCAACTAGGATTACGAGTATAAACCGCTTCCTAATTTGTCGAGAAGTTCCCAAGAATATTCTCACAAGAAAAATTTTAGGATAACTCGATCGCATGGATTGCATCGACATCAACGCTACGCCTAATCCTACCCAACTAGGATTACGAGTATAAACCGCTTCCTAATTTGTCGAGAAGTTCCCAAGAATATTCTCACAAGAAATATTCTTAGGATAACTCGATCGCATGGATTGCATCGACGCATCAACGCGTCGCCTAATCCTACTCCAACTAGGATTACGAGTATAAACCGCTTCCTAATTTGTCGAGAAGTTCCTAAGAATATTCTCACAAGAAAAATTCTTAGGATAACTTCGATCGTGCGGATTGCATCGACGCATCAACGTCGCCTAATCCTACTCCAACTAGGATTACGGTATAAAGCTGTTTCCTAATTTGTCGAAGTTCCTAGAAGAATATTCTCACAAGAAATATTCTTAGGGATAACTCGATCATGCGGATTGCATCGACGCCGATCAACGCGTCGCCTAATCATACTCCAACTAGGATTACGAGTATAAACTGTTTCCTAATTTGTCGAGAAGTTCCCGGAAGAATATTCTCACAAGAAATATTCTTAGGATAACTTCGATCGTGCGGATTGCATCGACGCATCAACGTCGCCTAATCCTACTCCAAATAGGATTACGGTATAAATCTGTTTCCAAATTTTCAACGAGGAGTTCCTGGAGAATAAACCCATATTCTTAAGGATAACTCGGTAACCCTTAATGTCCTCCCACCATAATATCCAAGAGAGGAATAATCTGACGAGGAGTGAAAGTCATGTTGACACCGGACAACGTGTCCGGTCCCGAAGAAACTTCTCCCACTATGGGTAATCATATCCCAATAACGGTCAAAGCGTCGCACTCGCCGACTGAAGACTAAGACGATGGTTGAAAGCTAAATGGTTTCCTGTTTCAACAAGGAATCCTCGGAGGATATCTCCATGAAAAGATCAGTCCTCCCGCTGTGGTTAAACCAACAACACACGTGATGATGGAAGAATTAGCCGATTGAGGGTTACGAGATTCCATGTATTTGACACAGCCAACGTGTCGCCAACAAGGAGTTCGCCAACATACGGAGAAGTCCAAAAGTCCGATGGTTAATCAAACAACAACCAACCGACACGAGTTACAAACAAAACTCACTCACCGGCTTCGAATCAAGATTTTAACAAGCGGTCAGACAATAAATGCAACACCGCGGAGCTTATCGTAAATCCTACAAAGAACCGGATGGTCCAAAGAATCTAAGATTTGAAGCTATCTTTGGGACCCTATGCCGATCGAAGGTCGGAACTATCAGATTCAAAGTATTCCGTGCTCGCCAGAAGAACGAGATCAAACACTTTGGAGGGGTATCTCAGAGGCTGAAAAATACTTACAAGATCCCCAAATCAACTCGCGGACGGGAGTCGGTGAATGACAACCCATCGAATGGTACGGACGTCGAATCGTTAAGACGCCAACCCGACGGCAAACCCACGGCGCCACAAGCACGGCTTAAACCGGACTTGAACAAACGATCGGATCTCAGACCATTGAACCGAACAAACCAAGAGTTAGTCCCAAACCAAATACGCATCGGAACCTAAGTCCGAGAAGGCCAAGAGTCAAATAGGCGTGGCCTAAACCCGAGAGATCGAGAAAACGGCTAAACGGCGGAAAACGGCGAACGGCGCTACCGCCAACTTGGCCGAAGTTACTCGCCAAGTGGTCGAAGTGGCTCTACCAACTTGGTCGAGGTGCTCGCCAGTGGAAGCCGAGGTGCTCGCCACCATGGTCGAGCCACCTCGCCAACTTGGTCGAGGTGCTCGCCAAGTGGCCGAAGCGGCCAAGACACTCTATTGTATAAATAGGGGGTCTTGTTGGTTCGAGGGGGATTTTTGGGGACTTCGGCGGGACTTTGGTCGATTTTCTGATATTCTTGAAGAGCTCGCGAGATCTACGAGCCGCCGACGCATGCCCGGAAAGCACCGGCGAGCATAAACCCGGCCGACGCCGATCTACAAGCTAAGGTAATCAATTGGTCGAACCACAGATACCCTCTAGATTAAGCTTCGCCTTAATCTCGTGGATAGCCAGGATTTCTCCTAGTAGATCTCACCCTCTCCGTGATCCTCTCCTTCGCGGAGTGTGATCCCGAAGGTGATCCTCTCCTTCGCGGAGTGTGATCCCTCAGCGCTTCGCTTCCTTCGTGAAACGAGCCCCTTCACGCCTCAGAAGTTTCGAACCCGGTTTCCACCGATCGAATTGCGCTGTGGTCCACGGACACAAAAGTCCCCCGCACGTGCAAAGAACCCACGCAGTTTGGTGATCTCGATATAACAGATTCTCGTGTTTGTTCACTCAGGAAGAAGTTGTAATTTCTGTTTTCATTGTACGCCTTAAAATAAAAGGCATTTTCTTTTGAATTTTGTTGTAGGCCAAAGAAGCTGTAAACAAGATCAATGACAATGAATAACAAAACGACTTTTACCGCGAACAACTTTCTAACTTCTTCCACACGCCCGCAGCCGTTTCCTCTCCATCTATCAAGAAAGCTACATCCCTTTCAAGGCATAGGATAATCGACTGTGCTTCCGTGATCCAGCCTCCCAATCCTCATCGACATATCCTTGTGCTTCTTCTCTTTTCCAACCAAAGCCTTGTGTAATTTTTGCGAAATCAATGAGTTTTTCATCTGTATCCTCCAATAGGAAAAATCATTCTTCTCATTGAACTTTTCAATCTCGTATTTTCCCACTTTGACCGATTTACTGGTAGACGCCATTCTCCGTTTGTATTAATAAATCCGCTTCTCTCAGAAATTACCGAGCACCACCTCAAACCGGCTACACCACTTCCAATCAATAATGTACTGATACCAATTGTTACGACACGTAAAAATAAAGGATATTTATTTCCCTATAAATAGGTATCTAAACCTAGGGTTTCTGTAGGGGAGATCTAGGGTTTTTCAAGAGGGAGAAAAAGAAGAAAAAGCTAGGATTTTCTTGGCGACGGCTAAAGAGGGAGCTTGGAGAGATTTTACAAGAGAGAGATCAATTTCTTTTGGGCAAAAATCAAAGCTTTATCTTTGGGACGAGCTTGTGGATTGTACAAGTCGTCGGTGTTCTTCTTCATAGTAGAATCTCCCCTCACCCCTCCCGTGGATGTAGGCAAGTTTGCCGAACCATGTAAATCTCGTGTCTTTACTGTTTACTGTGTGTTGGCTATTGTTTGTAGGTTCCCTTGATTCAATCCTAGAACTGTTGAGAGGAAGAGTGGATATCTCACTTTGTTGAGATATTTGCTTTCTATTCTTGTTTCCTTCGCGAAACGGGAATATAAAACAGGGCCTTCTCTCAAGTGATATCACTTTCGCGGCGTGCGGGCATGTCTCTGCGCCCAACAGTATGTGACAGCCCCTTACCCTTTTAAACCCAAATGACCTGATTATTACTTTCGTATACACTTGCTTCCATATGTAAGTTCAACTCTCAGATGGGCAACAACTGATGCAATTTCTTAGCACAAAACAGAAGTGTGGGTGGTTAGACTGCATCTTTTTAAGTTCACTCACACCTAGTGCAATCCTGGGGGTTTCAATTCCTTCTTCAAATATGACTTTTGCGGCTAAAAAGGGTTATGATAGCTTGATAGGTAAAATCTGACTCTTTAATCATGTGGATATGGATTACAAAATAGGAGCAACAATTTCTCTAATAAGTGGTCTTACCCAACTTAATTTCCATCATCACCACAATTTGGAACTATTTCGATTCAATGTCTCTGTTCCATTGGTTGATAAATGTAGGCATAAAAGTTTGAAACTGTATACCCTCTTGAGTTTATTAGAGGGCTAGATAACAAGCTGGCTTTCCTAACAATTCTAAAAATTCTCCACCGGGATCACTTATTTACTTCTTTTTTGGTTCACCATTTCCCAAAGTTTTTCTTGTTTGAAAATCTGAGGAAGTTCACCTTCTCCATTACATTGAAGTATTTTGTAAAGAAAATATATTTCTAATTATATCTATGCAAATTTGTAGGAATACTATTGTCTTGAGGACTAACCTGGAGCATGGCACTATGTTTTCAACGTAAAGGTTGAGGTCGTGCTCAAACAGTGGCGGCATGAGTTGAAAGCCTCAACATATGATAAATATACAGCTGACTCGCAGAGGTTTTTAAATGTCGATGATAGGGTGGACCTTGATCATTTCAAAGCCCTTCTTTTCTATTGGGACACTGAGTCAGCACAAGTATCTTTCATTTTAATTTTCCTTATAACAAGATTATAGATTCATTTCATCTTTAGTAATAAACTATTTGTTGTAGAATAAATCTAAGAAGGGATCGGCGAATCGAAAGAGCAAGCGCAAGCTTGACCACCACTTGGGATCAACATCATTTGGTAATGTTGAGTATGGTTATTGTCAAGACATGATATATTATTTAAAGTTTCGTATTCACTTATTTTGTCAATATGGCCAACCTCTTTTAACTTTTTAAATTTGCAGGGGAAGCCGATAATGCCGGTCAATTTAAAGGCTAAGTAAGCTTATGGCACCTGTCGCCTGACTTATAAAGATGATGACAAGATTAAGGAAAACATGTTGTTGGTGGTAAATTTTTTGAATAAATCATTATATAATAAGTATTCTGTTGAAATTCATTCTTTTTAATTGCCAATCAATGATATAATTTTTTTTCTTATGTGATTTAGGATAGTATTGATACTGCATCAAAGGAGGCAGCACTACGTGCTACTCAGGAAGAAGCTGATGACCCTCACATCCTGTTTAGAGAGTAAAATAACACCATTGCTATGAATGTTATGAGGCATAATAACAAGGGCAGATTTCCATTAATGGGGGTTGGAGCTGTACAGGGCACGCGCACAATATCCTCCACGGTGTCCTCACCATCTTCGACTTCGACAGGATTCTCAGCAAGGACCCCTGCCACGTCAGCAATTCTGTATGCCTCATGTTATCTGCATGGTAAGATCGACCCAATATTACTTGTACATGTGACGAAGGCAATGTTTTTTGATTTGCCAGCAGCCCCCACAATGGACGAAGTTTTGACTCACATCATATTATGCTTGTCCGATAAGATTCCAGCTGAATTATTTGGAGACATTTTATCACTTTTAGAATTAGAAATCGGTAATACTAGATCTGGTCAAACCGGTGCATAGGTATGTTGATAATATATGTGTGTATTATATTGCTAAATTTCATATTCTAAAATCAAATCTATTTATTCTCAGGCTGGAGTTGCTGGGGGAGCAGCAGCGGCGTGCAGAGGAGGGATGTTGACGATGACGATAACTCATGATTTTCTGTGGTGAGTTTTCATTTGTATATCTATTATTATTATTTCTTCCTTTAAATTTTTACTTCTTTCAAACTTCAACTCAAATCTTCACGGATGCATAGTAAAAACAATTTTTTGGATGTGAGAGCGTGTTGATTATACAAACTCCATATCTTCTATACTTAAACTGTGATAATAAAGAATATTAAATAGAAAATGACATAGAAATATATACATATAAAAAGACTTAGAAAGGCACGTCACGAGTTCATGTTTTATACCTTGATTACCAAATCGAAGGGAATAAAAATCAAAAATAGTGAAGGATATAAATTTTGAATTCGCGCTCTTCTAGTTTATAATAATTAAAAAGGCCATAAAATAAATTTATCTCCAAGAACTATTACAACTTTATCATTTGTTTAAAATGGGGGGCAAATTTTAGAGAAGAAAGCAAATTAAGGGGTAAATTTAGAAGTACAATGATTTGGTGGGAAAATTTAGAAATATCATCAATGTGGAGGATATACTCGAAAAAACCCTATAATTTTAGTATTTTCAAATTTTCAAAATATTTTTATTTATATCAACTTTCATTTATATGCTTGAATTTTCTTTTTCACAGGTGGACGGATCATGCACGCATCGCGTGCATTAGGAGTATTAGTATTACGTATTAGACGATATTATTATTTGTAGGAGAGACATGATATGTATGCGACAATATACATGTTTGATGTTTTTATATTGTGACATGGGATGTTTATTTTGATTATAAGTTGTTTCATGGAGTTTGGATGTCCGTATTGTGGAAAATGGTTTATTCGTTTGTGTTTGATCTTGGAATGTAATGTATGTTAGTTGGATTTGGTATTGGAATGGAATGAGTAATGTGGTATGTGATTGATGTGTTGGATTGCATATTGATTATTATTAGATTTAGATTTGGATTTGCATATTGGTTGGATTTGGATTAATATTGGATGATATTGCAGGTGATATTTGTATTTACATGGGAAATAAAAATTTAAACTTTTTTTTAAAAGAATATAAACATCCCAGACGGAAATTCCATCTCGGATACATCTTAGAAAGAAATTCTGTCTGGGATGTAATAAAACATCTTAGACAGAATTTTCGTCTAGGATACTTCCTAAACAAAAATTTCATCTAGGACGTATCCTCGATGGAAATTCCGTCTAGAAAGTATCCTAGGCGGTTATTTTATCTGTCTTAGCTAGGTTTCCGTCTAGGATATTTTATCTAGACGGAATTCCGTCTAGAATGCCCCATCCTAGGCGGAAACTTACTGGACCAATATCCTAGATGGAATTCAAACTTAATGGACCAATATCCTAGATGGAATTCAAACTTAATGGACCAATATCCTAGACGGAATTCCGTCTAGGATGGTCAACTTAGACAAAAATCAGACTATTCTAGACGAAATTTTCCATCTAGGATGTGTTGTTTTTTACCAACCAGTTGATGGAAATATTTATGTCCGGTTCTTGATCTTCTTGTTCTTCATTTGTTTTGACATAAGTGCAGTCAAGTGAAAACACAAATATTTAATTTATCTCAAAAACTTGATTTCTCTGGCAAAACAGATATAGACCTCATTGACGATCTTCATTTTCTTCCTGCATTTAATCCCGTCAATGTTATTTCTTCGATTAATGAAGATATTTAGCATATTTTTGTTGTTCATCTCAGCTCTTTTATCGGTTCATGTATGACTAATCTTCATATATCACTTGTTCAGAACACCATTTATGGATCTTTCCTTTTCACATAATCTTTCTTTTATTTCTATATATATTTTCCTCTAACTCTTTCTATTTATATTTTCTTTTCCTGAATGAAAAAGATGTGCTTACCTTTTCTGGTGAGCTTTGGATTTTGGTGTTATGTAATTTCTTGAGACTTGAATACGTCTTGGTGCTTTTCTTCGTGTATATGCTCCGTTTTGTTACTTTTTGTTGCTTGTGTGTTTTCCTAGTTTTGTTTCTCCTCCTACTTTTGTTCAAGATTAAGATTTAAAACCATACTTGTTTTCTTATTTATGTCGTCCTTTTCTTTTATCATAATATTTTTTTGCCATTTTTTATTTTCTTCTTTATCATCATTACTTATCTTATTCTCCTTTGCTTGATGATCTTTCGCTCTTGAACTTGTTCAAGTTATAGCAATGGCTCCTTTGGGTCCTGGACCTCTTGATCTCCTTCTCTTTCCACATCCACTTTTTATGTTCTTCAATCTACGCACTTTTCACTCTACCGGTGCCTAAAAGGACTATCTAAATTGATTCTCCTCTTCCAATTAGCTCCAAGTGCACCATAGGCTCTGCAAAAAGGTGGTTCTTTCTCTATAGTATATTTAATATAGGCTATTCATCAATCCCAATCACATACATTTTAATTACATTGTTGCTAAAATTCAGAACATGTAATTAAAGAATGATCTCACCGATCAGAAAAAAATGATCTGGATCCATTGCATGAAGGAGTTGATTGTTTTTCCTTTTTTTTCCTTTACCTAGATCATACATATATGCTTACAATCAAATTAATTAACAGAGTGCTACATCAACGAAAGCGCAAGAATCACTCAATCCATGGTTTTTTACTTCTAAACATTTTATTTTCCTTATCAATAACTTTTTATAAAAGGCAGAACCCAAAACCTCTACAGAAATCACAATATTTTATTCACTTTTATTCAAGTTTTTTAAAAAATAATTTAAAAATTCAGGAATTCTTTAACCGGTTTCCAGGTTGAATTTCATAATTCAAAAACGAACAGCTATGTTCCACTTAAAAAGGGGGAAAAACAATCTCTCTCCTTTTCTTTTCTACATCTCTCTCTCTCTCTCTCTCTCTCTCTGCTCCATCTTTATTTCCCTCTCTCCTCTCCTCTCCTTGCTCTCTCTCCTCTCCTTTCTAAGGAGAACCCTCTACCTTGGCCGCCTTTCCACGACAGTGCAGGAGGGTAAAGAAGAAGAGGATCTTATTTTGAAGACTAGAAGTGCAATCCTCTTTAGGGTTATGATTTCTTTGTTTCTTTTATTTTTCTTTTCAAGCCAAATAACCCTAATTTCTTCTTCTCTCTAAAACACCCCAATTTATTTCTTAGGGGTTGAGCTTCTTTGCTGATCTAGGGCTTCTTGCTGCTTGGAATGACCAGGCATTGAAGATTCTCTCTTGCTCCCAGAGGCTCCATCACCGAAATCCGATCGCCAAATCCCAACTCCAGAAGCTTGCACGAAATCTTCAAAGCCCAACTTTGGTGAGTTCTTTTCAAATCTAAATTTGGATCTGAGTAAAAATTTACATTAACATTGAATGGTTTTCACTTAAATTCTATGTGAGTGTACAAATTTAATTTTTCTAGAATTTTGTCAACATTTATCGTGGTAGATTTGATATGGGTTTGAGGAAAAATAAATGAGTTTTGATTTTTATGGGAAGGGATTGAGAATTGCGGGAGAAATGAGGGATTTTGCTCTAATTTAGAAGTTAGGAATGCTACATGCAGTTCTCTAATTCAAGCCTTTTGTGTGGTTAACTTGAGAAATTTCTCTCTTTTTTTCTTTTTAGGGGATGAGATGTCATGATCAACAAGAACAAGGTAAAGTTCTTGATTAACTTGAGAAATTTACTTACTTTTCGGTTAGAAATCAAATTGAATTAAATCAAGTTCTAAAATTCCTTATTAAATACATTATTGGAAAAGTAAAAGTAAATCAGAATTTATTGTTGTTTTTGTTGTTCTTTTTTTTGCAAATTTAGAAGATAAGGTATCTTTATTCAAAGCTGCTGGAGTTGAACAAAGCTTTTGATGAAGATTTTCAGAGTAATGTGCATTCAAGTAGATTCGAGTTACTACATCTGAAAAGGTAGGCTATTGATTCCTCTTATTGCTTTAGATTTTAGGGATTTCTTTAGTGACGTTTGGAGATGTGGCTGTTATTGTTGGATTTTTAGATTAAATTAAATCGTAATATTATTTATTTAACATTTGTGCCGAATATTAATGCTTCATGAATTTTTTGGTTCAGCTATTAGATTTGTTTGTTGGATTATGAAGCTATATTTTCATTCTTGAAATCAAGAAAATTGTGATGACACTAGGTGAGTTAAACAACTACTAACCAATTACTTGACTGAAGTGGAGGAATTGTTGTTCCATTTGATTGTTTACATCTTTTTTTTCTTCTGTTTTAGATTTAATTGAATTAACTAGGTCTTCATCCACCTCCATTTCCATACGAGAGTTCCATAGTACACATCCATGTATACTCTTTATATCTCCTCTTCTTTGTCTTTTATTCAATACATGTCCAGTATGGTTATTCTTTAAATTGTTATTTAGCAACACCTAGATGGAGGGATCAGTTTGCTAAATTTTTTTATTAACATTAATGTAGTGATTTCCTCTTCTTGCTAAATATACATGCAATGAATTGCTTAAAAGTTAGTCAGTTTTGCATATAACTGATAATTTTTAGCTGATTGATTTAGTTGTTGTTTTGTGGTGCACATTGTTGGGTACCGCAAATGGACAAGTATGGCTAGGACTAAGAATCAAATTGGCAAGATTATTCTTCTATGATTGCATCTAAAACTCTTGAGACACTGACATGAATTTGTGGCCCTATGACTTAATATCATATATTTTACATGCTCTCATATATATTATCTTCCAATTTCAATCTATATTGCTTCATTTTGATAATTCTTGGATCCAAGTTATTTATAATCTCCAACTGGGGTTTTGATATTGACCACTGTAACTTCATACTTTGTTGTACAAGCTCGGGGGAAGAATTCTTATTTTTATCATTGAGAAAAAGCACAAATAGCTGACATAGCCACCATCCTCGAGGATGTAGTAATTGGCTGTCATTTCAAAGTGAGGTGAATTATCAAAATTATTGAACTTAGAACATTTTCGCATGTATATTTCTTAAGGGACCATATGATGAATGAGTTCATATAAACAAGTGTTAGGTATATGTACCTATGTGTTATGTATGTTGCAATTTCCAGTTTACTTCTCAAATGAAGATTGAAGGATATTGTATGACGAAAGAGGACGGAGAAGAGCTTTTCCTTGCAGCTCTAAACGTAGTTGCTATCAATGCCCAACTCTCTCAGTATAAATGGCTACATAGCTTCCAGATTTGAACAACATTTATTTTTTTAAGGTTAAAATTAACCTAAATTTGCTTGGCATTGTTCATGCACTCCAGCACTACCTCTGCCACTATATCAGGGACCTAAGAATTATGTAACTATGTGCCACTATGTATCTTAATTTACTATTTTGGTTGTAATACAAACTATCTTGAAGACTAACTGCTACATTCACATTTTGATTAGCTTATGTTAATGTAATATCTGTTGTTATATTTGGAGCAATTTATATTCAGTTGGTAATTTTCTTATACTCATGTTTATGAACAAAATATTTACTTTAATGAAATAAATAGATAAATGTTTATAGTAAAATTAATTGATATGCAAAGGTATAGTGTAGGCAAATAGTGTCAAGAAGATAATTGCTAGTCAGAATAATCTGTGAATTTTCGATAATGTATTTTTCGATATTAAATACTAAATAATATTTTAGATATTGATATTATACTAATCATATATATATATATATATATATATATATATATATATATATATATATATATATATATATATATATATATATATATATATATATATATATATATATATATATATATATATATATATATATATATATATATATATATATATATATATATATATATATATATATATATATAATGATAGAGGTTATTAATATTTAGTTAATAATATTATTAGATTAATCGTTACAAATTGTCATGAATACGTGTAATATTTGATCAGATATTATTACGCGGCTTGATGATATTAGTTTCTTGTGCATTTTCTACCACTGCATGCCAACCCTAACCCTAACCCTATATATATCTAATATATTTTTATTTTGATAAAACAAAAGAAAACCCCTCCCTCCTCCGTACTCTCTCTCCTCTCCTTCTCTCCCTCTCTCTTCGTTCCCAGATCCAACCCACGATCCGCTCTCTGCTCCGACCCATCTCCCTCAACTCCCTAACATACGACCCTTTACCTTTAGTTTTGTTTGCAGAGACCTATTTTCCTGCTTCCTTTCGATCTCTGCTTACTTCCTTCTATTCATATTGCCGCTTCGACGATCTCTCACTTTACTTTACGCCGCTTCTAGCCCTTTATTTTCATCGACCTTTCGATTTACCTCAGACCAGTTCTTCCGACGCTTTCCTTTACACTGCATCCCTTGCCACCGACAACCGCAGCACCACCACCAACACCACCCAATATCGCCGCCACCCTCCTCCAGATCCGCACCCGTCGACGCCGCGGACGTCGACCGATTTGCCAAACGACGCAATCGTCGTGTCCAAACCGCAGCTGAGCCGCGTCGAATCGTTCGACAACACCCGAGGCAAGATCCCTCTTGCCGTTGTCTCATTTATTTATTTTATAAATTAATTCGTATATGTATAGTTTAGTTCGTGCCAATTTAATATCATATGCGCAGTTAACACTTACATTTTTAGTGAATATTCGATAGTATAAAATTATCCGTGATGATTGGATAGGTTAGAATTGATCTATGATTAATTTCGTATATTTGAAAGTAAGAATGTATTTTTAGATATTTCTAGTATTTATTATAATTATGAAAATATTTTTAAAAGAAATTATTTGGTGAAAATAATTTATTTTGAGTAAAAAGTATTTTAATTAATTGTTATGATTATCCGAGGAGAAAAGAATTTTGAAATATTTTAAGAGATTTTGTTGATATATGAAAATAAAAAAATAGTTATCGCTCATAAATAATATTAAAGAGAAAAGTATATTTTTATTTAAAATATTGGATAATTATGTTGAGAATTAGTTTAAAGGATTTTCATGGGAATTTATGTTGAAAACTACGCCATTTCATGTGGTTAACTTCTCTTATTTCACATTTTCATATTGTACCGTTGTTGATAGTTATTCACGCTATCGCTCATGATACACCTACAATCGACACGTAGAGTAATTGCACATATGACATGTTAATTGCGCTATTCATAGTCTTGTTGTGTCCGAACCGTAGTAGTTCATGACTTAGGGACTCGGTTCGTCATGAACATGACCTAGTGACATGTGTGTGTTGACCATGCTTAGGAGGTGAACCGTGTTTGATATATCGGCATCGCTGACTTGATTTACCCGAGACCGTGGATGGGAAAGTCTTGGTTCATGTATTTGGATGTGGCCGCTATGTATCTTCCGTGCCCGTGCAAGTGACCTTGTTTCCGCGACTTGGGCTGGTTTGTTGGGCCCGTGAATCGTTTATGCGTGGCGGTGTATTTTTGTATTCACCTAAGTCATGCTTGTGTCCGACAAGCCGAAACCTGATGCGTGTAGTCCTTTGACCGCTCGTTGTTCCGCGGTATTGATGCCAGAGGATAATGAACCGCCGCTATCCGATTAATATGAACCTTGACTTTAAATGAGATGTAGATCTGAGACTATGACAGAATGGTTAGTTACCCGTTACTGTTGTTTGGAATGCTAGAGTTTTCCGGTTGTTTAGATGGTCAGTTCTAGTTGTATGCATGCATCACTTCACACTATTATATTCGTTCGCATTTCTAATTACTGTATTCATTCGCATTATTATTATACTGCCATTGCCTGTGGGATCTTGCCGTGTGTTATACACGCTGACGTACTCCATTCTCTTGGTGTAATGGAGATTTAGATGACGCATGTGTTCAAGATGGAGTTGCGCTTTGAGCCGAGTTTTCGCCAGGGAACCTTCCAGACGACGGAGTAGATCGAGCTGAAGCTTAGTTTCCTTTTGTTTTCAGTAGTTTGATGAACCTTAGACTTCTTTCAGTATTTTCATTTTAACTCAGTTGATATTTGTTTCATGATTCTCTAGTTTCTTTAGCCACATGAATTGTTTCAGATATGTGGACTCTTTTATAGTCTTGGATGTTATTTCATTTTGGTGATATGTACTCTTCTGATCTGGATTATTGTTTATTCTTACTGGCTGTGATTGGGATCTGTGACTGTGATGTATTTTTATGATTCCTTGACGCTTGGCGTATTAGATTGAGAAGAAATGTTTTTTTTCTATTCGTATTTCTCCTCAACCTAATACGTCGCGGGCTTGTTCGCGTTCCGTTTCCGTGTATTTCGGGAAGCGGGGCGTGACACTAGCTGTGCTTTGCACGGGTTAAATACCTTTGTGCTACTTTGTATTGCGCTGGAGATGAATTATTGTGAATTTTGTTGGTTATTTGAAGAGCTTTTGCAATACTTTCTGCACCAAATTGGTGATTTATTGATTTTAGGGGTAATTTTTCACAAATTTGATGATTTGAAATGTAGTTCAAATAGTAAGATTTAGAGGGTATTTTGCAAATATGCATGATTTAAGCGGTATATGTACAAGTAACCTTTTTTTGGGTCTTAGCATAATTGTGTGCGATAGACAGGGAGCAAGTTGGATAGCGTAAGAAGAATATTATTAGAACTCAAATTGAGGCTAGCCTGTGCTTGGCACAGGCCATAATACTAGTAGTGAGAAAGAGAGTAGCATATACTTAAATCACATACATACAGAAGTAAGTAAGAAATAAAGACTAGCTTCCAAACAATGCACACACATAACAACCAGCCTGCATCAAACTTGTTTCTTTTATTTTTTTAATTTTTTTTTGGTAAATGAAAAATCTTCAAGATGTGAATTGTGCGCAAGGAGTTTCTAGCTACTGTGAGGAGAATATGGGGTAAAGCAGTGAGAGGATGTAAAATGTTTGTGTTTGTGCACAAATTAAAAGCTTTGAAGAAGGAGCTGCGAGTGTTTAATAAAAGTATTTTGCTGATACATCTGCTAGGTAGAGGATTGTAAAAATAAGCTAGAAGCAGTATAAAGACTCTTGTGTGTTGATCATATGAACAGGCTGAGTTGCATTGAAGAAAGGGACCTGATTGTAAAGTATGATAAATTGGTCATGACTGAAAATTTTATTTTATAAATAGAAGACAAAGATAGATTGACTAGTTAAAGGAGACCAGAATTCATCCTATTTACATAAAATGGTTAAAATGAGAAAGCAACACAATTCTGTTCTACCTCTATATGATGCTGAAGAGGGGAATTGGTGGAGAGGGAGGATATTATTCATGAGATGTGTTCATACTATGAGAACTTGCTTGGATCATCTATTTCAGTTGTTGCCATTGATGAAGATGTTTGGGATTATGGAGCTACTCTAAGGAAATGAGAAGTAGTGCTTTGAAGTAGATATCTAAGGAGGAAAATAAACATATAGTATTTTCTAGTTTAGATATGAAAGCTCCTAGTCCAGATGAATTTCTAATTATCGTATTCATTCGCATTATTATTATATCGCCATTGCCGTGGATCTTGCCGTGTGTTATACACGCCGACGCATCCATTCTCTTGGTGTACGTGGAGATTTAGATGATGCATGTGTTCAAGATGGAGTTGCGCTTGAGCCGGAGTTTTCACAGGGAACCTTCCGTGACGACGGAGTAGATCGAAATAAGCTTAGTTTCCTTTGTTTTCGAGTTTGATGAACCTTAGACTTCTTTCAGTATTTTCATTTTAACTCAGTTGATATTTGTTTCATGATTCTCTAGTTTCTTTAGCCACATGAATTGTTTCAGATATGTGGACTCTTTTATAGTCTTGGATGTTATTTCATTTTGGTGATATGTACTCTTCGATCCGGATTATTGTTTATTCTACCGGCCGTGATTGGGATCTGCGGATCGTGATGTATTTTTATGATTCCTTGACGCTTGGCGTATTAGATTGAGAAGAAATGTTTTTTTTCTATTCGTATTTCTCCTCAACCTAATACGTCGCGGGCTTGTTCGCGTTCCGTTTCCGTGTATTTCGAAGCGGGCGTGACACTAGCGTGCTTTGCACGGTTAAATACCTTTGTGCTACTTTGTATTATACCGAGATGAATTATTGTGAATTTTGTTGGTTATTTGAAGAGCTTTTGCAATACTTTCTGCACCAAATTGGTGATTTATTGATTTTAGGGGTAATTTTTCACAAATTTGATGATTTGAAATGTAGTTCAAATAGTAAGATTTAGAGGGTATTTTGCAAATATGCATGATTTAAGCGGTATATGTACAAGTAACCTTTTTTTGGGTCTTAGCATAATTGTGTGCGATAGACAGGGAGCAAGTTGGATAGCGTAAGAAGAATATTATTAGAACTCAAATTGAGGCTAGCCTGTGCTTGGCACAGGCCATAATACTAGTAGTGAGAAAGAGAGTAGCATATACTTAAATCACATACATACAGAAGTAAGTAAGAAATAAAGACTAGCTTCCAAACAATGCACACACATAACAACCAGCCTGCATCAAACTTGTTTCTTTTATTTTTAATTTTTTTGGTAAATGAAAAATCTTCAAGATGTGAATTGTGCGCAAGGAGTTTCTAGCTACTGTGAGGAGAATATGGGGTAAAGCAGTGAGAGGATGTAAAATGTTTGTGTTTGTGCACAAATTAAAAGCTTTGAAGAAGGAGCTGCGAGTGTTTAATAAAAGTATTTTGCTGATACATCTGCTAGGTAGAGGATTGTAAAAATAAGCTAGAAGCAGTATAAAGACTCTTGTGTGTTGATCATATGAACAGGCTGAGTTGCATTGAAGAAAGGGACCTGATTGTAAAGTATGATAAATTGGTCATGACTGAAAATTTTATTTTATAAATAGAAGACAAAGATAGATTGACTAGTTAAAGGAGACCAGAATTCATCCTATTTACATAAAATGGTTAAAATGAGAAAGCAACACAATTCTGTTCTACCTCTATATGATGCTGAAGAGGGGAATTGGTGGAGAGGGAGGATATTATTCATGAGATGTGTTCATACTATGAGAACTTGCTTGGATCATCTATTTCAGTTGTTGCCATTGATGAAGATGTTTGGGATTATGGAGCTACTCTAAGGAAATGAGAAGTAGTGCTTTGAAGTAGATATCTAAGGAGGAAAATAAACATATAGTATTTTCTAGTTTAGATATGAAAGCTCCTAGTCCAGATGAATTTTCTACAAGTTTTTTCAAGAGTGCATGGCATATCATTGGGGCTGATTTGTGTGATGCAGTCATGGAGTTTTTTAAAAGTGGTAGGATTTTGGGACAGATAAATTTGACCTCCATTACCCTTATCCCTAAATCTGCAGCTCCTACTGTGGTTGGAGATTTATGTTTAATTTCGTTTTGTAGCTTTGTCTACAAAGTTATCTCTAAGATTCTGGCCTCTAGAATGCAATTGCATATTCCCCTGATAGTAGATGACGTTCAAGTAGATTTTGCTAAGCGTCGAAGCCTTGTGAGTAATGTGCTGCTTACTCATGATCTATTAAAGTACTATAATAGAAAATTAATCTATCTAAGGATGATGTTGAAGGTTGACATTAGGAAAGCTTATGATTCCGTCCATTGGGGTTTTCTTAAACATGTTCTTGAGGGCTTGAAGTTTCCTACACAATTCATTCATTGGGTAATGGCATGTGTCTCTTCTACTAAGTTTTCTTTGATGATTAATGGTGAGCTTCTTGGATTTTTCCTGGGTATCAGGGCATTCAGGCAAGGGGATTCCATTTCCCCTTACCTTTTTTTTGTTATATATGGAGTACTTTTCTAGGCTATTGAAGAAAATGGTAAAGGATACGAGCTTTCATATACATCCAAAATATTCTAAATTGGGAATTACCCATCTTATGTTTGTAGACTGTCAAAATATATTTTTACTTAGGCCGATGATCAGCTTGGATCCAAGAAGTGAACGCCAATGGGCTAAACACTTCGAATGGGCCCAAAGTCAAGCCCACAATCAGCTGTAGCGAAGGTCGCCTGACGACTAAAGCGAACCTCACCAAACAACCCATGTCGGCTCGACTCGACCAAGTCAGACACGAGTTGACCCCCACAACACGCCCCAGACCGAGTTGAAAGGCGTCATTAGTTGGCCAAGCCTAGAGTCGAATTCGGTGTCAAATTCGAACTCACAAAGCGAAGCTCGCTAGACAGTCCATGTCGACTCGACTTGACCAAATTAAACGTCAGTTGACTCCCAGACCGAGTCGAAAGGCGTCATTAGTCGGCCAAGCCTAGTGTCGAATTCTGTGTCAAATTCGAACTCATAGGCGAAGCTCGCCAACTAATGAACTCTGCCCACGTCAATTCAAGTGGACCAAGTCATCCACCTCCGAAGAAGGCCATGCGTTAAGTAGCGACCCTGCGCTGTGCCCACGGAGCCATACGACTTGGCGAACTTCACCAAATCCGCAAAGTTCGTCTAGTAGCCGTTTCAGAGCTATTTTCAGGGGAATAACCGCTCCCCACTATCTCCTACTTTAATGGCCAGTTAATCCATAATTAAAGGCCATTAACTCTCTCTTTTAGCCTGCAAAAGGAGAGGAGATCATTCATAATGCCCTCCCGTAGCTTCAGCTAGAAAAAAAACACACACGCATAGAGAGATCACTACCATTGCACTTGTGATTCCATTGAGAAATATTGCTAAGAGAAGACTGAGTTATCTTCCAAGCAATCCGATTCTCATCAACAGCAAAAGACCCATTGTCTTAATCGGTGCGTCAACGGAGTACAAGATCAACGCTCCACCGACACACAGAAAAAAACCCTAGGAAATATAAATTTTTTCTTAGTTTTATTGTATTCTTTTTACTGTAATCTACGTCAACTGTAATATAAAAAGACCCGAAGTAGGATGGCGACTCCGCTGGGGACTTTCTTCTCCTCCGACGAGAAGATTATGTCGCACACCGACACTAAGACCCTAGGGTCTCTTGCTGAAACGCTGGTCATTGAATTTGACCAAGCGAAGTTTGAGGAATCTATTATCGACAACCAAATCTCTTCAACGGCAGTTGTACGCAGTTATCGTAGAATTCGCTGCAGTGCGAATCTCGGGTCAAAAATAACCCCCGCGTGTGAAAAGGCTACCTTCGTCGAAGATAGTTTGAGCTTAGCTGGAAGCCAAACGAACTTCTCCAAGAGCGATGGAAATTCGATTCTCGCCTTGAGCGAAGATCAAGATGTTACCACATCTGATCTCGGGCTTCAGTCTTTGACTCCTTTAGGAGTTTAATTTAAAGGATCTCGCGGCGCTCGCTATGCTTCCCCGATAGAAGCTAAGAATGAGGGTCACTCCTCATTAAAATTCCCTCAAGGGAATAAAATCATCATTGATGATCCTGCTGGACAAACATCTGGCTAACGTCGCCGTAAGCGACGTTCGCACTCCAAGGCCAAAACCAACGAAATTGACACCAATATTGATCTAAGAGAATTCATAACTCTGAAGCGAGCTAACCAATGTCTGCATTGTGCGACCCTCAGAGAAGTGGTCTCGGCAGTTCAAAAGAGTTGCCAATGCAAAGAATTAGTCTTCAACCGTCTCGGTCATGTTCCTGAACTGTCAGAGGCTCGAAGAGGCGAAACACAAGCACTCACTGTCAACATGACAAGTGTAACTTCCAGAGACGATGAAGAAAGCGCAGATAGCTCGCCCGATCAGATATACTCTCCTGACATTGAATCCATACTTTCAGAAGCTGAGGGTGTGTATCGTAACACTAGGCTAAGAAGAAGAGCGGTGATTCTTTTTGACTACTCTTCCATCCTAATGAGGACACCGCAGTCTTCATCTCAGACGAATCAACCCGCTTCCAGTGGAGCCAACTGCGTCATAGCATCGAATCCGACCCCTAGTTCTAGTCAAGAACAGCAATGGGCGATAAATATGGCAGATCAAGAGGATTTTCTGACTCAAATGGCGATTCAGAAGAAAGATTCGGATGACTGGATCGAACATCAGGAAAAGATGATTGAACAACTCATACTGGCTTCTCATCCTCAACCAAGTTCTTCAAAAGGGAAGAGGCCGATCGGCGAAGACCCTCCAGAAGAAGATCAGGATCACCAGGACGATGCGGATTCTGAACATGCGAGATCAGAAGCCACGCTACTTCAAAGCCAAATAAGGAAGCAAAAGCCTTGGAGGACATCCAGAAGCAGCTCAATATTCTTTCTCAATGAACTGAGCTCAAGAAGGTTGGAATCATTCGACCTTATCCCATCGAGTGGGACATGGTTCCCTATCCGATGAAGTTCAAGCCACCTACGTTACATGCGTTTGATGGCAAAGGTTCTCCGAACCAGCATATCTACTACTTCCATCAGTAAATTAGAAATGTAGTGAGTAACGATGCCATCAAGACACGTCTGTTTATTGGCACCCTCCAGGGGGTAGCCTTCGATTGGTTCCAAAATTTACCTGAGGGTTCAATCACATCTTGGACAGATTTAGAATCAAAGTTCCTCTCGCAATTCCATGAGGAACAATCTGATGTTAACATGGCTAAACTCCTTTCTAAGAAACAAAGCAGAAGTGAGACTATCAGAGAATACATTGAAAGGTACCGCAACTTGACATTGCGATGTCGAGATATGCCTCTACCAATACTACTTCAAACTTGCTGGCACAATTTTGTGGTGCGATGATGGGTAAATTTTGAGTGATTACCTTAGTTGCAAGTATACAACCTTTATCAAGTTATAGTATTTAAGATTATCGATCCCACGAGGAACGGGAAGTAGGAAGAGTTTTGTTCAAGTTTTGGTTCTCAAATTATGCGCATGACAATTAGGAGTTATTCAAATAAAATGAAAGTGAGAAAATGGTGAAAGTGGTTCGTGAGAGATAAGAGAGTGGATTGTGGATTATGCAATAAAACGAGGAAGAAAATGAGAGTGGAGAGATTTAGAAAATGTGTGTGATAAAAACGAGGAAGAAAATGAGTGTGAGGGGTTTAAAGATGGAAGTGGCAAAGTGAAACTAAAAGAAAATGAGTGTGAGAGAAGGAGGGTGATTGTGATTTGTGTAAATAAAAAGAAAAAGAAATCGAGAGAGGAGAAAGACAATTAAAGAAAAATAAACAAATGAAAAACAAGGATAAGAGGAAAATTAAAAATGTAAAGTATGGAGGATTAATTAAAGATATGAGGAATCTAGAGTAGATCCACTTAGCTTATCTCAATCTCACAAGAATGAGTTGGATTTGTTAGCTAGTTTCAAACAATCTCTAGGGATCCCACAAATATTAGCTCCACACTTAGAAAAGGGTAATTTCCTAGAGGGTTCTAGCCTCAAGGTAAATTAAAGAAAAGAAAAATCTATTCTAGAAAGTAAATATAAGAATTAAATACATTGCATGAAAGTAAATTGCATGAAAGTAAATTGCATGAAATTAAATTGCATGAAAGTAAATCTAAGCTACAAAGCAATTAAATGAACAAGGAAGAAAATGAAAAAGAAATAAAATAGAAACCAACAACTCGATCTTAATCTAATCCTCCTTTGGTCCTTGGATTAGAAGAAGAGAAAGGAAATTGAAGGGTGAAAAATTTTATTTATTGTGTAACAAAAGTTATAATTTTTGGAAGGTCTTCTCAATTAAGAGTAACCCTCCTCTCCAAATGGAGTTTTTACAAAATATTTCACACTCTAAACCCTCAGAATTCACCCCTATTTATAGCCCAACGGAGTTGATGTGAACCATTGGATCAAACTTGGCCACCAAGGAAGAGAAATCAACCATTAACTGAATTGCTGTAAACCGATCGATTGGTCGATCGGTTAGCCAACCGGTTAATAACCGGTTGGTCAACCGATTGGTTTCCAACGGATTTTGTCTTTTCTTGATATTTTTGCACGAATTCTTCTTGGATCCCCTTGGTATCTTGGGCCTTCGTTTGTCTTCAGATTTGAGCTTCAAAAATTGGTAGAAATTCAGAGAATTTGAGTCATTTGGGCTCTTATTCATTAATACTTCATTAACCTGCAAATTAAGATTAAAAACGATTATTAGTGATATCTTTATTCATATAAAATAGGTAATGAGGGTATAAAAATATAATTAAAATGTGATAATCAAATACCCCCACACCTAAACTTTTGCTAGTCCTATAGCAAAGAAAAGAAAACCTAACTCACTTTCGCAGGAATCGCGGTTGTATTTAACGCATACAACAAGCCTTTAAACCCCTAGGTTACCCTAGTGGACGAGTTGTAGTCTCGTGAGGGTTTGCAGTGAATATATCCACAAAATTCAGTCAACTTGCCAATTTAAAGAAGTTAATGAAATAATTAATTCATTTGATATCTTTAAATATTCCAATTGAAGTTGGTTAATACTCAAGAAAATATTTTTATCATAATTCCAATGTAATTTTCTTAAGAAAATCATTCCATTATAGTTATACAAAATCAAGTTTAACTCAAAAATTTAATTTAAAAGTTTTGAAAAGAACATGCTAACTCTTTGTTTTAAACAAACTTCAAGTCTTTTAATCCATTTAATTCTTCAAGAACATATACAAATATAACTATATATAAAAACATAGTTAGTATCAAAAATTTTTTTTTACTCTTTATTCCTTGGTGGTTTTGTTCTTTTAATCGGCTTTCTAAGTGACCATTTAGCGAGTTTTGGTCAATGAATCTCAATCCAATTGGGCTTAGGTCATTAAGCATAGAAATACTCCTCGGGCTTAATTACTCACCAACTTAGGCTTAGTAAAATAGAACCACCAATGATTTTAAGAGAAATTTTTCTTCTTTTATTAAGTTAGTATAATATATATATATATATATATATATATATATATATATATATATATATATATATATATATATATATATATATATATATATATATATATATATATATATATATATATATATATATATATATATATATATATATATATATATATATATATATATATATATATATATATATATATATATATATATATATATATATATATATATATATATATATATTCTGAATAATATTTGGATCAAGACAACTTGAAAAATTATTTTCCACTCTAAGTTAGGCATGCAAAAATTTGATTACTTTAATTAAAAATCTAAGTTAAAACTTAAGTAAAGTATACTACTTTGAAAATCATTTCTTAAGAAATTTATTTGGAGTTATCATAAAAGGTAAACTTGAGTATAGAACTAACTAAGGATTAGAAGACTTAAATTCTATCAAATAGATCAATTATTAATCAACTCTATTAAGTTGGCAAGTGACTTTTATTTTTTATGAAAAGAGGAAAAATGACGTAAAAAGAAAAAATGGTAAGAAAAAGAGGAAAAATGACTAAGATAAAGATAAAAATGACTAATCCCCACCCCCACACCTAAATTTTGCATTGTCCTCAATGCAAATTCTATTATGCACAAGGTAAAACAGATAATAATTGAAGCACTTACATTTGTTCGGCTAGCTTCGAAAAAAAATCTGCAAATACCTTTAAGATGAGGGGGGTGAAGCCAAAAATTTATTCTTTTTTTTTTTTGAAATAAAGAACAATAAGAAATTCTCACATGAGAGAAGAATAAATTCTTTTATTATTATGAGACAAAAATAAAAATGTAGAATAAAAGATAAAACATGAGAAGCTCACATTCTACATTAAATCCTACCTTATTGTGAAAATTCTACCCCGAAATTTAAATAATTTTAATATGATATAATCAATGATGTTCTCATATTCTAAAAATTCCAAGGTTTTCAATGATTTTTGCAAAGAAATAAAGGTAGGTATTATTGGTGTTATGCATTTTGAACTTAGATTTTGATTAATAAAAATTTGGCATTTTGATTCTTTGTTTCAAAATCTAAGCTCATCGAAAAGAGTTCTTCAAAAGTTAAATTACAAATGCATGTATTTGACACGCTTCCTTATTCTCAAAAATCAAACCCGAGGTCGCTAAAATTTGCAGCCCTCACAAAAATTTCCTCAAAACTCGTGTCGATTCATTCTCTACTTTTGTTAAACTTTCTTGGATGTAATTGATTTCGAAGATCGATTATCAATATTATTTCTGGATTGAAAATATTAAGTTCGTGATCCGATTCAAAAACGACTTCATGTGACCAGTTCTACAGCTTGATGAGAGCATTAGAAGTGGCTAAGAACGGTCTTCCTAAGATCACGGGTATCGTCCTTTGGGATTGGAAGCGGGTTGCGTTTCGGGACTCTGAAATCAACAGAAAAATGAAGTCTCCAACCTTTATCAATACATCTGTTATTTCACCCATAGGGACCTTAATGCATCTATCGCCTAATCAAGTGTGCATCTAGTTGGCTTGAGTTCCCCGACACCTAGTTGTTGGTAGATCGAATACGAAGCAAGTTGACACCGGTCCCTAAGTCTAAAAGCTTTATCGATATTTAGTATTACCAATGATACATGGGATGGTAGGACAACTGGATCCTTATGTTTCAATGGTACAAACTTTGAGAGGACTTCACTGATATTGGCGGCGAGAAAGACTTTCTTTGGAACATTTATTTGCCTCTTTTTGGTACATAATTCCTTTAAAAATTTGGCATAAGAAGGAATTTATTCAATGACATCTAAAAGAGGAATGTTGACCTTAACCTGCTTGAAAGTCTCTAGAATTTTCTCCTCCTGAGAGGAGTGCTTCCCAGGCCTGCGTCTATCCGAGTAAGGTGCAACTGGTTTAAACCGATCAAAATTAGACTCTGGTTCTGGTTCAGGTTCTGGGTCATCAGAAGGGTGTGATTTCTGAGTAGAGACATCAGAAGGAGAGAGAATTTGTTTTGGTACAAGGGTTTTACTTAGAGGCATTCTAACCTGATTATCGAGTTGTCTACCTGACCGTAGTGAATGGATTGCATTCACTTCAGCTTGGTAGGTTGAACTTGATCCCGTGTCCTTCGGGTTGGGCACGGGTTGACTCGAAAAAGTTCCTTTCTCTCTCTCACTCATGGCATCAGCTAGTTGGCCAAGTTGGGTTTCTAACCTAGCTATGGCTTGAGTGTTGGAAGTGAGGATTTGCCCGGTTGATTGCATGAAGGAATTCAACGTGTTTGATGTTTGAGTCAATAAGTTCGTGGTCTGTGTAGAGGTTTTAATCAAAGTTTCTAGACCCTTTTCCAGAACATTAAGAGGTTTATCATGATCAGCAATTTGAGGAGTGTGATTTGCAGATTGATGAGGAGACTGATTTTGAAATGATAGATTTGGTTGTTGAAAATTGAGAGGAACTGTGTTTCCCCTAGGAAATAGTTGGTTTGAAGAGGGAGTGAAATTTTGATTTCTGAGTAGTTTCCTCGGTTCCATGCAAAATTTGGATGATTTCTCCAACTGGATTGTAGGTTGGAGAAAATGGATCATTCACGGACATTTGAATCGGCGTTTATCGACCTAGTGGTGACCGGATCCTAAAAGAGGACATTCCTCAAACATGAGATGGAGACAGACAGCTATGACAACCCGAGGCGTAAACTTGGTTGATTTGAGTGGAGCTCGTTCTTTGACTTCTAAAGCTTCTAACCTACGCATGATTGTAGCCATCTTTGCTTCAGAGGCTATGTTCATTTCTAAGGAAAGACCACTGGTTTTGGGTTGGGAAACTGATGAAACACAGTCATCACAATGTTCCCACTGCATGGTTTTCTCGGATAAACTCTCTAAAAAGTCCAAAGCTTCATCAGCATTTTTCTTCATGAAATCCCCTTGACACATTGACTCTAAGGAAGTTTTTGAAGAATAATCCAATCCTTCATAAATGATTTGGCATAATCGCCACTTTTCAAGACCATGGTGAGGACATTGGATAAGAAGATCTTTGAATTTATCAAAATACTTCTAAAAAGGTTCTCCCGGGACAATTTTAAAATTTTGAATGCTGTTTCTAAGCTTGACCGTTTTGTGGATAGGAAAGAATTTTTTCAGAAAAACTGTTACAAATTCACCCCAAGTTGAGATGGAATCGTGGGCAAGCTATCTGACCATTTTTGGCTTTGTCCTTAAGAGCAAATGGAATAAATCGAAGTTTGATCGCATCTTCGGTTAAGTCCCTCATCTTGATCATGAGGCAAACTTCTTCAAATTCAGAGGTGAAAATATAAGCGTCTTCGGTTTCTACTCCTAGGAATTTGGGAAGCATGTTAATAAAATGCGGTCTAAGTTCGAAATTTGCTCCATTGACCTCGGGAAGTTTTATGCAAGAGGGGATTGCATTTCTAGTGGGGTAACAAACATCTTGAAGAACAGGTGGGTTGGTATTGGCTATTTAGTTTGGTTCAAGAGATGGATCAAAATGAATTAAACGATTGGTATTATCCCTAACCCAAGTTTGCATACACCAAAATCAATTTTTTATTTTTATTTTTTTTAAAAAGGACAAGAGAAAAAGTTAAGAAGATGATGAGAAAAAAAACTTGATGGGCGCCAAAAACTTGATGGGTAAATTTTGAGTGATTACCTTAGTTGCATGTATACAACCTTTATCAATTTATAGTATTTAAGATTATCGATCCCACGAGGAACGGGAAGTAGGAAGAGTTTTGTTAAAGTTTTGGTTCTCAAATTATGCGCATGACAATTAGGAGTTATTCAAATAAAATGAAAGTGAGAAAATGGTGAAAGTGGTTCGTGAGAGATAAGAGAGAGTGGATTGTGAATTATGCACAATAAAACGAGGAAGAAAATGAGAGTGGAGGGATTTAGAAAATGTGTGTGATAAAAACGAGGAAGAAAATGAGTGTGAGGGGGTTTAAAGATGGAAATGGTAAAGTGAAAATAAAAGAAAATGAGTGTGAGAGAAGGAGGGTGATTGTGATTTGTGTAAATAAAAAGAAAAAGAAATCGAGAGGAGAAAGACAATTAAAGAAAAATAAACAAATGAAAATAAGGATAAGAGGAAAATTAAGAATGTAAAGTATGGAGGATTAATTAAAGATATGATGAATCTAGAGTAGATCCACTTAGCTTATCTCAATCTCACAAGAATGAGTTGGATTTGTTAGCTAGTTTCAAACAATCTCTAGGGATCCCACAAATATTAGCTCCACACTTAGAAAGGGTAATTCCCTAGAGGGTTCTAGCCTCAAGGAGAATTAAAGAAAAGAAAAATCTATTCTAGAAAGTAAATACAAGAATTAAATACATTGCATGAAAGTAAATTGCATGAAATTAAATTGCATGAAAGTAAATCTAAGCTACAAAGCAATTAAATGAACAAGGAAGAAAATGAAAAAGAAATAAAATAGAAACCAACAACTCCTCGATCTTAATCTAATCCTTCTTTTGGTCCTTGGATTAGAAGAAGAGAAAGGAAATTGAAGGGTGAAAAATTTCATTTATTGTGTAACAAAATTATAATTTTGGAAGGTCTTCAATTAAGAGTAACTCTCCTCTCCAAATGGAGTTTTTACAAAATATTTCACACTCTAAACCCTCAGAATTCACCCCTATTTATAGCCCAACGGAGTTGATGTGAACCATTGGATCAAACTTGGCCACCAAGGAAGAGAAATCAACCATTAATCTGGAATCTGTTGCAAACTGATCGGTTGGCCGATCGGTTAGCCAACCGGTTAGCCAACCGGTTGGTCAACCGATTGGTTTCCAACGGATTTTGTCTTTTCTTAATATTTTTGCACGAATTCTTCTTGGATCCCCTTGGTATCTTGGGCCTTCGTTTGTCTTCAGATTTGAGCTTCAAAAATTGGTAGAAATTCAGAGAATTTGAGTCATTTGGGCTCTTATTCATTAATACTTCATTAACCTACAAATTAAGATAAAAAACGATTATTAGTGATATCTTTATTCATATAAAATAGGTAATGAGGGTATAAAAATATAATTAAAATGTGATAATCATGCGAATTGAAGCTCACTTGGGTGTCGTCACTGCCCACACTAAGAAGGATTTGATGGAGCAGGCTGAGATAGCAGAAAAATCATCTTTTCAATAAATTTGAGCCTCGCACCAACTTCAAGGGCAACAAAGGCAAGCAAGGGCTGACGTCACAACCAAAAACTAAAGAGACTTTCGCAGTTGGGGACCAGAATTCTAATAGCAACCAGTAAAGAGAACCAAGGAAGAACTTTTAGCGTAATTAGTAGTTCAAGGATGAGCATACAGTCGCCATCTTTCATGTGCTCAACAAAGAAAATCGTTTGAAGCTCCCCGAAATTCAACGTTCTGAAAAAGTCAGAAAGACCGATGATCCTAACTATTGTCTCTATCACAAAATGTTGGGACACCTGATGAAGAACTGCTACATCCTCAAGGATAAGATCTAGGCTTTCGTCGAGTCAGGGATCCTCAAGCTCAAGCCTGAGCAAAAGAAAGTCACTGCCAACATGGTGACTCTCCAATTTGGCTCCATGCCAGAAATCCAAGCTCAAAATGGCGTTGCCCCCATTCCTACTGCAAGAATGGAGGTGGTAAACTATGACCGTCAGAACCAGCAAAACCAAGGCTTGATCCCTCTCACCACCACGAAATGTGAAATAATGTGGGTACATCTCGACCTTCTTCAAGATGAGGATTGGTGGTGGGGGCTAAATGATGTCCTAGAGTTGCAAATATACAACCTTCAAGTTATAGTATAAAGAATTATTAATCCCACGAGGAACGGAAAGTAGGAAGAGTTTGTTCAAGTTTTGGTTCTCAAATTATGCGCGACAATTAGGAGTTTATGTACATGGTGAAAGTGGTCATGAAAAGATTAGAGAGTGGATTGTGGATTATGTGTGTTGATGTATGAAATCATAGTCACTAAACTCGCGGGAGCTTAGTTCTTAAGAGGGCAGGGTCCGCCTTCTCTTCTTATATCCGTGGCCTTTCAGAGCCAGGTTCACCTATGACAAAAGAACACCTGCGGAAGAGGCGGAGTTGGGATCTCCGGTGGTTCCTCCGACGGTCAAGTTAGTATCTAGAAAGGAGAAAATCTATGGAGAGAGAGAGGATTTACTGAGAGAAGAATCACCTACTTAGTTCGCTGTTCATATTGCTACTTATACTTAGGGCTTTGAGGGTATTTTCATATTTTCGTCTTTCTGTTCGGTAGAAAACTACTGATGAGTCAGCCCTCTCTTCCATGTGTGGGCTAGTGATTGGCTGAGCACCCCTTTGTTGGCTACGGTGGCTTGTCTTTACAAGTGTCAAGTTGTGGGTGGATTGAGAGTTAGTGTTGTCTATTCGCCATTAATGAGATGAGATTGGCGGCGCCTGTAGCCGTATGGGTCCAAGGTGTCTTAAATATTGTGAGAGATGGAGGAGTTAAGGGGCTGTCAGTGCATTTAATGCGATGTTGATGGGTTCGAGTACCATATAACTGTCGTTTAGGTGGAGGGAACCACATAGGACGATGAGAGAGAGAGGGAGAAGTCAAGGCCGAATGGCCGACTCGCGCTGCATCTCGAGTCGCCCATGAGGATAATTATCTGAAGGAGATGACTGGCACCGCCCTTCGCGTCGTCCAAGGGGATGGATAGCTAGAAGGCGATGACTAGTGGTCTTTTGTGTCGCTCGGGAGAATAGGCGATTTGAGAGGGGTAGTTTTAAGGTAGTTGATGGGTAAGGTGGACGACTAGTACCGCCCTTCACGTCGTCTGTGGGAGAGAATTGATGATCCGACCAACACCGCCTTTCGTGTCGGCCACGATGACAGTCGTCCAATGCACCACGGCGAGGGTGGCGAGAGCAGGTCGTCCTATTGGTCAGACGTGGAGGCTGATGTCACTCTAAGCTAACGAGCAAAAGTGTTCGTCCATGCTAACACTCGGTTTTCCTTTTTAATCACTAATTAGTGGTTATGACCATAACAATGTGCAAAATAATTGAAACGAGGAAGAAAATGTGTTGTGGAGAGATTGAGATTGTGAAGGTGACAAAGTGTAAATAAATCAAAATGGAAGTGAGAATGGAGAGATGGAGAGTGAGAGAAAATAAATGCAAAGAAAATAAAACGAGATTGAGATGAGGGAGAGATAGATAAATGAAAACCAAGTATGTGCAAAATAAAAAAAAACAAGATTGAGAGAGAGGAGAGAGTAAAGAAAAATCAGGATCAAGAAAATAAAATCAATAAAGCAAAGATGGAGGATTCAATTAGAGATATGAAGGAATCTAGAATTGAATCCACTAGCTAATATTACTTATAAGATATGAACCATTCTCTTTTATCACATTTCATTTTAAATTTATTAAGCATAGAATATCAAACCACTTAAGGAAAGCATAACCTATCAAATTATCACCAAAATGAAATCAATACTCATGAGGAGAATAACAACAAGATAGTAATCCTAGAATTCATAAGCATAACCTATCAAACCACTTAAGGAAATCATAGACTATCAAATTATTCTTCTATCGATTAGTTCTCTAGTTGATTAGCCTAAACATGATCTTTTAAGCATAAGAGAGTGATTCACAAATATAAGAGAGAATTAGACTAGTTTCATGCAAAACTAGATCCCCACAAGAGGTTAGTTCCACGTCTTTAGAAAATAAAAAGAAATCAAGAGAGGGAGGAGGAAAGAAAACTAAGTACAAAAAGGAAAATAAGAGCAAAGAAATAAAGAAAAAGAAAAGAAAATGAGAAGAAAAGAAATAAAGACAATCTAACTAATTGTAAGGAAATAAATCTATACCACAAATTAAAGACAAGACATAAAAGTAAATTGCATGAAAGTAAATTGCATGAAAGTAAATCTAAACTACAAAGCATATAAATGAACAAAAAAGAAAAAGAAATGCAAAAGAAATAAAATAGAAACCTACAACTCCTGATCTTCATCTCATCCTTCTTTTGGTCCTTGGATAAGAAGAAGAGAAAAAAAATTGAAGGGGTGAAAATTTTTATTTATTGTGTAACAAAATTTATAATTTTTAGAAGGTCTTCTCAATTAAGAGTAATCCTCCTATCCAAATGGAGTTTTTATAAAATATTTCACACTCAAACCTCTCCCCCTCAACCCCTATTTATAGCCCAACGAAAATGATATGAACCATTGGATCAAACTTGGCTACCAAGGAAGAGAAATCAGCCCTTAATTCAAATCTGTTGCGAACCAACCGATCGGCCAATCGGTTGGTTTGTAACCGATTTTGTCTTTTCTTGATTTTTCTTCACGAATTTCTCTTGGATCCTAGGGCCTTCTTGGGCCTTCTTTGGACTTCGTTTTTGGGCTTCAATAATTGGCAGAAAAATAAAGAGCTTGAGTCTTTTGTGCTTTTATTCATTATTTCTTTATTAACCTGCAAAATAAGATAAAAACAATTATTAGTAATATCTTTATTCATATAAAATAGATAATGATGATAAAAATTTGTAATTAAAATGTGATAATTAAATAACCCCACACCTAACCTTTTGCTAGTCCTCTAGCAAAGAAAATAAAAAGAAAACCTAACTCACTTTCGCAGGAATCGTGGTTGTATTTAGCGCATACAAGAAATCTTTAAACCCCTAGGTTACCCTAGTGGACGAGTTGTAGTCTCGTGAGGGTTTGCAGTGAATATACCCACAAAATTCAGTCAACTTGCCAATTTAAAGACGTTAATGAAATAATTAATTCATTTGATATATTCAAACATTCCAATTGACATTGGTTAATACTCAAGAAAACGTTTTTATCATAACTCCAATATAATTTTCTTAAGAAAATCCTTCCATTATAGTTATACAAAACTAAGTTTAACTCAAAATTTAATTTAAAAGTCTTGAAAAGAACATGCTTAACTCTTTGTTTTAAACAAACTTCAAGTCTTTTAATCCATTTGATTCTTCAAGAACATATACAAATATAACTATATATAAAAACATGGTTAGTATGATTTTTTAACTAATTGTTCCTTGGTGGTTTTGTTCTTTTAATTAGGCTTTCTAAGTGACCATTTGGCGAGTTTTGGGCCAATGAATCCCAACCCATTGGGCTTAGGTCATTAAGCATAAAAATACTTCTTGGGCTTAATTACTCAGTCAACTTAGGCTTAGTAAAATAGAACCACCAATAATTTTAAGAGAAATTTATTTGGTGCCTATTTTTCAGACTCTTCTTTTGTTAAGTTAGTATAATATATATATGTGTATATGTATATATATTCTGAAAAATATTTGGATCAAGATAACTTGAAAAATTATTTTCAACTCTAAGCTAAGTATGCAAAAATTTCATTATTTCAATTAAAAATCTAAGTTAAAACTTAAGTAAAGTATACTACTTTGAAAATCATTTTTAAGAAATTTATTTGGAGTTATCATAAAAGGTAAACTTGAGTATAAAACTAGTTAAAGATTAGAATACTTAAATTCTATCAAATAGATCAATTATTCATCAACTCTATTAAGTTGTCAAGTGACTATATATATATATATATATATATATATATATATATATATATATATATATATAAAAGGTAAACTTGAGTATAAAACTAGTTAAAGATTAGAATACTTAAATTCTATCAAATAGATCAATTATTCATCAACTCTATTAAGTTGTCAAGTGACTATATATATATATATATATATATATATATATATATATATATATATATATATATAATATATATATGTGTATATGTATATATATTCTGAAAAATATTTGGATCAAGATAACTTGAAAAATTATTTTCAACTCTAAGCTAAGTATGCAAAAATTTCATTATTTCAATTAAAAATCTAAGTTAAAACTTAAGTAAAGTATACTACTTTGAAAATCATTTTTAAGAAATTTATTTGGAGTTATCATAAAAGGTAAACTTGAGTATAAAACTAGTTAAAGATTAGAATACTTAAATTCTATCAAATAGATCAATTATTCATCAACTCTATTAAGTTGTCAAGTGACTATATATATATATATATATATATATATATATATATATATATATATATATATATATATATATATATATATATATATATTATGAAAAGAGGAAAAAATGATATAAAAAGAAGAAAAAAATGGTAAGAAAAAGAGGACAAATGACTAAGATAAAGAACAAAATGACTAATCCCCACCCCACACCTAAATTTAGCATTGTCCTCAATGCAAATTCTATTATGCACAAAGTAAAAGCAGATAAGAATTGAAGCACTTACATTTATTGATTAGACCTAGAACAATGGAAAAAAATCTGCAATTACCTTTGGTATGAGGAGGACGAAATCAAAAATTTATTCTTTTTTTTCATATGTTTTTAAATGAACAAGAAACTCTCACATGAGAGAAGAATAAATTATTTTATTATTATTGTGGGACAAAAATACAAATGTAGAATAACAGATAAAACATGAAAAGCTCATATTCCACATTAAATCCTACCTTATTGCTGAAAATTCTACCTCGAAATTTAAAGAAATCCAAAATGATATAACAAATGTGTTTATATTCTGAAAATTTTGAGGTTTTCGATGATGTTTGAAGCAATAGAAGGTAGGTAACAATGATGTTGTGCTTTTTGAACTTAGATTCTTTAATAACAAAATTATGTGCAACCAAGTCTTCTTTAAAAATTTCCTCATTCTCAGCAAAATTTTTCAGTTCCTCAGCAAAAATTTCCTCAAAACTAAGGTCTATCTCATTCTCTTCTTCTATCTCCTGAATGTAATTTATTTCAAAAGGTTGATTAGTTGGCTGATTCTCTACATTGAAAATATTGATATCAGCAGTCATATTCCCAAAGGGCAGCTTTATTTGACCAGTGCTATAGTTGATAAGAGCATTAGACGTGGCTAAAAACGGTCTTTCTAAGATGACAGGTATCTGTCCTTTTGGATTGGAAACAGGCTGCGTTTCCAGGACGATGAAATCCACAGGAAAAATAAATTCTCCAACCTTAATCAAAACATCTGTTATCTCACCCATGGGGACTTTGACTGATCTATCAGCTAACTATATGGTGCATTTGGTAGGTTTGAGTTCTCCTACACCTAGTTGTTGATAGACCGAGTATGGAAGCAAATTAACACTGGTCCCTACGTCTAAAAGTGCCTTATCAATGTGACTATTACCAATGATACAAGGGATGGTAGGGCAACCTGGATCCTTATGTTTCAGAGGCATGGACTTTGAGATTATATCAGTGATATTGGCAGCAAGAAAGACTTTCTTCGGAACATTTATTCTTCTCTTTTTAGTGCACAATTCTTTCAAAAATTTGGCATAAGTCGGGATTTGTTCAATTATATCTAAGAGAGGAATGTTGACCTTAACCTGCTTGAAGGTTTCTAGGATCTTCTCCTACTGAGGGGAGTGATTCCTAGGCCTGAGGCTATCTGGGTATGGAGCAACTGGTTTAAACCTATCAAGATTAGGCTCGTGTTCGAAGTTCGTGCTCTTGGTTATCAGAATTGGGTGATTCATTAGAAGGAGAAATAACTTGTTCAGGTTCATGGGTTTGTCTTGGAGGCATTCTAACCTGATTATCGACTTCTCTACCTGATCGGAGTGAATGGATTGCATTCACTTGAGCCTCATAGGCTGAACTTGTACCAGTGTCCTTTGGGTTGGTAACAGGTTGACTCGGAAAAGTTCCTTTCTCTCTCTCACTCATGGCATTAGCTAGTTAACCAAGTTGGGTTTCTAACCTAGCTATGGCTTGAGTGTTGGAAGTAAGGATTTGCCCGGTTGATTGCATGAAGGAATTCAACGTGTTTGATGTTTGAGTCAACAAGTTCGCGGTCTGTGTAGAGGTTTTAATCAAAGTTTCTAGACCCTTTTCCAAAACATTAAGACGTTTATCATGATCAACAATTTGAGGAGTGTGATTTGCAGATTGGTGATGAGGAGACTGATTTTGAAATGACAGATTCGGTTGTTGAAAATTGAGAGGAACTGTGTTTCCCCTAGGAAATTGTTGGTTTGAAGAGGGAGTGAAATTTTAATTTTCGGAGTAGTTTTCCTGGTTCCATGCAAAATTCGAATGATTTCTCCAACCTGGATTGTAGGTTGGAGAAAATGGATCATTCACCGGACGCTGGAATGCAGCATTTATCTGACCTAGTGGCTGACCGGGTCCTAAAAGAGGACATTCCTCTGAAACATGAGATGGAGACAGACAGTTATGACATCCTGAGGCTGAAACTTGATTGATTTGAGCGGGAGCTCGTTCTTTGACTTCTAAAGCTTATAACCTACGCATGATCGTCACCATCTTTGCTTTAGCGGCTATATTCATTTCTAAGGAAAGACCACTGGTTTTTGGTTGGGAAACTGATGAAACTCGGTCATCACAATGTTCCCACTGCATGGTTTTCTCGGATAAACTCTCTAAAAAGTCCCAAGCTTCATTAGCATTTTTCTTCATGAAATCCCCTTGACACATTGACTCTAAGGAAGTTTTTGAAGAATAATCCAATCCTTCGTAAATGATTTGGCATAATCGCCACTTTTCAAGGCCATGGTGAAGACATTGGATAAGAAGATCCTTAAATTTGTCAAAATACTCCCAAAAAGGTTCTCCCGGGACAATTTTAAAATTTTGAATGCTGTTTCTAAGCTTGACCGTTTTGTTGTTAGGAAAGAATTTTTTCAGAAAAACTTTTACAAATTCACCCCAAGTTGAGATGGAATATGTGGTAAGCTATACAGTCATTTTTTGGCTTTGTCCTTAAGGGCAAAAGGAATAAATCGAAGCTTGATCGCATCCTCGGATAAATCCCTCATCTTAATCATGAGGCAAACTTCTTCAAATTCGGAGATAAAGATGTATGCGTCTTCGGTTTCGACTGCTAATAATTTTGGAAGCATGTTTATGAAATGCGGTCGAAGTTCAAAATTGGTTCCATTTGCATCGGGGAGCTTAATGCACGAAGGGATTGCATTCCTAGTTGGGTAACATATATCTTAAAGAACGGGTGGATTAGGGTTGGTCATTTCTTCAAATGTTTCAAGGGATGAATCAACACTGATTAAACGATTGGTATTATGCCTAACCCAAGCTTGCATACACCAAATCAAAATTTTGTTTGTTTGTTTGTTTTTTTTAAGGAAAAAGTAAAAGAGAAAAAGTTAAGAAGATGATGAGAAAAAGAAAAAGGAAAACTAACTAAAAACAAATCAAGGCAATCACTTTTCAATCACCCTAACTCTAGGGTTAAGCCTAAACTCGACTTAGACCAGCTCCTAACCAAAAATTCCCTTAGTGAAAAGATCAAAGTTTACTCAGGTAATTAGCCAGGTAAGGATAGTACTAGAGGGAGATCAAAGATTAATTAAGTACCTCGTTCCTTGCGAAGCGCTTTACGCAACCCCTAAATCTTGTCTTAGACACCAATTAATCCAAATAAACTTGGACCGGTTCACTTAAGGAATTCTTGTTCCTTAATGAGCTCGAATCCTTAGGGACCAACGTCTAATCAGTTTTAAAAGTCTTGGGTATATGTAGTGAGGAATTAGTGATTTTTGGGCTAAGAAAAGGGTGATGAAATCCCTCACCTTATCTTGATTAATGGGTTTTGCCCTTAAAAATATTTTCAAGTGAGTACCAAATCAAGATGCTCAAATCACTTTGGTGAATTCCTACTATTATATGAAATGCAATCCTAGAAATTAAAAGCAACTAAAAAGGATGCAAAAGAAAAATCTTTTTTTAATTATGGTTAGCAACAAACAATGTGAGAGGTGAAAATTATTTGAGTTTATTATCTTATTAGTCAAAGTCCAAGTGGAGGATATATTTTATTATGGTTAACAAGAAAGAATATCCATATATATATATATATATATATATATATATATATATATATATATATATATATATATATATATATATATATATATATATATATATATATATATATAGGGAACATATCCTATGAGATGCAAGTCTTCTGTAGGATATAGGATGCATAAATCCTAACCATCTGTATTAATTTGATGGTCAAGATCAAAACATAATTAAAACGCATCACGTGACTAATCTCAATCACCCATATACGCATCTCTCCCTTTCCTAACTTATCGCTGCATCTTCCTCGGCTTTGGGTCGTCTCTCCGCTCGACCACATCTCCCCTCGTGATTCTCTCAGGTCATCTCTCTCCTCTCTATCAGGAGAAGATCTCGGAATACGGCGACGGACTCCTAGGAATTTTCGGATCAAGGTGCTTACCGTTTCATCTTCCTCGGCTTTGGGTCGTCTCTCCGCTCGACCACATCTCCCTCTCGTGATTCTCTCGGGTCCTCTCTCCCCTCTCTCTCAGGCGACGATCTCGGAATACGGCGACGGCAACGACGGCCCTTTCGGCAGCGGTGGGAGCATTGGCGGGGGGTGGAATTTGGGGGCGATGGAGGGGCAAATTGGGAAGAGGAGGGTAATAATAATTTCGATCTGTTGCCAAAATTGGGAAGAGGTGGTGCTCTGGATTTCGTTGTCGAATTGCACGCGGGGGAAGATGGAGCCTATGCCGGTGATTTGCTGAATTTGGTCTCGGTAATGGTTTTCTTTTCTTTCTTTTCTTTTTTTAATTGTGTATATAATTTGTGAATAATAACTATAGATAGTATTTGTAAAGACTAGTTCTTCTTAGTGATTCAATGCAATATGATTCTCAAGTTCATTGAACCTATTGGCCACTGGGATTTTGTTGATGGATGATGGTAATGTGCAATTTTTATAGTGTATTTGAGCAACATTGTCGTCGATTTAACATATGAAAATATAGTTTTGGTTATGACCAATGGATCAAAATTGGTTGTTTGTTGGTTGAAGTTACACTATGAGATCAATTATATCATGTGCCATGAAATCCTTATTGCCCCTTGACTGATAATTTACAGTTTAAGCTCGTGTAATCAAGTGATAAACATGTTTCTATAAGTTGTGCATGATTCCCTGTAAAAATCTATCATGTCTTTGGTTATCCGTATGGGGAGTAAACATGCAAAATATTTTCTGCACGAAGATAAGATCCTGTGATTTATTGTAACGACTTAGCATTCATCTGTTATGTGCGAGCATAGGATCATGTTCACTAGTTGGTAACGGTGTTTGAACTTCCTTTTATTCAATCAGGAAGTTCATTGGGTATGTGGACTTGGATGCAATGCTGAGTGGAAATATGAAGAATGATGAAAATATTTGAGATCTGATCACGAAAATATTGCTCAGTGACAAAAAACGGATTGGCGGTGACAATAAGTTCATTAAAGCATCAACTTCAAACATTTATTTAGTCATATGTAACTAGCCTATTAGCTCAAATGGCAGAGCATTGCGCCATTGCACAAAGATGTAGGTTCGACTCCTACATAGGCTTGTTTTATTCGTTGATGGGTTGTGAGTTGATTTATTTTCTCTACTTTCCAAGAACTTCTTGACTTGTTCTTGTCGTAACTGTGATCTCGTCTGCATGAAAATGGATAATCAGAAATATGATTTGAGAATTTGTGACAATGGTCTGCATATATTACAGCTCTTTTGGGCACACATGCAACAACTTAACATCTTACATCTCTGTATAGTGTGTTCCCTACAGTCTAGACGAATTAACAGACTTGCTTCTCAGCTGCATGAGCTAAGATCTGACGACTATCAAAGGTAGTTCTACCTACCCACAGACTGCCATCAACGTTTCTCCTAGGACCCTGACCCTGTCTTGCTCATGAAGACTCATTTATGAAATAGAAATTCAAAATGATTGACACTAAGTTCACACTTGACAATGAACAAAACTTGGCCATGGAGCTTTGCCGATTTTCAGGTCCTGCCCCGTAGACAATCCAGTGTGGTGCAAAGAGGCTTGGATGATATTGTACATAAATAGAAGGGATTCTAGTAATAGTTTTCTGATTGTGCAGGTTATTTCAGCAAACTATACAAACTAACTGCTACATGGAACCAAAACCTCAACTCTGTAGGTTTTTTGTTGTTGATGTACCAACAAAATATTAAACATACACAGAGCAAGAAAGAAACTTCTCGCAGTTCGCATGTCTGCAGAAACTTCATATAGCTTCTGCTGCACCAATTCTCCACCATTTTGCTCTGAGACACATGCACCTTTAACAAAAATAATTTATGTCCAGTTGATCCAAGGGTGTGTGATGTTAGAAGGAAGGGTACGCAGCATCAAGGACACAATACATGCAGGTTTAACAAAATAAAAAGCTCTAAGACAAAAGTTCCCCAAATAGAGAATTTGAAAACGATACAGGTATCAAGTTCCTATTAGAAAGATAACTAAGTACTCCCACAAGCAACATCTTCCATCTTATTTCTAGCACCAGCTTTCCAATATCTTCAACCTGATGAGCTTCGTTTAATTATAAACCTGACACATGCACTCAGTAATAAACACAATTAGGGTCCTTGAAAATTAATTTTTCAATAAGAACTAAACTTAAATAAATAGGTGCATTGTATGTACCTGAGATAAGCTGCATTTTAACTCCAAACAATGTGGTCGATGAAATATATGAAGACTTCAAATATATAAAATAATCCTACAAGAAAAACATAGAAAAATATAAGTTGATAGCGAGAACAGAAACCAAATTAAGACAAGTAGAAATAAAATAATTTATATTCTTACCAAGGTTTAAGAAGAGGTCTTGGTGGGGCAATTACGACTATCGTGGTACTCCATTTTGTTACACATCTTACAAAGTCTTGGCTTTTTTTGTTGTTGTTCCATAGATTTCTCCTTCCCCCCTTTGATTCGTTTGCCACTTCCTTTGGTGTTGACATGTTTAGGCGGTAATATTTCAATTTTCTTCGGAATGGTAGATCCAATAAAAGACTCTAACTCTTGTATTTTACTTTGCTCATTATTATTGTCCATCTTCATCAAATCTTCCTCAATATTACTTATTCCTTCTGTGATGCACATTAATTTTTCTTCACTTCCTTTCGCCAAATTCATCATTCTATGCATTTTTTCCCATAAATTAGATATTAGTTGTCTTTCATGTTCTGCTTCACAACATTCCTCCACCAGATCAGTATCCACATTAAAAACCACCTTAGTATTTGCCTTGTTTGTCCATCTATTGAGGATGTAATAATTTGGAATTTCATCCAAACACTTTCCTCGTAAAATAAAAAGTATATGACAGCATGGAATGCCTTCTGACTCAAACATTTTGCAAGAGCAATGTACAATGTCACTTGATGCATCATAAATAACTTGCCTTGGCCTACCACGTCCATCAGAGATTGTTAATATTGATTTGTCTCCTTCTGTGTTTTTATCATCAACCACGCAATCCATACAAGCTGTCCACAATTCATTTTGGAATATGTAAAAATTTTTATGCGTATACATCTCTCGTCCATACTTCTCAATTGATTTGTTTGTTTTCAATACAGGCATTGAATTCAAACAATTGTTATCAGCTTCTAATTCATTATGCCTCTGAGAAGCCAATGCACTGTCAAATCGCATCCAAAACTCAATTAAACTTAAATGCTTGCTAACAAATGATCCATAAAATGAGTTTTCACTCTCTGACCTGGAGGTAGTCTTCAGAATACCACCCAAGAACAAATCTTTAAAGTAAGCTGGTATCCACATGCTTCGGATATCATACATGTTTGTCAACCAACTATTCTTTTCTAAATCAAAATCACTGATCATGGATGCCCACATACGTTCAAATTCTTCGGCTGACTCCGACGCATACACACATGACTTGATTTGATTCATAAATTGATTATCACTATTTAAAGAGCCGCCTATCTTTTCAGATAATTTTTTCATGATATGCCATAAACAAAATCTATGAGTGGAGGTGTCAAAAACCTCTTGAATTGCTACTTTCATAGCAGGATCTTGATCAGTCACTATATATACAGGCTTTTTTTGTCCCATAGCATTTAGAAAATTTCTAAATAACCACACAAAAGACTCAATCTTTTCATTGGTCAAAAGTGCAGCTGCAAAAGTAATAGACTGCCTGTGATGGTTAACTCCGGTGAAAGGTGCAAATATCATAGCATACTTATTAGTGTTATATGTGGTGTCAAAAGAAACAACATCACCAAACACCGAGTAATTTCTTCGACAAATAGCATCAGCCCAAAAAATATTTTCCAATCTACCTTCCTCATCTAACTCATATGCAAAGTAAAATGAAGGATCTTTAGCTCTCTTTCTATTAAAGTTATCAATAAAGATATGAGCATCAGAATCTTTTGTTTGAGTTTTTAAGTCTCGATGAAAATTTTGAAGATCTCTCTGCGTGCATCCAACATCTCCGTAACCCCCATATTGTTCTTTAAGCAAATGATATGCTTTTGAGGTCCCTATATTTGCTCGATGGTATATCTTCAATAATGACTTATGCACAGGATTTATTTTTCTTGCCGATCTAAGAAAGTGAACCTTTCGAGGAGTAGCAAGCATATGTGTGTGTCCTTCATAAAATCTCACAACCTCATATTTATCATCTTCATTTCTCTTAAATGCCACTAATGCTTTGCAGCCGCATCTAGTTTCACATACTTGCTTTATCTTGGGTTTGCTTGTACATATTGCCTTCTTTCCTTTACTATTAGGATCACTAAGCAGTTGTGAAGTAGCATCTTCAGAGGTGCCTTTTTCATTTGCATCTTTCCGCCAACCTTCCTTTGAACATACATAATATTTGCGACTCAATTGTCCTGTCTTTCTATCTTTGCTTACAGACGAGCTCCGGACACTAAAGCCAACATGATGAGCATAATTTTTATAAAAAGCCTCTGCTTCTTTCAAGTTATCAAATCTCTTTCCAATAGCCGGCTTCAAGGGTTCTGCACAAGGAGGCACCCATTCTTTAGGTTCCGTAAAAGGGCTAGACTTTTTCGGCGTCACGGGAATTTCATTTTGGTTAAGCTCCATTGAGTGATCTGAAAAGCATAGCAAAAGTAATCATCAATATAAGTGACAAGGATAGCAAAAGCAATCATAAATATAAGTTTAGGCAATTAATATCAGACAAGTGCACATGCATAAATCCTAACCAATTCTACAATCATGCATCAAAAAACACTAGATGTTTCAAGATAAAGAGTAAAAGACAGCAAAACAGTGACATTTCAGAACCAAAGAATGTACTGGAAGCATCATATCTAATTCTAGAGAAACTCTGTTAACATTCTACCACAAGTTCAACGTTTGATCCCATTTTCTTGAATTTGAATCAGAAACAACCTAGTGAAAGATCAGTTTCCTTCATAACATGATGAACCGCACAGATGAAAAGAACAGGTTAAACTTAAAAGCCTCTCCGCGAGTCAGCAAAACGCAACTGCGCAGGCTATTTAAACAGATCTCTGTATTCCCTCCAAAACCAATCAACTGTCAAAAGCCCAACTGCCTATCCATAGCTTTGAATCTTAACTTGCAACTGAGAAGAAACTTTCCAAACTTTCCAATATTCCAAGCAGTGAAGTATGTCACCTGCACTTTCTCTTACTACGACCCACTCCCCTGCCTTCAAATGTCAGGATATCTCAAAAGACAACCACAGCAAGTTCTCCGACAGAGAGAACAAAAATCAAAGACCAGCTTCAGATGTCAATATTGCAAGAAGAAAGCTGCTGCAATCTTTTAGCACAGGCCTCCTAGCAGCAAGGTTATCTTCTGTTCAGCCAGTAAGAGCTGAACCAGAGAGCACTCAAGAGTCTACATCCAGCCGAATGTCGTACTCTAGATTCTTGGAGTACTTAAATGAAGAGCCCTCAAGCAACTGCACATTCACTTGGTTTCTTGAGATTACCTTATGATGATCAGCCCTAATGATGATTATCAACTATTTCTACATCTTAGGGAACAAATGCAAACACTGATTACAATATTAAACAAATGCAAACACTGATTACAATATTAAACAAATGCAAACACTGATTACAATATTAAACACGCCCTTAGTATGCATTTGGTAAAGTAATGGAAACAAAATGCAAACCCTGATTACAAAAATATTCATCAGTTGTAAAAATCAGGGTTTGCATTTGTTTGAGGATGTCGAATTATTTCTTTAAGTGTTCGGAATTTGCGTTTTCGATGCATCAGGGTTTATAACTAAATTGTAATATTTTTATAATATTCAACTAACATTGTAATATTCATCAGTTGTAATCAAGTTTCACATTGCAAAACGTCAGAGAATTGTGATTTTTGACGAAATTCAGCCTCTGATCTTTTTGATAGAACTGAAAGTTTGAGCAGTTGCGTGCGGTTCTTGACGTCTTGCTTCATAACATCTAAGTTGTTGAATGATATTTGCATGCTATAATTCACTTTAATATCATAACTATAGTTGACATCAACTATTTCCTCTAAAAAATCAAAAAAAAAAAAGAAGCTATTATATCACAAATTTGTAAACAAGAAGGTGTACCTTGATCTGAAAAGGACCGTCGTTGCCGTCGCCGTATTTCGAGATCGTCGCCTGAGAGAGAGGGGAGAGAGGACCCGAGAGAATCACGAGAGGGAGATGTGGTCGAGCGGAGAGACGACCCAAAGCCGAGGAAGATGAAACGGTAAGCACCTTGATCCGAAAATTCCTAGGAGTTCGTCGCCGTATTCCGAGATCTTCTCCTGATAGAGAGGAGAGAGATGACTCGAGAGAATCACGAGGGGAGATGACGACGAGCGGAGGAGGCGACCCAAAGCCGAGGAAGATGCAGCGATAAGTTAGGAAAGGGAGAGATGCGTATATGGGTGATTGAGATTAGTCACGTGATGCGTTTTAATTATGTTTTGATCTTGACCATCAAATTAATACAGATGGTTAGGATTTATGCATCCTATATCCTACAGAAGACTTGCATCTCATAGGATATGTTCCCTATATATATATATATATATATATATATATATATATATATATATATATATATATATATATATATATATATATATATATATATATATATATATATATATATATATATATATATATATATATATATATATATATATATATATAATTAACCTAATTGTCTCTAATGTGGTGAACTAACTAAGGGTGGAATTGAAAATACTAGATAGAGAAGTTACCCACGCAAAAGCAATGCAAAGCCTCGTTGGAGGCAAATCCTCAATCTCAAATCTTCAACTCTTAACCTTCAAGCTCTAAGTTCCTACACAAAAGAAAACACACAAAATGAGGAACCAAAGTTAATAAAAATCCTACTTATGCGCCGTTCCCCGGCAACGACGCCAAAAATTTGGTGGGGGCTAAATGATGTCCTAGAGTTGCAAGTATACAACCTTCAAGTTATAGTATAAAGAGTTATCGATCCCACGAGGAACGGAAAGTAGGAAGAGTTTGTTTAAGTTTTGGTTCTCAAATTATGCGTAATAATTAGGAGTTTATGTACATGGTGAAAGTGGTCATGAAAAGATTAGAGAGTGGATTGTGGATTATGTGCAAAATAATTGAAACGAGGAAGAAAATGTGTTGTGGAGAGATTGAGATTGTGAAGGTGACAAAGTGTAAATAAATCAAAATGGAAGTGAGAATGGAGAGATGGAGAGTGAGAGAAAATAAATGCAAAGAAATAAAACGAGATTGAGATGAGGGAGAGATAGATAAATGAAACCAAGTATGTGCAAAATAAAAGAAAACAAGATTGAGAGAGAGGAGAGTAAAGGAAAATCAAGATCAAGAAAATAAAATCAATAAAGCAAAGATGGAGGATTCAATTAGAGATATGAAGGAATCTAGAATTGAATCCACTAGCTAATCTTACTTATAAGATATGAACCATTCTCTTTTATCACATTTTATTTTAGATTTATTAACCATAGACTATCAAACCACTTAAGGAAAGCATAACCTATCAAATTATCACCTAAATGAAATCAATACTCATGAGGAGAATAACAACAAGATAGTAATCCTAGAATTCATAAGCATAACCTATCAAACCACTTAAGGAAAACATAGACTATCAAATTCTTAGATCTATCGATTAGTTCTCTAGTTGATTAGCCTAAACATGATCTTTTTAAGCATAAGAGAGTGATTCACAAATATAAGAGAGAATTAGACTAGTTTCATGCAAAACTAGATCCCCATAAGAGGTTAGTTCCACATCTTTAGAAAATAAAAAGAAATCAAGAGAGGGAGGAGGAAAGAAAACTAAGTACAAAAAGAAAAATAAGAGCAAAGAAATAAAAGAAAAAGAAAAAGAAAATGAGAAGAAAAGAAATAAAGACAATCTAACTAATTGCAAGGAAATAAATCTATCGATAAATTAAAGACAAGACATGAAAGTAAATTGCATGAAAGTAAATTGCATGAAAGTAAATCTAAACTACAAAGCATATAAATGAACAAGAAAGAAAAAGAAATGCAAAGAAATAAAATAGAAACCTACAACTCCTGATCTTCATCTCATCCTCCTTTTGGTCATTGGATAAGAAGAAGAGAAAGAAAATTGAAGGGGTGAAAAATTTTATTTATTGTGTAATAAAAGTTATAATTTTTTAAAGGTATTCTCAATTAAGAGTAACCCTCCTCTCCAAATAGAGTTTTTATAAAATATTTCACACTCAAACCTCTCCCCCTCAACCCCTATTTATAGCCCAACGGAGTTGATGTGAACCATTGGATTAAACTTGGCCACCAAGAAAGAGAAATCAGTCCTTAATTCAAATCTGTTGCGAACCAACCGATCGGCCAATCGGTTGGCCGACCGATTGGCCAATCGGTTGGTTTGTAACCGATTTTATCTTTTCTTAATTTTTCTTCACGAACTTCTCTTGGATCCTAGGGTCTTCTTGGGCCTTCGTTTGACTTCGTTTTTGGGCTTCAATAATTTGCAGAAAAATGAAGAGTTTGAGTCTTTTGGGCTTTTATTCATTATTTCTTTATTAACCTGTAAAATAAGATAAAAATAATTATTAGTAATATCTTTATTCATATAAAATAGGTAATGAGGGTATAAATTTGTAATTAAAATGTGATAATCAATTGGATTCTTCAGAAGTCCAAGAACAAGTAAGATGAAGAATTGCAATGCCATCTCCACAATCATCGAGGAAGAATTTTTACATGTCACTTCACTCACAGACTCAGAGGGAGAGAAACTGGCCATGACAGGAACAAGATTTGGCAAAGGGATTACAATCAGCCAGAAGTCCAAACAACTAGAACCGGCCAAGCAAAAAGAGACTCAGTTCGATAAGGCTTTACAGCGTCCTCCAAGTGACCCTAAGGTCTCATTCAGATATGACATCATGGCTCAACTGGCCAACATTCCAGCTCGTATTATCTTATATGAACTCTTACATTTGTCTAAGGATACGAGAGAAGCTTTGAAAGAAGCCCTGAATGACAGTGAGGCATTCCTCGACATGACCGAACCTCCTCAAGATGAAGGGCTCGAGCAATGCTATCAATGCCAAAAGGTGACGCCTTACATCACCTTCACTCCGAAGAACATGCTTTTTAAAGATCATCATCACAACCGACCCCTCTACTATACTGGGTATATAGGGTCGTCGAGGGTCGAGAGAATTCACAACGATCCAGGCTCCGCGTTGAGCATAATTCTGCAAAGACTCTTGAGATTTTTGGGAATCCCCCTTCAGAAGCTCTCAAAGACTTCTGCGACCATACTCGGCTTCAACTCCAACAGTATCCGATCTCTTGAAAAGATCCGACTTAAGTGTCAGATCGGAAATTTAAAGACGGAAGTGACTTGCTATGTCATCGACGTCAAGACACCTTACAACCTTCTCCTCCGATGACCTTGGATCCATTCTAATATACTCGTCCCTTCAACACTTCATCAGTATTTTAAATACATTGATGAACAGGGGATCCAACAGAGAGTTGAAGCTGAAAAGTATCCTTTCAAGGGGGTGGAGGATTACTTCAGTGACTCTCTCTTGTATGATAAAAATCACACAATTGAGATTGTCCTCCCCAATGATAAGGATAGCGGTAATGAAGCAAATATTGAGCTAGATCCTATTGATGATTTAATCTGGGAGATAGATACACTTGTAATTATCCTAGAGGACCTCTGTATCGGCCAATCTGCCGAAGATCAGGGCGATTAGATCTTTAATGAAAAAGAGTTTGCTTACGACTACTCTTTAGATTCTGAGTCTGAAAACTCAAAGGTCAAAAATATGTTGGCCAGGCTAGCTTTAGAATCGACATTGCATATGCTGATAAACAAGTCGTACTCTGCTCACAAGTAGCTAGACGACTCGAAAGATGCCACTTTTATGGTTCTACCCAAAGGGAACATCTTGAGTCCTATCATCTTCGAAAAAGTTGAGACACAACCTTACTTATCAAAATTTCGATGAAGAAGCTAAACCAGTGCCAGAATTCTCCCGATACAGCCAGCAACCTCAGCAAATTATGATAAAAATGGGTTGCAGCCTGACTGCAAAGCAAGGGTTAAATTTCAATAGAGGACTAAAAGTCCCTTTGATCCCCTTTACACCCGAAGGTGAAGTTTTTGATTATTACAATCGAACTAAACGAGAACTCGATTATATTTCTCCTTAAGCCGAGTCACAAACAGGACCAGCATCTGATGACTTTCTAAGCAATTCCTCAGACACGTCTAATTGGGATTCCGACATCAGCCTTGGGGTCTTGTGTAGTGAATTCACGGCCAACATGGTCTCATACGACTTAACCGTGGGCTTCAAAGATCCTGAAGACGATTCATGGGCAAAGCAGCTTGAGAAATAATGGGAGTCACGTTTCAAAGTCAGAGAACCACCTACCAAAGATATAGTGATTCAAATCGACATAGACGACGAAATCAACCCCAAACTCATCTTCATCAGCGAAAGTCTATCATCCGCTAAAAAGGAAGAACTCATAGTTCTCCTTCAAGAGTACATCGATGTCTTCGCCTGGAGCTATGAAGACATGTCGGGCCTAGACCCCAACGTGGCTGCGCATTACCTTGACATCAACCCTAGCGTTAAGCGGGTCAAGCAACAGCAATGACGCTTTCGTCCTGAGTAGATGGAGCAGATCGAGAACGAAATCCACAAACTCATTGAATGTGAATTCATCCATGAAGAACAACACCCTGATTGGCTAGCCAACATCGTGGTGGTGATGAAAAAGAGCCCAAGATCCGAATCTGCATTGATTTCTGGGATCGCAACCTCGCTTGTCTGAAAGATGAATTTCCTCTCCCTATCACGGATATTATGGTCGACAACACATGCGGGTTTGAGAGGATGTCCTTCATGGATGGGTTCTCTAGATACAATCAAATTAAAATGCATCCAGATGATCAAAAGTACATAGCCTTTAGAACGCCCTTAGACATATTCTGTTATACAATAATGATATTCGATCTGAAGAATGCTGGAGATACTTACCAATGCGCCATGAACACAATCTTCCATGAATATTTGTGTAAGACAGTGGAGTGCTACGTCGACGACCTTGTAATTAAAAGTCATCACAAGGAAGATCATGCCAATGATTTGAGAACGGTGTTCAAAATTATGCGAAAGCACCAGCTCAAAATGAATCCAACCAATCTTTCCTGGGGGTATCATCAGGCAAATTCCTAAGATTTATTGTGACATCCAAGGGAATACATGTCAACCCCGAGAAAGTTAAAGCTATCCAAGAAATGCCACCTCCGAAGAATCTCAAAGAACTCAGAGGCCTACTAGGATGATTAGCCTATATCCGTAGGTTTGTCGCCAACTTGTCTGGGAAATGTCAACCATTTCAAAGACTGATGAAGAAAGGTGTTTTGTTCACCTGAGATGACACCTGTCAAGAAGCTTTCAATGAGATCAAGGGTTATCTCACGGAGTCGCTGGTCTTAGCTGCACCAATATCAGGTAAACCATTCCTGGTCTATGTCCGAGCAATGGACCATTCTCTTGGAGCACTTCTTGCCCAGAAGAACGATAATGGCCATAAATAAGCCATTTATTACCTCAGCCGGACTATGATTAGTGTCGAGCATCGGTACAATCCAGTCGAGAATGAATGTTTAGCATTGGTCTTCGCAATCTAGAAGATGCGACACTACCTCACCGGCCAATCCATCCACGTCATTTCAAGAGTTAATCCTCTACAGATACTCATGACGAAACCCGGATCACTGAATTCCAGGTTAGCAAAATGGGCGTTATTTCTCTCACAGTTCGACATGATGTTTGTGCCGACTTTCTGGCAGAAAGCAGTCAAAGGTCAAGCAATAGCCGACTTTCTGGCAGAACATCCCATCCCCGAGTCTTCTAAACTCTATGAAGACATCCCAGATGAAGTCTTTGAGTTGAATACTATCTCAGACCACCAGATATGGTAGTTGTATTTTGACGATGCATCAAGACGCAACCACAAAGGAGCAATTGTCGCGGGAGTGGGCATAGTGTTGATCGATCCCCATGGACATGTCCTCCCTCGGGCCTCCTCATTGATCGAACCATGCTCTAACAACGTAGCTGATTATAATGCCCTTGTAATCGGCCTCCAACTCGCTCAAGACATGGGCGTCAAATATCTTGTAGCCCACGGTGACTCCAAGCTGATCGTGAATCAGATCAAAGGAGAATATGAGGTTCGTCACAATGACTTCATATCCTACCACAAAGCGGCAATGAAGCTTGCTCCGTCATTCAAAGGTTTCTACATTAGCTATGTAGCTCGCCTCAAGAACACTCATGCGGATGCTTTAGCATCCCTTGCAGCCACACTTGCCTTGACGCCTAAATCTACTAGGCATATCACAGTGGCTAGCCATCAATTATGCTTCCCAGAGCATATTCTTGAAGCCAACAAAGTGCATGTCATGCCAACTCACTTCGAAGGTAATGATTGGTGGTTCCCAATCATTGACTATGCCTTGCACGGGATACTACCTGATAATCCGAAGGAAGCAATCTCTATTCAAAGAAGAACTCCGCGCTTCTTCTATGATTCTGCCACACAGACTTTGTACCGATGATCTTTCGACGGTATTCTACTATGATGCTTATCATCAAGTGAATCTCGAGAATCATTAAAGCAAGTCCATGATGGTGCATGTGGAGCTCATCAACCAGGCCCCAAACTTTAGGACCCACTTCATCGTCTAGGTTACTACTGGCCGACAATGATAGCAGATGCAGTAGCATATGCTAAACGATGTCATGCGTGTCAAGTCCATGCTGATTTCCTACATTAACCTCCGGAGGAGTTACATCCGACTGTCACCTTGTGGCCATTTGAAGCTTGGGGCATGGACATCGTTGGGCCGATCAGCCCGCCGTTCGCCAAAGGCCATAGATTCGCCTTGGCCATCACGGATTACTTCTCCAAATGGGCCGAAGTTGTTCCCCTCAGAAAAGTCAAGAAATCTCAAGTGATTAAATTCTTGAGACATCACGTGATCTATCGATTCGGCATTCCTAGATGAATCATTCATGACAACAGTCCGCAATTCATCAGTCGACTATTCTTCAAATTCTACAACAAGTACAGAATTCAAGATATGGCTTCTACGCCATACAACCCAGCTGCTAATGGTCTAGCTGAAGCTTTTAACAAAACTATCATCAAACTTCTGAAGAAGTTTGCCTCCTCCAACAAACGAGATTGGGATGAGAAACTTGGAGAGTGTTTATGGGCTTATCGAACAACAGTTCGCACTCCCACTGGCTCTACGCCATTTTCCTTGGTCTACGGATGCGAAGCCGTGATCCCTCTAGAAATTCAGATGTCGTCATTAAGAATCACCATTGTTGAGAAAATAACAATTGAAGAACATCATCAAAAGCGCCTCCAAGAACTAGAAGCGCTAGATGAGCTGAGACTTCAAGCTCAGCAAAGAATCGTGATCTACCAGTCACGGATTTCGAGAGCCTTCAACAGGAGAGTCAACGAACCATCCTTCAAAGAGGGTGACTTGGTCTTAGCCATTTGTCGACCAATGGTCATGACGCATAAGACTAAAGGTAAATTCCAACCCAAATGGGAAGGTCCGTTTATAGTAGAGATAGTCTACTCAAACGGAGCATATCGCCTAATTGATCAAAATGGCAATAGGCTCATGGCGCCAATCAACGGGAAATTTTTTAAGAAATACAACCAGTGATTTTGGCCAATACTATCTCCCCACAAAGATGTCATTACGATCGTTAACACTACACCTCTATCGGACCATTTAGTCGATGGTTAACATTACACCTCGTCAATTCGCTCATACCAAAATCGATCGATTAACTTCACACTTCCATCGATTTCCTACCGTTAAGTTAACACTACACCTCTATCGCACCATTTAGTCGATGGTTAACATTACACCTCTGACGGTTTCTCATTCTAAATGATCGGTGGTTAACATTACACCTCTGAACAGTGTCAATTTGATCAAATCGTCATGTTGACATTACACCTCTGAACGGTTTCTCATTCTAAATGATCAGACTGGTTAACATTACACCTCTATCAGACCATTTAGTCGACTGGTTAACATTATGCCTCTATCGACCTATCTTAGCAAATTCAACTGGTTAACATTACACCTCTGTCAATTCGCTCATACCAAAAATCGATCAGTTAACTTCACACTTCCATCGATTTCCTACCGTTAAGTTAACACTACACTTCCAAACGGTAGTCGTCCCTTGGACTCTTCTAAAATGACCGGTTAACATTACACCTATGTCAGTCATTCTATTTGACTGGTTAACATTACAGCTCTGTCAAATATCCTCATACTGTCATGTTAACATTACACCTCTAAACAGTGTTAGTTTGATCAAACCGTTATGTTAACACTACACCTCTACCAGTTTGATCCCATCATCATTCTCCCCACCAAAGATGTCATTACGATACGTTAACACTACACCTCTATCGTACACACCTCCAAGGAGACAAAAAGTTCTTTTATTATCAAAAGGGCTAAATGGTTACAAAAGGTTCTTATAGGGAAAATGGATAAAAAATGTGTATCTGTGCAATACACTTGGCCATTCCGAAGTCCCTAACCTCATGAGCACCCTTCTGGGCTTGTTCCCTCAAGATTCTAGGATCGACGGGAGCGGCCTGAGATCTGATGACTAAGAGCTTCTTTGTTTCAGCCTGAAGCTCCGCAACCGGAGAGTCCCACTTCTTGGTCAACTTGGCCAGATTAAGTTTGAGCTCTCCCTTCTAGCGTTGAGGTGCCTCGAGACGCACCTGAGCTACAACAATGGTTGCCTTAGCCTCGTTGATTGTTGCCTCCCTCTCCTTGATAGCACCTTGAAGATCTGCTTGGTGATTGTCAGCTGAGGCAATGCTATCGTTCACCCCCTAAACTTTTACATTGATCCGCTCCATTTCTGCACGAGCAGATTCTCCAACCTTACGGTGAGTTGTCGATATACGACGGAACTCTATCTCAGCAATACCATCAAGATCAGCCGTATGAAGCTCCTGCAACTCTCTGAAATAGAATTTAACTTTGTTAAATCACTGTCTTGAAAGGTTCGGTGCGGACAGAACTGGTAACTGACGTTAAAAGACCAAGCTGATCCCTCAACAATTTATGTGTGTGAACAGATAAGCCTCTCTACAGATTCAAGGCAGTCGCAACACTCTGGTTGAACAGCCTTACCAGACTCTCTGTCAGGATCTTTATCTCCACCTCGATAAAATCTTCAGGGTCAGGAGATTGGGGAATCTCCACATAACTCGAAGGACCTACTCCTATGGAGACCACCATTGCATTCGTGGTAGTCAGAGAGATAGTCGGCAAGACTTGTATCCGTTTATTGCGCGACATAAGGAACGGTGCGACTGTGACGGGGCGTTGAAAGGTTTATAGTGGACGATGTTGATGCCGCCACGGTAGACGGGATAGCGGTCCTCACAACCATTGCCGTGGTCATCGGCACATCCACAGGCATAACTTTGATGCCTGTAGATGAGACTTCCGGCTCATCGAAAGTAGCCGCACTCAGACCCTCATCAGAATGAGGCTTAGGGCTTGATGGCACCACCCTTCCAACCCCTGCTAGCATTGAAGAAACCAAAGCATCATCGTCTTCATCAGAAGACCCAGGAACGATTAGTTTCCCCCGCAGTGATGAAACAGATGCTGGTAACGGAGCTTCAGCCATATCAATAGCAGGTGCAGATTCCAAAACAACGGATGCACCCTCAAAGTCAATCACGGGCTTGAAATGACCGCCCGTAGGAAACGACGCAGAAATTGCGGCGTTCATATCTCCAAAGTCAGGTTCATCATCTGTTAAACAAACAGGACGTCAGTTACCAAAATGAAGCAACCACACAAGACTGACTGAAAGTACCTGGCATGTACGAAGAGCCGCTGATATTGCCATCAAAACTTGCATCATCAGGCTCAGTCAAGTAGGCGTCCGTGTCATCATGCCCATAATCCACTCGCTCCTCATTATCGTCTAGAGGAATGGACTCTTTACCTGCACACGAGAAGTGCATTAGCTAAAGCAATTCAAGATGAGAGTCACGAACATATAAACAGAAATCACCTGAAAAGCCAATCCTAGGTTCTTGCACTGGAACGGCAGGAGACTCTTCTCTAACCCTCGAAGAGCCTCCGTGTATGGGTTCGAGCTCAAGGGATGTCACATCTTTGCTTCTTGAAGGTGGCGGAGGGGAGGAACATGTAGCGGCCTCTTTCCATTACCTCATCCTCTACGGACACTTCTTGATGAGCCACGAGTTGGTCGGTTCCCGAATGTTGATCTTGACTTGCCTTTGGTAGCGGGATGTTCCCGGTGCATCCCAATCTTTATTTGGTACATCTTCAGTCAGAAATTCTTAAAGTTCAGGAGCTCTACTTTTTGGACCCTTCTTGGAGAGTTCCTTATACCTCCGAGTGATCCAAAATAAGCGAGTCTTGTCCACATGGAAATTGGGATGAGGAGCACTCACTTTGCTGTACCATTTGCAGAACCCCAATGTCATGTAATAGTTAGGCATGTGATGGGGAAGCGAGAATCTAGCCCGAGTAACCCACGCAGCAAAGTGGTACCAAGCACGAGCTCCATCTATTAAGCTCGCAGTATGCACCAATCTAGGATTCGGATGCCCAATGTATAGTTGATCGTAGCCAAACTAACGAGCAAACCGACAGGGAAAGTCGGGTTCAATGTAGCGATCCGTGCCATTCAACCTAGTAACAAGGTGATCCGGTGGGATGTTTACTAACCGGTAGAAGCACTTGCTAAGTAAGCAGGTGAAGCTCACTACTCATGCCATCTTCAAACTCATCCCCAGGATTTACGCCATCAATCAAAGGGAAACAGCAGTAAAGACGATAATGGTCCTTGTTCTGAAGAATTCTACGGACTCCGGCAAGGTACTTGACCATCCATTTCGAATGTTCATACCTCGAAGTAAGGCAGCGTTAGCTCCACCGCATAGCCGACATCAGTGGAGAGCAGTGTTGAGTGAATCATATCACTAAATACGTATATGGTAACTCCACCCTAGGATTGGGCATCTGTTGCCTTGAACAATACTCCTCCTGTTTCAAATATTGAGTGGCCAACTCCCTTAGGCCATGATGTCTGCGACTAACCATTGCGGTAGAAGAGCTAAGTTGTACCGGTAGTAGCGGCGTTAAAGACCAAGCTGATCCCTCAACAATTTATGTGTGTGAACAGATAAGCCTCTCTACAGATTCAAGGCAGTCGCAACACTCTGGTTGAACAGCCTTACCAGACTCTCTGTCAGGATCTTTATCTCCACCTCGATAAAATCTTCAGGGTCAGGAGATTGGGGAATCTCCACATAACTCGAAGGACCTACTCCTATGGAGACCACCATTGCATTCGTGGTAGTCAGAGAGATAGTCGGCAAGACTTGTATCCGTTTATTGCCCGACATAAGGAACGGTGCGACTGTGACCAGGACGTTCGAAAGGTTTATAGTGGACGATGTTGATGCCGCCACGGTAGACGGGATAGCGGTCCTCACAACCATTGCCGTGGTCATCGGCACATCCACAGGCATAACTTTGATGCCTGTAGATGAGACTTCCGGCTCATCGAAAGTAGCCGCACTCAGACCCTCATCAGAATGAGGCTTAGGGCTTGATGGCACCACCCTTCCAACCCCTGCTAGCATTGAAGAAACCAAAGCATCATCGTCTTCATCAGAAGACCCAGGAACGATTAGTTTCCCCCGCAGTGATGAAACAGATGCTGGTAACGGAGCTTCAGCCATATCAATAGCAGGTGCAGATTCCAAAACAACGGATGCACCCTCAAAGTCAATCACGGGCTTGAAATGACCGCCCGTAGGAAACGACGCAGAAATTGCGGCGTTCATATCTCAAAGTCGGGTTCATCATCATTAAACAAGCGGGGCGTCGATTACCAAAATGAAGCAACCACACAAGACTGACTGAAAGTACCTGGCATGTACGAAGAGCCGCTGATATTGCCATCAAAACTTGCATCATCAGGCTCAGTCAAGTAGGCGTCCGTGTCATCATGCCCATAATCCACTCGCTCCTCATTATCGTCTAGAGGAATGGACTCTTTACCTGCACACGAGAAGTGCATTAGCTAAAGCAATTCAAGATGAGAGTCACGAACATATAAACAGAAATCACCTGAAAAGCCAATCCTAGGTTCTTGCACTGGAACGGCAGGAGACTCTTCTCTAACCCTCGAAGAGCCTCCAGGTATGGGTTCAGGCTCAAGGGATGTCACATGCTGCTTCTTCGAAGGTGGCGGAGGGGGAGGAACATGTAACGGCCTCTTTCCATTACCTCATCCTCTACCAGACACTTCTTGATGAGCCACAGGTTCAGTCGGTTCCCGAATGTTGATACTGACTTGCCTTTGAGGCGCAGGATGTTCCCCCGGTGCATCCCAATCTTTATTTGGTACATCTTCAGTCAGAAATTCTTAAAGTTCAGGAGCTCTACTTTTTGGACCCTTCTTGGAGAGTTCCTTATACCTCCGAGTGATCCAAAATAAGCCAGTCTTGTCCACCTGGAAATTGGGATGAGGAGCACTCACTTTGCTGTACCATTTGCAGAACCCCAATGTCATGTAATAGTTAGGCATGTGATGGGGAAGCGAGAATCTAGCCCCAGTAACCCACACAGCAAAGTGGTACCAAGCACGAGCTCCATCTATTAAGCTCCCAGTATGCACCAATCTAGGATTCGGATGCCCAATGTATAGTTGATCGTAGCCAAACTAACGAGCAAACCGACAGAGAAAGTCGGGTTCAATGTAGCAGTCCGTGCCATTCAACCTAGTAACAAGGTGATCTGGTCGGATGTTTACTAACCAGTAGAAGCACTTGCTAAGTAAGCAGGTGAAGCGCTCACTACTCATGCCATCTTCAAACTCATCCCCAGGATTTACGCCATCAATCAAAGGGAAACAGCAGTAAAGACGATAATGGTCCTTGTTCTGAAGAATTCTACGGACTCCGGCAAGGTACTTGACCATCCATTTCGAATGTTCATACCTCTGAAGTAAGGCAACGTTCGCTCCACCGGGCATAGCTGCCGACATCAGTGGAGAGCAGTGTTGAGTGAATCATATCACTAAATACGTATATGGTAACTCCACCCTAGGATTGGGCATCTGTTGCCTTGAACAATACTCCTCCTGTTTCAAATATTCAGTGGCCAACTCCCTTAGGCCATGATGTACGCAGCTAACCATTGCCGGTAGAAGAGCTAAGTTGTACCGAGTAGTAAGCAGCATAGCAGGGTATAACACCTTGATGGAAATACGATCCTTTGGCCGAGAAGGCACTACGCAACCTTTCAGCCAAATTGAAAAGAACCCTACGAGCAGTGCTAACTCCGATATCGTCTCCTTCGCTTGATGGTGGAAGTTCTCAAACTGATCACCAGCACGGAACCCACACACGTCTGAGTCAGCAGTGTTTATAACAGAGCCCTCATTAAAAATGCGAGTTTCGACATCAGCGTCTGTGGCTGGTAAGTTTGGACTCACATTTTCCTTCTTACTCACATTGGGAAATAGATATTCAGCCCAAGGAACACGAGGAACAATGGAATCATGTTCAGCGATTGAGAGGATCCGTTGGTAAATGAGGAAGTGGCAAACCAGTTCCCTAAAGGTCTCCACAACATGAGCAACATCTGAGAGAGCATCCAATTCTCCATTGGTGGGGAAGAACTCCACATAAGGACAAGCCCCCATGGGTAAACGAGACACTCCGAACATCTCGTGCAAAGCGATCCTGAGCTCTTCTGCCGGAGTTAAGAAGGTATTGCTATCAGCATTGTACAGCTCTAGAATGCCATACAGTATGGGTGCGCAGATCTCAACACCATACTTTGAAGCTCTCACTGTAGCATAGAGCCGCAATATTCACAACGTCTCCCCGAAGGTGACAAGAGAGAAATCCACCAAACGGGTCCACCATTGGGTATCTGTTGATTTGATCTAGCCCGGGAATCTGGTATCCCCGTCAGGATACTGAGCTTCACTCTTGACCAGCTCACTCCCAAAAGTATTTGGGACAACGGCGACTTCATTGACAGGAGTGTCCTCATTCACAAAGCCCGGATGCAAGCCCATAATGTTGACTCCGAAGAGCCCTTCCTGACGAAAGTCATTTTCATGCATTAAAGAGCCTATCTTAACGCTATCTTCCCTACTAGAAAGATTATAGCGCATGAGGAGAGGCATGGCAAAACGCTGCAGGAATATGAAAGATACTTGACTTTCTATCTCCAGTAGGGCAAAACGACGATCTCCCTGGGCATAATACCAATACTCCTCTCCACAATGGAAAAGATAGTTGCCACCAGAAATACTGTCTCCAAAGAGAAAACGTGGCTTCACTGAAACGTCCTCATCGGGAATAGTGAACTTAGTGTTGGTGATTATTTCCCGCAAAGGTCTATAGCTGCCTGAACGGATGGTCTCTATTCTCTCTTGACTACTACCTTCAAGGAACATAGGGACATTCCCATCAAAGGCATATACCACTTCAGGGTCTTGAGTTCTATCATGACCATAGTGGTTGCAACAGTCCACAGGAGCTCTCGAATAAGCAACTGCACACGGACAACGAATGAGTTACCAGACAAAGGTCAAACTTAGCCGTCATACTCAAGAGCGAAGGCGAACCTTCGTCACAAGTGAAAACCATCTATATCAACTAAGTGTTGACAAGATGAAGTGAAGTTCAACCAAAAATAGCGAACTACACTCATATGTTCGAGTTGGAGAACTTCATTCAATTGAAACAGGCAAGTCTCACTTGAGCGAAGGTCATCCAAACTGGCGAACGTAACTCTAGCGAAGATCGCTCAAAACAGAGCAACGAACTCCGTCCAAACGAAGTCCGTTGCAGATACCTAAAAGGCTAACAGCAATGAGCTCCGCCTGAGAAGCGAAGCTCGCCACATTGAACAACATTAACGGCCGCTGATAAAACTTCATCGCCAGCGATAGATGCTCATCGGAAAGACCACGGTTGGTCATAAAGATCTCACCTTTAACGGCGGATCAAGTTTTCAAACGCCTTGAGGCATTGTTTAAAGCCCAATGGGCTGAGATTTAGGTTGATCCAAAAAATGCCATTGAAGGGTTCAAAGCTTACCCACTGCCATCTCCAGCCACGCCGGCGCCTCTTCAGCTCTCGGCCGACGAGCTCCTCGTACGGAGCCTCTTCTCTAGAGATAGCACGACAAGGACCATTGATGATGAACTTTGGGGATTTTGAGAAGACTAGGGTTTGAAGATGAAGAATGAAGAATTTTTGAAATCAAAGAAGCAGGAGGCAAATAGGCTATTTATAAACTAGCCTCGAACTTCGCTGAGGATTCTTTACCTTGAACTTCCCCAAAGATCTCGCTATCAAAGTCCGCCGAAGATTTCACCCAAAACTTTGCCAGAATTCTAGCCTTGAACTTCGCTAGGAATCTCGCTTCAAATGAACTTCGCAACAATCTCAGGCACGCAAATCAAAGACCTGAGTTTTATATCTTTAGGCTGAGGGGGGGTTATTGGTTGGGACAAGTTTGGGCCAAGTGGGATAATTATTCCAATGGAATAATTTTATCCCTTTGGGATATTTTGAGTGGGGTAAAGTAGGACAAGTTGCGATAATGAGACAATTTGAGCTTTGATTTGATAATTCATGTGGGATAATTGATGATGTGGCACCCTATGAAAATATAATATTTATTTATCAATTAAGTCTAAATTAATTTATCCAATTGGTTTAGAATATTATTTAGTATGTTATTATAATATAATACATTATTTTACTTTATCCTAAAATATAATATGTTATATTATAATTACTAATTAATTATAACTATAGTTAATGTTATTAATTAATGTATTATATTATATTATAATAATATGATATATTATATAATAATTGATATAATATATGAACAATATATTTATTATAATATTTCAATAATTTAATATTTAACTTTATATAAATATAACTATTATAATATTTTTATTTTATACAATATAATATTATTTAAAATATTATATTATTATTAAAATATAATATTATATTTTATTATAATTACTATAATTTAACTGGGATAATTTATGACATGGCTCCTTATTAAAATATAATATTTATAATAACCGTAATATACTATTAATAGGTTCAATATTATTAATTAAAAATATTATTAATTAATATATTATATTATATTAATTTTATGTATAAAATTATATATAATATCATACTTTAATAAATAGTATATTATTACTATTTTTATTGTAGCAATAAAATATTATTTAATAGTATAACTACCACAATATTAACTATATATTTAAGACTATTAATTAATATAGTCAAGTGTAATAGAAAATAATAAATTATTATATAAATTAAAATATTTTATATAATAGAATATAATATCATATTAAATTATATTATAATATAATTAATATATTATTATATTAAATATATAATCACTAAATTATAATACAACATTTTATATCATAAAAATGTGACAATAATATTTTATTCTAACAAATAAAATATATATTAAATTATAAAGTAATATTATAATAATATAATACTAATATTATAATATATGAAATATTATTAAGTAATATGTAATAAGGTTATGTTAGATAATATTATATAATATTTTATTATCTTACGTTATTGTAGAATTTTATAATATAATATAATTAATATATATTATATATTATAATACAATTAACATATATTAGATATTTAATAAATTTATGCTTTAAAATTATCCCACTTTCTCCATGATTGTCCCAAAGTTAATAATGGTGTAATTTTTAGAGGTTGGGACAAAAAATTTGTATAGAAGTGGGATAATTTTGAGAAAAGTGGGGGTAATTGTCCCAATCTCATTGTCCTAATGAATAACACCTTAAAGTGAAATCTCAATCCAATTGTCCCAATGAATAACACCATAAAGTAAAATCCCAAAAATTATTCCACTTAGCCGAAAATTACACCAACCAATAACACCCCCGAGCCTCGCACAACCGACTCATTGAGCCTCGCCTAAACCGACTTACTGAGCTTCGCCAACACAACTCAAAACAAATTGAGCCTTGCCAGCTAGCGAACGTCGCTAATAGACGAACTTTGCCCAGTAGCCCAAAATTGAGCGACCTTCGCTCATATCCAGAATCAGTCAAACTTCGCTTATATCTCCACATTGCCTCGACAATAAAGAAGGCAAATTTCATTCCAAACATGGGTTTGGACGAGTACGAGCATCATCAAGCCTTTGATACAAGTCTACAACAAAGGAAGCTACGTTCAACAGTACACCTCTGGCAACCAAGTAGACTAATGAAGACAAGTTTTCACCTAATCAAGACAACTCAAGCCACATTCAACAGAACACCTCTGATTATTTACCCAAAGTATTTCAATCCTAGCTACAAATTGAAATGCAAGATTTTGAAAACTTTAGGGGGGGTCTTGTAGATGGTCAAAATATATTTTCACTTAGGCTGATGATCGGCTTAGATCCAAGAAGTGAACGCCCATAGGCTAAACACTTCGAATGGGCCCAAAGTCAAGCCCACAACTAGCTGCAGCGAAGGTCGCCTGACGACAAAAGCGAACCTCGCCAAACAACCTATGTTGGCTCGACTCGACCAAGTCAGACACGAGTCGACCCCCACAACACACCCCAGACTGAGTCGAAAGGCATCATTAGTCGGCAAAGCCTAGGGTAGAATTCTGTGTCAAATTCAAACTCACAAAGCGAAGCTCGCCAGACAGTCCATGTCGACTCGACTCGACCAAATCAAACATGAGTCGACTCCCAAATCGAGTCGAAAGGCGTCATTAGTCGGCCAAGTCTAGAGTCGAATTCTGTGATAAATTTGAACTCATAGGCGAAGCTCGCCAACTAATAAACTTCGCCGACGTCAATTCAAGTGGACAAAGTCATCCACCTCCGAAGAAGCTACCACGTTAGCGGCGACCCTATGCAGCCCTGACCTTCACCCACGACTTGTGAACTTGTAAATCCATAAAGTTAAGCCTAATAGCCATTTCAGAGCTATTTTCAGGGGAATAACAACTCCCCACTATCTCCTACTTTAATGGCCACTTAATCCACAATTAAAGACCATTAACTCTCTCTTTTAGCCTATAAAAGGAGAGGAGATCATTCATAACGCCCCCCGGAGCCTCAGCTAGAAATAAAATACACGCGCATAGAGAGATCACTACCATTGCACTTGCAGTTCCATTGAGAAATATTGCTAAGAGAAGACTGAGTTATCTTCCAAGCAATCCGATTCTCATCAGCAGCAAAAGACCCATTGTCTTAATAGGTGTGTCAACGGAGTACAAGATCGACGCTCCGCCGGTACACAGAAAAGAACCCCAGGAAATATAAATTTTTACTTAGTTTTATTGTATTCTTTTTATTTTAATCTGCATCAATTGCAATACAAAAAGACCCGAAACAATGTTTGCTGACAATATCCTATTGTTCTCGGTGGGTTGGTAGGTCTTCAGATGGAGTTATGCATCAATGACTTAACTATTTTGCTAAAGCCTCTGATTTGGTGGGAAGTGCATCCAATAGCAGTGTGTTGTTTGGTGGAGTTGATGATAATATAAAGAGTTACATACTTGTGTGGTTGGAGTTTGTTGAAGGCAGACCACCCCAGCAAAGTATTTTGGAATGTCTTTGTCTAGCAAAGAGCTCAGCCGTATGCAGTGTCAACCCTTGTTGGAAAAAATTATGGGTAAGATAAACTCTTGGGCTACAAAAAATCTTTCCTATGCAGTAGATTGGCTCTTGCTAAATCGGTTTTATTGAGTGTCCATGTATTTTGGACAAGTGGATTTCTCCTCCCCAATAGTTTTCTCAAATCTATTGATGTTCATTTTAGAAGATATCTTTTTCAGGGGATGATTCTCATTAAAAAACTTTTAATTTTTTGGGTTGATCTGTGTAAATCCAAGAAAGTAGGTGGATTGGGGTTGTATCTGTCACGCCCCAGGCCCGTTGGCGCGATGTAAGTCCTAGGACCCACGGAGTACAACACGTGGTTTGGCTCAATCCACTGTCAAAATTGGCTAGCTAATGTTACACTTGGCTCTCAAGATCCATTGTTTAAACCATTCAATCACTCAATCAATATCCGATGTGGGACTAAATCTTGGGGTATCACAGTATCATGCTGAAATATGTAATGTTGCTTCAATGGTGAAGAATGTGTGGGGTATCAATTATAAGAAAGATTCTGTTTGGATTAAATAGGTGAATGAAAACTATTTAAAATAATATGACACCTGGAATGTGAATGCAAATAAGGGGGATTTCATCATGCAATGTTGGGGAACTGTTGAGCTATGCATTGAACATATTGAACACTGTCTCCATGGGAATCTCTAGAATCTATAGTCAATTGTATGGAAATGATGGTTTAGAGAGATGGGCTACAGTGGTTTGGAATTCTTTAAATATTCCAAAGCATGCTTTTATAGCGCGGATTGCAGTAAGGAGGAGATCAGGATCGCTGGTTAACAATGGGTCTGGTTCAGAGAAACCAATGTCACTCGTGTTGTGTTCTACTAAATCTTTGGATCACTTATTTTTTATATGAGATTATGCATTGCGGATTTTTGGCAGTATTATGGATTGGTAGTATGGATGATTGCTTATTAAGGGTAAGGTGTTGAAGAGGCAAGTGTTGCATCTTGTGTGTATAATGTCTGGTGCGAGAGAAATCATCAAATATTTACTGGAGATAAGGTTTCAGTTGATAGAATTGTGTTTCAAATTAAGAGACAAGTCCTTACTAGAGTTTATCATTCAAACATTCTCATTCATTGTCTATTGTATTTGAAATGAGGGATGGGATATAGAGTGGATATAACTATGTTCGTATGAACCCAAGTATGCATGGTGTATGGTTGTACTTAACTGCTTACGGGTAATGCAATTTTTACTTACCTAAAAAATCTTTATTTCGTTACTAGTAAGCTTTATGTACATCTAGTCAACAACCATTCCCGTTCAAACTAGTTCACTCATACAAAGTAACACTCAAAACTCTCCAAATACAAAAGTACAAATTTTAACAACTCAATGTAAAGACTCAACCCGAAAAGTTCTATGATCAGGGATCCTGCAATGGTACGAAGCTATCAAAATATAACTCTTCACCATCATCAAAACTTGTTGAGGTGAACATCCCCCTACCTAATGTACCCTCCTATTATTCTCAGTTCAAATGCAATATACTGTGACTGATAAGCTAACTTCTTCACTTGGTCATCAAATGACTTACCTCTCACATGATGCACATACCAATTCATAACATCACTACATGCACAACATCTAAACCTGAAGCTTAACAACTTCATTGTATCATTCCATATTTCTGGTGGAAAAGAACAGTACTGGAAAAATAAATAAGCTCAATGTCCATTACCTGTAACACATAAAACACAAGTTGTGTCCACATTAATCCCCAGTCTATTCATTCCCACTTTAGTGAGAAATCTTTGATGAGCAACCAACCATAAAATAACTCAGTGTTTTGGTTGATTTAGTATTCCTCAAATTGTTTTATGTCAATTAATAACAGGAGAGAAGTATATTTCTCTATACATATCAGATACCTTCAGCTTACCTTGATTGGACATTCTATGAACAAAAGCTATTACCCGATTCTTTGATCTTATATCGATCAAAACTCATCTCTGATTCTAAGAAATTGTTTCTAGAGCCATGTATCAAACTTGTAGTACTCCCCAAGCACCAGATTGATTGCCTCTGTCGTTTCCACTACATTATAATGTGGCAACATCAGAAGGGGATGATGCAAAATGTGAGTGCTTGTAACATTGCGTGCAATTATGTCTATAATAGAATGTCCCTATTGACGATGGCCAATCCACCCCTCAGCCAACCCCATTTCGACGAATCATAACGAGGCAACACAGGGTGAGTGTGATGCAAATATATGGCTATAATTGTTGCTGCATTCATAAGTAAGATAGGCATTACATAAATTCTTATCATCCACAAAAATGAAAATTCCATTGGTAGCCGATATGATGCATAGATGACTGCAAGAATACCAACATCTGATAACAAAATGTAAGCATGCTCGCGAGGAGAGTGTTTGATTTTTATATCAAAATATAATTAAATTTTAAATAATTAAATTTAAATAGGAAAATTAGAGAAAGAAGATTTATTTCCAACGTGCCCGAAGAAGACTCGTCACTTGAAAAGGAAAAGAAATGGAAAAGTAATGATTCTATGATATTTATTTTAAGAAAATAGAAATTTAAGAAAATAAAAATTATGTATGCCACATTTTACTTATTTGAGAAATAGAATAAAAGATCTCTGATATTAGATTTGAAGAATTATAAAGGAATAGAATATTCTTATTTCGAAAATCTATTTACACCCCTTTAAGAATTCATATTTGTAAAATTCATTAATTTTAAATAGTTATGAATAGAAACTCAATCTTTTCCTAATAATTTTTCTAACAAAGAGTAGATTGGATTGTAAGGATCATAGTGAGATGCGAAGCAGGAGTAAGAATGGCCGGAGAAATTGAAAGCCAAATACATAGGCTAACCTATAGTGAGGATGATCAAGAGGAATAAGAGTGTGCTGACAGGGTTATTTGGTAACAATATTTGCCCAGGATAAACAATATAATTTGGAGAAGGAAATATAACTTCTTTTGATTTCAAATTCTTTTCGATTGAACTTACAAAGCAAACTACAATCATCCATATATATACTACTACAATGACTCTTAGATTTTCTAACTAGATTCATACATCTAATAATATTCATGCATTAGACTCCTTAAACAACTAAATGACCTTTTAGATTTCTAATAACTTTAATCAAGTTTACTTTCAATATTCTCCCTTAAACTTGATCCATCAACCATACTGAGCTTGCTTGTTAATAAAGAGAACAAAACATGCTTCAGTGGTATCATAAATATGTCGGCCAAGTTGATCTTGAAATTTCACATATTCGAGCTCAACTTCTTTGTTCTTCACATGCTCTCAAATAAAATGATATCGAGTGTTGGTATGCTTGTTGTGGAACTGGGATACAAGCCTAGAGGGGTGAATAGGGTTTCTACAGCTTTTCGATAAGACTCAGAAAATACAGTGGAAATATAATAGGCGAAAAATAAAAAGCAAACCGACGCAGGAACGCACAAGATTTTTATGATGGTTCGGATCAAATTCCTACGTCCACTCTTCCTTCTCGCAAAGGGCATTCCTCATTATGACCAGAGTTCACATGAATCACAACTTGATTCATTAGGTTTCAAAGACCACACCCTGAAATCTACCCGAAACCAGTCATCTAACCTAACTCTTCACAATGATCATAAGAAACCTAGCCCTAACTAGCCCAACCCTCAATTACCCCGACTTGAGTATGTCGTCAAACTCACAAGTTTGATGTACAACCAACCAAAACAAATAAAGCTCAAAAAGAACAATCTTACAGCCCTTTATCAAACTGTTCTTCAAATTAATGAAGATGAAGATTTGTGAAGAAGCGGTGTAGCGATGTAAGTGTAGGGAACTCCTTCTTGCAGAATCAAATTTCGATAAAAAGGCGCCGAGAAGAAGTTAAGCGAGGCTCAGTGGATTTGATCAACTCTCTCTCAAACCCTAGAATAAAGATCTCTCCTTTTGTGTATTTACCTCCTTAAACTTTGTTATAAGTTATGATCTCCAACTCCCCTTAAATAGACCTTGATAGGATATAAAAGAGATACCTAAGTCTCAGTGCAAATAGGAGATCAAACGGATCGACGAATGACTGAGATTAAATCTTGAAAACTGCCAAGTTTTGTCATAACCATCGATGGTGGATCATGACCATCGATGGTCCCTTCGTGATTATCAATGGTTCAACTATAGGCATCGATGGTGCCGATTCTGCTTTTTGGATTTCTTTGATTGTCTCCGGTAACCATCGATGGTTCCCTATGACCATCGACGGGTCACTAAAGACCATCGATGGTGCCAATTCCTATTTCTATTTTTCTTTGATTGGCTCTTATAACTGTCGATGAGTTGCTAACCATAGGTTACGTCTTGACCATTGATGGTTCGAAGGCTGAAATCAACATTCATGTTGATTTTTGCATCGTTTCAAGCCGCATCTTACTCTTACATGTTTATACCTAAAATATATCATCTTACAAAAGTGGAATAGCCAATTTCTTATTATTCAAACAAGAGATATTGTATGAACAACCTTCTAACACTTGCTCATTTCGTAAAACGCTAGATTTTTTAAAAGTGGAATAGCCAATTTGTTATGAACACAAATCTTTATCAGCTCTTCTTGTGCAAGTTGATGATCTTTGAGAAAATTTCTCAACCAAAGTCCGATGATGCAACAAACTATTCATCTTCTTAAGTTGAAAGGGTGACTATCGGCTACTTCTTTAAAGACAAATTAAATGTGGTATCGTTGATAAAATAATATGTACCTAGTTTTACTCTTTCGACCATCAACATCTCTGGCCCAGTCGCTATCAGTATATGCAACAAGCTCAAATTTGTTAGCACATAAATAAAATAATCCAAAATCTGATGTACATTTTATGTACCGGAGAAACCTCTTTGCTGCCAATAAATGTGAAGATATAGGATCTTCCATGTATCTGCTCACAACCCCAGTGCCATACAGAATATTGGGCCTCATGCAAGCTAAGTAACGAAGACTACCAACCAAGCTCTTGAAATAAGTTGCATCAACTTTGCTTCCACCATTTTTCTTAGATCACTTGACTCCGCATTCAATGACAGTACTTACAGGATTACTATCGTTCATATTGAACTTCTCTAGAATTGATTTGCATATCCTTCCGGAGAGATAAAAATTCCATATTGCCCTTGCTTTACCTCTATGCTGTGATAATAGGACATAAGCCCAATATTTTTCATCTCAAACTCATGAACCATAGAGCTTTTGAACTCCTCAGACATGCACGCATAGCTCCCAGTAAAGATTAAATCATCCACGCATATATTAAGAATATCACCATCTTTGTTCACCTTAGTGTAAAATGCATATTCACAAGGACACTTGGGAAAATTATGAGCTTGGAAGTATTTATCAATTATGTTATTCCAAGCTCCCGGTACTTGTTTCAAGCTTTAAAAGGCTTTCTTCAACTTCAACACCTTTAATTATTCTCCCACCTTGATGTTGCCAATAGATTGTTCAACATAAACCTTATCTTCAAGAAGATCATTTAGAAACGCTGACTTTACATCTAGTTGATAGATTGGCCATTTGTTATGAGATGCTAATGCAATAATCAACCATATAGTTTCAAGACAAGCAACTAGAGAGAACACCTCGTCATAGTTAGCTCTAGCCTTCTGCTTGTAGCCTTTGGCAACTAATATCACCTTGTACCTCTCAACTTCTCCTTTCACATTCTTCTTCTCTTTGAACATCCGTTTGACTTCAATTGCTTTCTTGCCTTCTAAAGTGATTAAAGATCCTAGATATCATTCTACTTGATCACCTTTATTTCCCCGTCCATACCCGATCTCCATCATTGGTCTTGAACAACTTCTTCAACGTTTAGAGACTCACAACCAGCGAGTAAGCAAAATGATTTTAAATTATCCTAAATTTTAGTTACCTCATGCAACTAATTTAAAGACCTCAATTTTTATGGTTGTGGGCTCTCGATGATAATACCAATGATGACAAAGAAGTCATCAATTGAGGAGTGGTCAGTAATGATGGAGTGGATATCGATAGAGTATGTGTTGGAGCATCTTTCTCAATCTCTACCTCTTCATTAATAAAAGTGATTGTGCTGCTATAGATTTCTCCCTTGCTCCAGTCCCATGATTTCTCATCGAATTGCGCATCTCAGCTCACAATAAACTTCTTGCTACACTGATCATACATCTTCTAACCTTTGATTCTTGAATCATAGCTGATAAATACATATGTGATACTCTTCGTGTTGAGCTTACTCCTCTTCTATTCTGGAACATGAGTATAGCCGATACTTTCGAACATCTTGAAGTGGCTCACATCTGGTCTAGAACCGGTCCAAGCTTCTTGTGGAGTGATATTTTGAAGAATCTGAGTGGGACTCCAGTTGAGGATGTAGATGGCTCAAGCAACGACTTTGGCCTAAACGTTTTTAGGCACCTTCATGCTACTTAGCATGCTTCTCACCATATTTATGGTAGTATGATTCTCCCTCTTAGTGACGTCGTTTTGCTATGGAGTGTAGGGAGCTGTCAAAAAAACCAAACTCCATGCTCTTCATAATATGCTTCAAACTCCTTTGAACTGAAATTACCTCCTCTGTCTGATCTGATAGCTTTAAAATAAAAGCCACTTCCTTTTTCTACATTTTCTTTAAATTTATTGAACATAGTAAGAACTTTAGGTTTATTCCTCAAGAAATACACCTAAGATTTTCAAGAAAAGTCATTAGTGAAGATAAGAAAATATCTATTCTCACTGATAGAGGTAAGAGTTATTGGCCCATACGCATCGGTTTGCACAAGCTGTATTCGACGCATGAAATAAGCTTTCTTCAAAAAAGCTTCTCAGTGATGCTTTCCTTCTAGACATCATTCACAGAGTTGCATTGGATGATCAATAATCGACAATCCTTTTGCCATGCTTCTATCGGCCAATGTCTCTAGTTAGTCAAAGTTGAGATGCCCGAATATCAAGTGCCATGGCCAAGTAGGACGATCGGTATAAACCTTCAAACATTTCACATCTCCCATTTGAGGATTTAGCACATTTGATTCTTCGACATTTGCACTTTTGCAATCAATCTACTTCTTTGATCTCGAAGAAAAAGTCTACGACCCTTCACATGAATATCATACCCCTTTTCTAAGAGCTGCCCCAAATTCAATATATTGCTCTTCATGAATATCAGTGATGAATTTCTCTTCTCTATTTTTGAGGCGAATAAGAATTTTGCCTCTTCCCTTCACTGGAATCTTTGATGAGTCTCCAAAAGTCACTTCGACATTCACAGTTTAATCCATATCGATGAACAAACTTCTCTTATACCACATATGGTTACTAGCGCCTGTAACGAGATACCAAATGACCTCCTTGTTACCATAGCTTCTGAATGCTAATAGGAGAATATTATCTTCATCTCCCTTCTCAATATAGTTCACATTCTCCTCAACTTGATTGTAAAAATAACTAGAAGAATAATGACCATACTTCTTGCATTTGAAACACTAAACTTGGACTTTCTATTGGCTTTCAATAGATCTTCCACATCCACGGTCTACCGAGGATCTTTGATCCTTCTCTTCAAAATTGTGACCTCCCCTACTAAAAGATCCACATATTTTGCCTTGAAATCAATCTCTAAATCCTCCATGGCCACGACTGCTGTTACTTCCTTCTTTTGAATCTTCCAGGTCATCAATAAAAAAAGCTTAGTTTGAAGAGATTCCTCCACAGGTTTATTTCTCTTACTGAATCTCCTCTCGTGGGCATTTAACGAACCCATGAGTTCATCAATCGTCATAGTCTACAACTATTTCGACTCTTTGATGGCACACACAATATAATAAAATTTTTGAGAAAGTGATCGGAGAATTTTCTCCACCACGTGAACATCTTCAATCTTCTCACTATTTCTCCAAAGTTAATTCACCACGACCAAGACTTGAGTAAAATAGTTTGAAATTAATTCACTTTTCTCCATGTCCAAATCTTTGAACTTTCTTTGAAGTGTTTGGAGTCATACCTTCTTCACCTTCTCCACTCCCTTATAATAGTTTTAAAGTATCTCCCATGCTAATTTCAAACTTGCCGCATCTAAGATCTTCTTAAACACCAACTCATCAACTCCTTGATAGATAAAGTAGAGGGCTCTACTATCCTTCTTGTTGGACTCTTTTAGCAAGTCCATTTGTGTCACTGATAGCGCACCTTCATCTTGAGGCTTCTCAAAGCCTTTCACCACAATATCCCAATAATCTATTGATCCCAATAGACTTTCAATTGAATATCCCAATAATCTTGAGGCTTCTCGTCTGATACCAATTTGATAATAATATTTGCCTAGAATAAATAATATAATTCGGAGGAGGAAACATACTTCTATTGATTTAGAAATCTTGGTCATTCAACTTACAAAGCATACAACACCCATATATATACTTCTACAATGATTCTTAGACATTCTAACCAGATTCATGCATCTAAACAATATTATTAATTCATGCATAATACTCCTCGAATAACTTTAATCAAGTTTATTTTTCACATTGTTGAGGTTCTTGTAAAACCACAGCAATGAATATTTAAGCATAGGAACATGTATCCCATGATCACCTTCAGTTTAAGCAATGTGGTTGTGACGGTGATGATGGCTGAATTTTCTTGAGAAGTAAGGGACTAAGACAGAAGTGTGGAGAATGAACCCGGCTGTATCGTCGGAGTTGATAGTTGGTAAATGCGTGGTGGTCGCATTCGTCGGCAATAACAGAAATAGTGCTAATTAAGGAATAATGGGAAGATGCATATCCCATACAATGGCCATGCTAGATAACTGTAGGGCGACGGGAGGTTGGGGATTTGGTAAAAGACGAGATAGAGGAGGGCGAAGATAATGATGAGGTCAAAAAAGAGGCAGGAGAAAGAGCGGGGAGAGAGCATTGGAAGCAATAAAGAGGGATATTTATTTATCTAGACTAGACTAGTCTAGATACTAAATTTAAAGGAACTTGCACTGTTTATTTGCACTATTCATCAACTTTTACTGACCAGCTCATTGTTTACCCCTAATTGATAAACCATCCATATTTGTTTTTTAATATAAGCCCAAATTCTACACCCATTTATTTTTAATTTCATCTACTTTCCAAAACAATCTGGAATTTGTATATGGTGCTTTTACTGAAAGCCCAAACTTTTACCCTTACGGATGTTTAAACCCACAAACTTTTGGCTTTTTTCTATAAGCCCAAAGTTTTCTTTATTTTTATATAAATGCACATATTATCATCTGTCTTCAAGGCAATTTATTTGTAAACAAAAATTTTGCTCCTTTTATTTTTGATGCTACCCTATTTCTAAAAACAGATTGTTATCTATAAAGTAAATAATTTGCCCTATTTATTTTTAAAACCAACAAATTCCAAAATTACTCTCAGAGGCAATTTTTTTCCCATAGATCCAAAGTTCTCCATTTATTTTTAACCAACAACTTCGAAAAAGGACTTCTGTTGATGTCGGTTATCAAACAGATAATTAAGTGTGAGTTGTTGAGGGTCCGCTAACTCCTCCGAATATCCGATTCTAGAGCCAGCTATTCTTCCCTGCACATGTGAGAGTTCGTAAGAGGTCGGAGTTGGGTTCTCCGGTTGTTCCTCCGACGATCAAGTCAGTAAATTATTTGAGTGGAGAAGAAGATGAACTGTAGAAGTTCTCCGTGAGCAGGAAAAAATTGCTTACCTTGATGCTAGGAATAGTCCTCCTATTTATAGTGATAATAGAGGGGTGGTTTGGTAACTTTGGCCGAGTATGGGCTGGCGGTTGAGTCAGCATTTGCTTTACAGGTCTCGGCTACCGAGCGGAGGGAGTCACTTCGGCATTTAATGTGAAGGGACAGGAGGCACGTGGTGCCGACGTGATTCGATGTGTCATAATGACTTTCGGGGATGGAGAAATAATGGTTTTGATCATGCATTTAATGTGATGGCAACCAGCTGTCAGTGGAGGGTTCGAGGTAGCCGTCACCTTTTTACTCGTCAGGTAGCGGACCGAGAAGTACCGCCTTTCGAGTCGACTTTGTGAGATGTTGGCTGAATAGTTGGTCGTGTAGGTCGCTTGTGGAGTCGACCTGGTGAGGAGATCGACACATACCGCCTTTCGAGTTGACTTCGAGAGATGTCGACCCTTCGAGTCGTCTGAGCGGGGGACTTTGATTATCTCGAAGTGGTGAACTGATTTGGTCATGCATTTAATGTGGGATACTTGTCTGCTACTGATTGGAGATTATTACTCAGTAATTGAAGCACTATAACAGTTGGCCCCTTTCACTTGGAGTCGGTGTGAGCCGGGTCTGAGTGAAATGATACAGTGGCCCTGCTGAGTCATTAGGTGCATTAATGAGGGAAATCTGAATAGTCTTTTAGACGCGACGTGGCTGACGTCATTGAACACCTTTTGACTATTGTCATCTCGCGTTTCGTGCTTGATTGCGGGCTACTTAAGGCCGATGTGCTTCGCCTCAATTGAGGTGAGGCTGCTTCAAATTCTGGAATTAATCCCGACCGTTGGTCAGAAACCGATCCGGTTGTTGGGATTCTCACATCTGTCGCTCTGTCTGCCTATAAGTACGATCACTGAGAGGAGAGAGAGATTTGCTACTTGAGTAATCTCTAGATCCCAAGAATCCCCATCGTTTCTCTTTCTCCGGCGATCCTCAAAGATTATCGTCAATGGTGGCCTCTTCTCTCAACGCTAGGAAAGAACTACTGGCAGAGATCCATTCAAAGGTGATGCTGCCAACATTAAAAGCACTCCATGGGAGATTTGATATCCCCCGAAGTTACAAGCTGACGGCACCGACAAGGTCACAAGAAGTTTTCGATCATGATGCAAGCTGATCTCCACTATATCTAAGGCACCTGGAGTAAGGCCTGCGTTTACCCCTACAACCTTTCCTCCGTCTCATCTTCACGGCTTTGGGCGTGTCTCCGATGTAGATGAAGCCGAACGCAATCGCGACCTTAGTAGGGTTCGTGGTGATCTGCCATTGGCTGGGGATCCAACCATCTCTGAGTGTGCTGGGTCATCTGATTAGTGTCAAAGTGCACCAGAAAGAACCCCATTTCCATTTCCAAGTGTTTGGCAAGTTCAAAATCATCATCGATCTTCCCGAGTTGAACAAGGACTGGAAGGAGAAGTTTGTTTGGATCTCGGGGGACGAATCAGATTTGGGCTGCTCGAATTGGCCCGAAATAGTGAGGGGTCAAAAACTTGATAGGAAAATAAATGATTACCTCCTAAAGTTGTAAGTATACAACTTACCAAGTTATAGTATAAAAAGTTATCGATCCCACGAGGAAGGTGAAAGATTGATCAATATTGGTTTTTATATTGTGTGTGACAAATTAGGAGTGGTAAATAATGTGAATGTGGATGTGGAGAGATTAGAAGAGTGAATGCGATTAAGTGCAAAAAAGGAGAAAATGAAGTTGAGAATGTGGTTGTGGTTATATGCACATAATAACAAAACTAGGTTTGAGATTATATGCACATGGAGGAATATGAGATTGAGAGAGAAGTAAAATCAATGAAATCAAGAATCAAGAATAAAGGAAAATAATAAACAAATGAAAAGTAAGAAAGTAAAAGATGGAGGGTTGATTTAAGATAGGGAGTCTAGGGTAGATTCACTTAGCTAATCTCAATCTCACAAGAGTGAGTAGGATATGAAGCTAGTTTCAAATAATCTCTAGAGATCCCCAATTATGATCTCCATGAACAAAAGAAAAGAGAAAAACAAAGAGACAAATAAAGAAGGTAAAATGTGGAGGATGATTAAAGATGGCGGAATCTAGAGTAGATCCACTTAGCAAATCTCAATCTCACAAGAATGAGTTGGATATAATGCTAGTTTCAAACAATCTCTAGGGATCCAATTAAAGGCTCCACACTTAGAAAAGGGGTGATTCCCAAGAGATCTTAGGCCTCAAGGCGAATCAAAGAAAAGAAAAGAGAAATCAAAAATTAATTATAAGAATTAAAGAGCAAGAATTAAAGACATTGCATGAAAGTAAATTGTATGAAATTAAATTGCATGAAAGTAAATCTATTCTACAAAGCAATAAAATAACAAGAAAGGAAAAGAAATAAATGGCAAACCCTCATTTTTATCTCTTCATCTTATCCTCCTTTTGGTCCTTGGACAAAGTGAAGAAACAAATATGAAGGGGTGAAAAATTCTTTTATTAATTGTAACTAAAAGTTATAAATTTGGAAGCTCTTCTCAATTAAGAGTAACCCTCCTCTCTAAAAGGAGTTATTGCAAACTTTTTCACACTCAAACCTCTCCCCCTCTACTCCTATTTATAGCCCTACGCAGTGGATGAGGACCATAGGATCAAACTTGAGCTCCAAGGATTAATTTTCAGCCATTAATCAGATTCTGGTCCAAATCAATCGGTTGGCCAATCGGTCGGCCAATCGGTTGGCCGACCGATTAATCGACCGATTGGTTTGCAACCAACTTGATTTTTGGCTGATTTTTCTTCACGAATTTCACATGGGCTCTTAGTAGTCTTGGGCTTTCTCTTGTCTTCGTATTTGGGATTCAAAAATTGGTAGAGAATGGGAGAGTTGAGTCAATTGGGCTTTTATTCATAATTTCTTCATTTGCCTACAATTTAAGACAAAAATAATTATTAGTAATATCTTTATTCATATAAAATAGAAAATGAGGGTGTAAAATTGTAATTAAAATGTGAAAATCAAATACCCCAACACCTAAACTTTTACTAGTCCTCTAGCAAAGAAAATAAAAAGAAAATTCTAACTCACTTTCGCAGGAATCGCGGTTGTATTTAGAGCATACAACAAGCCTTTAAACCCCTAGGTTGCCATAGTGGACGAGTTGTAGTCTCGTGAGGGTTTGCAGTGAATATACCCACAAAATTCAGTTAACTTGCCAATTTAAAGAAGTCAAAGTATAATTAATTTACTTGATATATTTAAACATTCTAATTGAAGCTAGTTATTACTCAAGAAAATATTTTTATATATAACTCCAAGGTAATTTTCTTTAGAAAATCTTCTCATTATAACTATACAAAACCAAGTCTAACTTAGAAATTTAATTTAAAAGTTTTTGAAAAGAACATGCTAACTCTTTGTTTTAAACAAATTTCAAGTCTCTTAATCAATTTATTTTTCAAGAACATATATACAAATATAACTATACATATAAAAACATTGTTAGTAAAATTTTTGTTTTTAATTATTACTCTTTATTCCTTGGTGATTTTGTTCTACTTGATCGGGCTTTCTAAGTGACCATTTAACGAGTTTTGGGCCAATGGATCCCAACCCAATTGGGCTGAGGTCATTAAGCATAGAAATACTCCTTGGGCTTAATTACTCGGTCAACTTAGGCTTAGTAAGATAGAACCACCTTGGATTTTAAGAGAATATTAGTCGGTGCCCATTTTTCGCACTCTTCTTTTGTTAGTTTTTGTTTTAAATATATATATATGTGTATATGTATATATATGTCTTAAAAATATTAAGATCAAGAAAACTTGAGAATTTATTTTCAACTCTAAGATGAGCATGCAAAATTTTATTACTTTAATTAAAAGTGTAAGTAAAGACTTAAGTGAGGTATACTACTTTGAAAATTATTTCTTAAGAAATTTATTTGGAGTTATCATAAAAGGTAAACTTGAGTGTAAAACTAACTAAGGATTAGAAAATTTTAATTTTATCAAATAGATCAATTATTAGTCAACTCCATTAAGTTGGCAAGTGATGATATTTTTTTAAATGACATAAAAAGAAAAAATGGTAAGAAAAAAAAGAGGAAAAATGACTAAGATAAAAAGGAAAAATGACTAATCCCCACCCCCACACCTAAATTTCGCATTGTCCTCAATGCAAACTTTATAATGCATATAGTAAAGCAGATAAAATTGAAGCACTTACATTTGTTCGGCCGGCTTCGAACAATGATAAAAAAAACATCTGCAATTACCTTTGGTATGAAGAGGATGAAGTCAACATTTCTTCTTCTTTTTTTTATTATTATTTTCAAAAAGAACAAGAAACTCTCAAATGAGATAAGAATAAATTCTTTTTATTATTATGATGAGACACAAAGACAAGCAAATGTAGAATAAAAGATGAAAGATGAGAAGTTCAAATTCTTCATTAAATCCTACCTTATTGTTGAAGATTCTACCTCAGTTCTAAAGAGCTTTAAAATGATATAAACAATGAAGTGCTTAGATTCATAACATTTCAAGGGGTTCAATGATTTTACAATAAATCAAGGTAGGTTTCAATGGTGTTATGCAAGTTGAACTTAGCTTCTTTATTAACAAAAGTTTGTGCAACCAAATTTTCTTTGAAATTTTTCTCAAACATAAGATCTATAGTTGAGGGTTTAAATTCGATTGTTTGTTTTCTAAAAGCTAAGTTCATCCGAGAAAAGTTCTTCAAAGGTTTGCTCAAGCACAATTTTATTGTTTTCAAAAATCGATTTGATTTTTCTAAAATAGCAGTTCTTCATCAAAAATTTCTCAAAATTTAGATTTGACTCATTTTCTTATTTGGGATAATATATGTCAAGAAGAATAGATGGACTAGGGTTTTCCATTTGTTTAATCTCAAAAATTATTCAACACAGATTAACAATCAAAATTATCCCTAATCCAAACTTGCATATACCAAAACAAATTCTTTTTGGAATTTTTTAAACTAAAGTTAGTTTTTAAGAGGAAAGAAGAAAAACTAAAAGTCTAACTAAGACAAATCAATGCAAACACTTTTTAATCATCCTAACTTTTAGGGTTAAGCCTAAACTTCACTAGACCAGCTCCTAACCAAAAATTCCCTTAGTAAAAAGATTAAAGTTTACTCGGGTAATTAGCCAGGTAAGGGTAGTACTAGAGGGAGATCAAAGATCAATTAAGTATCTCGTTCCTTGCGGAGCGCTTTATGCAACTCCTAAATCTTGCCTTAGACACCAATTAATCCAAATAAACTTGGACCGATTCACTAAAGGAATTATTATTCCTTAATGAGCTTGAATCCTTAGGGGCCAACTTCTAATGAATTTTTTAAAGGCTTGGGTTTGTGTAGTGAGGAATTGGTGATTTGTGGGCTAAGGAAAGGGTGATGAAATCCCTCACTTTATCTTGATTAGGGGGTTTTTCCCCTTAAACTATTTTCAAGTGTGTGTCAAGTCAAGATGTTCAAATCACTTGGGTGAATTCCTACTATTATATGCAATGCAACCCTAGAAATTAAAAGCAACTAAAAAGGATGCAAAAATAAAAACTTTTCATTTTTTTTATTATGGTCCATAATCAACAAAGTGTGAGAAGGAGAGCTCTTGTTTGAATTTATTATCTTGTTAGTAAATGTCCAAGTGGAAGATGGATTTTATTATGGTCAACAAGAATATAAATATTTTTTTAAAATCCTAATTGTCTCTAATGTGAATGAACTATCTAAAGGGTGGAATTGAAAATACTAGATAGAAAAGTTACCCACGCAAAAGCTATCCTAGCCTTTTTGAAGGCAATTCTTCAATCTTGAATGTTCAACTCTTGATCTTCAAGCTCCAAGTGGTTCCTTCACAAGAGAAATACACAAGTTAAAGAACCAAAATAGACAAAATCCTACTTATAACACCGTTCCCCGGCAACGGCGCCAAAAACTTGATAGGGAACTAAATGATTACCTCCTAAAATTGCAAGTATACAACTTACCAAGTTATAGTATAAAAAGTTATCGATCCCACGAGGAAGGTGAAAGTCTGAGTTTTGGTCAATATTGGTTCTTATGTTGTGTGTGACAAATTAGGAGTGGTAAATAATGTGAATGTGGATGTGGAGAGATTAGAAAAGTGAATGCGATTAGGTGCAAAAAAGGAGAAAATGAAGTTGAGAATGTGGTTGTGGTTATATGCACATAATAACAAAACTAGATTTGAGATTATATGCACATGGAGGGAATATGAGATTGAGAGAGAAGTAAAAATCAATGAAATCAAGAATCAAGAATAAAGGAAAATAATAAACAAATGAAAAGTAAGAAAGTAAAAGATGGAGGGTTGATTTAAGATAGGGGGAGTCTAGAGTAGATTCACTTAGCTAATCTCAATCTCACAAGAGTGAGTAGGATATGAAGCTAGTTTCAAACAATCTCTAGAGATCCCCAATTATGATCTCCATGAACAAAAGAAAAGAGAAAAACAAAGCGACAAATAAAGAAGGTAAAATGTGGAGGATGATTAAAAAAGGCGGAATCTAGAGTAGATCCACTTAGCAAATCTCAATCTCACAATAATGAGTTGGATATAATGCTAGTTTCAAACAATCTCTAGGGATCCAATTAAAGGCTCCACACTTAGAAAAGGGGTGATTCCCAAGAGATCTTAGGCCTCAAGGCGAATCAAAGAAAAGAAAAGAGAAATTAAAAATTAATTACAAGAATTAAAGAGCAAGAATTAAAGATATTACATGAAAGTAAATTGCATGAAATTAAATTGTATGAAAGTAAATCTATTCTACAAAGCAATAAAATAACAAGAAAGGAAAAGAAATAAATGGCAAACCCTCATTTTTATCTCTTCATCTTCATCCTCCTTTTGGTCCTTGGACAAAGTGAAGAAACAAATATGAAGGGGTGAAAAATTCTTTTATTAATTATAACTAAAAGTTACAAATTTTGAAGGTCTTCTCAATTAAGAGTAACCCTCCTCTCCAAAAGGAGTTATTATAAAAATTTTCACACTCAAACCTCTCCCCCTCTACCCCTATTTATAGCCCTACGTAGTGGATGAGGACCATAGGATCAAACTTGAGCTCCAAGAATTAATTTTTAGTCATTGATCAGATTCTGGTGCAAATCAATCGGTTGGCCAATCGGTCAGCCAATCGGTTGGCCGACCGATTGGTTTGCAACCAACTCGATTTTTGGCTGATTTTTCTTCGCGAATTTCACATGGGCTCTTGAGTAGTCTTGTGCCTTCTTTTGTCTTCGTATTTGGGCTTCAAAAATTGGTAGAAAATGGGAGAGTTGAGTCAATTGGGTTTTTATTCATATTTTCTTCATTTACCTGTAATTTAAGATAAAAATAATTATTAGGAATATCTTTATTCATATAAAATAGAAAATAAGGGTGTAAAATTGTAATTAAAATGTGAAAATTAGGCTCCGACTGTGGGGGACTTATCGAGGGCCGAGAAGCAAGCTCTGGATCAGATCAGGGCGTACACAGACTCTCACCAGATGGAACATCTACTCGACAACTCTGTTTTACGAGTGGTCGGCATCTTTGCCGAGACTCCTAGCGCCAGGGACCAAAAGAGGGCAACTAGGCTAATCTTTGGTCTAGAGGAAGCTACTGGGGCGCCGCCAGCTCCGCTTGTAGACCCCCTGGAAGGGTCATCCATGAGGCGAGCATGCCTCAGCCCCGAGGAGTTCTGGCGGAGTCGTGCTGGATGTAGCATGATAGCGGCCTGGTTGGCGGGATCAGCACCTTCAGCCGTTCAAGCCGAAAGGGGGAAGAAGCCAAAGAAGGTTGGTAGCCAAGGGCCCAAGAAGGTGACCAAGGCGGCGGAGACCGAAGTCATCCAATTGGATGAGGGGTCTTCAGGGTAAGAAGAGAGGGCCGAACTTCAGACAGCTGCTGTTGAAACAGAGGCCCCTGGAGGAGGGGACATTCCGGTGGAGACAAATGCCCAGGCAGGAGGAGAAAGGGTCTCTCGGACTCTCTTGCTGAGTCAACCCATCACCAAGGGAAAGGGCCAGCCATCGAAGGGGAGCCTCTTCCAGCAGAGTTTGGATGGTCCTACCCTCATCGTGTCGACGAAGTCGACTAGCAGACTTGGGATAGGCTAAGAATGCTTTTAATAGGACCCTCCAGAGTTGGTCCCAGACATGAAAAGGAGTCGACCCTGGAGTACAGACACCAGCCTAGTCGCCATCTTGACGAGAGGTCGTCGGTCCTTGAGTCTCGCGTCGCTCAGTCGAAGCCGGTAGAGCAATTCTAGCTTCCCCATGATGAAGAGATTTTGGTGGAAGTCCTCGATGTCAGCCTCCACCTAAGCCTCCGAAGCTACTTGATTCGCGGGGCTCTTGCGGAACAAGAGATATATGGTCGGATAGAGCGAATCCATCCCCACCATCTCAAGCTTCAAGAGGCGTTGGGAACTCAAAAGACCGACATCGAGGCTAATCTTGAGAAGGCTCTCAAGGAGCTGTCGGCCAAGGAAGATGAGCTGAGTGACTGGCACCGAGAGATGAAGGTGCGGGAGAGGATGATCGAAGGCTTTAAGGCTTTAGATATCCAGAAATCCGCCGAGATCGATAGGCATAGGCGTGAACTCCATGAGAGCAACAAGAGGGTGAGACACTTATCCGAGGAGGTCTCAGGGGGGCTACAGGACAAAGATCGCACATTGGTACAAGCCGAGGCCAAGCACCAGGCTACTCGGCATGCGAAGGCCGAGTTGGAGGAGGAGCAGTTGGCTCGGACGAAGCTCCAAGAGGAGAGTGCTCGTCACGAGGTGTCTTTAGTTGAGGCCCACAGCCGTGTCACCCATTTGGAATCCGAGGCTTATCGATCAGAAGTCATTGAAGAGTATCGCCATAGCATCTTTGGGAAAGTGGAGGTGGCGATAGCTTGTAAGGCGGGGTACGACTACCTCAAGGCGCAGCTCCCGACTGAGATGAGGGGTATACCCGACCGTTTCCACTATCCTCTAAGAGTCGCTTGTTGCCTGGATGCGCTCGTGGATATTGAGAGGCAAGGTGGGGGCTTGATCTCAGTGAAGATGAGGAATCGGATGATGAGACCGAGGAGGGCCTCGACGAAAGGGCCGAGGAGGGGGGCAAGGGCTCGACCGGGGAAAACGGTGAGGGCTCAGGCAAGGATGGCTGGGTGAGCTCATCTGGCAGGAAAAAGAGTGACGGGGCCAGGCCAGACGTTCAGTCGACTCCTTCACCACCCCCTGGCAGTGGCTCCTTGCCTTTGACTCCAGGAGCTGGGATAGATCTCTCCTAGTCTCCTTGATTTAGTCTCCTAGGATTTTTGTGTCTTTTTCGTGGTGCTTTCGTAGCTGTAAATCCTTGTAAATGTTTTAAAAGACATAAATAAAAGGCATTCTTTTGTTAATTCTTGAATTACTCATCGTGCTGTGTGTGATACATGCTTTAAATTTTATAGGGCGAAAGGTTGGAGTCGACCTAGTTGGCGACTTCCCAATTTATAAAGGTTAGGATAATTTGAATAGGTTTAACAGACGGTGATTTCACTGACCGAAGATAAATAAGTTGCTGTTTGAGTCGACTCGCTCGAAGACTGACTAACACCGCATTTTCATTCGACCACGCGAGTAGTCATCATCTGGTGAGTTCCAAGGTGCCTTTATTGGGCAGGCGATGGGTTGCTATTGAAAAGACTGTATGACATCATCAAATGCCATGCATCACTGTCGCTTCGATTTTCGAGCGGAGCGGTGTGGAGTAAAGAGGGCGGCACTTTATTTTTCGTGCGATCCGTTCAGATTTCGAGGCCAATCTCATCCGTTTGTACTGGATTGAGTCATAGGATATTAAATAGAACCTAAGTTGCAAGTGCACAACTATCAAGTTATAGTATAAAAAGTTATCGATCTCTCGAGGAAGGTGTTGTAGGAATTAATTGATAATCACAATTTAATTATAATTTTATACCCTCATTACCTATTTTATATGAATAAATATCCTGCTAATAACTATTTTTATCTTAATTTACAGGCTAATGGAGTATTATTGAATAAGAGCCCAAATGAAGATTATTTCAAGCCCAAAAGATCTCTAATGAAGCCCAGAATGCCTGAATCCAAAGCCCACGACTAAGTTTAAAAGCAAAATCTCAACACACATTACTTTCTTGGTCAGAATTATTAATAACTTGGCTTACAATTGAGAATCAAATCAAATATGGAAAAAATAAAGTCAAATTCGTGCTCAGGATGGTCAACCGCAAAGAAAAGGCGATATCTCTCAATCCGGGAAGCAGAATTCAACATATTATATATGAAAATCGCCTATCTCGACAAGACGGAGTCATTCAAATTACTAGATTCTCAAAATTTCATCACTAGCAGTGAGTTATGATAGAAATCTGAATTTAAGTGATATATATTCAATTATTTGAAGGCCAAGTTAAATTCTAAGAAGCCCAAGAGCATTTAAGAGAAGCCCAAGAGTCTTAAAGGAATTAAATACAAAAGAAATAAAGCCCACAAAGCCCATCTCTCAAGAATTAAAATCAATGGTCTAGATTATTTGGAGAGATCCTATGGCTATGAGGATTGTTTAGGGGCTAATCTAAATCCTATGGTTGTGAGTGTTACTTGGGGGCCAAGGCAAATCCAAAGGTTGTGAGAGATTCTTATTATCTATAAATAGAGGGGTAGAGTGAGGGCTTGAGATTGTGAAATATTTTGTAAAAACTCCATTTGGAGAGGAGGGTTACTCTTAATTGAGAAGACCTTTCAAAAATTATAATTTTTGTTACACAATAAATAAAATTTTTCACCTCTTCAATTTCCTTTCTCTTCTCTTTGTCCAAGGACCAAAAGGAGGATGAAGATGAATTAGGAATTGTGGGTTTCTCTTTTATTTCTTTTCTCTTCTTTATTTCTTGTTTGTAGAATAGCTTTACTTTCATGCAATTTACTTTCTTGCAATTTACTTTCATGCAATTTAATTCTATGCAATTTACTTTCATGTCTTGTCTTTAATTCATAGATTAGATTTACTTTCATTGCAATCTTCTTTTCTTTTTCTTTATTTCTTGCTCTTTTTATTCTTATAATTATGTTTATTTTTCCTCCTCCCTCTCTTGATTTCTTTTATTTTTCTAAGATGTGGAACTAAACCTCTTGTGGGGATCTAGTTTTGCATGAAACTAGTCTAATTTCTCTCTTATATTTGTGAATCACTCTCTAATGCTTAAAATGATCATGTTTAGGATAACTAACTAGCGAACTAATCGGTAGAAGAAGAATTTGATAGTCTATGCTTTCCTTAAGTGGTTTGATAGGTTATGCTTATGAATTCTAGAATTAATATCTTGTTGTTATTCTCCTCATGAGTATTGATTTCATTTAGGTGATAATTTGATAGGTTATGCTTTCCTTAAGTGGTTTGATAGTCTATGCTTAATAAATCTAAAATGAAATGTGATAAAAGAGAATGGTTCATATATTATAAGTAAGATTAGCTAGTGGATTCAATTCTAGATTCCTTCATATCTCTAATTGAATCCTTCATCTTTTGCTTTATTGATTTTATTTTCTTGATTTTGATTTCACTTCCTTTTTACTTCTCACACTCTCTCATTCTCATTTTGGTTTATTTACATACATCCGTTTTCATTCTCTAATCTCCTCACTTTCACTTTCATTTTGCTTTTATTTACACTTTGTCACAATCACACTCTTAATCTCTCCACAACACATTTTCTTTCTCGTTTTTCTTTTATTTGCGCATAATCCACAATCCACTCTCTACTCTTTTCATGACCACTTTCACCATGTACATAAACTCCTAATTGTCTTGCGCATAATTTGAGAACCAAAACTTGAACATAATCTTACAAACACCTTACTCGTGGGATCGATAATCTTTTATACTATAACTTGATCAAGGTTATATACTTGCAACTTAGGAGGTAATCATTTATTTCCCATTAAGTTTTTGGCGCCGTTGCCGGGGAAGGTGCTTTTTAGTAGGATTTTGATTAACTTTGGTTCCTTATTTTGTGTGTTTTCTTTTGTGTAGGAACTTGAAACTTGAAGATCAAGAGTTGAAGATTCAAGATTGAAGATTTGCCTCCAACGAGGCTTTGGATAGCAATTACGTGGGTAACTCTTCTTTCTAGTATTCTCAATTCCACCCTTTAGATAGTTCATTCACATTAGAGACAATTAGGATAAATAATAATAATAATAATAATAAATTTAAAAAAGATTTTTACCCTTGTCTAATCTCTAATAAACTTCATTTCTTTGATTGTCGACCATAATAAAATATAAAAGATTTTTATTTTTACATCCTTTTTAGTTGCTTTTAATTCCTAGGGTTGCATTTCATATAATAGTAGGAATTCACCAAAGTGATTTGAGCATCTTGATTTGGCACTCACTTGAAAATATTTTTAAGGGCAAAACCCATTAATCAAGATAAGGTGAGGGATTTCATCACCCTTTCCTTAGCCCAAAAATCACTAATTCCTCACTACACATACCCAAGCCTCTTAAAACTAATTAGACGTTGGCCCCTAAGGATTCGAGCTCATTAAGGAATAATAAATCCTTAAGTGAACCGGTCCAAGTTTATTTGGATTAATTGGTGTCTAAGGCAAGGTTTAGGGGTTGCGTGAAGCTCATAAGGAAAAAGGTACTTAATTGATCTTTGATCTCCCTCTAGTACTATCCTTACCTGGCTAATTACCCAAGTAAACTTTGATCTTTTCATTAAGGGAATTTTTGGTTAGGAGCTGGTCTAAGTCAAGTTTAGGCTTAACCCTAGAGTTAGGGTGATTAAAAAGTAATTGCCTTGATTTGCTTTTAGTTAGTTTTTCCTTTTTTTCTTTTTCTCATCATCTTCTTGACTTTTTCTCTTTTCCTTTTTCTTTAAAATTTTTTTTGATTTTGGTGTATGCAAGCTTGGGTTAGGGATAATACCAATCGTTTAATCCGTGTTGATTCATCTTTTGAAACATTTGAAGAAATGACCAACCCTAATCCACCCGTTCTTCAAGATATATGTTACCCAACTAGGAATGCAATCCCTTCGTGCATTAAGCTCCTCGTTACAAATGGAACCAATTTTGAACTTTGACCGCATTTCATAAACATGCTTCCCAAATTCTTAGGAGTCGAAACCGAAGACGCATACATCTTTATCTCCGAATTTGAAGAAGTTTGCCTCATGATTAAGATGAGGGACTTATCCGAGGATGCGATCAAGCTTCGATTTATTCCTTTTTCCCTTAAGGACAAAGCCAAAAAATGGCTGTATAGCTTACCCACAGATTCCATCTCAACTTGGGGTGAATTTGTAAAAGTTTTTCTGAAAAAATTCTTTCCTATCCACAAAACGGTCAAGCTTAGAAACAGCATTCAAAATTTTAAAATTATCCCGGGAGAACCTTTTTGAAAGTATTTTGATAAATTTAGGGATCTTCTTATCCAATGTCCTCACCATGGTCTTGAAAAATGGCGATTATGCCAAATTATTTATGAAGGATTGAATTATTCTTCAAAAACTTCTTTAGAGTCAATGTGTCAAGGGGATTTCATGAAGAAAAATACTGATGAAGCTTGGGACTTTTTAGAGAGTTTATCCGAGAAAACCATGCGGTGGGAATATTGTGATGATCGTGTTTCATCAGTTTCCCAAACCAAAACCAGTGGTCTTTCCTTAGAAACAAACATAGCCTCTGAAGCAAAGATGGCGACGATCATGCGTAGGTTAGAAGCTTTAGAAGTCAAAGAACGAGCTCCCGCTCAAATCAATCAAGTTTCAGCCTCAGGATGTCATAATTGTCTGTCTCCATCTTATGTTTCAGAGGAATGTCCTCTTTTAGGACCCGGTCAGCCACTAGGTCAGATAAACGCTGCATTCCAGCATCCGGTGAATGATCCATTTTCCCCAACCTACAATCCAAGTTGGAGAAATCATCCAAATTTTGCATGGAACCAGGGAAACTACTCCGGGAATCAAAATTTCACTCCCTCTTCAAACTAATAATTTCCTAGGGGAAACACAGTTCCTCTCAATTTTCAACAACTGAATCTATCATTTTAAAATCAGTCTCCACATCACCAATCTGCAAATCACACTCCTCAAATTGCTGATCATGATAAACGTCTTAATGTTTTGAAAAAAGGTCTAGAAACTTTGATTAAAACCTCTACACAGACCACAAACTTGTTGACTCAAACATCAAACACGTTGAATTTCTTCATGCAATCAACTGGGCAAATCCTCACTTCCAACACTCAATCCATAGCTAGGTTAGAAACCCAACTTGGTCAACTAGCTAATGCCATGAGTGAGAGAGAGAAAGGAACTTTTCCGAGTCAACCTGTGATCAACCCAAAGGACACGGGTACAAGTTCAGCCTATGAGGCTCAAGTGAATGCAATCCATTCACACCGATCAGGTAGAGAAGTCGATAATCAGGTTAGAAAATCTCCAAGCCCAATGCATGAACCCGAACAAGTTATTTCTCCTTCTAATGAATCACCCAATTTTGATAACCAAGAGCCTGAACCCGAACCTGAGCCTAATTTTGATCGATTTAAACCAGTTGCTCCATACCCAGATAGACTCAGGCCTAGGAATCACTCCCCTCAGGAGGAGAAGATCCTAGAAACCTTCAAGCAGGTTAAGGTCAACACTCCTCTCTTAGATATAATTGAACAAATCCCGACTTATACCAAATTTTTGAAAGATTTGTGCACTAAAAAGAGAAGAATAAATATTCCGAAGAAAGTCTTTCTTGCTACCAATATCACTGATATAATCTCAAAGTCCATGCCTCTGAAACATAAGGATCCAGGTTGCCCTACCATCCCTTGTATCATTGGTCATAGTCACATTGATAAGGCACTTTTAGACTTAGGGGCCAGTGTTAATTTGCTTCCATACTCGATCTATCAACAACTAGGTGTAGGAGAACTCAAACCTACCAAATGCACCATACGCTTAGTCGATAGATCACCAAAGTCCCCAAGGGTGAGATAATGATGTTTTGATTAAGGTTGAGAGTTCATTTTCCTCGTGGATTTCATTGTCCCGAAACGCAGTCAAGCTTCCAATCCAAAAGGACGATACTGTCATCTTAAGAAGACCATTCTTAGCCACGCCTAATGCTCTTATCAACTGTAGAACTGGTCAAATGAAGTCGCCTTTGGGAATATGATCACGATATCAATATTTTCAATATAGAGAATCACCAACTAATCAACCTTTTGAAATAAATTACATTCAGGAGATAGAAAAAGAGAATGAGATAGACCTCAGTTTTGAGGAAGTGTTTGCTGAGGAACTGAAAAATTTTGCTGAGAATGAGGAAACTGTTGAAGAAATATTTTCAGATGAACTTAGATTTTTTGAAAATAACCAACCAAAATGTCAAACCTTAAATTTTGTAGTTGAGGAAATTTTTAAAGAAGACTTGGTTGCACATAATTTTATTAATAACGAATCTAAGTTTAAAAAGCATACAACCATTAATACCTACCTTGCATTGTCGCAAACATCACTAAAACCCCGAAATTTTGGAATTTAAGCACATCGTGATTTTATCATTTTAGAATTCTTTAAATTTCGTGATAGAATTTTCAGCAATAAGGTAGGATTTAATGTAGAATGTGAGCTTCTCATGTTTCATCTCTTATTCTACATTTTTAATTTTTATCTCATAATAAAAAAGAATTTATTCTTCTCTCATGTTAGAGTTTCTTGTTGTTCTTTATTTCAAAAAAAAAGAGAGAAAAATTTTGGCTTCACCCCTCATCTTGAAGGTATTTGCATTTTTATCATTGTTCAAGCTAGCCTAACAAATGTAAGTGCTTCAATTATTATCTGTTTTACTTTGTGCATAATAGAATTTGCATTGAGGACAATGCAAAATTTAGGTGTGGGGTGGGAATTAGTCACTTTTGCTCTTTATCTTAGTCATTTTTCCTCTTTTTCTTACCATTTTTCTTTCTTTTTATGTCATTTTTTTCCTCTTTTCATAAAAAAATAGTCACTTGCCAACTTAATAGAGTTGATTAATAATTGATCTATTTGATAGAATTTAAGTCTTCTAATCCTTAGTTAGTTCTATACTCAAGTTTACCTTTTATGATAACTCCAAATAAATTTCTTAAGAAATAATTTTCAAAGTAGTATACTTTACTTAAGTTTTAACTTAGATTTTTAATTAAAGTAATGAAATTTTTGCATGCCTAACTTAGAATTGAAAATAATTTTTCAAGTTGTCTTGATCCAAATATTGTTCAGAATATATATACATATACACATATATATATTATACTAACTTAACAAAAGAAGAAAAATTTCTCTTAAAAACAATGGTGGTTCTATTTTACTAAGCCTAAGTTGACTGACTAATTAAGCCCGAGGAGTATTTCTATGCTTAATGACCTAAGCCCAATTGGGTTGGGATTCATTGGCCCAAAACTCACTAAATGGTCGCTAGAAAGCCCGCTTAAAAGAACAAAATCACCAAGGAATAAAGAGTAAAAAAATGATACTAACCATGTTTTTATATATAGTTATATTTGTATATGTTCTTGAAGAATTAAATGGATTAAAAGACTTGAAGTTTGTTTAAAACAAAGAGTTAGCATGTTCTTTTCAAAACTTTTAAATTAAATTTTTGAGTTAAACTTGGTTTTGTATAACTATAATGGAAGGATTTTCTTAAGAAAATTACATTGGAGTTATGATAAAAATATTTTCTTGAGTATTAACCAACTTCAATTGGAATGTTTGAAGATATCAAATGAATTAATTATTTCATTAACTTCTTTAAATTGGCAAGTAGACTGAAATTTGTGGGTATATTCACTGCAAACCCTCACGAGACTACAACTCGTCCACTAGGGTAACCTAGGGGTTTAAAGGCTTGTTGTATGCGCTAAATACAACCGCGATTCCTGCGAAAGTGAGTTAGAAATTTTCCTTCATTTTCTTTCTTTGCTCGAGGACTAGCAAAAGTTTAGGTGTGGGGGTATTTGATAATCACAATTTAATTATAATTTTATACCCTCATTACCTATTTTATATGAATAAATATCCTGCTAATAACTGTTTTTATCTTAATTTACAGGCTAATGGAGTATTATTGAATAAGAGCCCAAATAAAGATTATTTCAAGCCCAAAAGATCTCTAATGAAGCACGGAATGCCTGAATCCAAAGCCCACGACTAAGTTTAGAAGCAAAATCTCAACACACATTACTTTCTTGGTCAGAATTATTAATAACTTGGCTTACAATTGAGAATCAAATCAAATATGGAAAAAATAAAGTCAAATTCGTGCTCAAGATGGTCAACCGCAAAGAAAAGGCGATATCTTTCAATCCGGGAAGCAGAATTCAACATATTATATATGAAAATCGCCTATCTCGACAAGACGGAGCCATTCAAATTACCAGATTCTCAAAATTTCATCAGCAACAGTGAGTTATGATAGAAATCCAAATTTAAGTGATATATATTCAATTATTTGAAGGCCAAGTTAAATTCTAAGAAGCCCAAGAGCATTTAAGAGAAGCCCAAGAGTCTTAAAGGAATTAAATACAAAAGAAATAAAGCCCACAAAGCCCATCTCTCAAGAATTAAAATCAATGGTCTTGATTATTTGGAGAGATCCTATGGCTATGAGGATTGTTTAGGGGCTAACCTAAATCCTATGGTTGTGAGTGTTACTTGGAGGCCAAGACAAATCCAAAGGTTGTGAGAGATTCTTATTATCTATAAATAGAGGGGTAGAGTGAGGGCTTGAGATTGTGAAATATTTTGTAAAAACTCTATTTGGAGAGGAGGGTTACTCTTAATTGAGAAGACCTTCCAAAAATTGTAACTTTTGTTACACAATAAATAAAATTTTTCACCCCTTCAATTTCCTTTCTCTTCTCTTTGTCCAAGGACCAAAAGGAGGATGAAGATGAATTAGGAATTATGGGTTTCTCTTTATTTCTTTTCTCTTCTTTATTTTCTTGTTTGTAGAATAGATTTACTTTCATGCAATTTACTTTCTTGCAATTTTCTTTCATGCAATTTAATTCTATGCAATTTACTTTCATGTCTTGTCTTTAATTCATAGATTAGATTTACTTTCATTGCAATCTTCTTTTCTTTTCTTTATTTCTTGCTCTTTTTCATTCTTGTAATTATGTTTATTTTTCCTCCTCCCCTCTTGATTTCTTTTATTTTTCTAAGATGTGGAACTAAACCTCTTGTGGGGATCTAGTTTTGCATGAAACTAGTCTAATTTCTCTCTTATATTTGTGAATCACTCTCTAATACTTAAAATGATCATGTTTAGGATAACTAACTAGCGAACTAATCGGTAGAAGAAGAATTTGATAGTCTATGCTTTCCTTAAGTGGTTTGATAGGTTATGCTTATGAATTCTAGGATTAATATCTTGTTGTTATTCTCCTCATGAGTATTGATTTCATTTAGGTGATAATTTGATAGGTTATGCTTTCCTTAAGTGGTTTGATAGTCTATGCTTAATAAATCTAAAATGAAATGTGATAAAAGAGAATGGTTCATATATTATAAGTAAGATTAGCTAGTGGATTCAATTCTAGATTCCTTCATATCTCTAATTGAATCCTTCATCTTTTGCTTTATTGATTTTATTTTCTTGATCTTGATTTCACTTCCTTTTTACTTCTCACACTCTCTCATTCTCATTTTGGTTTATTTACATACATCCGCTTTCATTCTCTAATCTTCTCACTTTCACTTTCATTTTGCTTTTATTTACACTTTGTCACAATCACACTCTTAATCTCTCCACAACACATTTTATTTCTCGCTTTTCTTTTATTTACATAATCCACAATCCACTCTCTACTCTTTTCATGACCACTTTCACCATGTACATAAACTCCTAATTGTCTTGCATAATTTGAGAACCAAAACTTGAACATAATCTTACAAACGCCTTCCTCGTGGGATCGATAATCTTTTATACTATAACTTGATCAAGGTTGTATACTTGCAACTTAGGAGGTAATCATTTATTTCCCATCATTAATCAAAATCGGTTCACAAGTTGTGTGTGTGATAATTAGGAGTGAGAAATGTGGTTGTGGAGAGATATGAGAGAGTGGTTGTGATTATATGTAAATAAAACAAAACTGAATTGAGAGGGAGAAAGAACAGAGGAAAATAAAATGAAGAAATAAATAAGGAAATATCAAGAATAAAGAGAAAAATCAAGAAAGGAAAGATGGAGGATTCAATTAGAGATATGAGGAATCTAGAATTGAATCCATTAACTAATTTCACTTATAAATTATGAACTATTATCCTTTTATCATATTTTACTTTAGATTTATAAGCATAGACTATCAAACCACTTAAGGAAAGCATAACCTATCAAATTATCATCTAAGTAAAATTAATACTCATGAAAAGAACAACAACTAGATAGTAATTCTAGAATTCTTAAACATAACCTATCAAACCAATCAAGATAAGCATAGATTATCAAATTCTTCTTCTACCAATTAGTTCTCTAGTTGATTATCCTAAACATGATCATTTTAAGCACAAGAGAATAATTCATGAATTATAAAAGAGATCAAACTAGTTTTATACAATTTTAGAATTCCTACAAGAGTTAGTTCCACATCTTAGAAAATAAAAATAAAGAAAGAAATAAAAGGAAGAGAATGGAAATAAGAACTAACTCCAAAGAGGGTTCTAGCCTCTTTGAGAAAAAAAAAAGAAATAAAACTAACTCCAAAACGGTTCTAGCCTCTTTGAGAGAGAAAGAAATAAAGACTAATTACAAAGAGGGTTTTAGCCCCTTAAAATAATGCAAGAAATTAAATCTATACTACAAAATAAATGCAAGAAAGTAATGCAAAATTAAAGATATGAAAGTAAATCTAATTTACAAAGCATCAAAATAAATCTAAAACAAGAGGGTTCGAGCCCCTTAAATATCTAAAACAAGAAAAGAAAATATTGCAAGAAAGTAAAAGATAAAAGAGAGAATTTACATTTCAAGAGGGTTCTAGCCTCTTGATGAAGGCAAATCTTCATCTTGATCTTGATCTTCATCTCATCTCAATCTTCATGATCAAATAAAAAGAAGAAAAGAAAAATATGAAGAGGTGAAAAAATTCTTTTATTAATTACAACAAAGTTACAATTTGAAAGGTCTTCTCAATTAAGATTAACCCTCCTCTCCAAATAGAGTTTTTCCAAAATTTTTCACATTCAAATCCCTCACCCTCTACACCTATTTATAGCCTACAGTAAGCAATAAGAACCATTGGATTTTACTTGGGCTCCAAGGATTAAATCTAGCCACAAAACAAGTTTGTTACGAACCACTTGGTCGGTCAACCGATTGGACCAACCGATTAGAATTTCAAATTTCTAAAAATGCAGATAGCTCTGTTTCGTTGGGATAGACGATTTTTATATATTATATGTTAAATTTTGCCTTCCGGATTGAAAGATATCGCCATTTCTTTGTGGCTAATCATCTTGAACATGATTTTGACTTGATTTCTTTTCATATTGGATCCTTATTTCTTCGACTTCTGTAGATTGCTTAGCTTGATCCCGGGCTTCAATAAAAAGTTAAAAAATGAGGAAATTTTAGTTCTTTTTATCTTTTATTCATTAATTCTTCATTAACATGCAAATTAAGATAAAACATATTATTAGTGACATATTTATTGATATTAAATCGATAATGAGGGTATAAAAATATTATAAAAATGTGATTATCAGTCGACCATTCTAATTTCGCCACGTGTCTCTGTTGGTGCCTATATATCTCTCTCTTGTGAAAGGGGTTTTCTTTACAAAATTTCGCCTCCCTTTCCTAAACTCGAGCTCTTCTATCTCAAGCGAGTTTCTATTCATCCTAGTCGATCTCTAATGGCTGCCCAGGTTCCCACCACCGGCCGCAACGAGGCACGGATCGATCTCCTCAGGTCTTTTCATTCGAAGCTCTGCACTCAAGAGCTCGAGATCTACTATGAGTGCTACGACCTCCCCAGGGCCTTCACCTTATCCGTGCCGGAAAGGGCTGAATCAATATACCACCACGGCCGTGACAAGATACCCCTCTATCTGAGCCATCTGGAGTACGGGCTTCGATTGCTACTCCACCCCTTCATCTAGACAGTGTGCAACGTCCTGGGGATGTCTCCCATGCAATTTGCGCTGAACTCCATCGCCACTTTGGTGGCATTCCCGTGATTCACACTGGTCGACGCAATGAGCTCAGGCTCGCTCGGGTCATCCGTCCGTGTCAAGACGACGAAGAAGAATGCCATTACTTTTTTCAGCACATGGGCGGCAACAAGCTGGTGTCGAAAACTCCAGACTCTAATAGAGATTAGAAGGTGAGGTTTGTATGGGTGTTTGGAGCCGACCTGATCCTGGCTTGTCCTTCTTGGCCTGAGATAATGAAGGACGCGCTGAAGCCATGCATTCTCTCGGCTGATGAGGGGCAAAAGCTTGAGAAGATCCGAGAGGGGCAAAAGCTTGAGAAGATCCGAGCTTATTCTGGGTCTCGAGAGATGAGTAATCTTATTGAGACGTCTTCTCTCTGAGTAGCTGGCTTGTCTAGGATTCCCCCTACCGAGGCCGAAATCACCTGAGCAGCAATCTTGGCTCTCCCTCTGAAGAAGAATCCACTGAAGAATTTGGAGGGAGCGGGCTCGTGTTTGGCAGAGCAGGGGTCGACTGCAATGCCCCAAAAATGACTAAGGGAGGAGCTAGCTCCAGAAGAGATGGAGACGCTGAGGGGTAGAACGGCTGAAATAGCGGCTAAGTTAGCAGGGCCGAGTGCTACTACCCAAGCCAAGAGATCTGAGAAGAAGAGGAGGAAAAAGAACAGGGCCCAAGGGCCTCGTGGGGTGGTCGATTAGGCGCAAGGCGACTCGGCCGAAGTAGCTAAGGGGAACACTTCTAACTCGAGTCCCAAGGAGAGTCCGCAGTCAGTCTCCCCTCCCTCAAAGTCAACGGATATCATTATCCTCGATGGAGCTTCCCCTCCTAAGCAAGCGGAGGGTGACCAAGGGGCTGAGCCCGTCGATGCCGAAACCCCAGCTAGGGAGTTGACAGTACTGACTCCTTTGCCCGAGCTAGCCCATAGGCTAGGTAAGGAGGCTAGCGAGGCAACAGGGGCCGCAAGAGAGGAGGCAGCCCCATTCCAGTCTGCTGAGGAGCTACCGAGGGCTGAGGCCGCCTCGGTACCGGAGGGTGGCTTCTGCTGGCCCTTCTGCCATCACATCTCTGAGCTCGATACCCAAGTGTGGGGGGGAGCTCAGAGCCACATTGATTGGCGAGTTGGGAGGGCCTTCTACGCATAGGGAGGACCTCTCGCAGGGTGACAAGTTTGTCCCCAAGAGGCCTCTTGACAAGGAGAGCTTGATTTTGGAGTCGGGGATGGCTCAGGTTTGAGTATTGGAGCAGTTCTCCCTTCTTAGAGATGAGGAGATCCTGCATGAAATACCGAGCGTCGGCCTGCATTTAGCTCTTAAGGGCTATTTGCTGCGGTGAGCTCTGATCGAGCAGGAGGTGTTTTCTTGGATCTCCTTCACGCAGAAGCTCCTTGCTAATTTTGAAAAGGCGCTGGCCGAGGAGAGGACGGCTAGGGAAGTGGCCGAGAAAAGAGTCGTCGCTCTTGAGGTTGAGCAGAGCATTAGTGAAGGCAAATGGCATCGGGACCTAGAGATGAAGGACGACATCATCAATGGGATTAAGGGGCATCGCGCTAAGAAATTGCCACGATCGCCAAGCTCAAGGAGGAGATTGACCGCCTTCAGCAAGGGATTATCGAGCGAGATGGTCGAATCAAGTATTTGGCGGAAGAGGTCAGGTCTGAGAAGTGCCATAGGCTTGAGGCCCGGGAAAGTGCTCGGTCAGATCGTTTGGTAGGCTAGAACCTACACCTAGACCTTGAGGAGGAGCGGTCGGCTCATCAGGCGACCCAGGCTACTGTCCAAGCTCTGAAGGCTCATCTCGCCTTCTTAGAGTCGGAGGCTTATCAGTCAGAAGTGGTGGAGAAATACCGCCATGGCCCCGTGGGCAAAGTGGAGGTGTCATTGGCCTGCAAGGCAGGCTTCGACTATCTCCTAGCTCTGTTCCCTCCTAAGTCCCGGCCTGCTCCAAATAGCCTCTACCCCTACCGTGTCTCCGGTTGCCTCGACCTCTTGAAGGAGATTGAGATGAAGGGAGGGGGAGTGACGTTGGTGGTGGATGACGGGAACAATGAAGGTGAGACAGAGGATGACCAAGAAGAGGTCGCCCCTCCTGTAGCTCCTCCCGCTGCTCCTCCTACTGCTGCTGACCGTGAGTCGAGCGCCGCTCTGCAGAGTCCCACTCCCGACCAAGCCGAGAGGAATGAGAGATGGATGTATCACCGCTCTATTTTATATTTTTTTTATTTTAAATAGGAATATAAATAATGATGTAATCGTTTCGTCATATGAATAAAAATTTAGACTTGCTCGTCTTTTTGGCTGTCGTACACTTTTATTCCACTTTGTTTTAGATTTGTTTATTTGTGGCTAACTCTTGGGAGAGATTGATAGTAGAGGCGAGTCGGCCCTTCATGTTGAGGCGACTCAAACGTATAAGTGGTGAGCGCCGATAGATTGGTTGGAATGTCTTGGTTTATCCCGAAAGGGTACCAAGGTCTTTAGTGTCGATGGAGTGCCTTGGTTTTACTCGTACGATAACAAGGCCTTTTCATCGAAGGTGACCGAAAGGTTAAAGCGCCTCGGTTTTATCCCGATAGGGTATCGAGGTCTTTTGTTGATGGAGTGCCTTGGTTTTACTCACAAATGATACCAAGGTCTTTTCGTCAAAGGCGACCGAAAGGTTAAAGCGCCTCGGTTTTATCCCGATAGGGTATCGAGGTCTTTTGTTGATGGAGTGCCTTGGTTTTACTCACAAATGATACCAAGGTCTTTTCGTCGAAGGCGACCGAAAGGTTAAAGCGCCTCGATTTTATCCCGAGAGGGTACCGAGGTCTTTTGTCGATGGAGTGCCTTGGTTTTACTCACAAATGATACCAAGGTCTTTTCATCGAAGGCGACCGAAAGGTTAAAGCATGTCAGTTTTATCTCGAGAAGGTACCAAGGTCTTTTGTCGATGGAGTGCCTTGGTTTTACTCATAAATGATACCAAGGTCTTTTCGTCGAAGGCGACCAAAAGGTTAAAGCACCTCGATTTTATCTCGAGAGTGTACCGAGGTCTTTTTTCGATGGAGTGCCTTGGTTTTACTCACAAATGATACCAAGGCCTTTGGCACGTGCCTTAGACTCAGGAAGGCGCCAAGGTCTTTTGAGTAGCAGCCGACCGAGAGGTTGTGGTGCCTTGGTTTTATCCTGGAAAGGCACCAAGGTCTTTAGTGTCGATGGAGTGCCTTGGTTTTATCCCGAGAGGGTACCGAGGTCTTTGTCGATGGAGTGCCTTGGTTTTATCCTGAGAGGGTACCAAGGTCTTTGGAGTCGACCCGATTGGGCTTCATGCCATGGGTTTACTTGCGATGGCACCAAGGTTTTTAGGTACGTGCCTTGGACTTAGGAGGATGCCAAGGTCTTAGTTGATAATGGTCAAGCAGGAGATGGCTCAGCCTTGTGTTCTTGCTAAGACATTTGGTACTACGAGAGTATAACATGAGTTAAAATCTAAAAAGGTTTTATAATATAAATGAGAATTACATTCAAAATTACTCAAAATATTTTTTGAGATGCTCGTTGTTCCAAGGGTGTTACAAGATTCTTCTATCGGAGCTTCTCAGCTGATAGGTGCCTGGCCACAACTCTTCAATGACTGTGTAGCATCCTTCCTAATGGGAGCTAACTTGTCGCGTCTGGTATCCTTGTTAAAAGCGGCTTTTCGAAGGACAACATCACCGACACTGAATCTCCTGGGTCGGACCTTGCTATTGTAATACCAGGCAATGCGCTGCTGATTGACGACTTGAGATTGGAGTGCTTTTTCTCAGACTTCATCAATGAGGTCGAGTCCAATTCAAAGCTCTTCTGAATTCAAGTCTTCATCAAAATGACGTAATCGAATTGTTGGAATGCCGACTTCAACTGGGGTGACCGCCTCGGCCCCATAAGCTAACTTGAAGGGGGTTTCCCCTGTTGAGTTCTTATGAGTCATGCGGTAAGACCATAGGATACCAAGCAACTCTTCAACCTAGTTTCTGATCGCTGTTTCGGGTTCTTTGTGTTCGCGGTAAAAGTCGGGATGATTGTCATTGATTTGAATTTGCTTACAGCTTCTTTGGCCTACAACAAAATTCAAAAAGAAATGCCTTTTATTTTAAGGCGTACAATGAAAATCAAAAAAAGATTACAACTTTTATCCTTTTGAACAAACACGGGATCTCGCTATGTCGGATCCTCGCTATGGGTTCTTTGCCCGTGTCGGGACTTTTGTGTCCGTGGACCACCGCAATTCGATCCGTGGAGACCCGGTTCGAACTACAGACGGAAGGGCTCGCTTCATGAAGGAAACGGTTACCAAGGGATCACACTCACGGCGAGAGGATCACGAGCGGTGAGATCTACTAGGAGAAATCACAATACGACCTCGAGATTAAGATGAAGCTTAATCTAGAGGGTATCTCAGAGTTCGACCAATTCGCCATCTTTGCGCTAGTAGATCCGACGTCGATCGGGTTTATGTCACGGCGTTCTGAATCAGACGCCGACGGCCAGATCTCGCGAGAGCTCTTCAAGAATAACCGAAAATCCGACCCAAGTCCCGCCGTAAGTCCAAAAATCCTCCTCGAACCAACAAGACCCCCTATTTATACACAATAAGGTGCCACGCCTCGGCCATGGTGGTCGAGCCTCCTCTACCACTTGCTCACCACTTGTCGAGGCACTCTACCAAGTTGTCGAGGTGGTTTCGACCATTGTGGCCGAGCCACTTCGCCACTTGTCGAGGTAACTCGCCAAGTTGGCCGAGGCGCCCAAGCTACTTTTCGCCGCTTCGCCGTTTTTCTGCCTCTGGTTTAGACCCCGCTTATTCTCGACTCTTGGCCTTCTCCGACTTAGGTTCCGTCAGATTTGGTTCCGGACTAACTTTGGTTTGTTCCGCTCAACGGTCCTGATCCGATCGTCTGCTCAAGTCCGCTTAAACCGCGCTTGTGACGCCGCGGGTTTGCCGCCGGTTCGCCTTTAACGATTCGACGTCCGTGATCATTCGATGGGTTGTCATTCACCGACTTCGCCACGAAGTTGGTTTTGGGATCTTGTAAGTATTTTTCGACGCCTATAGATACCCTCCAGTGTTTCAGCCTCGCCCTTCTACAAGCGAGCCCGAATACTTTGATACGATGGTTCCCGCCTTCACCAAGATAGGGTCCCAAAAGATAACTTCAAATCTTCGATTCTTTCGCACCATCCAGCTTCTTTGTAGGATTTCTCGATAAGATCACTGCCGCATTTATTGTCCGACCGCTTGTTAAAATCTTGATTCGCCGATGGGTGAGTTTTGTTTGTAACTCGTACGGTTTGGTTGTTGTTTGACTAACCATCGACTTTTGACTTCAGCCCTGCCAGATCCACGTCGACCGCCGACGCCTTCCGAAGCACCGGCAGCACAGTTCACGACGCCGATTTACAAGCGAAGGTAACTGGTCCAATTGGTGATATCCTCTAGATAGCCGTTTCATCTGATACGGTGATTTCACCGCCGCATTCTTTCCTTCGCGGAGGGCTGGTACGCATCCTCTTTCGCGAATGTGACCAGCGTTGCTTCTTCAAGAAACGAGCCCTTTCACATTCGTAGTTCAGAATTCGTTTTCACTGAATCGATTCTGGAAACTCTTACAGAATTAACGCCAGCGTAGATCTCGACATATCAGACTAGGCTCAAAGGATAAAAGTTGTAATTTTGATTTATTGTACTTGTAATAAAAGGTATTTTTGAATTTTGTTGTAGGTTAAAGAGTCGTAGCAATTCAAATCAATGACTATCATCCGATTACGAACAAGTCGCCCCACCGGTCGCCTGTTCGCTGCAAAAGCCGGCTTGATTGTCATTGATTTGAACTTGCTTACGCCTTCTTTGGCCTACAACAAAATTCAAAAGAAATGCCTTTTATTTTAAGGCGCATAATGAAAATCAAAAAGATTACAACTTTTATCCTTTTGAACAAACACGGGATCTCTCGCTATATTGAGGTCCTCGCTATGGGTTCTTTGCCCGTGTCGGGACTTTTGTGTCCGTGGACCACCGCAATTCGATCCGTGGAGACCCGGTTCGAACTACAGACGGAAGGGCTCGCTTCATGAAGGAAACGGTTACCAAGGGATCACACTCACGGCGAGAGGATCACGAGCGGTGAGATCTACTAGGAGAAATCACAATACGACCTCGAGATTAAGATGAAGCTTAATCTAGAGGGTATCTCAGAGTTCGACCAATTCGCTACCTTGCGCTAGTAGATCTGACGTCGACTGGGTTTATGCTCGCCGGTGCTCGGAACTGTACGTCGACGGCTCGTAGATCTCGCGAGAGCTCTTCAAGAATAACCGAAAATCCGACCCAAGTCCCGCCAGAAGTCCAAAAAAAATCCTCCTCGAACCAACAAGACCCCCCTTATTTATACAATGGGTAAGTACGCCTCTACCATGGTGGTCGAGCCTCCTCTACCACTTGCTCACCACTTGTCGAGGCACTCTACCAAGTTGTCGAGGTGTCGTTTATTGTGGGTCGAGCCACTTCGCCACTTGTCGAGGTAACTCGCCAAGTTGGTCGAGGCGCCTAAGCTACTTTTCCGCCAGCTGCTGCTTCTGCCTCTGGCTTAGACCCCGCTTATTCTCGACTCTTGGCCTTCTCCGACTTAGGTTCCGCTCAGATTTGGTTCCGGACTAACTTTGGTTTGTTCCGCTCAACGGTCCTGATCCGATCGTCTGCTCAAGTCCGCTTAAACCGCGCTTGTGACGCCGCGGGTTTGCCGCCGGTTCGCCTTTAACGATTCGACGTCCGTGATCATTCGATGGGTTGTCATTCACCGACTTCGCCACGAAGTTGGTTTTGGGATCTTGTAAGTATTTTTCGACGCCTATAGATACCCTCCAGTGTTTCAGCCTCGCCCTTCTACAAGCGAGCCCGAATACTTTGATACGATGGTTCCCGCCTTCACCAAGATAGGGTCCCAAAAGATAACTTCAAATCTTCGATTCTTTCGCACCATCCAGCTTCTTTGTAGGATTTCTCGATAAGATCACTGCCGCATTTATTGTCCGACCGCTTGTTAAAATCTTGATTCGGCCGATGGGTGAGTTTTGTTTGTAACTCGCGGCCGGTTTGGTCGTTGTTTGACTAACCATCGACTTTTGACTTCATTCGCGAGATCCACGAGCCGGCGAATTATAAAGCCCGAAGAGTTATTGCTCAGCCGACGCTCGATTTTACAGCGAGCAGGAATACCGGTCGATATCCTCTGGGGATATGCCGTCAGGATTCCGTGATATCGCAAGTCCTTCCGAGGGATTCGGCGCATTCTCCTTCAGCGCTCTTCAAGAAACGAGCTCTTTTCAATTCAGAGTTCTTAACCCGGACCGATTACGGAAACGACGGACACAAGATTAACCCCACGCGAAGCGAAGATAGAGATCCTCGGTTAAAGGATGTGTTGTAATTTTTGATTTTATTGTATTTTGTTAAAAGGTATTTTTGAATTTGTTGAAGCCAGGCCGAGCAATCAATCATCATCACGTTATCGGCGAACGTCGGCTCCCCACCGCGGTCGCCAAATTTGTTCGCAGAAAAGCCGGCTTGATTGTCATTGATTTGAACTTGCTTACGCCTTCTTTGGCCTACAACAAAATTCAAAAGAAATGCCTTTTATTTTAAGGCGCATAAAGGAAAATCAAAAAGATTACAACTTTTATCCTTTTGAACAAACACGAGGATCTCTCGCTATATTGAGGTCCTCGCTATGGGTTCTTTGCCCGTGTCGGGACTTTTGTGTCCGTGGACCACCGCAAGAATCCCGATCCGTAGAGACCCGGTTCGAACTACAGACGCAGGCTCGCTTCATGAAGGAAACGGCTCTAAGGGGATCACACTCACGGCGAGAGGATCGCCGGGATCACGCCACGAAGGAGAGGATCACGAGCGGTGAGATCTACTAGGAGAAATCACAAGCTATCCCCGAGATTAAGACGAAGCTTAATCTAGAGGGTATCTCAGAGTTCGACCAATTCGCCATCTTCCGCTAGATCGACGCCGATCAACTTGTGCTCACCTGTTCAAACAAGGCCGACCGCCAGGATCTCGCAAGAATTCTTCAAGATCTCCAAACCGGCTCAAAATCCAACCGGTCTCGTCCAAGCCCCCCAACCAGCCCCTTCCTCTCGAAGATTTACACCCCCTATTTATACAATAGGGTGCGCCCGGCGGCTCGGCCATGGTGGTCGAGCCACCTCTACCACTTGCTCACCACTTGTCGAGGTACCTCGCCAAGTTGGTCGAGGTGGTTCTACCAAAGTGGTCGAGCCACCTCGCCACTTGTCGAGGTACCTCGCCAAGTTGGTCGAGGTCGCCGCTTCGCCGCTTTTTCCGCCATTTTCCCGCGCTCGGCCTCTCGCTTTCCGCCTCCATTTGATTCCGACTAATTTTGGTTCGCTCCGCTCAACGGTCCCGACATCCGATCGTCCGCTCAAGTTCGGTTTAAACCGCGTTTGTGACGCCGCTGGTTTACCATCGGTTCGCCTCGCCTCAATTTTGATGAGTCCGATGCTTTGACATGATGGTTCCCGCCTTCGCCGGCCGAGGATCCCAAAAGACAGCCTTCAAATCTTCGATTCTTTCGCACCATCCAGCTTCTTTGTAGGATTTCGATAAGATCACTTGCCGCATTTATTGTCCGACCGCTTGTTATCTTGACTCAAGCCGGTGGGTGAGTTTTGTTTGTAACTTGTGTCGGTTGGTCGTTGTTTGACTAACCATCGACTTTTGGACTTCACCCTCGCGAGATCCACGAGTCGCCTACCGATCGAGAACCGCGGCAAGCACAAGTTCGATCGACGTCGATCTACAATGAGGCCGAATTGGTCAATTACGGATATCCTCTAGATTAAGCCGTCTTAATCTGGGGATAGCTGTGATTTCTCCTAGTAGATCTCACCGCTCGGCAATCCTCTCGCCGTGAGTGTGATCCCGGCGATCCCTCCCTCGTGAATGTGATCCCCTCGGTTTCGTTTCCTTCAAAAGCGAGCCTTCACATCTGTAGTTCGAACGGGTCTCCACGGATGGAATTCTTGTGATGGTCCACGGACACAAAAGTCCCGACACAGGCAAAGAACCCGCATAGCGAGGATCCGACATATGAGAGATCACGTGTTTGTTCAAAGGATAAAAGTTGTAATCTTTTTTGATTTTCATTATGCGCCTTAAAATAAAAGGCATTTCTTTTTGAATTTTGTTGTAGGCCAAAGAAGCGTAAGCAAATTCAAATCAATGACTATCATCCGACTTTTACTGAACAAGGCTTCCTTTGTGGTCGCCCGACTTGTTGTGATAAAAGCTCGATTTGATGTCATTGATTTGAACTTGCTTACGCCTTCTTTGGCCTACAACAAAATTCAAAAGAAATGCCTTTTATTTTAAGGCGCATAATGAAAATCAAAAAGATTACAACTTTTATCCTTTTGAACAAACACGAGGATCTCTCGCTATATTGAGGTCCTCGCTATGGGTTCTTTGCCCGTGCCGGACTTTTGTGTCCGTGGACCACCGCAAGAATCCCGATCCGTAGAGACCCGGTTCGAACTACAGACGGAAGGGCTCGCTTCATGAAGGAAACGGCTCTAAGGGGATCACACTCACGAAGGAGAGGATCGCCGGGATCACGCCACGGGAGAGGATCGCCGAGCGGTGAGATCTACTAGGAGAAATCACAATACGACTCGAGATTAAGATGAAGCTTAATCTAGAGGGTATCTCAGAGTTCGACCAATTCGCCATCTTCCGCTAGATCGACGCCGATCAACTTGTGCTCACCTGTTCAAACAAGGCCGACCGCCAGGATCTCGCAAGAATTCTTCAAGATCTCCAAACCGGCTCAAAATCCAACCGGTCTCGTCCAAGCCCCACAACCAGCCCCTCTCGAAGATTTACACCCCCATTTATACAAATCGGGCGGTTTGGTGGCTCTACCACTTGTCGAGTCACCTCGCCAAGTTGGTCGAGGTGGTTCTACCATGGTGGTCGAGCCACTTCGCCACTTGCCGAGGTACCTCGCCAAGTTGGTCGAGGTGGTTCTACCAAAGTGGTCGAGCCACTTCGCCACTTGCCGAGGTACCTCGCCAAGTTGGTCGAGGTGGTTCTACCAAAGTGGTCGAGCCACTTCGCCACTTGCCGAGGTACCTCGCCAAGTTGGCCGAGGTGCTCGGCCTCGCCGCTTTCAAGGCCGCTTCCGGCCATTTTCCTCGGGCCCGCCTCTCGGCTTGGGTCTGCCTCAGACTGACCGGACTAATTTTGGTTCGCTCCGCTCAACGGTCCCGACATCCGATCGTCCGTTCAAGTTCGGTTTAAACCGCGGTTGTACGCCGTGGGTTTACCATCGGTTCGCCTCGCCTCAATTCTTGATGAGTCCGATGCTTTGGACATGATGGTTCCCGCCTTCGCCGGCCGAGGATCCCAAAAGACAGCCTTCAAGTCTTCGATTCTTTCGCACCATCCAGCTTTGTAGGATTTCTGATAAGATCACTGTGCTGCATTTATTGTCTGACCGCTTGTTATCTTGACTCGAAGCTGGTGGGTGAGTTTTGTTTGTAACTTGTGTCGGTTGGTCGTTGTTTGACTAACCATCGACTTTGACTTCTCCGATGTCGCACGAACTCTTGTTGGCTATTATCATTGCTCGAGTACATGGAATTTCATAACCCTCAATCGGCTAATTCTTCCATCATCACATGTGTTGTTGGTTTAACCACAGCAAGAGGACTGATCTTTTCATGGAGATATCCTCCGAGGATTCCTTGTTGAAACAGGAGACCATTTGGCTCTCATTCATCATCCTAGCCTTCGCCATGAAAAGCGACGCTTTGACCGTTGTTGGGATATGATTATCCACGTGGGAGAAGTTTCTTCGGATCGACATATTGTCCTGTCGCCATGACTTTCACTGGCCGATTATTCCTCTTGGATATTATGGTGGAGGAAATTAAGGGTTATCGAAGTTATCCTTAAGAATATGGGTTTATTCTCCAGAACTCCTCGCTGAAAATTTGGAAACAGCTTATACTGTAATCCTAGTTGAGTAGGATTGAAAACGGTTGATCGGGCCGATGCATCCAAGACGATCGAAGTTATCCCTAAGAATATTTTGAAAACATTCTTCCGAACTTCGACTAATTGGGGAACAGTTTATACCGTAATCCTAGTTGAGTAGGATTAGGCGACGCTGATCGGCCGATGCAATCCGCACGATCGAAGTTATCCCTAAGAATATTTCTTGTGAGAATATTCTTCCGAACTTCGACTAATTGGGAGCGGTTTATACTCGTAATCCTAGTTGGAGTAGGATTAGGCGGCGTTGATTTCGTCGGTGCAATCCGCGATCGAGTTATCCCTAAGAATATTTCTTGTGAGAATATTCTTCGGGAACTTCTCGACTAATTGGGAGCGGTTTATACTCGTAATCCTAGTTGGAGTAGGATTAGGCGGCGTTGATTTCGTCGGTGCAATCCATACGATCGAGTTATCCCTAAGAATATTTCTTGTGAGAATATTCTTCGGGAACTTCTCGACTAATTGGGAGCGGTTTATACTCGTAATCCTAGTTGGAGTAGGATTGGGCAACACGTTGATGCGTCGATGCAATCCATACGATCGAGTTATCCTAAGAATATTTCTTGTGAGAATATTCTTAGGAACTTCGACAAATTAGGAAGCGGTTTATACTCGTAATCCTAGTTGGAGTAGGATTAGGCGGCGTTGATGCGTCGATGCAATCCATACGATCGAGTTATCCCTAAGAATATTTCTTGTGAGAATATTCTTAGGAACTTCGACAAATTAGGAAATAGTTTATACTCGTAATCCTAGTTGGAGTAGGATTAGGCGACGCGTTGATTTGCGTCGGTGGTGGCCTTCGCGAGGTGTTATTCTGCCGAATAAATCTTCAGAATCTTTCCAAACTTGGCGGAGGGAGAGGGAGCCAATCAACGGACTGATTTGGCACTATTTTGACATCCGGATAAGATTTCAATTAGGACTCCTAATTAGGGGCTGATTAGAGTCCTAATTGGAATGTTGAGCTCAATTAAATTCCTACTTCTTGCCAAATAGGAGTCCTTGTTCAAAGAGGATTGGGTTCATATGGGGTTGTTATAAATACCCATAATCCCTCCTTTTCTCTGACATAGGCCGCCCCCCCTTCTCTGTGCTTTCCTCTTGTTTTCTTCTCCTCTCGCGCCGTCTCGTCTCCTCCGATCAACGAGGTACGTGCACGAGTATTTTACGACGTCTTTTTCATCTTTTTTTTTTATTTTCTTTCTTTGTCGCGTCGCGAGCACCGCGAACGAGGAAAGGACAAAGAACACGATCAATGGTATGAGGCGGCCAGCGGCGGCGCCGAACGTGGCCCGGGAGCCTGGCGCCAACGCCAGCGAAGCGCCAGTGGCCCGAAACCGCCAGCGCCAGCGAAGCGCTCTTGCCCATGGCCGCCGAGCGCTAAGTGAAATCCAGCGGCTGGCGTCCGCAGCGGGCGCTCGTCGGGTGCTCGGCGTGGATTTTTAGCTTTGACACTTTATTTGCGATCGTCAAGCGTATCGACACTATTTGTCTTCTTTGCGGTTTCGATGTCGTTGCGAAGATCTCATGTTCGGAGGAGTCGATCAACTCGCCGCAACGGAATGCACGCCCTTCTTTGGTGGTGCGTCAGCGTTATCACATTCTCGTACATATATGTGTTGTATCCCCGCTTCGCTCTCCTTCGTGAGGCGATTGGGAAGAGCCGAAATCCTCCTTTGTGGGGACCGACGCTTCAGATTGTGTTTACTCGTTATGACCCCGCTTCGTTCTCCTTTGTGAGGCGATTGGGAAGAGCCGAGATTCTCCTTCGTGAGGATTGGGGCTTCAAAGATCACCCATCTCGAGATCTTTAACGGGAGCGATTTCATACCGTACCCTTGCCCTGTGGAACAGGGTATATTGCCGCTTTGTTTACGCAACTATATTTATCGTTCTCCGGGTATTCGATACGGATGAAATCGTCATACCTGTTATAAGGTCGTGGCTCAATCTCATGGGTTTCTGAGAAGAGTTCTACGCCTTATGCTGTTTCCTTTTTCAAGATATTCCTCCTAAATGATCTGTTAACCCTTTGTTCTCTTGTGATAGGCGGATGCTCCGATGATTATTCATCTATTTTGAAGGCTCCAAATATCAAGTCTCGATTCTTAAGGTCATCCGGGAGAACACCTCTTTCCACCGAGGAAGCGAACCGCAGCGAGGCGAACACCCGCAGGAAGAAACCAACGAAGCCTGAGTCTACCATCATAATTTCGGATGACGAGTTTGAGGGACCGCTTCCGTCGTCCGATCCGCCTCTTCTTCTGCCTTGGTAGAAACAGATTTCGACCCTTCGAGTATAGGGCGGGTGGAGGCCTCAGTTAACCTTGACGGACCACTTCCACGGATTTAACCTATCAGATTGCCCCGCCAAAAATCGCTATTCCCGATTCCAGCCTGGATGGGTCTCCTTCACCGTTGGAGAATGGTTTGAAACAGCGATCTCTATTATCGAGGTTAGATGGGCGACCTTTATGGTTTTCTCGCCCATTCATATTGAGTAGCTTGGAGGAAATTCAGCGGTTGGTGGCCCTCGCCTAGTTAATCGCTAGAGCAAAAGCTCACTAGTCGGCTTGCATACCGCGGTGGAGAGTTTAGCCTTTTTTGATTCATGCAATGAGGTGAGGCGACTCATCGGCGAGGCTCGGATCAAGGCTTCTCGTGAATGCGCATTTCGCGAGAGGAAAATATCAGAGCAAGAGATCATTTTTTCGAACTCATATGAACGGCAGCGTCACTTGCAGCGTCAGATAGACTGGTACCACTCCCATGTCAATCGCACAGGAATCAGGACCGTTCAAGGGGAGAAGACTTTGAAGAATTTCACGCGTGAGTGTACCGTAGTCCGTATGCCATCGAACGCGGAAAGGCAAGTCCTCGAGGCGATGCGTCGGGAACATGCGGCTGCTATTGCTACTTAACTCAAGAGGAACTTGAGAAGGAAGCCAAAGCTCGGTTCGAAAGCAAAACAGAGGAAAACTAGCCGCCAAAGCCGACCTCGCCTTCACAAGACTAGATTGCGCCAATGAAGGTCAATACCGATGAGGTGTTTTTCGTGGGTGAGTTGCGTGAAGAACTCCACCAGTTTACAAAGGATGAAGTATCTCGCTCGAACAACAAATCCTTTGTCACGACTTGATGTTTAAGCAGCTTGTAGCTCCTTCTATATTTGCTTCAAATGAATAAGATCCATTCCTTTCATTGTTTATTATGATTCTTTACTTCGCCGTAAATAATTAACCATAATACTTATAGGATTTTGGCAAACCCTCACCATCAACGGTTTGATTAACCTTTACCAACTACCGCTTGAGTGGGCTAGCGCATGGATTATCCGCCCGCTCGCGACGTGACGCTGTGCTAAAAGAATGAAACTCTTCTAGACTTGTTGCTATGATATTGAATACGTAGGCTCGGCACTCTTTACGGGCAAGAGACCACCCGACGCGTGTGCAATAGACTCATCCTTCTTAGATTTCGATGAAATACCCTTAATCAACTCGTGTCTTCTTCAATCGGAGAAAGACTAAACCGCAACGCTGCAGGAGGCGCTGGCTTTATCCCTTCTTAGGCTTCGATAAAATACCCTAATCAAACTCGTGTCTTCTTCAATCGGAGAAAGACTAAACCGCAACGCTGCAGGAGGCGCTGGCTTTATCCCTTCTTAGGCTTCGGATAAAATACCCTTAATCAAACTCGTGTCTTCTTCAATGGAAAAAAGACTAAAAGGCGGCGTGTTGGGCGTCGGCTTTGAGGTTATTAGCCTTGACCTTCAACGGGTTTGATGAGCCTTTACCAACCACCGCTTGAGTTGGGCTAGCATGTAGATTATCTAAACCGCTCTACACACAACGCTGTGCTAAAAGAATGAAACTCTCTTAGACTTAATGCTACGATGTTGAATAATGAGGCTTCGCCTTTTCACGAAGACTAACCCGCGACGCTGCGTTAGGCGCCGCCTATCCCTCGCTTAGGATTCGGATCAAATTCCCGTAATCGACTCGTGTCTTCTTCAATCTAAAAGACTAAACCGCAACGCTGCGGTGAGGCGCTGGCTTTATCCCTTCTTAGGCTTCGGATAAAATACCCTTAATCAACTCGTGTCTTCTTCAATCGGAGAAAGACTAAACCGCAACGCTGCGGTGAGGCGCTGGCTTTATCCCTTCTTAGGCTTCGGATAAAATACCCCGTAATCAAACTCGTGTCTTCTTCAATCTAAAAGACTAAACCGCAACGCTGTGAGGCGCTGGCTTTATCCCTTCTTAGGCTTCGGATAGAATGCCCCAAGATCTAACCTTGGTGTCTTCTTTGACCGAGAATGACCGAACCGGAGTAAATTGGTGAGAGGGGAGGAACTTTATGTTCTATTTCTAATGAAACCAATAGCGGGCCCACAGAGGGAATCGAAAAGACTCGTGTGACCTTCAAAGCGACAACCCGGTTCGAAAATCCCTACAAGATACCTTCACGGGCGCTACCTAGGAAAAAGATGGAACTAAGAGTGGATCTCCACCGAGAGCCGAAGAGACTCGTGTGACCTTCAAAGCGACAACCCGGTCCGAAAATCCCTACAAGATACCTTCACCGGCGCTACCTAAGATGAGATGGAACTAAGAGTGGATCTCCACCGAGAACCGAAGAGACTCAGTGACCTTCAAAGCGACAACCCGGTCCGAAAATCCCTACAAGATACCTTCACCGGCGCTACCTAGAGAGAGATGGAACTAAGAGTGGATCTCCACCGAGAACCGAAGAGACTCAGTGACCTTCAAAGGACAACCCGGTTCGAAAATCCCTACAAGATACCTTCACCGGCGCTACCTAAGATGAAAGATGGAACCCTTCCGTTTATCACGAAAGGGATCTTACACTTGGAGAGGAAGAATTTTATACTCTATCTCCGGCGTGAAAAGAATTTTGAGTGGGCCTCTTGTTCATAGAAGGAATCAAGAGGGGATTTTGGTAATGTACCAGAAAATTTGTGGACCTACCGTCAAGGAATCTGATCGGTGGGGAAAATTATGATGAAGGATAAATTTAGGGTTATCCTCATGAAAAGTGGGTGAAACATCCCACGAGGAACTTCCCGCCAAAACGGGTTATCCCGAAGGTACTAAGGGTAGTATTTCTTCAGGAACTTCCCATTTATCGGCATTAATTGCCGATCGCCATTTTGGGTAATTAGGCGATACGCACCGTTAGAGTAGACCGTCTCTATTACAAACGGAGCTTCCCATTTAGGTTCGAATTTACCTTTCTTCTTAGAAGTGAGGATTATCGGTCGTCGAGCAGCGAGGACCAAATCTCCTTCTCTAAAGGTTCTCTGTCGAACTTTCTTGTTGAAAGCCCTCGACATCCTAGCTTGATAGAACTCAATGCATTGTTGAGCCTCCAGGCGCTTCTCATCTAACATCTCAAGCTCTTGAGGCGTTTTGATGTTGTTCTTGGTCGTCATCTGTTGAAAGAGGCGTCGCGAAGTGGCGAATCTGGATTTCCAACGGAGAATCGCTTCACACCCGTGAAACTGTGGAGTACGGGTCGCCCTATTGGCGGCGCATCAAGCAGCGATATGCCCGTAGTGCTTCTCCGAAGTTTATCGCCCCAGCCTCGCTTGTTATTTTTCACAAGCTTCGACAAAATTTTGATAATCGCCTTGTTGAATGCCTCGCTAATCCATTTGGTACCGGATTATAGTCCGCCGACGAGACGCCTTTGTATTTTGAACTTTTCGCAAAACCTGATGAAGGAATTGCTGATGAATTGGGGACCGTTGTCATGCACGATCCGTCTCGGGACACCATGTCGATAGATGACATGGTGTTTGATAAACTTGATGAATTGAGCTTGTTCGCGGTAAAAGTCGGGATGATTGTCATTGATTTGAATTTGCTTACAGCTTCTTTGGCCTACAACAAAATTCAAAAAGAAATGCCTTTTATTTTAAGGCGTACAATGAAAATCAAAAAAAGATTACAACTTTTATCCTTTTGAACAAACACGAGGATCTCTGTTATGTCGGATCCTCGCCATGGGTTCTTTGCCCGTGTCGGGACTTTTGTGTCCGTGGACCACCGCAAATCCGGATCCGTGGAGACCCGGTTCGAACTACAGACGGAAGGCTCGCTTCACGCGAAACGGTTACCAAGGGATCACACTCACGGCGAGAGGATCGCCGAGCGGTGAGATCTACTAGAGAAATCACAAATACGACTCGAGATTAAGACGGCTTAATCTAGAGGGTATCTCAGAGTTCGACCAATTCGCTACCTTGCGCTAGTAGATCCGACGCCGATCGGGTTTTTGCTCACGGTGCTCTGAATCAGACGCCGACGGCCAGATCTCGCGAGCTCTTCAAGAATAACCGAAAATCCACCCAAGTCCCGCCGTAAGTCAAAAAATCCTCCTCGAATCAACAAGACCCCCTTATTTATACAATAGCGCCGTCGCCCTTGTCGGCGCCAATTCTGCTGCTGGTCGGTGGCACGGCCATGGTGGCCGAGCCTCCTACCACTTGTCGAGGTGGTTTCGTGGTCGTGAGTCGCCTCTACCACTTCACGAGGCACCTCGACCGTTGTCGAGGTGGTTCGCCATTGTGGTCGAGCCACTTCGCCACTTGTCGAGGTAACTCGCCAAGTTGGCCGAGGCGCCGCTTTTTCCGCCGCTTCGCTTTTTCTGGCCTCTCGGCTTAGACCCCGCCATTCTGACTTTTGGCCTTCTCCGACTTAGGTTCCGCTCAGATTTGGTTCCGGACTAACTCTTGGTTTGTTCCGCTCAACGGTCCTGATCCGATCGCCTGTTTCAAGTCCGGTTAAAACTGCTTGTAGACGCCGTGGGTTTTTCGCCGGTTCGCCTTTAACGATTCGACGTCCGTGATCATTCGATGGGTTGTCATTCACCGACTTCGCCACGAAGTTGGTTTCGGGATCTTGTAAGTATTTTTCAACGCCATAAAATTCTCCAGTGTTTCTGGCCTCGCCCTTCTACAAGCGAGCCCGAATACTTTGATACGATGGTTCCCGCCTTCACCAAGATAGGGTCCCAAAGATAGCTTCAAATCTTCGATTCTTTCGCACTCATCCAGCTTTTGTAGGATTTCGATAAGATCACGGTGCTGCATTTATTGTCCGACCGCTTGTTAAAATCTTGATTCAAGCCGATGGGTGAGTTTTGTTTGTAACTTCGTCTTGGTTGGTTGTTGTTTTGACTAACCATCGACTTTTGACTTCTCCGTATGTCGGCTAACTCCTTGTTGGTGACACGCTATCGTGGTCAATACATAGAACTTCATAACCCTCACTCTACTAATTCTTCCATCATCACGGTGTTGTTGGTTTAACCACGCCGAGGATATGATTATCCACCGTGGGAGAAGTTTCTTCGATCAACACATTATCCGACGCCAACATGACTTTCACCTCGCCGATTATTCCTCTCTTGGAGATTATGGTGGAGGAAATTAAGGGTTACCGAAGTTATCCTTAAGAATATGGGTTTATTCTCCAGAACTCCTCGCTGACAATTTGGAAACAGCTTATACTGTAATCCTAGTTGGAGTAGGATTAGCGACGCTGCTGATCGGCGCCGATGCCATCGCGATGATCGAAGTTATCCCTAAGAATATTTCTTGTGAGAATATTCTTCCGAACTTCACAAATTAGGAAACAGCTTATACCGTAATCCTAGTTGAGTAGGATTAGGCGACGCTGCTGATCGGCCGATGCAATCCGCATGATCGAAGTTATCCCTAAGAATATTTCTTGTGAGAATATTCTTCCTGAACTTCTCACAAATTAGGAAACAGCTTATACTGTAATCCTAGTTGAGTAGGATTAGGCGACGCTGCTGATCGGCCGATGCCATCGCGATGATCGAAGTTATCCCTAAGAATATTTCTTGTGAGAATATTCTTCCGAACTTCGACAAATTAGGAAACAGCTTATACTGTAATCCTAGTTGGAGTAGGATTAGCGACGCTGCTGATCGGCGCCGATGCAATCCGCATGATCGAAGTTATCCCTAAGAATATTTCTTGTGAGAATATTCTTCCGAACTTCGACAAATTAGGAAACAGCTTATACCGTAATCCTAGTTGAGTAGGATTAGGCGACGCTGATCGGCCGATGCCATCGCGATGATCGAAGTTATCCCTAAGAATATTTCTTGTGAGAATATTCTTCCGAACTTCGACAAATTAGGAAATAGTTTATACCGTAATCCTAGTTGGAGTAGGATTGAGCGACGCCTGATCCAGGGTCTTCGCAGTGTTATTCTCAATAAATCTTCTAATCCTTCCGATATAGCGGGGTTCTAGGATTATGATCCCGCTTTGATTTTGCTCACCACAATTTTGCCGAGCCCAGCTCGCTTCATGCCGAGCCAAGTTTTACTCAACAAATGTATGGGCTATAGCGAGGAGGCCGACGAGGACCCGATTCGTGAACCTGTGCACATCTAACGCCAATAACTCCTCTTCTCGATGGCTTAATGCGAATTGAACGACTCGATTCAGATTCCACTAATTACCTCTTCGCTTTTTTGCTCTTTTAGAGGGATTGCAGGAGACAAATGCACAAACCGAGACTAAGCAAGCTAACCCCACTGTAGGAGGTAAGTAGCTTTACCTATCGTTTGACTTAATTGCATTCGCCTTCCTAATGCCTTCTTTTGCAGACTTCTCCATGGAAGATTTCGTGGAATCGGGTTTATATGGCAACACTTCCATGGATGACCTGCTACGCGCTTGGTCACAGGATGGAGATACCCTTGGTGAAGGTTTACCCGGCTACCGCCCCTCAAGAAGGTATGAATTTTCTTCGACACTATAGGATCACCGTTTGGCCAATACCACTATGATTAAAAGAGGCTGAGACATTCCCTTTGTGTAGCGGCAGATACTTCTCTTTCCGCAACTCTCTCGATCGCCTACCACAAATGATCGCTGAGATAGATGAGCACACCAGGGCTCACCGCCGCTGACAAGATCCCAAAGAATAGATACCGTAGACTCACTAGCCTCCGAGACTACACCGGGAGACGGTAAGGGTCTTTAGCCAAATAAGTTTTGCCCATTTTTACCGAAAATTCTAAAGCCCTTTTCTTCTTTGCAGAGCCTACATCTCGCTCCATGACTGGCGAGAGTTGATGTTGGATGAAGATCCATCCCATCTTATTATCTATTTGAAGTACGCCATTCTCTCGTGAACACGGTGATCGAAAAGGTCCTTCATGGCTGGCTTTCATCAGCCAGCATCGCCGATCCCCTGATGGCTTTGATAATGAGATATGGTTATCCCGAGCCGCTCAGCCATTGTTGATGACTCGCCCATCCGAGGAAAAGCTCCAGACCGCAAGAGCCGCGGGCGGCCGGGCTTCCTCATACATAATCGCAGACCGACGCTGCTTAGAGGCATGGCGCTGATGCTCGTGGTTTTACTAGGCTCGAGGTCCGATGCGTAGAGACCGCACATCAGCTCTGAAGCTGTTGCTGAAACATATTCTTCCCTAAGCCACATCCGTGACCGATATTGTGGCGAAAAGCGAGAGGATAATACCGCCGTGGGAGAGCTCCATGCCGAGGAAGATAGGATGAGTATTTTGGAGCTGGCCAAGGCCAACAAGGAAGAAGCCCTTGCCGCAGGCTTCAAAGAACTCGACCTATCGGGCGTAAACCGGTTGAGCCGAGGAGGCAACCACGAAGACACTGAACACCGATGAGGAGTCTGTTCGCGATAAAAGTTGGGATGATTGTCATTGATTTGAACTGTTACAAACTTCAGTCGCCTGAAACAAATTCAAAGAGAAATATCTCCTTTTATTTTAAGGCTTACAATGAAAATCAAAAAGATTACAACTTTTTCTCCTTTTGAACAAACACGAGGATCTCTGCTATATCGAGGTCCTCGCCATGGGTTCTTTGCCCGCGTCGGGACTTTTGTGTCCGTGGACCACCGCAATTCCAATCCAAGTAGAGACCCGGTTCGAACTAGAGATGTAAAGGCCTCGCTTCACTAAGGAAACGGTTTTAAGGGGATCACACCCACGGCGAGAGGATCGCTCATGGGATCACACTCACGAAGGAGAGGATCGCCGAGCGGTGAGATCTACTAGGAGAAATCACAAGCTTATCCCCGAGGTTAAGACGGCTTAACCTAGAGGGTATCTCAGAAGTTCGACCCAATTCGCTTATCTTCCGCCAGATCGACGCTGATCGACTTGTGCTCGCCGGTGTTCGAACGGCAAGGCCGACGGCCATGATCTCGTGGAGAACTCCTTAGAAAATCCTCAAAATCTCAAGCCCAAGTCCTTCTAATCTGCCAGAACCAAGTCCTCCGAAGCCTGAAGTCCAAAAATCCCCTCTCCAAAAACCCCCTTTCTCCATCAACAAGACCCCCCCTATTTATACAAGGGGCGGTTAGCTCACACCAGCCACCTCGGCCAAGTTGGCCGAGGTGGCTCACCATGGTGGTCGAGCCTCCCTACCACTTGTCGAGGTGGCTCACCATGGTGGTCGAGCCTCCTACCACTTGTCGAGGCACCCCGCCAAGTTGGTCGAGGTGGTTCGGCCATTGTGGTCGAGCCACTTCGCCACTTGGTCGAGGTAACCCGCTAAGTTGGTCGAGGCGCCGCTTCACTGCTTCATTGCCGCTTATTTTTTCTGCCTTCGGTTTAGCCCTCGCTTATTCCGACTTTTGGCCTTCTCCGACTTAGGTTCCGCTCAGATTTGGTTCCGGACTAACTTTGGTTTGTTCCGCTTAACGGTCCTGATCCGACGTTTATTCAAGTCCGGCGAACCTTGTGACGCTGTGGTTCGCTGCCGAAGTTCGCCTTTAACGATTCGACGTCCAGATTATTCGATGGGTTGTCATTCACAATTTCGCCACGAAGTTGGTTTCGGATCTTGTAAGTATTTTCAACGCCTACAGATATTCTCCAAAGCCGCCTCGGCCTCAATTCTAATGAGTCCGGGATGCTTTGACATGATGGTTCCCACCTTCGCCGGCCGAGGGTCCCAAAAGATAGCTTCAAGTCTTCGATTCTTTCAGATCATCCAGCTTCTTTGTAGGATTCCCGATAAGATCACGGTGCCGCATTTATTGTCCGACCGCTGTTATCTTGATTCAAGCCGGTGGGTGAGTTTTGTTTGTAACTCGTGGTCGCTGGTCGTTGTTTGACTAACCATCGACTTTTGACTTCTCCGCATGTCTAACTGTTACACATTATCGGTCGTGTCGAAGTACCTAGAATTTCATAACCCTCAATCGCTAATTCTTTCGCCATCACGGTGTTGTTGGTTTAACCACGCCGAGGATCGATCTTTTCATGGAGATATCCTCCAAGATTCCTTGTTGAAACAGAGACTATTTGGCTTTCAACCATCGCCCTAGCCTTCAAATACGAGTGCGACGCTTTGACCGTTGTTGTGATATGATTATCCACGGTGGGAGAAGTTTCTTCGACCGACACGTTGTCCGTGTCGCCATGACTTTCGCTACCGCCGATTATTCCTCTTGGATATTATGGTGGAGGAATTATGGTCCTCGAAGTTATCCTAAGAATATTTTTGTGAGAATATTCTTCCCGAACTTCTCAATAAATTAGGAAACAGCTTTATACCGTAATCCTAGTTGGAGTAGGATTGGGCAACGCTGATTGGCGCCGATGCAATCCGCGACGATCGAAGTTATCCCTAAGAATATTTCTTGTGAGAATATTCTTCCGAACTTCAATAAATTAGGAAACAGCTTATACTGTAATCCTAGTTGGAGTAGGATTGGGCAACGCTGATTACGCCGATGCAATCCGCATGATCGAAGTTATCCCTAAGAATATTTCTTGTGAGAATATTCTTCCGAACTTCTCAATAAATTAGGAAACAGCTTATACTGTAATCCTAGTTGGAGTAGGATTGGGCAACGCTGATTGGCGCCGATGCAATCCGCACGATCGAAGTTATCCCTAAGAATATTTCTTGTGAGAATATTCTTCCGAACTTCTCGACAATTTAGGAAACAGCTTTATACCGTAATCCTAGTTGGAGTAGGATTGGGCAACGCTGATTGGCCGATGCAATCCGCATGATCGAAGTTATCCCTAAGAATATTTCTTGTGAGAATATTCTTTAGAAAATCCTCAAAAATCTCAAGCCCAAGTCCTTCTAATCCTCAGAACCAAGTCCTCCAAGCCCAAGTCCAAAAATCCCTCTCCAAAACCCCTTTCTCCATCAACAAGACCCCCTATTTATACAGCAGCGGTTAGCCGGCCACGGAGCCACTCCTACCAAGTTGTCGAGGTGGCTCACCATGGTGGTCGAGCCTCCTCGGCCACTTCTGCCGAGGTGGCTCACCATGGTGGTCGAGCCTCCCACTTGTCGAGGCACTCTACCAAGTTGGTCGAGGTGGTTCGGCCATTGTGGTCGAGCCACTTCGCCACTTGGTCGAGGTAACTCGCCAAGGCCGAGGCGCTGTGCCATTGCTTCATTGCTACGCATTTTTCTCGGTTCTCGTTTAGGCCCCGCTTATTCTCGACTTTGGCCTTCTCCGACTTAGGTTCCGCTCAGATTTGGTTCCGGACTAACTTGGTTTGTTCCGCTTAACGGTCCTGATCCGACGTTTATTCAAGTCCGGCGAACTGGTGGTTTGTGGTTCGCTGCCGAAGTTCAAGGCTTTAACGATTCGACGTCCAGATTATTCGATGGGTTGTCATTCGCCGACTTCGCCACGAAGTTGGTTTCGGGATCTTGTAAGTATTTTCAACGCCACAGATATTCTCCAAAGCCGCCTCGGCCTCAATTCTAATGAGTCCGATGCTTTGACATGATGGTTCCCACCTTCGCCGGCCGAGGGTCCCAAAAGATAGCTTCAAGTCTTCGATTCTTTCAGATCATCCAGCTTTTGTAGGATTCCCCGATAAGATCACTTGCCGCATTTATTGTCCGACCGCTTGTTATCTTGATTCAAGCCGGTGGGTGAGTTTTGTTTGTAACTCGTGGTCGCTGGTCGTTGTTTGACTAACCATCGACTTTTGACTTCTCCGCATGTCGGCAACTCTTGTCTGACACATCGGGTCGTCGAAGTACCTAGAATTTCATAACCCTCAATCGCTAATTCTTTCGCCATCACGGTGTTGTTGGTTTAACCACGCCGAGGACTGATCTTTTCATGGAGATATCCTCCAAGATTCCTTTGTTGAAACAGAGACTATTTGGCTTTCAACCATCGCCCTAGCCTTCACCGAAAGCGACGCTTTGACCGTTGTTGTGATATGATTATCCACGGTGGGAGAAGTTTCTTCGATCGACACGTTGTCCGTGTCGCCATGACTACTACGATTATTCCTCTCTTGGATATTATGGTGGAGGAAATTAAGGGTCCTCGAAGTTATCCTTAAGAATATGGATTTATTCTCCGTGAACTCCTCGCTGAAAATTTGGAAATAGTTTATACCGTAATCCTAGTTGAGTAGGATTGGCAACGCTGATTACGCCGATGTAATCCGCGACGATCGAAGTTATCCCTAAGAATATTTCTTGTGAGAATATTCTTCCGAACTTCGACAATTTAGGAAACGCTTTATACTGTAATCCTAGTTGGAGTAGGATTGGGCAACGCTGATTGGCCGATGCAATCCGCACGATCGAAGTTATCCCTAAGAATATTTCTTGTGAGAATATTCTTCCGAACTTCTCAATAAATTAGGAAACAGCTTATACTGTAATCCTAGTTGGAGTAGGATCAGCAACGCTGCTGATTGGCGCCGATGTAATCCAAGACGATCGAAGTTATCCCTAAGAATATTTCTTGTGAGAATATTCTTCCGAACTTCTCGACAATTTAGGAAACAGCTTTATACTGAATCCTAGTGGAGTAGGATCGGGCAACGCTGCTGATTACGCCGATGCAATCCCCACGATCGAAGTTATCCCTAAGAATATTTCTTGTGAGAATATTCTTCCGAACTTCAATAAATTAGAAACAGCTTATACCGTAATCCTAGTGGAGTAGGATTGGGCAACGTTGATTGGCGCCGATAACCGCATCGATCGAAGTTATCCCTAAGAATATTTTTGTGAGAATATTCTTCCTGAACTTCTACAATTTAGGAAACAAATTTTATACTGTGAATCCTAGTTGGAGTAGGATTGGGCAACGCTGATTGGCGCCGATGCAATCCGCATCGATCGAAGTTATCCCTAAGAATATTTCTGTGAGAATATTCTTCCGAACTTCAATAAATTAGAAACAGCTTTATACTGAATCCTAGTTGAGTAGATTGGGCAACGTTGATTACGCCGATGTAATCCAAGACGATCGAAGTTATCCCTAAGAATATTTCTTGAGAATATTCTTCCGAACTTCTCAATAAATTAGAAACAGCTTTATACTGAATCCTAGTTGAGTAGGATTAGCAACGCTGATTGGCCGATGCATCCGCGACGATCGAAGTTATCCTAAGAATATTTCTTGTGAGAATATTCTTCCGAACTTCTCAATAAATTAGGAAACAGTTTATACTGAATCCTAGTTGAGTAGGATTGGGCAACGCTGATTGGCCGATGTAATCCAAGACGATCGAAGTTATCCCTAAGAATATTTCTTGTGAGAATATTCTTCCGAACTTCACAATTTAGGAAACAGCTTATACCGTAATCCTAGTTGGAGTAGGATTGGGCAACGTTGATTACGCCGATGCATCCGCATCGATCGAAGTTATCCCTAAGAATATTTCTTGTGAGAATATTCTTCCGGAACTTCTCAACAAATTAGGAAACAGCTTATACCGTAATCCTAGTTGGAGTAGGATTGGGCAACGCTGCTGATTAAGGCCGATGCATCCAAGACGATCGAAGTTATCCCTAAGAATATTTTTGTGAGAATATTCTTCCGAACTTCACAATTTAGGAAACAATATACCGTAATCCTAGTTGGAGTAGGATCGGGCAACGCTGATTGGCGCCGGTGCAATCCGCACGATCGAAGTTATCCCTAAGAATATTTTTGTGAGAATATTCTTCCGGAACTTCTCAACAAATTAGGAAACAGTTTATACCGAATCCTAGTTGGAGTAGGATTGGGCAACGCTGATTACGCCGATGCAATCCGACGATCGAAGTTATCCCTAAGAATATTTCTTGTGAGAATATTCTTCCGAACTTCGACAATTTAGGAAACAGCTTATACCGTAATCCTAGTTGAGTAGGATTGGCAACGCTTGATTGGCCGATGCAATCCGCGACGATCGAAGTTATCCCTAAGAATATTTTTGTGAGAATATTCTTCCGAACTTCTACAATTTAGGAAACAGCTTATACCGTAATCCTAGTTGAGTAGGATTGGGCAACGCTGATTACGCCGATGTAATCCAAGACGATCGAAGTTATCCCTAAGAATATTTCTTGTGAGAATATTCTTCCGAACTTCAATAAATTAGGAAACAGCTTATACTGTAATCCTAGTTGAGTAGGATTGGGCAACGCTGATTGGCGCCGATGCAATCCAAGACGATCGAAGTTATCCCTAAGAATATTTTTGTGAGAATATTCTTCCGAACTTCGACAATTTAGGAAACAGCTATACCGTAATCCTAGTTGGAGTAGGATTGGGCAACGCTGATTACGCCGATGCAATCCGCATCGATCGAAGTTATCCCTAAGAATATTTCTTGTGAGAATATTCTTCCCGAACTTCAATAAATTAGGAAACAGCTTTATACTGTAATCCTAGTTGAGTAGGATTGGGCACGCTGATCGGCGCCGAGGGAATTCATGAGGTGTTATCCTCGCCAATAAACCTTCGTAATCTTTCCAATATAGCGAGGAATTAGGAACCAATTAACGGACTGATTTGGCGCTATTTTGACATCCAAACAAAATTCAATTAGGACTCCTAATTAGGGGCTGATTAGAGTCCCACTAGAATTGATTTGGACTCCAATTAGAATTCCTACTTCGCCAAATAGGAGTCCTTGTTCCAAGAGGATTGGTGCATATGGGTTGTTATAAACAACCACAAGGCCTCCTTTGCCGACCTAGGCCGCCCCCCAGGTTTCTCTCTTGTTTTCATCACGCCGCTGGTCTTTCTTCCTCGATCAACAAGGTATGCATAATGAGCCTTATTTAGTCCTTTTTCTTCTTCTTTTGTATCGCGGTGTAACGCTGACCACGAGGGAAAGGGCTGACGGTGAGGTGGCGGCGATCCATGGCTGGATGCTGGCGGCGGCGCGATGGTTGGCTACATGCCACCGCTTTCATGTCAAGGCCAGGCACATTGCCTGTCATACATTGAAGGCCAGGCATTGGCGCTAGGGAGCGGCTGGTAAGCACGGTCTGCTTGTTGCGCCTAAGCCAGCCGGGGCTGGCCAATTAGGTGGGGCCGGCGCGACGGGCCAAGGGCCAGGCATTGGCGTCGCTGCTGGCGTTCATACGCCAGCCGGGCTGTCGTTCTCAACATCGGATCGTAGCCTTTTTGACACTTTATTTGCTGATTTTTAGCCATGTATCCGACTTTTTGTTGTATTTTCGCAGCCTTCCGATGTCGCCGGGAGATCACGCTACCCGAGGAGCCGGCCGACCAAGACGCCACGCGGAATGCACGCCTTCTTCGTGGTGCGCCAACTTATAACCTTCTCGTATATATCGCTATATCCCCGCCGTTTCTCCTTTGTGAGGCGATTGAAGAGCCGAGATTCTCCTTCATGAGGATCGAGGCTTCAAAACTCACCCGTTTTAACGGAGCGATTTCATACCGCATTTCTTTATTTCAGAGAACAGATATATATTGTCGCTTTGTTTATGCGACTATATTTATCGCTCTCCCGTATTCGCACGGTGAAATCGTCGCATTCGCTATAAGGTCGCGGACTCAATCTCATGGGTTTATAAGAAGAGTTCTACTTTATACCGTTTCCTTTTTCAAGATATTCCTCCTAAATGATCTGTTAATCCTTTGTTCTCTTGTGGTAGGCGGATGTCTGATGATTATTCGCCTACTCAAGGCTCCCAATGTCAAGTCTCGATTCTTAAGATCATCCGAGAAGGCCTTTCCACCGAGGAAGCTAACCGCAGCAGGCTAACACCCGCGATGAAGAAACCCGCAAGCCCGAGCCTACTATCATAATTTCGATGACGAAGTTTGAGGGATCGCTCATCATCCGCCCACCGCCTCCCTTGCGCCTTTGGTCGAAACCGATTTCCCACCCTTCGAGTATAGGGCGCAGTGGAGACCCTGTGTTAATCTTGACGGACCACTTCCACGATTCAACCTATCGCCGAGATTGCCCCGCCAAAAATCCGCTCCCGACTCCAGCCTGCGGATGGGTCTCCTTCACCGTTGGAGAATGGTTTGAAACAGCGGTCTCTATTATCGAGGTTAGATGGGCTTAATTTTATGGTCTTCGCCCATTCATATTGAGTATCTTGGAGGAAATTCAGCGGTTGGTGGCCTCGCCTAGTTAATCGCTAGAGCAAAGCTCACTAGCCGGGCTAACTCTTGCGCATCGCGGTGGAGGATTTAGCCTTTTTGAATCATGCGATGAGGTGATACGACTCATCGACGGCTCTGATCAAGGCTTCTCGTGAACGCTGCCGAGAGGAAAATATCGAGCAAGAGATCATTTTTCGAACTCATATGAGCGACAAATCGCCAGCCAGAAGATAAACTTGTACCACACCCATGTCGAACGCATGTGAATCGACTGCTCAAGGGGAGAAGACGCGAAGAATTTCACGCGGAGTGCACCGAGTCCGTGATGTCATCAACGGAGAAGCGAAGTCCTCGAGGCGATGCGTCGGGAACACGCGGTCGCTATTGCCGCTAACTCAAGAGGAACTTGAGAAGGAAGCCAAGGCTCGGTTCGAGCGATCCAGAGGAAAAATTAGCCGCCAAGGCCGACCTTGCTTCCTTCACATTACCGATTGCGCCAATGAAGTCTCGATGTGGCGAGACTTCTTTGTTCACCGTGTCGCTACGATTTTTATTTAGATGTATTATCATAACTTTGCTTGAATCAATTGTCTCACAATTGTAGCTCCTTCTATATTTGCTTCAAATGAATAAGATCCATCCCTTTCACTATTTATTATGATTCTTTTACTTCATCGTAAATAATTAACCATAATACTTATAGGATTTTGGCAAACCCTCACCATCAACGGTTTGATTAGCCTTTACCAACCACCGCTTGAGTGGGCTAGCATGTAGATTTTCTAAACCGCTCTACACACGACGCTGTGCTAAAAGAATGAAACTCTTCTAGACTCGCTGCTATGATATTGAATACATAGGCTTCAGACTTTTATAGGCAAGAGACCACCCAAGCAACGCTGTTACACGTAGACTCATCCCTTCTTAGGCTTCTCGGATGAAATACCCTAATCAACTCGTGTCTTCTTCAATCGAAAGACTAAACCGCAACGCTGTGAGGCGCTGGCTTTATCCCTTCTTAGGCTTCGGATAAAATACCCCGTAATCAACTCGTGTCTTCTTCAATCTGAGAAAGACTAAACCGCAACGCTGTGAGGCGCTGGCTTTATCCCTTCTTAGGCTTCGAGATAAAATACCCTAATCAACTCGTGTCTTCTTCAATCGGAGAAAGACTAAACCGCAACGCGGTGAGGCGCTGACTTTAGGGTTATTGGCCAACCCCCGCCTTCAACGGGTTTGATGAGCCTTTACCAACTACCGCTTGAGTGGGCTAGCATGTAGATTTTCTAAACCGCTCTACACACGACGCTGTGCTAAAAGAATAAAACTCTTCTAGACTTAATGCTACGATGTTGAATAATGAGGCTTCGCCTTTTATCACGAATAGACTACCCAAAGAACGCTGGTAGGCTGGCTTTATCCCTTCTTAGGCTTCGGATGAAATGCCCTGCATCTGAACTCGTGTCTTCTTCAATCTAAAAGACTAAACCGCAACGCAGTTAGACGCTGGCTTTATCCCTTCTTAGGCTTCTCGGATAAAATGCCCCGTAATCTAACTCGATGTCTTCTTCAATCGAGAAAGACTAAACCGCAACGCTGCAGGAGGCGCTGGCTTTATCCCTTCTTAGGCTTCGGATAAAATACCCTTAATCAACTCGTGTCTTCAATCGGAGAAAGACTAAACCGCAACGCTGTGAGGCGCTGGCTTTATCCCTTCTTAGGCTTCGGATAAAATGCCCTGTAATCGAACTCGTGTCTTCTTCACGAAAAGACTAAACCGCAACGCTGCGGTGAGGCGCTGGCTTTATCCCTTCTTAGGCTTCGGATAAAATTCCCCAAGATCGAACTCGTGTCTTCTTCACCTAAAAGACTAAACCGCAACGCTGCGGTGAGGCGCTGGCTTTATCCCTTCTTAGGCTTCGATAAAATTCCCCAAGATGAACTCTTGGTGTCCTCTTTGACCGGAGAATGACCGAACCGAAAAGATTGATTGAGGTGGGAAAACCGAAGACTCAGCGACCTTCACCGGACAACCTGGTCTCGAAAATCCCTACAAGATACCTTCACCGGGCTACCTAAGATGAAAGATGGAACTAAAAGTGGATCTCCACTTCGAGAACTAAAAGACTCAGCGACCTTTAGCCCGGACAACCCGGTTCGAAAATCCCACAAGATACCTTCACCGGCGCTACCTAAGATGAAAGATGGAACTAAAAGTGGGATCTCCACTTCGAGAACCGGAAGACTCAGCGACCTTCACGGACAACCTGGTCTCGAAAATCCCTACAAGATACCTTTAGTCGGGCGCTACCTAAGATGAAGATGGAACTAAAAGTGGATCTCCACTTCGAGAACCTAAAAGATTCAGTGACCTTCATCACATGATCTGAGCTTCGCTGCATTTAACCTCGTGTTAAGCTCAAACTCCGCCCACATGCTAACCTCAGATTGAGGTCGAGCCTCGCCTCTTGAGCAAGTCTCGCTTTAAAGTTTGCATGGTCTAGCCTCGCCAAATTTTGATGCCGTGGGCGCAGCCTCACAAACTTTGATGCCGTATGCAGCCTCACAAACTTTGATGTCAGCGCAGCCTCGGCCCAACTTTGATGGGCTTAACCTCACAAACTTTGACATTGTGGGCGCAGCCTCTGCTGAATGTCGAGACTTATCATGAAGGCTTAACTCTGCTCCTGAGGCTCACCGTAGTTTAACCTTGGTTGAATGTCGAGGCTCACCGCCGTAGGCTAACCTCATCTAAATGAAGGGCTTCGCCGCTGGCTTAACCTCGACGAATGGAGAGCTTCGCCGCTGGCTTAACCTCGACGAATGGAGAGCTTCACGCTGGCTAACCTCGCTCGATGAAGGGTTTCGCTGGCTTAACCTCGCTCGATGAAGGGTTTCGCCGCTGGCTTAACCTCGATCGAATGGAGAGCTTCACGCTTGGCTTAACCTCGTCAATGAAGAGCTTCGCCGCTGGCTTAACCTCGCTCAATGAAGGGCTTCACGCTTGGCTTAACCTCGATCAATGAAGGGTTTCGCCGCTTGGCAACCTCGCTCGATGAAGGGTTTCGCTGGCTTAACCTCGACGAATGGAGAGCTCACGCTGGCTTAACCTCGCTCAATGAAGAGCTTCACGCTTGGCTTAACCTCGCTCAATGAAGGGCTTCACGCTTGGCTTAACCTCGCTCAATGAAGGGCTTCACGCTGGCAACCTCGCCTCGATGAAGGGTTTCACGCTGGCTAACCTCGATCGAATGGAGAGCCGCCGCTACAACCTCGCTCAATGAAGAGCTTCGCCGCTTGGCAACCTCGCTCAATGAAGGGCTTCGCCGCTGGCTAACCTCGACCGAATGGAGAGTCACGCTGGCTTAACTTCCTCATATGCTACTAAGAACAGTCGTAACTTTCAAACCGCACGCCGGAATTGGACGAATTATATATGAAAATCGACTATCTCGACGAGACGGACCCAACCAAACCCACCCGAAGGGTTTGGTTTGCTCCTGTCATTTTGCCCAATCAGCACTTTGTAAAGTCAAGCATTCAGGTGAACTTAACCTTTAGGCGGGAGAATGATCTGGACGAGGACGATAGTATGATACTCACGCCAGTAACCCGGATCAACTTGATTCGCTGACTTCCCGAGCGTAATTATTACACCCTACGCAGAAGTTTTCTACGTCCCGCTTAACCGTCCTTGAGGCCTTTGACTTTCTTCGACCGGATCCGATCCGCTGCTGCCTACACGACGGTCTCGACTTGAGACCGCTATTCCCATCGGGTCGCCAGCCTTGTTTCGGTAAAAGTTGGGATGATTGTCATTGATTTGAACTGCTACAAACTTCACCAAACAAATTCAAAGAGAAATATCGCTTTTATTTTAAGGCTTACAATGAAAATCAAAAAGATTACAACTTTTATCCTTTTGAACAAACACGGGATCTCGCTATATCGAGGTCCTCGCTATGCGGGTTCTTTGCCCGCGTCGGGACTTTTGTGTTCGTGGACCACCGCAATTCCAATCCAAGTAGAGACCCGTTCGAACTAGAGATGTAAGGGCTCGCTTCACCTAAGGAAACGGTTACCGAGGGATCACACCCACGGCGAGAGGATCGCCAAGGGATCACACTCACGAAGGAGAGGATCGCCGAGCGGTGAGATCTACTAGGAGAAATCACATTATCCCCGAGGTTAAGACGGCTTAACCTAGAGGGTATCTCAGAGTTCGACCCAATTCGCCATCTTCCGCTTGTAGATCGACGCTGATCGACTTGTGCTCGCCGGTGCTCGAACGCAAGGCCGATGGCTCATGATCTCGTGGAGAACTCCTCTAAAATCCTCGAAAATCCCAAGCCCAAGTCCTCTAACTCCAGAATCCAAGTCCTCCAAGCCCAAGTCCAAAAATCCCTCCTAAAACCCCTTTCTCCATCAACAAGACCCCCACTATTTATACAAGGAGCGGTTCTACCACTTGTGCCGAGGCACCCTGGCCAAGTTGGCCGAGGTGGCTCGCCATTGTGGTCGAGCCACTTCGCCACTTGGTCGAGGTAACTCGCCAAGTTGGTCGAGGTGGCTCTACCATGGTGGCCGAGTCCTTCTACCAAGTTGTCGAGGTGGTTCGCCATTGTGGTCGAGCCACTTCGCCACTTGGCCGAATCGCCGTTGGTCGAGGCCAAGCCGGGCCATTTTTTCCGCCGCTACCGCTTTTTCTGCCTCTGCTTAGGCCCTACCTATTCTCGACTCTTGGCCTTCTCCGACTTAGGTTCCGCTCAGATTTGGTTCCGGACTAACTCTTGGTTTGTTCCGCTCAACGGTCCTCGATCCGATCGCCTATTCAAGTCCGGTTTAAACCGTGCTTGTGACGCCAGGTTCGCGTTCGTCGAAGTTCGCCTTTAACGATTCGACGTCCCAGATCATTCGCCGATGTTGTTATTCGCCACTCGCCACGAAGTTGGTTTCGGGATCTTGTAAGTATTTTTCAACGCCACAGAGTCCTTCAGTCGAAGTTGCAGAAGAACTCCACCAGCTTACAATGGTGAAGTGTCTCACTTTGAACAAAGAACTGCTGTCATAGACTTGATGTTTAAACAGCTTGTAGTTCCTTCTACATTTGCTTCAAATGAATAAGATCCATTCCTTTCATTGTTTATTATGATTCTTTTACTGCTAGAAATAATTAACCATAATACTTATAGGATTTTTGGCAAACCCTCACCATCAACGGTTTGATTAGCCTTTACCAACTACCGCTTGAGTTGGGCTAGCGTAGATTGTCTAAACTGCTCTACACATAACGCTGTGCTAAAAGAATGAAACTCTCTTAGACTTAATGCTACGATGTTGAATAATGAGGTTTCATACTCTTTACGGCAAGAGACCACCCGCAACGCTGCGGTGAGGCGCTATTTTATCCCTTCTTAGGTTTCGGATAAAATACCCTTAATCAAACTCGTGTCTTCTTCAATCTAAAAGACTAAACCGCAACGCTGCGGTGAGGCGCCGGCTTTATCCCTTCTTAGGCTTCTCGGATAAAATACCCCGTAATCAAACTCGTGTCTTCTTCAATCTAAAAGACTAAACCGCAACGCTGCGGTGAGGCGCCGGCTTTAGGTTATTGGCCAACCCCTCTCAACGGGTTTGATGAGCCTTTACCAACTACCGCTTGAGTTGGGCTAGCGTAGATTGTCTAAACCGCTCTACACACAACGCTGTGCTAAAAGAATGAAACTCTCTTAGACTTAATGCTACGATGTTGAATAATGAGGTTTCATACTCTTTACCGGCAAGAGACCACCCGCAACGCTGCGGTGAGGCGCTGGCTTTATCCCTTCTTAGGCTTCTCGGATAAAATACCCCGTAATCAAACTCGTGTCTTCTTCAATCTAAAAGACTAAACCGCAACGCTGCGGTGAGGCGCTGGCTTTATCCCTCTTAGGCTTCTCGGATAAAATACCCTTAATCAAACTCGTGTCTTCTTCAATCGAAAAGACTAAACCGCAACGCTGCGGTGAGGCGCCGGCTTTAGGGTTATTGGCCAACCCCCTCAACGGGTTTGATGAGCCTTTACCAACTACCGCTTGAGTTGGCTAGCGTAGATTGTCTAAACCGCTCTACACACAACGTTGTGCTAAAAGAATGAAACTCTCTTAGGCTTAATGCTACGATGTTGAATACGACTTCGCCTTTTTCACGGAAGGCTAACCCGCAACGCTGCGGTGAGGCGCTATTTTATCCCTTCTTAGGCTTCGATGAAATACCCCGTAATCGACTCGTGTCTTCAATCTAAAAGACTAAACCGCAACGCTGTGAGGCGCTATTTTATCCCTTCTTAGGCTTCGGATAGAATGCCCCAAGATCTAACCTTGGTGTCTTCTTCAATCGAGAAAGACTAAACCGCAACGCTGCGGTGAGGCGCTGGCTTTATCCCTTCTTAGGCTTCGGATGAAATACCCCGTAATCGACTCGTGTCTTCTTCAATCTGAAAAGACTAAACCGCAACGCGGTGAGGCGCTGGCTTTATCCCTTCTTAGGCTTCTCGGATAGAATGCCCCAAGATCTAACCTTGGTGTCTTCTTCAATCGAGAAAGACTAAACCGCAACGCTGTGAGGCGCTGGCTTTATCCCTTCTTAGGCTACGGATAGAATGCCCCAAGATCTAACCTCGTGTCTTCTTCAATTGAAAAGACTAAACCGCAACGCTGCGGTGAGGCGCTGGCTTTATCCCTTCTTAGGCTTCGGATAGAATGCCCCAAGATCTAACATTGGTGTCTTCTTCAATCGAAAAGACTAAACCGCAACGCTGCGGTGAGGCGCTGGCTTTATCCCTTCTTAGGCTTCTCGATAGAATGCCCCAAGATGAACCTTGGTGTATTCTTTTGACCGGAGAATGACTGAACCGGAGACAATTGGTGAGAGGGGAGGAACTTTATGTTCTATTTCTCGTATCGAAACCAATAGCAAAGGGCCAGAGGAATCGAAAAGACTCGTGTGACCTTCAGCGGACAACCCGGTCTGAAAATCCCTACAAGATACCTTCACCGGCGCTACCTAAGATGAAGGATGGAACTAAGAGTGGGATCTCCACCGAGAACCGAAGAGACTCGTGACCTTCAGCGGACAACCCGGTCCGAAAATCCCAAGATACCTTCACGCTACCTAAGATGAAGGATGGAACTAAGAGTGGGATCTCCACCGAGAACCGAAGAGACTCGTGACCTTCAAAGGACAACCCGGTCCGAAAATCCCTACAAGATACCTTCACCGGCGCTACCTAAGATGAAGGATGGAACTAAGAGTGGATCTCCACTTTGAGAACCGAAGAGACTCGTGACCTTCAAAGGACAACCCGGTCTGAAAATCCCTACAAGATACCTTCACCGGCGCTACCTAAGATGAAAGATGGAACCCTTCCGCTTGACACTAAAGGATTTTACGCTTGGAGAGGAAGAATTTTATATTCTATCTCCGGCGTGAAAGGAATTTTGAGTGGGCCTCTTGTTCATAGATGGAATCAAGAGGGGATTTTGGTAATGTACCAGAAAATTTGTGGACCTACCGTCAAGGAATCTGATCGGTGGGGAAAATTATGATGAAGGATAAATTTAGGGTTATCCTCATGAAAAGTGGGTGAAACATCCCACGAGGAACTTCCCGCCAAAACGGGTTATCCCGAAGGTACTAAGGGTAGTATTTCTTCAGAACTTCCCATTTATCTAAGATTAATTGCCTGGCCGCCATTTTGGGTAATTAGGCGATACGCACCGTTAGAGTAGACCGTCTCTATTACAAACGGACCTTCCCATTTAGGTTCGAATTTACCTTTCTTCTTAGAAGTGAGGATTATCGGTCGTCGAGCATCGAGGACCAAATCTCCTTCTCTAAAGGTTCTCTGGTCGAACTTTCTTGTTGAAAGCCCTCGACATCCTAGCTTGATAGAACTCAATGCATTGTTGAGCCTCCAGCGCTTCTCATCTAACATCTCAAGCTCTTCGAGACGCTTTTGATGTTGTTCTTCTGGCCGCCATCTCGCTGAAAGGGCTGGCGCGGCGACGGAACTGATTTCCAACGGAGAACCGCTTCACACCCGTGAAACCGTGGAGTACGGGTCGCCCACATGCATGCATCACAGCGATATGCCCGAGTGCTTCTCCGAAGTTTATCGCCCCAGCCTCGCTTTGTTATTTTTCACAAGCTTCACAAAATTTTGATAATCGCCTTGTTGAATGCCTCGCTAATCCATTTGGTACCGGATTATAGGTCACAACGACGCCTTGTATTTTGAACTTTTCGCAAAACCCGATGAAGGAATTGCCGATGAATTGGGGACCGCTGTCATGCACGATCCGTTTCGACACCATGTCGATAGATGACATGGTGTTTGATAAACTTGATGATCGCATCGCCTTTACTTCTTTTAGCTGATTGCTTCACCACTTGGAGAAGTAGTCGGTGATCGCTAGAATAAACCGACGCTTTGACCGACGGAGGAAAATGGGACCTACAACGCCCATTCCCCATGTCTCAATGGCCGTGATGTGGCCAAGGATGCAACCGCCAGAGGTCGATGCATATAATTCGCGGAATTTGACACGCATGGCATTTTCGAAATGCATCGATCAAGGCCATTAATCATTGTGGGCTAAAAGTAGCCCATTCTCCGATTCGATCATAGAGCTTGGGACCAGGCTGGTGCGCACCACATTCACCTTCGTGTGCTTCCCGAATGACCTTTTCTGCCTCTTGTTTGAGAGGCATCGGAGTAAAGACCATCGCACTCTACGATATAGCATCCGGGTTTCGTGGTCGTAAAGAATCTTGAGCTCTTCACGGATTGACTCTCCTCATGTCTTCCCAAGAAAATGCCATGTAAGATATAATCGATGATAGGAAAGCGCCAATCTCGAGGCTCCAATTTAGTTTGGGTCACATGTACCTCTTTGGTAACTACCCCCTTATCTTCTCGTGCCTCATTGTATAATGGTACGAAGAGTTGGTGAGTCCTGACCGTAACTAGTTGCTCGGTCTCAGAAGGTTGTGCTAACGACACAGCTAACGCCGCCAGTGCATCTGCATAAGCGTTTTGGAGGCGCGGGATATATTCGATGAAGAATTCTTCGAATGAGTCCGCCATTTCAATAGCTATCTGATGATAAGGAATTAGATCTCGATTGACTTCAGAGTCACCACGGACTGCTTAACTATCAATTGCGAATCGCCAGACGCCGAGATACTCTACCCCAGCTTTCATAAACCGAGTCCGATAAGTAGCGCTATATTCGCTACATTATTGGAGCACGATTCGAGTGAATAAGCACGGGCATGACATGATTCCTCGGGAAACTAAGACAACCCCGACCGGAAATCTTAGAACATCCGGGCACTTGCCACGCTGGTGGCTCGAGAAGCTCACAAAATACAACCGCCATATTTGTTGGTGCGATGTAGTGTTGACTTCGTGGACTTCATCCTAAGATCATCATATAGCTCAACCGCGCCCTCGTTGCGGCCGGGCACCAAGAGATCGCAATCGCTTGTCCTTTGACCGACTTCGTTGTTTGAAATGCAAGTCATATTGGGACAAGAGCAAGGCCCATTTTGCCAAACGCCAACTCATTGAGGCCGGCCGAAGTCATAAATATTCGGACCGGATTTACGCGAGATAACATAAATCGCCCGTCCTACTAAATAGTGTCGCGATTTTTCTCAATCGCGAACACTAATGCAAGGCACCGCTTCACCATTGATATCGAGACTCGCCACTAATGTTCGCTCGTAATAAACCGCCTGCTCGCGGACCGCCATCGCCGCCCCGCACGCAGCAAGGCGCTTAACGAGTGATCCGTAGCCTTGATGTAAATCAAGAACGCTTCCGACGCGTGCAACAAGAACAGAGGTTTAGCGAGATACGATTTGATCTCTTCAATGCTCTTCGACAGCGCCGCCCCAAATAAATGACACTCTTCTTATTCAACTTAGAGAACGGTTGGCACTTCCTGATAGGTTCGATATGAACCGCCGGATGTACGCCAATCGCCCTTGTAACCCCCGAAGTTCTCTCGATTTCTGAGGTTGCAATTTTGAATCGCTTCACTTTGTCGATCGACGTGATTCCTTTGTTGGTGACGACGGCCGGTGAAACTTGCCACCGACATCCCAAGGAAGGATTTGGTGATTCATCTTTAATCGATGAGTTCGCATGAGCTCAATACCGCTCTAAGATCTTTAATGTGATCTCCTCTATCACGCTTTTACGACTAAGTCGCCGACGTAGCATTCGACCATTTTCCTGAGATGGTCCCGAAAATTTCCGCCATCGCCACGATATGTGGCACCGCATTTTGAGGCCGAACGGCATGACCGTAGTAATATATACCGATGGGCTTCAACGCCGTGGTGCTTGGCATCCTCGGTGCATCTTGATCCGATTGTAACCCGAGAAACCATCCATGAATGACATTCTTTCAAATCCACACGCATTGTCGACTATGACATCGCTGATTGGAAGAGGGAAGTCATCTTTGGGCAAGCAGCCGTCGATCTCTCAGAATCCATAATGCATCCTAATCGAGCCATTCTTCTTCATGACCGACTATATTCGCCACCCAACCGATGTTGAATTTCCTCGATGAATCCCGATTCTATGAGTTTTTACTCGCCAACGCATTGCTTGCAATATTTGTGGACTAAACCGCCTTTGCCGTTGCTTGACAGGTTTGACATCCATCTTGATGTTGAGGCGATGTGTCGCCACATTAGGGTCGAGTCCCGGCATGTCCTCGTAACTCCAGGCGAATACATCGATATACTCCCTGATCAAGGCAATTAACTCTTCCTTCTCTTCTGAGGGAAGAGTATTACTGATGTTTATGAGCTTAGGACGTTCTTCGTCACCCATATTAACCTGGACTACCTCGTCTTTAGTGGGGGGTTCTCTTTGTTCGAATCTATCCCCAAACTGCTCTCTGAGTTGATGGATCCATGGGTCTTCCCATGTTGGCATATCTTCATCATCCTCAATAGTAGCAGGATAACCTGAAGCCATATTTGACATCAAAGCCTTGAAAGCTTCTCCAAGGCTGGTGTCTAATCCTGTGCCAAAGAGTCGCATCTAATGTCCGCCTCCCTCATTGGGTGGATTATTATCAATCACCACGAGCATTCATCTTCGAGGAGGATTCAGATCCCAATCCCTTCTAAATGCATAGTAATTATCCGCTTCCTCTTGGGACATATGCCGCTTAGGAGGGACTCGAGGACCTCACCAAAACATAGACCTTCCCTTGTGTCAAATTGTACCCCCATTTCTTCATGATACCCTGTCTCGACTATATCCAATGTGTGGAGGATAGGCCCATTATCATCCTCATCTTCTTCAAAGAAATGATTCGCTGGAACCGTGATCTCCTTTTCCTTAAACCAAGTCTTTCTCACTACTTGATCTTCGTGGATGACGATGTTGTCCCAAAGGAGTCTCGAACCGCTTTTGTGTAAAGCAATATGACCGAAGTTGGTAGGTGCAACTCCGATCGTTGTATAAACCTCGCATCACATCATTCAAAGACAAAGGATACTCTAAATCGCCATTTATTGATTCATCGGCAATTTGCCAATTACAATGTTCATCCGACGATTCTTCATCGCCAAGATTGATTACAAGGTACAATGTCATTCAAAACCACCACTATAACCAAGCCCGCCGTATCGCCTTCTTCACCGCTGTCCGTGCCTTTGGGCCGATGATTCAGCTGACTCATTACCGTAGAGGAGAGAATCAAGAAATAATTCTCCATCCCCTTAAACGGCCGTTTGTCCGCGACCACCGCCTTGACTTCATTATTCGTGTCTACATATTTGAGACACCGATGAAGAGTAGATGGGACTATAACGCTACCGCGGGATCCAAGGTCAATCCAACAAGTAGTTATAGGAAGTCTCGCCAATCACATAGCAGTGACTTCGACTTTAAGTCCCCATTTGGCACTTTATCCGATTTTACCAAGCGCCGAGACCGGTGTTAAATCCAGATCACCGTGTTCGCTGACGCTAGCTTGTCGGGCAGGGATTCCAAGGTGATACATGAGGCGCAGGGCATGATGCTCACGCCGAACCCGGATCGACTTGGATCCTGCTAACTTCGCTAGAACCAATATACCCGTGAAGTATAGCGCCTATCGTGCTTGAATTCCTCGCCCGCATATCCTCCTTTGTAAAAGTGATGCAGGGAAGTGTTTAGCCGCAAGGTTGCATTGTTGGGTTGATTCTTCCGACTTGGCCGACCGGGTGAGGAAGACCTTCAATCGCCGTGGCTTCTGAAGAGCTTCTCGCCTCTTTTCGACAACCGCAAAGAACTCAGAGAGTGATCCTTGCGGGATATTGGCCAATTGTACCATTACATCAAGCGTATGGAGAGTTCGGTTCCCGCTTATCTCTTCCAATCGGGCGATCGAATCGAGACCGCCGAGTCGAACTTCTTATGATCTTGTTTGGTTTTTACCACCGCCGCTATGCTTTCTCTCGCTCGAGTGAGGGGATTTGTTGGTACCCCCACCGAGCCGCCTTGGCATTAGGGTCGGGATTTCCGGTATTTGTATTTGTACTGCGGTCCGCCCTCGGTGGCGTGGACTTCGTGTTCTCCTTCTGATAACCGAATGTTACCACTGCTCGCCGCTTCTCCGCACTGCGGAAGTAGCATGGCATGCTTTTCCTTCGCCGCTTTTCTTCAACGAAGAAGAGGTTACCCATTGCTCATCTTCGCTGTGTCTCGTGGACCCACAAGACTTCACCACTGGGTCAGATAATGATACCAAATTTCGGCGCTGTTTGTGTGGGTCGCCATTCACCGCCTTCATCGCGACTTTGACCACCGGTTTAGGTTCAAACCATGTCAACGGTACCGAGCCAAAGCTTATGGACACCGTGATTCGCCCGACCTTCTTTTCTTTGACGGCTTCATAGTGATGACCCCTACATCAATTAAAGCCCGATTTTATCCTTAAGGTCAAACAGATTTAGTAGGGTGATGAATTGCCCGCGGATACGCCAGCAGATTTTGGGTCATTCGTCCTCATTGCTTCCTCTTGATTCTCAATCGAGGGAGCTTGATCTTGTTATTTTTGACAAGATATTTGAAGAGACCGGAATCTCGCCGCCCCTAAAGGAATAGGACTTCGAATCGCGTTCAGGTTTCGCTTTCAGGGCTCCGTTGCCATCGCGGATTGTGCCGCTATGCTGTCGCTACCGCCGCCGCCGCCGGGTTGAGTTGAACGCTTGTTCGCGAACCGCCTTAGGTCGCTTCTTTCCCTTTGCCGCTGGGACAAAATTACGCCGGAGCTTCCGCCGTTTACTGGCTTCGCTTTTTCCTTTTAAGGAATCTTTCGCCTTGTTTCCACGAACCTTCAAGTCCTTCCATCGCTATCGATGGTGCTGTACCCATTGCTTCAAGCACATCTATCGATAAGTTGCCGCAGGTTTGAGGATGAACTCCTCGTTATTGATCCCGACAGCCATTGCTTTGTTCCGAACCGCTTGACAAAGATATCCACGGTTTCTCCGCTTTTCGCTTCGCCGAAAGTATCGTCCCGACGATACCTCGTATCGCCATCAAAGAAATTGGTAAGGAAGCTAGACTCCATGTCGCCCCACCGTGAATGCTCTCCGCTTGAGACGGCGGTACCACTCGGCGCCCCACGGCGGGTGCTAACGAATGACCGAACCATCGTGGGTTCGCGTCGTAAATAACTCCGAGGTGCGACTTGAAATAAATCGCGTCGTCGGGAACCCTTCCCACAAACGGTGTGAAGTTTATTAAGTTAAACTTTACCGTATGGGATTGATTCCCACTCCTAGGATATGGGCAAGGATGCCGGTTTTCTTCCTCGAAAGGAAATCAATGAGTTGATTTTGCTCTCCGTGTCTTTGATCTTCTCGCTTCCCGAAAGCAACAACATCTATGTTCCGCCCAAGGTTGCGGGTTCGTGAGGGTTATCATCTTCTTGTGCTTCCTCCCCGACCAATCGCTATCATCTTCATCGACGCTGATGCGCCGACTGATTCACCTTGATGTTTTGTCAAGGCTTGATCTGCTGGTCATGCATTTCTCTCATCGCCCGCATGGCCAACTCCATTTCTAACTTGAAGTTTTCCCGCTGTTTATTCAACGCTTCGCCTTTGCATTTTAGCCACTTGATCTGCATCGATCATGAGCGCTTTGGGGCTCCCTTCGCTAGATACGGATGATCGATGCGACAGGAGCCAATAACGACGATCATCCTCCGCTGGGTATCCCCTTCGGTTTATCGATTCGACCGTTTGATAGTCCCGACCGCAAACGAAGTTAGCCGCTATGATGCGCTGGAATAGCCCGTGACGATGGTTCTTTGTCGGTCATATTATTAGTGACCTCTCGCAACTCACCCTCTCTGATGTCATCCTTATGGAATTGCCTTGACCTAGGTCTCGCATCTCCGTGGTGAGTCTCGAAGATCGACACCCTTTCTCGAGCTTGATGGCAATTTCACCGAGTACCGCCTTGATGAGCTTGAGCACAAGCATGATCAAGGCTAATTTAGGGAATCCTTCGAGATTTTCTCAGACTTTGCACGGTAGTACTGCCGGTGTGTGTACCGAGCACCTACCGTATGTCGGTGTGATCTCTGTATAACGCCGCCGCCATCGACGAGAGCCGCCTCCTTCCGAGAATGGCCAAAATTACCGAAGTAACTCGCTTTGACTTCCGCTTTATGTGAGCATGAAGTTTCAGGGACTCTCTGACTTTGATTTTAATCCGCTGGAATCTCCTCGTCCTCGAACGAAAGTTTTCTATATGAGGAGTGACCCGTGATCCCTTCAGAGGACCCAAGCGATCCTTGATAGTTGGTTTGGTGGTGGTGACGGAGTTGGCTTCACCACCGCATTCGCATGCGTGCACCTTTGACCTTGAGGCCGCCGCCTTGGACCTTGGCGCTGGATTTGCAACGCCTCAGATCCTTCGCTTAAGTGCCGTGACAGGAGTGTGGGCAACTGAGGTTGGGGCACCATTAGACTTGGGCCTCCAAACCTGGCGGTACGTTGGTGGCTTCTTTACCACTTCCTTCTTCAATTCACGAGCCCGCCGCACTAACGCCGTGTTGTGCAAGGAGTGCACGACGCCCGGATACGCACCGAAAGCGCGGAGCGTTCCGCTTGACACGGACCCACTCGCTGGTTGACGGCTTGATAGACTGCCGATTCCTTGAGGCCGAGCCTCTCGCGGAGTCTCGATCTTAGATCCGCTTCATAGCGCACCCCATCCACGGATTGCATGGCCTTGGCATGTTTGCGCGCCATGCTTTGTCGTCGCCTTTGACGGGCTCGCTTGGAGAGTGTGGGCGCGTCATTGGCGTTCATCTCGGCCGCCCGACTTCAGCGCCGGCGATTTCTTGCTACCGCGACAAATAGGTTGGACTCGCCGCCCCGGGCTCTACCTCGAGGCCCATCGGTTCTCCTGCGCCGGAGACCTTTTGTAGCGGCGGGGAACTGATCTCGAAGAGGGTGAGGACAGTACTCCTCGAACTTCTCCCGGTCGAACTCGAACTCGACCTCTTCCTCCACCGATAGGAATCATGGCCATGCACGACGACCGACTGAGGTCGGGTGGTTCCCACTGGTCGCCAGCCTTGTTCGCAGAAAAGTCGGGATGATTGTAATTGACTTGAATTTTCTTACGCCTTCTTTGGCCTACAACAAAATTCAAAAGAAATGCCTTTTATTTTAAGGCGCATAATGAAAATCAAAAAAGATTACAACTTTTATCCTTGAACAAACACGCAGGATCTCTCATATGTCGGATCCTCGCCATGCGGGTTCTTTGCCCGTGTCGGACTTTTGTGTCCGTGGACCACCGCAATTCGATCCGTGGAGACCCGGTTCGAACTACAGACGGAAGGCTCGCTTCAATGGGAAACGGTTACCAAGGGATCACACTCACGAAGGAGAGGATCACGAGCGGTGAGATATACTAGAGAAATCACAATACGACTCGAGATTAAGACGGCTTAATCTAGAGGGTATCCAGAGTTCGACCAATTCGCCATCTTTGCGCTAGTAGATCCGACGCCGATCGGGTTTATGCTCGGCCGTGCTCGAATCAGACGCCGACGGCTCGTAGATCTCGCGAGCTCTTCAAGAATAACCGAAAATCCCACCCAAGTCCCGCCGTAAGTCCAAAAATCCTCCTCGAACCAACAAGACCCCCTATTTATACAATAGAGGGGTGCGCCACGGCTCGCCACTTGGAAGTCAGCCGCCGAGCCTCCTACCACTTGGTCGAGGTGGTTCGCCATTGTGGTCGAGCCACTTCGCCACTTGCCGAGGTAACTCGCCAAGTTGGTCGAGGTGGTTCGCCATTGTGGCCGAGCCACTTCGCCACTTGCCGAGGTAACTCGCCAAGTTGGCCGAGGCGCCAAGCCGCCATTTTTTTCCGCCGCTTTTCTCCTCTGCTTAGACCCCGCTTATTCTCGACTTTTGGCCTTCTCCGACTTAGGTTCCGTCAGATTTGGTTCCGGACTAACTCTTAGTTTGTTCCGCTCAACGGTCCTGATCCGATCGTCTGCTCAAGTCCGCTTAAACCGTGTTTGTGACGCTGGTTTGCCGTCGGTTCGCCTTTAACGATTCGACGTCCGTGATCATTCGATGGGTTGTCATTCACCGACTCCCCGTCACGAATTGGTTTCGGGGATCTTTGTAAGTATTTTCAACGCCTACACTTTGTATATTGTAATTGACACAGATTACAATAAAAGAATTACAATTAAAACGAAGGAAAAATTTATATTCCTGGGGGTTCTTGTCTGTGTGCCGGTGGAGCGTGAATCTTGTACTCCGTTGACAAGCCGACTAAGATGATGGGTCTTTTGCTGATTGATGAGGGTCGAATTATTTGGAAACTAGCTCAGTCTTCTCTCAACAATATTCCTCAATGAGCTCGCGAGGTCGATGCGTGTGGGTTGATCTCTTGATCTTTTTAGAAGATGACACAGTCTTCTTAGATAGATCCGATTATCTTAGATGCTATCTTTTTTAGATTCGATCTCCCTCTCCCTTAGCTGCCGAAAATGAATGATCCTCCCTTCTTTTATAGGCTAAAAGAGGGAGTTAATGGCCCCTTAATTGTAAGTTTAGTGGCCATTAAAGTAGGAGATAATGGGGAGCGGTTAGCCCCTAAAAATAGCTCTGAAACGGCTATTAGGCGGACTTCGTGGACTTGGCGAAGTTCGCTTGAAGGCGTGGGCAAAGGTCGCTGCGAATGCGGGCGAGAGTCGCTTCAAATATGGGTGCGCCTTCTTCGAAAGTGGACGACTTAGTCTTCGTGAGCGGATTTCATTAGTTGGCGAGGTTCGCTTATGAGTTTGAATTTTGACACTGAATTCGACTCTAGGCTTGGCCGACCGATGACGCCTTTCGAGTTAGTTTGAGGCGTGTTGCAGGGGTCGACTCATGTTTGACCTGGTCGAGTCGAGTCGACATAGGTTGCTTGGCGAGGTTCGCTTTAATCATCAGGCGACCTTCGCTATAGTGTGTTGTGGGATTGACTTTGGGCCCATTCGAAGTGTTTAGCCCATGGGCGTTCGCTTCTTGGATCTAAACTAATTATTGGCCTAAGTGAAAATATATTTTGACCGTCTACAAGACCCCCCCCCCCCCAAAGTTCTCAAGATCCTGCATTTCAGTTTATAGCTAGGATTGAAATACTTTAGGTAAATAGCCAGAGGTGTACTGTTGAACATAGATTGAGTTGTCTTGATTAGGTGAAAATTTATCTTCATTCACCTACTTGGTTGCTAGAGGTGTACTGTTGAACATAGCTTCCTTGGTTGTAGACTTGTATCGAAGGTTCGATGATGCTTGTGCTCGTCCAAATCCAGGTTTGGAATGAAATTCACCTTCTTTGTTGTTGAGGCGATATCAGGGAATCAGTGAAGTTCGGCTGATTTTGGGTGTGAGCGAGGGTCACTCATTTTTGCGCTCCTTGAGCGAAGTTTGTCAATTAGTGACGTTCACTAGCTGGGGAGGCTCAATTTGATTTGAGATTTGTTGGCAAAGTTTGTCGTCTGGCGACGTTTGCTGGCTGGTGAAGTTGGTTGAGATTTGCATCTAGATATGCGCCATGATTTGTAGCTGAGATTTCTTGATTAAAGATCCCACGAGATCTGCTGTGGATTTTGACCGAGCCTAACGAAGCGGACGATATTGGTGATGTTGGTGGTTCCTCGTCTATGCCAGGTGTCTTTCCATTAATCTTGTGTGATTGCTTCACTTTGATAACTGACGTTCTGTTTATGTAACAGATAACGAACTCGACTTCGGAGCCATGGGTGAAGCACTATCCGCGTCCTTCCCTTCAAGTGGTCATTTCAAGCCTGTGACCGACTTTGAAGGTGCCTCTGGCATCTTGAAGTTTGTGTCCGCCACTGATACAATTGAAGCTCCTGCACCTGCACCTGTTTCATTAGTGCGGCGGAAATTGATCATCCATGGGTCTTCCGATGATGATGTTGAAATTTTGATTTCTCCAAGGCCAGCGGGGATTGAAAGGGTAGCGCCAACAAGTCCGAAACCCCACTCTGATGAAGGTTCAAGCATGGCTGCGGTTGCTTTTAATGAGCCGGAAGTTTCGTCTGTAGGCGTTGGAATTGCGCCTATAGACGTGCCAATAACTACGGCTATGGTGGTGAGGACTACTGCTTTGTCTACCACGGTGACATCCACGGTTTCGCTTGCCGTGTCAAGCCTTTTGGTTACGCTAGCGCCATTTTTGATGTCGGGCAACGAACGAGTACAAGTTTTGCCGACTATTTCTCTGACTACCACTGATGCAATGGCTGTTTCCACAGGGGCAGGTTCTTCAAGTCACATGGACATCCCCCAATCTCCCGACTTTAAAGACTTGGTCGAGATGGAGATAGAGATCTTAACGAAGATCTTGACGAGGTTGTTGAACTAGAGTGTTGCCCTTGCCTTGAAGTCTCGGAGAGAGGTGTCTACCCGCACTCTCAAACTGTTGAGGGATCAGTTGGGTGTCTTGATGTCAGTTGCTGGACCTGCTCGTACTGAACCCTTCAAGACGGCGATTGACAAGGCTGAGCTCTATTGTCGAGAGTTGTAGAATCTTCATACAGCCGACCTTAACAGTATTGCTGAGATCGAATTCCTTCGTCTGTTGGCAACTCATCGCAAGGCCAGCGAATCTATCGTGTGGAAATGGAGCAGACAATGGAGAGTTCGTGAGTCCAACGATAGTATTACTCACCAAGGCTATCAAGCGGAGCATCAAGGTGCTATCCAAGAGAAGGATGCGGTCATCGATGAAGCTAAGGCAACCATTGCTGCGGCTCAGGCACGTCTGGATGTAGCTCAACTCCAAAAGGAAGAGCTTTAATCTGACCAGGCTGAATTCAATAAGAAGTTGGATTCTAAGATTGCGGAGCTTCAGGCTGAGATGGAGAAGCTTTCCGTTATCTGATCAAAGGCTGCTCCTGTTAACCCTCGAATCTTGAAGGAGAAGGCTCAGAAGGGTGCCCATGATGTTAGGGATTCTAGAATGGCTGAGTGTATTGCACAGATACACACTTTTTATCCGCTTTCCCTATAAGAACATTTTGTAACCATTTCAGCTCTTTTAATAAAATAAAAGAACCTTTTGCCTCCTTAGAGATGTGTATGATAGAGGTGTAATGTTAACGTATCGTAGTAACATCCTTGATGGGGAGAATGATGATAGGATCAAGCTGGCATAGGTGTAGGGTTAACATAACGGTTTGACCAATTCGGTACTGTTCAGAGGCGTATTGTTAACATTACAGTATGAGGATATTTGACAGAGGTGTAATGTTAACCGGTCAAATAGAATGACCGACAGAGGTGTAATGTTAACCAGTCGGTTTGAAAGGGTCCGAAAGGACGTCTACCGTTTGGAAGTGTAGTGTTAACTTAACGGTAGGAAATTGATGAAGTGTAATGTTAACTAATCGATTTTTTATATGAGCGAATTGATAGAGGTGTAATGTTAACTAGTCAAATTTGCTAGGGTAGGTCGACAGAGGTGTAATGTTAACCGGTCGATGGAATAGTCTGATAGAGGTGTAACGTTAACCAGTCAGATCATTTGAGATGAGAAATCATTCAGAGGTGTAATGTTAACATGACGATTTGATCAAATTGGTACTGTTCAGAGGTGTAATGTTAACATGATAGTATAAGGATATATTTGGAGTTGAAACTGTTAAGAGGTGTAATGTTAACATAACAGTGATGAAATATTTGGAGTCAAACAGAGGTGTAGTGTTAACTTGATGACTCTTTGGGGATTTTGATTGGATTTTGGATCAAAAAGATCGACATTTCTGGTCAGAGATGGAAACTTAAACGTGATCAAGATTTCTGTGGGGAGGTGAAATTGGCCATGATTAGGGGTAATATTTCTTGAGAAATTTCCCATTGATTAGCGCCATGAGCCTATTGCCATGTTGGTCAATTAGGCAATATGCCCCGTTTGAGTAGACTGTCTCTACTATAAATGGGCCTTCCCATTTGGGTTGGAATTTGCCTCTAGTCTTATGTGTCATGACCATGGGTCGACGAACGGCTAAGACCAAGTAGCCCTCTTTGAAGCATCGTTCTTTGACTCTCCTGTTGAAGGCTCTCGAAATTCGTGATGGGTAGATCTCGATTCTTTACTGAGCTTGAAGTCTCAGGTCATCCAGCGCTTCTAGTTCTTGGAGGCGCTTTTGATAATGTTCTTCGGTTGTCATCTTCTTGGCAGTGGAGATTCTTAATGATGGCACCTGAATTTCCATAGGGTTCACGGCTTCGCATCCGTAGACCAAGGAAAATGGCATAGAGCGAGTGGGAGTGCGGACTATTGTTCGATAAGCCCATAAACACTCTCCGAGTTTCTTATCCCAGTCTCGTTTGTTGGAGGTGACGAACTTCTTCAGAAGTTTAATGAGGGTTTTGTTGTAAGCTTCAGCTAGACCATTAGCAGCTGGATTGTATGGCATAGAAGCCACGTCTTGAATTCTAAACTTGTTACAGAATTTGAAGAACGGTCGGCCGATGAACTGCGGACAGTTATCGTGAATGATTCATCTAGGAACGCCGAATCAGTAAATCACGTGATGTCTCACGAATTTGATTAATTGAGACGTCTTGACTTCTCTAAGGGGAACAGCTTCGGCCCATTTGGAGAAGTAGTCTGTGATAGCCAGGATGAATCGATGACCTTTGGCGGACGGGGGGCTGATCGGCCCGATAATGTCCATGCCCCAAGCTTCAAATGGCCATGAGGCAGTGGTCGGATGCAATTCTTCTGGAGGTTGATGTAAGAAGTTAGCATGGATTTGACACGCATGACATCGTTTAGCATATGCTACTGCATCTTCTATCATCGTTGGCCAGTAGTAACCTAGACGACGAAGTCGGTCCTAAAGTTTGGGACCTGGTTAATGAGCTCCACATGTACCATCGTGGGCTTGCTTTAACGCTTCTCGAGCTCCACTTGGTGGTAAGCATCGGAGCAAAATACCGTCAAAAGATCGTCGGTACAGAGTCTGCATGGCAGAATCATAGAAGAAGCGCGGAGCTCTTCTTTGGATGGAAACTGACCGCTTTAGACTATCTGGTAAAATTCCGTGCAGGATGTAGTCGATGATTGGGATCCGCCAATCATTATCTTCGAAGTGAGTTGGCATGACATGCACTTCGTTGGCTTTAAGAATATGCTCCGGGGAGCATAACTGATGGCTGGCCACAGCAATGCACCTAGTAGATTTGGGCGCCAAGGCAAGTGTGGCTGCAAGAGATGCTAAAGCATCTACATGAGTGTTCTCGAGACGAGCTACATAGCTGATGTAGAAACCTTCGAATAATTGAGCGAGCTTTTTCGCCGCCTTGTGGTAGGGTATGAGGTCATTATGGCGAACCTCATATTCTCCTTTGATTTGATTCACGATCAGCTTGGAGTCACCGTGAGCTTCAAGATACTTGACGCCTATGTCTTGAGCGTGTTGTAGGCCAATTACAAGGGCATTATACTAGGCTATGTTGTTTGAACATGGCTCTGTCAATGAGTAGGCTCGAGGAAGAACATGTCCATAGGGGTCGATCAGCACTGTCCCCACTCCTGTAACAATTACTCCTTTGTGGTTGCGTCTTGATACCCCATCAAAGTACAACTACCATATCTGATTGTCTGAGATAGCATTTGACTCAAAGACCTCGTCTGGGATATCTTCATATAGTTTGGAAGACTCTGGCATTGGGTGCTCTGCCAGAAAGTCGGCTATTGCTTGACCCTTGACGGCTTTCTATGGCACGAAAGTCATGTCGTACTGTGAGAGCAGTATTGCCCATTTGGCTATCCTAGAATTCAGTGATCCAGGTTTCGTCATGAGTATCCGTAGAGGATTAACTCTTGAAATGACATGGATAGATTGGCCGGTGAGGTAATGCAGCATCTTCTAAATTGCGAAGACCAATGCTAAACATTCCTTCTCGACTAGATTATATCGATGTTCGGCACCAATCATAGTCCGGCTGAGGTAGTAAATGACTTGTTCGTGGTCATTGTCATTCTTTTGAGTAAGAAGTACTCCAAGAAAATGGTCCATTGCTCTGACATAGATTAGGAATGGTTTGCCCGATACTGGTGCAGCTAGGACTGGTGGCTTCGTGAGATAACCTTTGATCTCGTCGAAAGCTTCTTGGCAGGTGTCATCCCAAGAGAATGAAACACCTTTCTTCATGAGTCTTTGAAATGGTTGACATTTCCTTGACAAATTGGCGATAAACCTTCGGATATAGGCTAATTGTCCTTGTAGGCCTCTGAGTTCTTTAAGAGTTCTTGGAGGCAGCATCTCCTGGATGGCTTTCAGTTTCTCGGGGTCGACATGTATTTCCTTGGATGTGATAATAAATCCTAGGAACTTGCCTGATGATACTCCTAGAAAGGATTTAGTTGGATTCATCTTGAGTTGGTGCTTTCACATAATTTCGAACACCGTTCTCAAGTCACCGACGTGATCTTTCTTGTGACGACTTTTAATCGCGAGGTCGTCGACGTAGCACTCCACTATCTTATGTAAATGTTCACAGAAGATCGTGTTCATAGAGCGTTGATAAGTAGCTCCAGCATTCTTCAGACCGAAGGGCATTACTGTATAGCAGAATACTCCTAAGGGTGTTCTGAAGACCCGGTGCTTTTGATCATCTGGATGCATTTTGATCTGATTGTATCCAGAGAATCCGTCCATGAAGGACATCCTCTCAAACCTGCACGTGTTATCGACCATAACATCCGTGATAGGGAGAGGAAATTCGTCTTTTGGACAAGCGAGGTTGAGATCCCGGAAATCGATGCAGATTCAGATCTTGCCGCTCTTTTTCATCCCCACCATACTATTGGCTAGCCAATCGGGGTGTTGTTCTTCACGGATGAATCCACACTCGATGAGTTTGTGTATTTCCTTTTCGATTTGCTCCATCAACTCGCGACGGAAGCGTCATTGCTGCTGCTTGACCGGCTTAATGCTAGGGTTGATGTCAAGGTGTTGTACAGCTACGTTAGGGTCTAGGCCTGGCATGTCTTCATAACTCCAAGCAAAAACATCAATTTATTCTTAAAGGAGAACTATGAGTTCTTCCTTCTCGGCGGGTGATAGACTTTCGCTGATGAAGATGGGCTTCGGGTTGGTTTTGTCGCCAATGTTGATTTGAACGACTTTGTCTTCGGTGGGTGGTTCTCTGACTTTGAAACATGACTTCCATTATTTTTCAAGCTGTTTTGCCCATGAATCATCTTCAGAATCCTCGAATATTTCAGATTCTTCGAGCTCCATGGTTAGGGCGTATGAGACCATATTGGTCGTGAACAAGACTCCGAGGCTGATGTCAGAATCCCAATTGGACGTGTCGGATGAGCTACTTAGAAAGTCATCAGATGCTGGTCCTGTTTGTGACTCGGCTTCGAGAGAAATGTAACTGAGCCCACACTTGGTTCGATTGTAATAATCGAAAATCTCGCCTTCTGGTGTAAAGGGGATCAAAGGGACTCGTAGTCCTCTATTGAAATTTAACCCTTGTTTCGCAGTAAAGCTGTATCCCATCTTCACCATGATCTGTTGCGATTGCAGACTGTAGCGGAAGAATTCTGGTGTCGCTTTAGCTTCTTTATCGGGGTCTAACAAGTGAGGTTGTGTCTCAACTTTCTCGAAAATGATCGGATTTAGGTCATTCTTTTTGGGTAAAACCATGAAGGTGGCATTTTTCGAGTTGTCTAGCTGCTTGAGAGCAGAGTACGACTCATTTATCGGCATATGTAATACCGGTTCTAAAGCTAGCTTGGCCATCAGAATTTCGACTCTTGAGCTTTCAGACTCAGAGTCTAAAGAGTAGTCGTAAGCAAACTCTTCTTCATTAAAGATCCAATCGCCCTGATTTTTATCAGATTGGTCAATACAGAGGTCTTCTAGGGTAATTACAAGTGGATCTATCTCCCAGATTGAATTATCAATGGGATCTTGCTCAACATCTGCTTCGTTACGCCCTGATTTTCGACAAATTGGTCAATACAGAGGTCTTCTAGAATAATTACAAGTGGATCTATCTCCCAGATTGAATTATCAATGGGATCTTGCTCAACATCTGCTTCATTACCGCTATCCTCATCATTGGGAAGGACAATCTCAATTGTGTGATTTTCATCATACAAGAGAGAGTCGGTGAAGTAATTCTCCACCCCCTTGAGAGGATGATTTTCAGCTGCAACTCTCTGCTGAACCCCCTGTTCATCAATGTATTTAAAACACTAATGAAGTGTTGAAGGGACAAGCCTGTTAGAGTGAATCCAAGGTCATCCGAGCAGAAGGTTGTAGGGTGTTTTGATGTCGATGACATAGCAAGTCACTTCCATCTTCAGATTTTTGGTCTGACATTTATGTCGGATCTTTCCAAGAGATTGTCTACTGCTGGAGTTGAAGCCGAGTATGGTTACAGAAGTCTTTGAGAGCTTGTGAAGGGGGATTCCCAGAAAGCTCAAGAGTCTTCGCCGAATTATGCTCAGGGCGAAGCCTGGATCGATGTGGATCCTTTCAACCCTTGACGGCCCTATATATCTAGTATAGTAAAGAGGTCGATTATGATGGTGATCCTTGACAAGCATGTCCTCCGGAGTGAAGGTGATGTACAGCGACTGTTGTCGGCATTGATAGCAATGCTCATGTCCTTCATCTTGAGGAGGTTCGGTCATACGGGCGAGAAATGCCTCACTGTCATTCACGGCTTCTTTCAAAGCTTCTCTCGTATCCTTAGACAAACATAGGAGTTTGTACAAGGTGATGCGAGCTAGAATGTTGGCTAATTGAGCCATGATGTCGTATTTGAACGGGGCCTTGGGTTCACTTGGAGGACGCAGCAAGGCCTTATCGAACCGAGCTTCCTTTTGCTTGGTCGGTTTGGGTTGCTTGGACGTTCCTGGCTGGTTGTAATCCCTTAGGTAATGTTTGCCATATCTTGTTCCGGTTAGGGCCACTTTCTCTTCCTCTGAGTCGGTGAGTGAAGTGACATGCATGGATTCCCCTTCAATGATTGCGGAGATGGCATTGCAAGTCTTCAACTTGCGCTTGGATTTGGACTTCTGAAGAGTCCAATCTTCATCTTGAAGAAGATCGGGATGTACCCACATTATTTCTCCTCTCCCCGTGGTGAGAGGAATCAAGTCTTGGCTTTGCTCGTTTTGGCGGCCATAATTTACTACCTCCATTTTTGCAGTAGGAATGGGGACAACGCCATTTTGGGCTTGAATTTCCGGCATGGAGCCGAATTGGAGTGTCACCATGTTGGCAGTGACCTTCTTTTGCTCGGGTTTGAGCTTAAGGATCCCTGATTCGATGAATGTTTGGATCTTATCCTTGAGGATGTAGCAGTTCTTCGTTGGATGCCCTAACATTATGTGATAGAGACAGTAGTTAGGTCATCAGTCTTTCTGACTTCTTCGGGACATCGAGCTTCTGGAAGCTTTAGATGAATCCCTTTGTTAAGGACATGGAAGATGGCGACTGTATGTTTGTCCTTGAATGAATAATTACGCTGAAAGTTCTTCCTTGGTTCTCTTTGTTAGTTGTTGTTGGAATTCTGGACTTCGACTGCAAAAGTCTCTTTGGCTTTCGGTTGTGACGTCTACCCATGTTTGCCCTTGTTTCCCTTGAAGTTGGTGTGGGGCTCAAATTTATTGAAACATTCTAATGATTTTTTAGCTATCTCAGCTTGTTCCATTATATCTTTCTAAGTATGGGTAGTGACGGCACCCATATGGGCTTCAATTCTCGCTAGAAAGTTGTGTCGGCAAGTTTATAGCAGAATTGGTAGAGGCATATCTCGACATCGCAATGTCAAGTTGCGGTACCTTTCAATGTATTCTCTGACCATCTCACTTCCACTTTGTTTCTCGGAAAGGAGTTTAGCCATAGTAACATCGGATTGTTCCTCGTGGAATTGCGAGAGGAGTTTTGATTCCAAATCCGCCCAAGATCTGATTGAACCTTCGAGCAAGTAATGAAACCAATCAAAGGCTACCCCCTGAAGGGTGCCAATAAAGAGACGTGCCTTAATGGCATCGTTTCCCACTACATTCCCAGTCTGCTGGTGCAAGTGGTATGTGTGCTAGTTCGGAGACCCTTTGCCATCAAACGTATGTAGCGTAGGCGGCTTGAACTTCATCGGGTAGGGAACCATATCCCACTCAACGGGATAAGGTCGGATGATTCTAACCTTCTAGAGCTCAGTTCATTGAGAAAGAACGTTGAGCTGTTTCTGGATGTCTTCCAAGGCTTTTGATTCCTTACTTGGCTTCGAGGGAATCGTTGCTTCTAATTTCGCATGTTTAGAATCTGCGTCGTCTTGATGCTCTTGATCTTCTTCTGGAAGGTCTTCGCCAATTGGCCTTTTCCCTTTTGAAGAGCTCGCTTTGGGATGAGGATTTAACAAGAGTTGCTCAATCATCTTTTCCAAATGCTCGATCCGTTCATCCGAATCTTTCTTCTGCATTACCATTTGGGCAAGAATATCCTCTCGGGCTGATACATTTACTTTCTATCATCGTTCTTGACTTGAACTAGGGGTTAGATTTGATGCTATGGCTGAGTTGGCATCACTAGAAGTGGGTTGATTCGCCTGGGACAAAGATTGTGGTGTTTGTATTGAAGAGTAGTCAAAAGGAATCGCCGTTCTCCTTCTTAGTCTAGTGTTGCGATACACACCCTCCGCTTCCGAAAATACAGACCCGATGCCAGGAGAATATATTAGATCAGGCGGGCTATTCGTACTTTCCTCATCATCTCTAGAAGTTATACTTGTCATGTTGACAGTGAATACTTGTGTCTTGCCTCTTCGGGCACGTCGTTGTCGTTTAGTCCGAACCTCTGAAGGCTCGGGAACATGACCGAGACGGTTAAAGACTAATTCTTTGCATTGGCAACTCTTTTGAACTGCCGAGACCACTTCTCTAATGGTCGCCCAATGCTAACATTGGCGAGCTCTCTTTAAAGTTATGAATTCTCTTAGATCAATATTGGTGCCAACTTCGCTGGCTTTGGCCTTGGAGTGTGAACGTCGCTTTTGGCGATGCTGTCCAGATGTTTGTCCAGCGGGATCATCAATGATGATTTTATCCCCTCGAGGGAATTTTAATGAGGAATTACCCCCATTCTTAGCTTCTAACAGGGAAGCATAGCGAGCATCACGAGACGCTTTAAATCAAACTCCTAAAGGAGTCATAGACTGAAGTCCGAGATCAGATGTGGTAACATCTTGATCTTTGCTCAAGGCGATAGTCGAATTTCCTTCGCTCTTGGTGAAGTTTGTTTGGCTTCCAGCTAAGCTCAAACTATCTTCGGCGAATGTTGTTTTCACACACGTGGGGGTCATTTTAGACCCGAGGCTCGCACTACGGTGAATTCTATGGCAACTGCATACAGCTACGGTTGAAGAGCTTTTGTTCATGGAGATAGAGTCCTCGAACTTCGCTTGGTCAAATTCAATGACCAGCGTTTTAGCAAAAGACCCGAGGGTCTTAGTGTCAGCTTGCGACACAATCTTCTCGTCGGTTGAGAAGGAAGTCCCCAGCAGAGTCGCCATCCTATTTCGGTTCTTTGTATATTGTAATTGACACAGATTAGAATAAAAAAATTACAATTGAAATGAAGGAAAAATTTATATTTCCTGAGGGTTCTTGTCTGTGTGACGGTGGAGCCTAAATCTTGTACTCCGTTGACGAGCCGACTAAGATGATGGATCTTTTGCTGATTGATGAGGGTCGAATTATTTGGAAGCTAGCTCAGTCTTCTCTCAACAATATTCCTCAATGAGCTCGCAAGCTCGATGCGTGTGGGTAGATCTCTTGATCTTTATAGAAGATGACACAGTCTTCTTAGATAGATCCGATTATCTTAGATGCTATCTTTTTTATATTCGATCTCCCTCTCCCTTAGCTGTCGAAAATGAATGATCTCCCCTCCTTTTATAGGCTAAAAGAGAGAGTTAATGGCCCCTTAATTATAGGTTAAGTGGCCATTAAAGTAGGAGATAATGGGGATCGTTTATCCCCTAAAAATAGCTCTGAAACGGCTATTAGGCGGACTTCGTGGACTTGGCGAAGTTCGCTTGAAGGCGTGGGCGAAGGTCGCTACGAGTGCGGGCGAGGGTCGCTTCAAATATGGGCGCGCCTTCTTCGGAAGTGGATGACTTAGTCTTTGTGAGCAGATTTTATTAGTTGGCGAGGTTCGCTTATGAGTTTGAATTTTGACACTGAATTCGACTCTAGGCTTGGCCGACCGATGATGCCTTTCGAGTCGGTTTGAGGTGTGATACGGGGGTCGACTCGTGTTTGACCTGGTCTAGTCGAGTCGACATAGGTTGCTTGGCAAGGTTCACTTTAATCATTAGACGACCTTCGCTATAGTTTATTGTTGGCTTGACTTTGGGCCCATTCGAAGTGTTTAGCCCATGGGCGTTTACTTCTTGGATCCAAACTAATCATTTGCCTAAGTGAAAATATATTTTGATTGACCGTCTACAATTGCCTTATCCACCTTCTTCTTTTGAGCTTGTAAGATGCATTTATTAGCGGTCTCGGTGAGTCCGTTGCACTTGAGGTGTGCGACTGAGGAGCATTTGAGGCGGATGTTCCATTCTTCACAAAAACTTCGAAAGCCCCCGCTGTCGAACTAAGTGCCATTATCGGTGATGAAGGAGAGGGGAACGCCAAATCGGCAGACAATGGATCTCCACACAAAATTGGTGACATTGCTCTCACCAATATTGGCCATGGGTTCGGCCTCGATCTATTTGGTAAAATAATCAATGGCAACGATCAAGAACTTTCGCTATCCTGAGGCTATTGGGAGAGGACCCAGTATATCTAAAACCCCATTATTCGAGTGGGATTGGACTCAGGATGGAGGTGAGCTCAGTGGCTGTGGCTCGCGAAATGCTTGAAAAGAATTGGCACTTCTTGCACAAAGAGATGAGTTTTTTAGACTCGGCTAGTATAGTGGGCCAATAATATCCCTGGTGAATGACTTTGTGGACGAGAGTTCTAGCCCCTGGATGGTTCCCACACATCCCCTCATGGATTTCCTTAAGAACATAACTGGCCTCTGATGGCCGAAGACACCGAAGGTAGGGCCCCACACCACTGCTGGAGTATGACATTCGATAGAGCTGGTCATCAAGCATAAGATAGCGGCGAGCATTTCTTTGCAATCCCCTAGCTTCAGCGGCATTCTCTGGTGAGGTCCCCTCTAATAGGTATTGGATGGTGGGATCCATCTAGCAGGGCTCTGCGGGCATCTCGGTTTGCATGACAGCCTGTGATGTCTTTATGATGCTAGGATGCTTGAGGGCATCTGTGTAGATGAGCCTTGAACTACTTCCCGAACTGGTAGATCCGAGCTTGGATAGAGCATCCGCCCGAGAGTTGAGGGCGCGGGGTACTTGGGCAATCTTGAAATCAGTGAAGTTGGCCAATAGCTCTCTAGCCGCTTTCAGATACAGGACCATTCTCGAGTCTTTGGCATACTCTCCATTCATCTGATGAACAACAAGTTGGGAGTCAACCAAAATGTAGAGGCGCTTGGTCCTTACTGCCAAGGCTGCTCGAAGACCAGCTAGGAGTGCTTCATATTTGGCCTCGTTGTTCGAGGCGGAGAAATCAATAGTGATGGAGTGCTCGTGCGTCGACCCGTCAAGGCTGCGCATGACCACTCCTGCTCCACTACCGACTTTGTCGGAGGACCCGTCCACCTTCAGTAACCACCAAGAGGCAAACTCTGGTGAATCATATTTGATGGCATGACGTGTCCGAGGGGCGAGGGCCTTGACTGCTTGAGATGTCGAAGGCTCCTGTTGAGTTAGCGGCAACAGCGCGGCTGGTTCTTCATCCGGTGAGGTCGACTCGATGAGGATGTCGGCCAAGTCTTGAGCTTTGATTGTTGTCCTTGGCTAAAACTGCACATCGTGCTTGCTAAGCTTGACCGACCAGACGACCATTCTTCCCGAAGTGATGAGACTGCCGAGTGCCTTCTTCAAAGGCAAGCTCATCCGCACAACTATGGAGTGTGCTTGAAAGTAGGGGCGAAGCCTCCTAGCTATGGTGATGAGGATGAAGGAAGCCTTCTCTATGTGAGGGTAGTTGAGTTCACCCGCCTTCAAGATTCGGCTGACATAGTACACCAGCTTCTGGGTGTTTTCTTCCTCTCGAATCAAAACAGAGCTGACGGCTTCGGGAGAGACGGCCAAGTATAGATACAAGGTCTCCCCTTCTCTAGGTTGACTTAGCAACGGCTTAGTGCTCAGGTATGTCTTGAGGTCTTTGAAGGCTGCACTGCATTCGGCCGTCCAACTCTTGCTTTCCTTCAGCTCCTTGCTCCCTCTCAACATCTTGAAAAATGGGAGGCTCCTCTCAGCAAATTTGGAGAGGAAACGACCCAGTGCAGCTATCTTTCCATTCAATTTCTGGATGTCCTTCAGTGTGCAAGACTCGGGTAGCCGCTCTATGGTGGCTATCTTCTCAGGATTGATTTCAATGCCCCTCTGGGTGATCATGAACCCGAGGAACTTTCCTGACTGCACCCCAAAGGCGCACTTGGCTGGATTGAGCTTCATACGATAGCGCGCCGAAGGACGGAGAAGGTTTCATCAAAATGAGATATGTGGGTCGACACCTGCTTCGACTTCACCAATATATCATCCACATAGGCTTCCACATTGCGGCTGATATGGGGCTTGAAGATCTTGTTGACCAGCCTCTGTTATGTGGCGCCTGCATTCTTTAGACCGAAGGGCATCACCTTATAACAATAGGTTCCTTGGTCAGTAATGAAGGAGATCTTCTCTTGGTCATGCTCCGCAATGAGGATCTGATTGTAGCCAGAGAAGGCATCCATGAAGCTGAGTAGCTCATATCCCGCGCTCTCGTCGACTAGCTGATCGATTCTCGGGAGGGGATAGCTATCCTTAGGACAAGCTTTGTTGAGGTCGGAGAAGTCCACACACAACCTCCACTTGTTGAGGGCCTTTCTTACCAACACCATATTGGATAGTCACTCCGGGTACTGGACCTCTCAAATAAAATTGGCTCTAAGGAGTCAGTTGACTTCATCTGCAGCCGCCTTCTGTCTCTCGGGGCCGAGATGTCTCTTCTTTTGTCGAACCGGCTCGATGTGTCGGTCAACTGCCAGTTCATGGCTCATCACTTCAGGGGGAATCCCTGGCATGTCTTCGGGTCCCCAAGTGAACATATCGGCATTTGCCAATAAGAATGCAATCATAGCTCCTCGCTGGGGCTCAACGAGGTTGGATCCAATCTTGACCTTCTTCATTCCTTGTTGGTTGATTGGTATCTCACAGAGCTCCTCAATAGGAGTCGTCCTCTCTCATTTGAGTGCTTTCTCCAGCTGAAGGTAGGTCTTTTCAATGGGCAGGGTCCTCTTGTACTCCCTTTCCATTTGTTGAGAGCAGATAGCAGGATCTGACCTCACGCTGGTTGCTTCTGGCAATGCCGACTCCTTTAGGGGTAGGGAACTTCATTATCTGATGGTATGTAGATGGAACGGCCCGCAAGAGATAAAGGGCGGTTTGGGGAAGCATGATTGTCCGAGGATATTCTCTGACCGTTAGGGGAAGCATGATTGTCCCCTCAGGTAGGAGTGCATGCCCCGTGAATCCGATGAGTGGACCCCGACAAGGCTGTAGTCGAGACTTATCTATGCCCATGCGATTGAAGGCATCGATATACAGGACATCCACTGAGCTCCCTGTATCGACCATGATCCTCTTCACTTGGAAGCTGTCGATCCCGGCCGAGATGACAATGTGATCACCATGAGGTGTCTCAATGCCTTTAAGGTCCGAGTCACTGAAAGAAATGGGCTCTTCCGCTCTGGGCTTCTTGTCGCACATATCTACTCGCAACGCTCATTTAGCATATCACTTCCGAGCACTGTTGGACGATCCTCTAGCTGTGGGACCACCACTGATAGTGCTGATGACCCCCCTATGGCTGGGTGCGGGGGGTCAACTATTAGGCTAAGGCTGGGGGTGAGGTGACCGGGATCGGGACCTTCTATCAGCTCCTCCTGGGACGGCTTCTCTTCTATCCCTAGGAGGAGCAAACTTCTGAAGGTATCCTCTCTGGATCAAGTCCTCGATGTCCCTCTAGAGGATTCAGCAAACATTGGTGAGATGGCCATGATCCTGATGATACCTACAATATTGTTTTGTATCTCGATTCCGAGGATCTGACTTCATATGAGGAGGGGGGGAATTAAGATATCGCTCCTTTTGGACCATAAAGAGGGCATCAGTGGGAGTGGTATTGAGGGCTATGAGAACCGGCTTTGGTGCTGGCTCCCTCCTTCAGTCCCTTCGGTCGACCTGGTTTGAGCTGGAGTCGGCTCTAGGAGGATCCCTTACTGACTTTTGTCTGGGTGGGGGCTCCCTTGCCGGCTCCCATGCTGATGCTGCCATTGGGATCGCCACTACCGCTGCTGGTGCTGCTGGTGTTGCTAGAGTTGTTAGGGTTGCGGTTGCTGCTGCTGTCACTGTCGCCACCCTGGCCACCTTCTTGTAGGCTCTGGCATCTTCCATGTCCATATACCCGTGGGCTTTGGCCATCAATTGCTTGTAGGTGGAGCATCGCTTCTTGGCGAGTGAGTCAGCCAGCTCGTTGTCCAGTAAGCCGGCAACAATAGCGGACATGGCGACCGAAATCCTAGGGTCGTCAACCTCCAGCCTCTTTGCTTGGAACCTCTTGAAATAGTTTCGGAGGCTCTCTCCAGGCTCTTGCTTCGTTTGTATCAACACATGAGGAGGCAACTTTTGCTTGGTCTCGGCCAGGAAGTGATGAATAAACTTTTGACTCAGCTGCTCAAAGCTACTGATAGACTTCTTCTCTAGAGCATTCCACCAGAGCTTGGCGCTTCCCGACATGGTGATGAGAAAACACCTGCAAATGATTGCTTTAGGCACCTGAAGCATGCTCATCATGTCATAGTAATTCTGGACATGCTCTGCGGGGTCTCCTTCACCCTTGTACTTCTCTACTAGGGGTATCTTGAATTTTTTACAAACAGCATTCATGATGTTGTCTGTGAGGGGAGTGTTCCCCCCAATGGCTTTGGTGACTGGTCGGTAAGTCTGATCATAGCCGGATGCTACATTGGTAGCTGAGGGGCCTGTAGCGGCATGATGATGCCGAGGGTCTCGTGGCACTCCTCCAGCGGCGTGCTCCCTATCACGACTAGGGCCAGGGCTCTCACCGGAGACTTTGGCATATTGAAGGTGACGCCGACGGGAGTCCACAGGGCGAGTTGACTGGTGTGGCGGAGGAGACACGTACCCAGCACGGTCTTTTCGTTGCCTGCGGAGTCTGAGGAGGGACTATAGGCTGGGGTTCAGGCGGAGGATGGGTTGCCAAAGGTTGGTCTTCCGATGGTGGAGGAGCAGTCGAGTGAGCGGGCTGTGGGGGAGGAAACCGACTAAGGAGTTCGTTAGTGAATGCCGCCAACTGCTGGTGGAGGGACTGGGAGATCCGATGGGCGGACTCCTTGAGCTGGGCTTGAGTGACATAGCCCGGATGTGTTTCCTCAGGGATGGTGTGATCAGGCCTAAGCCCAGAACCAGACATGGTTGCTCAGAGAGGAAAGAAGGCCCCACGGTGGGAACCAAACTGTTGATGTTGGTTATCAAACAGATTATTAAGTGTGAGCTGTTGAGGGTCCGCTAACTCCTCCGAATATCCAATTCTAGAGCCAGTTGTTCTTCCCTGCACATGTGAGAGCTTGTAAGAGGGAGAAGTTGGGTTCTCTGGTTATTCCTTCAACGATCAAGTCAGTAAATTACTTGAGTGGAGAAGAAGATGAACTGTAGAAGTTCTCCGTGAGCAGGAAAAAATTGCTTACTTTGATGCTGGGAATAGTCCTCCTATTTATAGTGATAATAGAGGGGTGGTTTAGTAACTTCGGCCGACTATGGGCTGGCAGCTGAGTCAGTATTTGCTTTACAGGTGTCGACTGCCGAGTGGAGGGAGTCACTTTGGCGTTTAATATGAAGTGATAGGAGGCACGTGGTGCCGACGTGGTCCGATGTGTCATAAAGACTTTCAGAGATGGAGAAATGATGGTTCTGATCATGCATTTAATATGATGACGACCAGCTGTCAGCGGAGGGCTCGAGGTAGCCGTCTCCTTTCTACTCGTCGGGTAGAGGGCCGAGAAGTACCGCCTTTCTAGTCGACTTCGCGAGATGTCGGCCGAATAGTTGGTCGTGTAGGTCACTTGTGGAGTCGACCTGGCGAGGAGGTCGACACGTACCGCCTTTCGAGTCGACTTCGCGAGATGTCGACTCTTCCAGTCGTCTGAGCTGGGGACTTTGGTTATCTCGAAGTGGTGAACTGATTTGGTCATGCATTTGATGCAGGATACATGTCTGCTACTGATTGGAGATTATTACTCAGTAATTGAAGCACTATAACAACTTCCATATAAATCCAAACTTTCACCCTCAATTGTTTATAGGCCTGCTGATTTCGAAAATCAGTCTTAAATCAAAAATATTCCGCATTAATTATTTTTAAACCCACTAGATAAATTTTTAGGAGTTATGTTGTAGATAACTATTATAAATAATCCTATGTGACCTAAAATATGTATATAAAGTGTTTTTTCCCTACAAACTCAATGTTTTATCCCCATTTATTTTTAACCTAACCACTTACAAAATCTCTCTCCAACCTAAAATGCTCTGTTGAGATATTCTTAAACCTTTCTATTTCAACAGGTTGGTAATGTGCTTTTATTTAATGGACTTTTAACTATTATTTATGAATTGGTTTGAATAAATATCAAAGAAAGGAGCATTTACTTTGCCTATTAGATGACAAAATTTACTGAAATATAAACTAAGTGATCAAATTATGCATTTTCTTGGCAATTCAAAATTAAATGCTTAAATCAATAATTTTTTATCTTGGCTTACACTAATATCAAGGTATCGCACGGATCAAATTTTCTTGTTGCTACTCAAAGTAAAATAGCTAAGAACTGTTTACCTTCACAAGAGGAGAAAGCTCTTGTATCAATGGCTAGTGCTAGCCACAGCCGCGAGTGGCCTTCACTCGCGCTGTGGCTAGGACACATGTCCCACATGGGACATGTGTGCTACTCGTGGCTGTGGCTAGCCGTCCTTGGCAGAGAGAGAGAGAGAGAGAGAGAGAGAGTATCAATACGTGTACATCTTTAAGACAAACTATTTGTTTAAAAGAACGAATATTTAAATCAATGTAAAAGAAAATATGTACGGAGATTAGTGCATTGATCACAGAGTACCTCATTGACTTGTCTAAGAAAAGGGTATAATTAATTGTATATATGTTGAGAGTTATTTTGTTTAGTCCCACATTGAAAAGAGTAGAAGAATGGGACCACTACCTCTTGTATATATAAACCCCAATACTAATGAATAAGATTGCACCTTTCTCTTGATTTGCCATGTTTCTAACATGGTATCAGAGCCTCCAAAACCCTAGCCGCAAAAAAAAAACACGGTTCGCCGCTACTATTCACCGAGCAGAAAACACTGTTCACCGCCGAAAATACTGTTCAACGCCCCGAAAACACTGTTCATCGCCACCGTCACTTCGTCGTCTTCATCCTTTGGCGATTATTTCCTTCGTGAAATAATTTCCTTTGGCGATTATTTTCTTCGTGAAATAATCCCCTAACCCTAGCTGTCATTCTTTTGGCGATTATTTCTTTCGTGAAATAATCCCCTCTGGACTTAACCCCTCTGGATCAAACCTTGCTTTGATCCTGAGAAGAGTAGTGATTTAGCTTGGTCGATTTCACTCACTTTGGCGATTATTTCCTTCGTGAAATAATCCCCTTGATCGTGTAGCCCCCCCTCGTGTTGAGGAGATGAGATGAATGGGGGGGCAAGGTGGATGATGAGAAGAGGGTGATGTTTGGAGACGAGGAAAGTTGAAGGCCGGGTGTGGGATCTAGATTTGTGGGATCGGTGTGAGGGAACCGAACACAAATTAGATCGATGGAGACCGGCACAAACCCGATGGCGGAACTCATCAAGAAGTTGAACCCGGAGGATGTTTCAACTATGATGCAGTTCATGAGAATGACAGCGAGAGAGGGCTCAACAAAGCCACCGTCTAAGAAGGTGGAGCTTCCACCTATCGACGGAAGCTCGGCGCCAACGACATATCCGAAGTTGGTCGCTACGGTGAGATATACCCTTGCAGGGAGGAATCTGGAGGGATATCTGACGGGAGAGAAGACTGAACCGGCTGAGGGCTCCGCAGGAAGAGATGTGTGGAAGTTCACTCATATGTTGGTGTATATCTGGCTTCTCAATTCTGTAGTCCAGCCAATTGCAGCCACGATAGATGGCCTTGGGAAGGTGCAAGATGTCTGGGAGAAGCTGAGAAGGACATATGATGGGGTGGGGAATATCCTGAGGGTATTCCAGATCGAAAAGGAGATCAGCGCTATAGTCCAGGGAGAGAGGACTGTACAAGAGTATGCCACGGAACTGGAGCGCTTGTGGCTAGATCACGATCACTTCTCGTCCCTAACAAGTTGCAAGGACCCTGAGTGCAAGGCCTTGAGGCCTCTTTAAGAGGACCATGCTATTCCTCCGAGGTTTGGCTCCATCATTTGAGCAGAGGACGGCGATGCTACTAGCCCAGATGAAGATTCCATCTCTGGAGGAGACAATCTCGGCCATGATACAGGAAGAGAGCCGTATCAGGCTACAAGCTGGGACAGGTGGACTTTCGGGGGAGAAGTCAAGATCGGTGGTCTCGAACCCGTGTAACACCGGATTCGAGGGGAGACTAGGCGCTGATTTAACCGCGAGAGGTAGGGCATCCGGCAGATGTGCTCTAAGCCATCTAAGGAGAGGAACTGGGGTGGACGTGGACAGGCCGGAGGCCCTGGCCGTGGCCGTGGAGGCCGGCGAGGTGGAAGAGGTGGCCATCGGGCGAATCTATCAGTGACAGAGGAGGAGGAAGAAGCTGAGATGACTTTACCGAAAGCAAGACGAGCTCTCTTGGCGGCACTGAGAAGGAAATAGAAAGTAGTAGACTACGTGTCTGAGGGTGCATCTACCGCCTCGAGGAGACTATGCCGCTTACGCCAAGACACCCAAACAAAGGTATGAACGACACACATGCCCTTGTATCCATGGCTGCCACTAGATCCACAGACTGGATAATGGATTCTGGAGCATCCAAATATGTAACTGGCAATGCCAGTGAGTTCTCGTCTTATACTCACCTGGCAGAGCCAGAGAGTATCCAGATTACGGATGGTATAGCACAGGCTATGGTCGGTAAGGGCACTGTTAATTGTACAGGTTCTGTAACACTATCTAATGTTTTGCATGCTCCTTCATTTCCTGTTAGCCTGTTATCCATTAGTGCCATTATCCTTCAACTGAAATGTGTTGTTTCTTTCGATATTCCTAAGGTGATCTTTCCGGAGAAGGGACAGGGCGAAGACTTGGGACTGGCACACGGCGTAGCGGGCTGTGGTACCTAGACCGTGAAGGAATGGACTCAGCGCTAACATCTATGGTTGAGAGGACAGGAGCAGGAGGAACTGAGTTGTGCGCAGAGGATGAGTTGATGCTACATCATAAATGGATGGGACATCCGTCATTTAGTATTCTGGGTAAAATGTATCCAACCTTATTTCAGAAAGCAAATCAACAGAAGCTTCAGTGTGATGCTTGTGAGTTTGGGAAGCTTACTAGAAGCTCTTATGTCAGTTCGGGTAATAGGAGTTCCTGTAGTTTTGAGGTGATACATTCTGACGTATGGGGACCTTGTCCAATAAATTCTATAAGTGGATACAAGTATTTTGTTATATTTATTGATTGTTTTTCTAGAGTCACTTGGGTGTACCTGATAAAAAATAAGAATGATGTAGTTGGTTGTTTCAAAGACTTTCATAGGCACATCCAGACTCAGTATGGTGCAGTGGTAAAGGTGTTGAGGTCAGATAATGGGACAGAGTACATCAACAGAATATTTGGGGAGTATCTGTCAGCTCACGGAATACAACACCAGACTACATGCACATACACCCTAGCTCCGAATGGGGTAGCAGAGAGAAAGAATAGACATCTCCTAGAAGTTGCTAGGAGTATGATGATGGCAATGAATGTCCCAAAAATATTGTGGGGACAAGCAGTTTTGACGGCCGCTCACTTAATCAATAGGATGCCTTCGAGTGTATTGAAATGGAAATCTCCGCGTGAGACACTGAAGGGAGACAACGGGGGGACCCTACCATTGAAGGTGTTTGGTCAGGTGTATTTTGTGAAGGACAACAGACCATCTGTTAGGAACCGACCCCGTGGTCGCGGAAGTGTATGTTCATGGAATACTCTGGCACACAGAAAGGGTATGTCTGTTGGAGCCCAGTGGAAAAAAGGCTGTTTGTCAGCATGGATGTGCGGTTTCGAGAGCTCGAGCCATACTACACATTGGGGGTAACTTCACCCTTTGGAGTCTCATGGGATCTTGGAGGTATGAGGCGAGAGGGGGAGAATGGTGAGAGCTCAAGGGGGTCAATCCCAATTTCGGTTCCTTACTCCGAAGAGCAGGAGGATGAAGACAAAGGGGAGGAGGAGGAGACAAGGGGTGCTAGGCCTACACTGTGGGGAGTTACGCATACGTAAGGAGGGAGAAGCAAATGAAGTTCCTACAAGCTAGAGGTGCCTACAAAGGCCGAGGTGCCTACAAGCTGCTGCCCCCTCGTCTCCGCCAGCTCTAACTCTTAAGAAACCTACACCATCCTCCACTTCAGGTGATATCATTCCTTCTACTGCTACCCCTCTGTCCACACCAGTGTCTGTACGGAGGACTACTCGCAGTAATGCGGGTAATCCTCCTGACAGATGTGGTTGGGATCTTGCTCAATTTGTTTCCTATTCTAACATATCCCCTTCACATGGAGCATTCATTACATCATTAGATTCTGTTACTATACCTAATAACTGGCAGGCTGCTAAGAAGGACCCAAAGTGAAAGACAGCCATGCACGAGGAGCTGGGGGCTCTCGAGAAGAACCACACATGGGAGTTGGTGACACTGCCAGCAGGAAAAAGAGCAGTGGGATGCAAATGGATGTTTACTGTGAAGCAGAATCCAGAAGGACAAGTTGAACGCTACAAGGCACGACTGGTGGCAAAAGGGTACAGCCAGACATATAGCATTGACTACGATGAGACTTTTGCACCAGTGGCAAAGATGAGCACTGTTCGGACACTAATCTCTCTCGCAGCAAATAGTGGATTGAAACTACACCAACTAGACGTGAAGAATGCGTTTCTTCATGGGGATCTAGTGGAGGAGGTGTATATGGAGATACCACCGTGATTTAGCACGTGACGCATGGGTAAAGTCCGCAGTCAAGAAGTCTCTCAGATGGTTCAAAGTAGTCTCCCGAGTATGGTTCGGCTGTGTTCGTGAGGGCTATGGTTGGTATGGGATACAAGCAGATCAATGCCGACCATACTGTGTTCTTTCGAAGAAGTGAGGGCCACATCACTATGCTTGCAGTGTATGTAGGTGACATGATCATCACAGGGGATGATAAGAAAGAGATTGCCCAGCTCAAGGTGAGATTGAGCAAAGAATTTGAAGTGAAGGATCTGGGTCAGCTTCGATACTTTCTTGGAATAGAGATAGCTCATGGAGCGGAGGGAATTGTTCTCTCCCAGAGGAAGTATGCACTGGATCTTCTTGTAGAGACAGGAATGTTGGGGTGCAAACCTGCTACTACACCGATCGATCAGAGATTCAAGCTGATTGCTGAGGCAGGAGAACCAGTTGATCGTGAGAGATATCAGAGGCTGGTTGATAGGTTGATCTATCTGAGTCACACACGTCAAGACATTTTATTTGCGGTGAGCGTGGTGAGCCGCTACATGCATGATCCGAGGAAGGGTCATATGGATCACGATATATCGAGATCTGAAGTATCTGAAGGGTGCCCCTGGCAAAGGGCTGATATTCAGGAGGAGTGACCATGTGAACATTGAGGGCTACTGTGACTCAGATTGGGCTAGCTGCGGAGATGATAGGAGGTCTACCTCAGGGTGCTGCATATTCGTAGGAGGCAACTTAGTCTCCTGAAAAAGTAAAAAGCAATCTGTGGTAGCAAGATCAACAGCTGAAGCAGAGTACAGAGCAATGGCTGTGGGGGTTGCGGAGTTGATGTGGCTGAAAAGCATGCTGGTGGAGTTAAAGCTAGATCAAGGGGCCAAGATTAGGTTGTGGTGCGATAACAAGTCAGCTATTAACATTGCTAACAACCCAGTACAGCATGACAGAACCAAGCACATCGAGATTGACAGGTTCTTCATCAAAGAGAAGCTGAACAGTGGGCTACTGGAGTTAGGCCATGTTCCAACTAAGGATCTGGCTGCAGACTGCTTAACTAAAGGACTTAGCTCAGTAGACCTAGCTAGAGGGTGTGACAAGATGGACTTAATAGATATCTTTCGCCCATCTTGAGGAGGAGTGTTCAGAGTTATTTTGTTTAGTCCCACATTGAAAAGAGTAGAAGAATGGGACCACTACCTCTTGTATATATAGACCCCAATACTAATGAATAAGATTGCACCTTTCTCTTGATTTGCCCTGATTCTAACAATATATATGGAGTAAAACCCAAACCACGGGTAATAATTAACATTGTTTTTCTTTATTTTCGGTGGACTTAAATGTACGAAGCTTGCTTGGAAAGAATGAGAAAGTATTAGGTGGGGAGTCCCTACTACCTATGTTGATGATGTGGCGACCCCACCAATTAAAAAACAATTGCATCACGTTCTCATCACATGCTGATACTTGAAAAGAACAACAGGAAGGGAATGAATCTTGCCACTCACCGGTCACCTCTTCTTATCCATCTCTCCATCCCATTTTTTTTGAGAAAACTTGGTTAAAAAAAATACATCTACTTGATCATATTACAAATTTTGTATTAAGTCAATGACCATACAATTTGATCATATAACGTTAATGAGCATAAGATGCTTAGTACTGAAATACATCTACTTTCTTATATGTCTTAAGTGTAGGACTCAAGACTGAAATCTGGAGAGTCTAAATGCTTTTTTTTTCTCAATTTGAGTTTTGCAGGATCTCCCATTTTGTACATTTTTAAGGATCATTAGTTTTGAATTATGTTTTCCTTTTGTAGGAGTAGTATGACACAGTTAAGAATGCTTTCGAATATCGGCTTTTTCCAAAAATAACCATCAAGCCACTAAACAGGATGGGTATTGATTATTAAAAATTGAATTTTATTATTGAATTTTTATTAAAATGACTCCTTTCATCGAAATATCATTTGTGTGTGCAGGAGTTTAGACTGTGACATTTTCATAATGGAATGCATATATTCATCGTTAAGGGAAATATTATATCTATCCATCAAAACCATTGTGAATTACTCAGAGCCAAGTACAGTGATGAGATTAACTCAAAGGGATCTATCAGAGGGATCAACAAACGTGCCGCAAATAAATTTTTTTGCTTAATGTTGTATATCTTTAAGGGAGGTTGATGTTGTGATGATTTAGTTGGAATTCTAATATTTTGTTAATTTTTTTGGTATATTTTGGGAATATTTTGTGCTTTGTTTGGACTTCTATTGGCACTTTTACATGTACATGTACATATTGTGGTGTTCAATGAATGAAAATGTGTTAGTATGTACATATTGTAGTGTTTGATGAATAAAAATGGGTTAGCATGCACATATTGTGGTGATCAATGAAATGAGTTAGCATTTATATATTCTAATGTCCGATCAATTAAAATTGGTTAGCATGTATATTTTATGATTTTTAATCAATAAAAGTTAATTCTTACTAACAAGTTATCTTTTATTTATCCAATTTATTTCACAGAGAAAAGTGTAGCACTTTACGTCAAAGTGTAGCACCTTATTTGCAAAGTGTAGCTACTTATACAATTGTATAGCTCTTTATAGCAGAAGTGTAGCTCTTTATTGCTAAAGTATAGCTCTTTATTGGCTTTAAAATGTAGAAAATAAATCAAATCAGTAATTTTTTTATCACTGAAAATAGGTGACCATGTATATAGTGCGTTGTTTGTTCAATTGTTTATAACTGATAGGTTAACTCTCATTTATACAATGTCTGAGCAAAGTGTAGCACTTTATACCAAAGCGTAGCACGTTATTTGCGAAGTGTAGCTCCTTATACAACTGTATAGCTCTTTATAGCAGAAGTGTAGCTCTTTATGGTTAAATTGTAGCTCTTTATTTTCTCTGGAAATGTAAAAAATAAATCAAGTCAGTAATTTATTTATCAATGAAAATGGGTGACCATGTATATAGTTGTTTGTTTAATTCTTTATAATTGTCAGTTTCACTATCTTTTATACAATGCTTGAGCAAAGTGTAGCACTTTATGCCAAAGCTTAGCACCTTATTTACAAATTGTAGCTCCTTATACAATTATATAGCTCTTTATAGCAGAAGCGTAGCTCTTTCTTGCTGAAGTATAGTTCTTTATTATCTCTGAAAATACAAAAATAAATCATGTCAAGAATTTTTAATCACAATGAAAATGGGTGACCATATATAGTGTGTTGTTCAATTCTTTATAACTGATAGGTTCACTCGTTGTTTAATTCTTTATAACTAATGTGTTCACTCTCGTTTATACAATGTCGAGCAAAGTGTAGCACTTTACGCCAAAGTGTAGCACCTTATTTACAAATTGTAGCTCCTTATACAACTCAGATAGCTCTTTATAGCGAAGTGTAGCTCTTTATGGTTAAATTGTAGCTCTTTATTTTCTCCGAAATGTAAAAATAAATCAAGTCGATAATTTATTTATCAATGAAAATGGGTGACCATGTATATAGTTGTTTGTTTAATTCTTTATAATTGTCAGTTTCACTATCTTTTATACAATGCTTGAGCAAAGTGTAGCACTTTATGCCAAAGCTTAGCACCTTATTTACAAATTGTAGCTCCTTATACAATTATATAGCTCTTTATAGCAGAAGCGTAGCTCTTTCTTGCTGAAGTATAGTTCTTTATTATCTCTGAAAATACAAAAAATAAATCATGTCAGTAATTTTTTAATCACAATGAAAATGGGTGACCATATATAGTGTGTTGTTCAATTCTTTATAACTGATAGGTTCACTCTCGTTGTTTAATTCTTTATAACTAACAGGTTCACTCTCGTTTATACAATGTCTAAGCAAAGCGTAGCACCTTATGCCAAAGCGTAGCATCTTATTTACAAAGTGTAGTTTCTTATGTAATTATATAGCTCTTTATAGCAGAAGTGTAGCTCTTTATGGCTAGATTATAGCTCTTTATTGTCTCTGGGAATGCAGAAAATTGAGTCAATAAATTTTCTGATCAATGAAAATAAGTGACCATGTATATAGTTGTTTATTCATTTCTTTATAATTGTCTGAGCAATGTAAACGTGTGATGTTGTATACAATGTGTTGTTCGATCGAATATTCATGTCGACAAGAGGTCCACTCTCAATTTTCCAATTTTTAGAAAAGTATAGCTATTTATACTAAAGTGTAGCCCCTTTTGGTGAAAGTATAACTCTTTATTCCAAAGTATAGCTCTTTATGACCATAGTATAGCTCCTTATTGATAAAGTATAGCTCTTTTACTTTTCCAAAATTCTAAAACTTAGCGAAATAAATCAAATTAGTTTTTTTCTGAGCAATGTAAACGTGTGATGATGTATACAATGTGTTGTTCGATCAAATATTCATGTCGACGAGAGGTCCACTCTCAATTTTCCAGTTTTTGAAAAAGTATAGCTCTTTATACTAAAGTGTAGCACCTTTTTGTGAAAATATAGCTCTTTATGACCATAGTATAGCTCTTTATTGATAAAGTATAACTCTTTTACTTTTCCAAAATTCTGAAACTTAGTGAAATAAATCAAATCAGTTTTTTTCTGAACAATGTAAACGTGTGATGATGTATACAATGCGTTGTTCGATTGAATATTCATGTCGACGAGAGGTCCACTCTCAATTTTCCAGTTTTTAGAAAAGTATAGCTCTTTATACTGAAGTGACATTTTTACCTCAACGCAACAAGGCCAAGTGACAGAAAGATATGATCTTTCCACTTCAACCCTAAGAACGCAGATGCTAGATCAAATCTTTCCACCTCCAACCAACTTCTCTGTCCAGAATTTAACACATGCAACAGTAAAAAAAGAGCTAAACAACATCAAAAGAGCAGGATAAAATTAGAAACCACCATCAATTTCAATCACTTTTAGAAACACAAGTCCCATATCCCACAATGTACATACAAATTACACCAAACCACAAAGATCCCTAAACTCAGAGGAACTCAAAAGCACAAAAAAATTAAAAATTAAAATTTTAAATTAGCATTGGGATCAAACTTAAAAACTCCTCTAAACCTCCAACAAACCCTAAAGTTGCTCGCTTTAAGCAATACCAACATCGACAAAGGGGTTTTAAGCCTTGGCCTCCCTCCCATCTTAACTCAGATACCTACGGACAGCACAGCCAGCCATCGCCGGTAACATCACCACCCCATCAGCCCTGTCCTTGTTCGGATTGGGGTTTTTGAGGTTTGAGAATCGCCTCTTAGGGTTATGGGGGTGGACTATATTTGGGAAAGTGAAATGAATGAGAGAGAGATACTGCTGGTTGTACTTAGGGATGAAGGGTAATTTAGGAATTTTATTTTATTGGGAAAATACAGTATAAAGAATGAGTAAATTATATATATTGGGTTTAAAAATAAGTCCCATGAGATACTTTGGGTTTATGAATGTTTATATAAGTGGGTGGGTTTTTAAATAAGTGGGGGTAAAACTTTGGGTTAAAAGAGAAAAACCCCTTCAATTATTTGTATGTGAACTTATCTATGACAGCATGATGAATGTAACTTGTATGTGAATGAGAACTGGAGGTACATATTTACTTTTCAAAGTTGTAACTACTGCTATGTTTGGGAGTTTACTAAGTGAAGAAAAGGAAAGGTAATATAGGGAAAGGAAAGATAGAGAAGGGGAGGGGAAATGTAATATATTATTTGAGAGTTTTATAAAGGGAGTGGAGGTGAACTTAAATTATGTTGTTTGGGAGTCCTAATTAGGGGAAGGGAAGGAAAGTAAATGAATCTTAGCTATTGATTCATTATGATGGAGAGTCAAGATTTCTCTTGTATTAATAACTTTTACTTTCCTTTCCTTTCCCTCCTTTACCACCCAACTTGAGGGTGAAAAAAATCATGGAAGTTTTATGAAAACTTCTCCTTCCTTTCCCCTCTTTACCCTCCCAAAAAAACTTCCAAACGAAGTTAAACTTAAAATTATCTTTCCTTCCCCTTCTTTACCCCCCATCCAAACACAGCATAAAGGTATATATTTCAACAGTAGGTGGATAATTTGAAGAAAACACTTTTCCTCAGCAAGCCAAGCCAGCGGCATTAGCTACGACTGTTTATGTGATATGGATGGAGAGGAATAGAAGAGCTGTTGAGATGCGGGGTCAACGCCCGCACGCCGCGGAAGCGATATCACCCGAGAGAAGGCTTTGATATATTCCCGTTTCACGAAGGAAACAAGAATAGAAAGTAAAATATCCCAACAAAGTGAGATATCTACTCTTCCTCTCAACAGTATTAGGACTGAATTAAGAAAACCTACAAACAATAGCAAATTCACAGCAAAACAGTAAAGACACGAGATTTACGTGGTTCGGCAAAATTGCCTACGTCCACGGGAGGGGGTGAGGGAAGATTTGACTATAAAGAACACCGACGACTTGTACAATCCACAAGCTCGTCCCAAAGAAAAAACTTTGATTTTTACCCAAGAGAAATTGACCTCTCTTTTGTAGAATCTCTCCAACCTTTCTCTTTTTCTCTCTCTAGCCGCCGCCAAAAAACCCTAGCTTTTTCTCCCTTTTCTTCACTTTTCTCCACACCAATAACCCTAGGTTTTAGTTCTTTATTTATAGGAAAATAAAGAACTATTTCCTTTAAGTTTCCCGATGTGGAACTAAAAAAATTTTTGTTTTATTTGCTCTGAGGAACATCGGGTTCTGTAGCGGCTTGCTCGAACCGTGTTCACCTAATGTACAGAGTAACCCCACGTTCACAATTCTCCACCTCGTACATCATTTGATAAACCTCAAATTTTGGGCCGAACACCGAAGAACACCGCGAACATTACTAGAGATCTCCATCGACCAAACCGGGCCAATCAATTGCGCCACTATCTGCGGTATTTCGCATTCTTCAGGGATCAAGCTAACCGTAGTTCTGTAATTGCTCTTCATATAGTCTCCACCTCACCCCATCACCGCCCCGAAGGGCTATGCCCTCTTGGGCAGATCAACACAGGTTGATATGAAGCAAGTCCAAGCAATGTTTAAACTTGCTACTTGTGACCACCTTGGTTAACATGTCTGCGGGATTCTCATTCGTGTGTACCTTCATGAGAGAAATATCGCCTTCCTCTATGACATCCCGCACGAAATGATACCTGACATCGATATGCTTGGTACGAGCATGATGAACTTGATTCTTCGCCAAGTGAATCGCACTCTGACTGTCGCACCACAAGTTCACGTTCTCCTGCTCAATACCCAAATCATCTAGAAGACCCCACAATCACAATGCTTCCTTCACTCCCTCCGCCATGGCCATGTACTCGGCCTCTGTAGTAGAAAGTGCCATCAGAGCTCGCAACATCGATCGCCAACTAACCGAGCCCCATGTATCCCGAATACATAACCGGTAGTAGATCGCCGTCTATCTAGATCGCCGCATAATCGAGTCCACAAACCCATCAATCGACATGTTTCTCCACCAAAACCGGACCGTATCAGCGGTACCCTTTAAGTACCTCGGGACCCACTTCTTTGCTTCCCGGTCGTCTTTCCGGATTCGCCATGAATCTATCGACCACACCGACCGCTGTGAAATATGCGGCGTGTACACACCATTGCGCATATTAAGCCGCCAACCGCACTAGCATAGGGAACACGCTCCATGTCGCCTTCTCTTCATTTGTAGTAGGAGATTGTTTACCGAAGCCTAAAGTGTGGAGCCAATGGAGTCACCACCGACTTAGCACTTTGCATCCCGAACCTCGCGATCACCCGCTCTATGTAGCCCTTCTGACTTAAGAACAATCGCCGGTTCGCCCGCTCTCTTCTAATTTCCATACCCAGTATTTTCCTAGCAGCGCACATGTCCTTCATCTCAAACTCTTTACCAAGTTGAGATTTCAGGCTATCTATCTCCACCCTGCTCTTAGAAGCAATAAGCATGTCATCCACATACAAAAGAAGATAGATATAATTACCTCCACGAAGCTTCTGGATGTAAACGCAACAATCATAGTCGCTTCGGGAAAACCCATGTTTCAGCATGAAGGAGTCAAATCGCTTGTACCACTATCGAGGAGTTTGTTTCAATCCATACAGTGACTTCTTCAAACGACACACATGATGCTCCTTGTCCTCAACCTTGTAGCCCTCAGGTTGATGCATGTAGATCTCTTCATCCAAGTCTCCGTGCAAGAAGGCCGTTTTAACATCGAGTTGTTCGACTCAAGATCACCATGAGCAACAATACTCAATAGCACCGAATAGAAGTGTGTTTCACCAGGAGAAAATATCTCATTGTAATCCACACCCTCTCTTTGTGCAAACCCCTTAGCCACTAGCCTTGCCTTGTACCTTGTACCACCGAAGCTCAAAGATCTTCTTTTCTTTTATACACCCACTTACAACCAATAGCTTTTCTTCCTACGGGCAATGGGACCACCTCCCATGTTTGTTCTTCCAAGAGATTCCATCTCTTCCTCCATCGCAGACCAACCAACTCTCACTATCCTTGTCCCGAATAGCTTCCTTGAAGGAGACCGGCTCGTCCTCCTCTACCGAGAGTGCGTATTCAACCAAATTAACTTGTCCATAGTGCTTCGGGGTTGATCAGCCCCGGCTTACGTACATGCTTGTATGCTCGCCTTGGCCTAGTGGAAGCCAAACTATCCTCGAGCCTGTTGTTGTAGTGCACGTGTATTCTCTGCTGAACCTCCTCTGCTCAAGCTCATCATCTACCGACTTCCCACTTGAACACGACTAGAACACGGTTGGTCTTTAGGTTCTATTTCAATAACACGAGACTTAGAAGCCTCATCAGTCCTAACACCATCATCCTTGGACGCCCTAGCAATCATGGATTTCTCATCAAAGGTAACATCCCTGCTGATCACGAACTTTGAATATTCCGTACACCAAAGGCGATAGCCTTTTACGCCTTCGCATATCCCAAGAATATTGCTTTCTTGGCCCTCGCGTCAAGCTTTCCCTCGTTGGCGTGATAGTAGGCGGTACATCCGAAAATTACGAGCCTATCATAATCAGATGCTCCTCGACCACACCCTATAGGGTGTATCACCATCAATGTCGAATGTGGTGAACGGTTCACAATGTAACAAGTCAGAGCCACCGCCGCCCACCATTCGTTGCCCAATCCAACAGATGATCGCATACACATTGCTTTCTCCGCAATGTTCGGTTCGATCTCTGCGACCCCATTCTGCGTGGTGTTGACTGGTGTCGGTGTCGAACAATTCCCTCGATCCGCGAGAACTCCTTGAAAGCACCATCGTATATTACGTACCATTATCGGATCTTAGTGTCTTCAATTTCTTTCCGTCTGTTCTCAACCATTGCTTTCCACTTCTTGAATGTCTCGAACACCTCATTCTTATGTTTGAAAGTAAATCCAAGCATACCTCGAATAGTCATCTATGAACGAGACATAATATCGGAACCACCCTTAGAAGTGGTGCGGCGGACCCCAAACATCCGTGTGCACATAATCTAGTATCCCTCGCTCTTAGACTTGCTTCTAAACCGAACCCTATGTGACTTTCCATACACACAATCCTCATAAAATCCATGCCAGCTCCTTCAAATTCTTGAGACCCTCTTTACCAAGCAGAACTAGACCCTTCTCTGACATATGCCCAAGCCGCCTATGCCATAACCGTGTGTGCTCACATGGGTCTCCACCACTTCCTTCAGTTCCAACCGCTGCATCTCCCGTCACCGTCGTACCTGAGAGAGAATATAAATTACCGTGACGAACACCCTTCATCACTACAAGGGAATCCCGAACAACCTTCTTCACTCCGTTCTCCGTAATAATTTTGCAACCGCCGGAGTCTAATGCACCAACTGAAATAAGATTCTTCCGCAAGTCGGGAACGTGCCTCACATCCGTCAAGGTTCGGACCACTCCATCATGCATTTTGATCTTGATATCACCTAGCCCCACCGTTTTACAAGCATGGTTATTCCCCATCAATACGGTTCCACCATGAATGCCTCTGTAGGTAGTAAACCACTTCCGATTTGGACACATGTGGTAAGAGCAACCAGAATCAAGTATCCACTTCCTGAGATATCCTCACCACCCGCGGACGACATAGCACTCCTTATCGCCCTTCCTCAAACGTAGCTCGCTTCTTCCTTGCCCTCTCTCCTCTCAGTCTTGTTGTTATTCTTCTTTCCACCTACTCTCTTATTTGGACAGTCGACCTTGAAATGCCCAACTTCACCGCATTTGAAACACGATTTTCCCGCAAGAGGTCTCGATTTAGATCTAGACTTTCCTCCCTTGCCTTTTCCTCGCCATTGCTCCTTCCTCTAGCAAACAATCCTGCGCTTGTTCTTTGTTACCACCAGTAGTCATGTCACTGGTTGCAATCTTCCGAAGGTCATCCGCTAGAAGCGCCGTTCTAGTCTCATCCATCTTCAAATTGTCTCCTACAAGCATCAGTATTTGCACCAGGTTCTCATAAGATTTCGGCAGAGACAGAAGTAGTAGAAGCGCCTGATCCTCATCTACAACTTTCACATCTATGTCTTTCAAGTCCGATATGATCCTATCAAACTTGTTGATGTATTCCTGATTGATGAGCCCTCCTCCATCTTGCAAGTATACAATTTGGATTTTAAATAGATCCGTTCGTTAGACTCTTCGTCATGAAGGTACTTTCTAACTTCGACCACACGCCTAAAATGCTTCCTCTCCATCTACCAAGAAAGCAACATCCCTTTCAAGGCATAGGATAATCGACGCCCGTGCTTCCAGATCCAGCTCCTCCCAATCCTCATCAGACATATCCTTGTGCTTCTTCTCTTTTACAGCCAAAGCCTTGTGCAATTTTTGCGAAATCAGTGAGTTTTTCATCAGCATCCTCCAATAGGAAAAATCATTCTTCCCATTGAACTTTTCAATCTCGAATTTTCCCACTTTGACCGATTTACTGGTAGACGCCATTCTCCGTTTGTATTAATAAACCCACTTCTCTCAGAAATTACCGAGCACCACCTCAAACCAGAAGTTACACCACTTTCAATCTGAATAACAGCTCTGATACCAATTGTTGGGATGCGAGGTCAACGCCCGCACGCCGCGGAAGCGATATCACCCGAGAGAAGGCTTTGATATATTCCCGTTTCACGAAGGAAACAAGAATAGAAAATAAAATATCCCAACAAAGTGAGATATCTACTCTTCCTCTCAACAGTACTAGGACTGAATCAAGGTAACCTACAAACAATAGCAAATTCACAGCAAAACAGTAAAGACACGAGATTTACGTGGTTCGGCAAAATTGCCTACGTCCACGGGAGGGGGTGAGGGAAGATTTGACTATAAAGAACACCGACGACTTGTACAATCCACAAGCTCGTCCCAAAGAAAAAACTTTGATTTTTACCCAAGAGAAATTGACCTCTCTCTTGTAGAATCTCTCCAAGCTTTCTCTTTTCTCTCTCTAGTCAGCCAAAAACCCTAGCTTTTTCTCCCTTTTCTTCACTTTTCTCCACACCAATAACCCTAGGTTTTAGTTCTTTATTTATAGGAAAATAAAGAACTATTTCCTTTAAGTTTCCCGATGTGGGACTAAAAAAAAAATTTTTTTTTGTTTTTATTTGCTACAGGAACATCGGGTTCCTGTAGCGGCTTGCTACAGGAACCCGATGTTCCTGTAGCAACATGGGTGGCCCCCACGTTCACAAAAGCTCATTATGTGGGTGCGAGTGTGATCTAGGTTGTGAAGATGGTGAAAACCTTTGTTTTGACGGCTATTTTTTGGGTGGATATCTTATGCACCGGATGAGTAGCTCTGTTTGGGTCAAATTTTGCTGAATGTTCCATATTGCTAAATGTTTGTAAAAGTGTGAGAGAGATATAATTAGCTATGTTTGAGTCAAATTTTGTCGACGCAAATCTATGTACTTAGCGCTCGTAGTAATGAAAAACAATTTTTCATTGACCAAAAGAATGTGATATATATGAAAGCATGATGAACTCTATCTGTGATAGAATATAACTTAATTGCATGTGGACTTATATATGATGATAAAAGATGAGAAGCAAATACATATAGCCATCTATAACTATGAATAACTGTAAAAGCCCAAAGAACACTCAATATTAAGAGCTTCAAATAAATCTTCGAATTACAACTGAATGGAATAGAACAAGTACACACAACTAAATCATTTGCAAACTCAAATTAAGGAATTGCCACATCAAGCTTTTTGGGCTACAAATAATCCCAAAGTTCAGCTAATGTTTGACGAAGGATAGAAAAATGGCCGATCATGTTCTTTATGCTCGATTGAATTCACAAGTAAATTTTTCTTACTATCCATAATACAGTACAAACACAATACCACATAAAAAGTTTCTAAGAAAGAGCATCAACTTTAATATCATCATCTCTCCATCCTTCCTTCAGTATGAATAATGTTATCACCTGTTGCAATTACCTAAAAAAGAAAACTTATATAAATGTCATTTGAAATCAACAGTAATATTAGTAAATTGTTAACATCATACTTGACTACTATTTGTTCTTTGGTCAGTTTTGAGAAGCATTCTTGTAAATTGAAAGTTGGTGCTACTTGTAGAGGCAGTCGGAAAATACAGTAAAAATCAAAAGAATTAAAGTGTAAAATTAGATACCTTGATACATTGGGTAAGTCCCTCGAAGCATACTTGTAAACTGAAATTTAAAGTTCTTGACATCTAAACTTGAAGATATCTATTGTTTATAAATAAATTAGCTCACTAAATATGCCATAAGCCAAACTCAAAACCGGTAACTACATTTCTGCTTAGTATGTACGAGAGTTGAAGAGAAAAGAAAAAGAGAGTTTTCTTTGAGTATTCTCTTCTTTGGTGAGATATTAGAGTGATCTCCTTTTGTAATCTTCTCTTTGGAGATTAGTGAATTTTTCTGCTGTTCTTACCCGTGGACGTAGGTCATACTGACCGAACCACGTTAAATCCTTGTGTGTTGTTCTCTTTATTTCCATTGTGTTTATCAGTGTTGTTATTATCCACCTTTGTCTAGACATCTTCTGTGTCTGTGAAGCCCAAGCTGTAACAAACTGGTATCAGAGCCTGACTTAGGGTGCGTGTATCTGCTTATCGTATGCTCTGTGGCTGCCACTAAAAGTGGATCCTCCGCATCAGAAAATAAGTTAGATTATCATTTACCCTTTAAAGGCACTGGGCACTATTTATGAGTACGGTACTATTCATAAGTATTGTTACTATTTACAAGCACGATTACTGTTCTAGTGGGCTTCAAGATGTCTTCTGTAAAATATAAAGTGGAGAAATTCGACGGGAGAAACAGCTTCAGTTTGTGGAGAGTCAAAATGAGGGCTCTCCTAGTACAACAAGGATTATTCAAAGTCCTTTCCGGGAAGGACAAGTTGCCAGAATCCACGCCCGATGATGAGAAAGAAAGTTGGAGATGAAGGAGCATAGTGCCATACAGCTCTGTTTGGCCGATGAGGTCCTGCGGGAGGTTGCTAATGAAGATACCGTCGCCGGCTTGTCGCTCAAGTTGGAGAGCTTGTACATAACGAAATCCCTAACGAATAAGCTCTACTTAAAGCAACGCCTCTTCACCCTTCGCATGAAGGAAGGTATGCGAATTAAAGACCACTTAGATGAACTTAACATTATTCTTATGGATTTAAAGAATATTGATGTTAAAATTGGCGAAGAAGATCAAGCCCTTATTTCGTTATGTTCATTACCACCTTCCTATTAGAATTTTGTCAATAGTATGCTTTATGGTAGAGATACACTTTCTTTGGAGGATATCAAATCAGCCTTACATTTAAAAGAATTAAGGCAGAAAGCGTCTATTGTAGGAGGTGAGGATCAAGCTGATGACTTGTTCGTCCGTGATCGTTTTGAAAAGGGTGTTGGTGGTAGAGGCAAATCTAGAAACATGTCTAGATCAAAGTCAAGGTCAAGAAAAAATATTGAGTGTTATTATTGTCACAAATTTGGGCATATAAAACCTAATTGTCCGGTGCTTAAAGCAAAGGACAATTCTCAGTCAAAGTCTTGGGAGGTGAAACCTTTAGTTGCCACTATAACTGAAGAGTCTTCTAGTTCACATGATGTTCTTTCAATTAGTGTTAATACTCATTCACAAGATGAGTGGGTTCTTGATTCAGGTTGTTCCTACCATATGTGTCCGCATAGGTATTGGTTTGTCACATATCAGTCTATTGATGGTGGGAATGTCTTGTTGGGAAATAATATGCCATGTAAGACTATTGGTATCGGGTCAATTAAGATTAGAGCCATGATGATATTGTTAGAACATTGAGTAATGTCCGACATATACCAGAGTTAAAGAAGAACCGATATTGTTAGAACATTGAGTAATGTCCGACATATACCAGAGTTAAAGAAGAACCTCATTTGTTTAGGCACCCTTGACTCAAATGGTTTTAAGTTTTCAGCTGAGGCTGGAGTTTTGAGAGTTAGTAAAGGCTCTCTTATTTTGATGAAAGGAAAGAAGGTAAATACTCTCTATATCCTCGAAGGCAGTACTGTGACAGGTGCTGCAGTAGTGTTATCCTCAGAAGATTCAGATTCTGACACTACACATTTATGGCATATGCGGTTAGGGCATATGAGTGAGAGAGGACTAGATATTTTGAGCAAACAAGGTCTGCTTTGTGGTCAGAAAACTAGTAAACTAGACTTTTGTGATCATTGTGTTTTCGGCAAATACTATAGAGTCTCCTTTAGTATCGGTGTTCACAGAATCAAGGGTACTTTAGATTATATCCATTCAGATGTTTGGGGTCCCTCTCAGGTTCCATCGAAAGGTGGAGCTCATTTTCTTCTAACATTGATTGATGATTATTCCAGAAAATTTTGGGTGTATCCTTTGAAGCATAAGAGTGATGTGTTTGCAACTTTCAAGCAATGGAAGGTCATGATTGAGAAGCAAACAGGAAAGAAAGTGAAACGCCTCAGAACCGACAATGGGATGGAGTTTTGTTCCACAGAGTTTGACCAGTTCTGCAAGAATGAAGGTATTGTGCGTCATCGTACAGTTCGGCATACACCACAGCAAAATGGAGTTGCAGAAAGGATGAACAGAACACTTTTAGAGAGAGCTCGGTGCATGCTCTCTAATGCCGGTTTGTCAAAAGACTTTTGGGCCGAAGCCGTTAATACAGCTTGCTATTTGATAAATAGATCTCCTTCCACAGCAATTGATTTTGAGACTCCAGAAGAGGTATAGTCTAATGCCCCTGCTAATTACACTCTCATTTAAGAGTATTTGGTTGCCCTGCTTATTTTCATGTTAATGATGGTAAGCTTGAACCCAGAGCAAAGAAAACTACCTTTCTAGGATATGCTACTGGGGTGAAGGGATATAGATTGTGTTGTTCTGATCCTAAATCACCTCAGTTTATTATTAGTAGGGATGTTACTTTTGATGAGAAATCCATGCTTCACCCGAGAAAAGAGTTTGTTGTTGATACCACAGGTACTGAAAAGGAGTCTAGCAAGTAGGTGGAGCTAGAGAGCTCCGCTTCAAAGGGAGTGCTTGAGGGCGCTCATGTTGAACCAGTTGATACTGCAGAAGGTTCAACTTCAGATGCTGATACGCCGCATGAGCAATAGTACAACATTGCCACCAGAAGAACAAAAAGACAGATCCGAGCTCCTCAACGCTATGCAGACATTCTTGCTTAAGCCTTGAGTAGCAGAATCGATTGAGATTTCAGAGCCTTCTACATGCAAGGAGTCTATTAGTGACAGTGAGGCTGCAGATTGGACTGTTTCGATGACTGAAGAGATGGAGTCTCTTCACAAGAACCAGACATGGGAGTTAATGAAGCTACCAAGGGGACAAAAAATTGTTGGCTGTAAATGGGTCTTCAAGAAGAAAGAAGGAACTCCGAATACAGATTCTATAAGATACAAGGCACGCTTGATAGCTAAAGGCTATAGTCAGACCGAAGGTGTGGCTTCAATAAAGTATTCTCTCCAGTCGTAAAACACACCTCAATCCGCGTGTTTCTTGCCATGGTTGCTTATTTTAATTTGGCGCTTGAGCAACTTGATGTGAAGACGGCTTTTCTACATGGTGAGCTTGAGGAGCAGATCTTTATGCATCAGTCAGAGGGGTTCATTGTTGAAGGTAAAGAAGATCATGTGTGCAAGTTGAAAAAATCTCTTTATGGATTGAAACAATCTCCGAGACAGCGGTATTTGAGATTTGATACTTTCATGTTTGAGCATGGTTACTCTAGGAGTAAATATGATAGTTGTGTTTATAATAAAAAGCTCAATGATGATTCTTTTGTATATTTGTTTTTGTATATTAATGACATGTTGATTGCAGCTAAAGATATGTCAAAAATCAACGAATTGAAATCTCAACTTAAACCTGAGTTTGAGATGAAGGACTTAGGAGCAACGAAGAAAATTTTGGGGATGGAGATCCATAGGAACAGGCGAGAATGAAGTTTATTCTTATCACAAGAGAAATACATCAAGAAGGTGTTGGAGAGATTTGGCATGCTTGATGCCAAGCCTGTGAAGACTCCGCTTGCTGCTCATTTTCGTATTTCAGCAGATTTATCACCTCAGACTGAAGAGGAGGAGTAGTACATGTCTTGTGTTCCTTATGCCAGTGCAGTTGAAAGCATTATGTATGCTATGGTCTGCACCCGTCCAGATATTTCACATGTAGTCAGTGTGAGTCGGTATATGGATAAGCCTGGAAAGGTCCATTGGCAGGCTGTGAAATGGATACTTAGATATTTGAGAGGATCTGCTAATATTAATCTATATTTTGACAGGAACACAAATTCAGATTGCAGAATACTTAGCTATTCTGATTCAGATTATGCGGGCGATTTGGATAAGAGACAATCCCTGACAAGTTATGTATTCACTCCTTGACGTGGTGCCATTAGTTGGAAGGCGACTCTACAGTCGACAGTTGCTTTGTCTATTACAGAGGCAGAGTATATGGCAGTGACAGAAGCAGTGAAAGAAGCCATTTGGTTGAGAGTTTAGTTGAAGATCTCGGCTTACACCAAGGTGTTACTACAGTATTTTGTGATAGCCAGAGTACTATACATTTGACGAAGCATCAGATGTACCATGAAAGAACCAAACATAAAGATATCAGGTATCATTTTATCAGAGAAATTAAAGTCATTAAGATTGAGAAAATTAATACTGCAGATAATCCAGCAGATATGATGACGAAGCACGTACCTTCGCGCAAGTTCGAGCATTGCCTCGAATTGCTTAGAGTTCAACAATACGGAGGTTAAGCCCGTAAGGGGCTTCTGGCGAGACAGCAGTGAAGAGAAGATCATCATATTCAAAGTCAATGTGGAGATTTGTTATTTTTTTGACTTTGAATATGATTTCAAAGTTCACCAAACAAGATACTGTTTCAACGACCCCATCACTATTCCACTAATAGTTTACTATTTGACCAACCATTTTTTGAAGCTATAAATAACGATGAAGATGAGAGGTAAATGCATTCAGAACAGAGAGAACAAAGAGAGAGTTGAAGAGAAAAGAACAAGAGAGTTTTCTTTGAGTGTTCTCTTCTTTGTAAGAGTTTGGTGAGATATTAGAGTGATCTACTTTTATAATCTTATCTTTTGAGATTAGTGAATTTCTCTGCTATTCTTGCCTGTGGACGTAGGTCATACTGACCGAACCACTTTAAATCCTTATGTGCTGTTCTCTTTGTCTCTACTGTGTTTATCAGTGTTGTTATTATCCATATTTGTCTAGACATCTTCTGTGTCTGTGAAACCCAAGCTGCAACAATTCACTCCAAAAGTGTTATCATCAATGCTTAAGCCATCTTTTGAACACATAATGTATCGTTGTCGTACTACTCCATTAGTATATTTTCTTAGTATTGATTTCCTGACACTAAAACCAATTTGTAGAGCATAATTGTTGTACAGGGTGAAAGCTTGCTCTTCACTATTGATTATTATTCTGACTGTAAGCATTTCAGATCTTTCACTTTTATCTTCCGGTACCATGTTACTAACCTCTTCTTCATCGATTTCTATTAAATTTTGATTATTTTTCAAGATGTCCATTTGTTAAAATCAACTTGATAATAGAAAATTAGAGGATTAAAATATGCATTTTATATAACTTGAATCGATTTATAATACTTTAATCCTTCTTCTCAAACATTCTGTACAAATAACAATGAAAATTGTATCCTATAATCAACATAATTTTGTACAGTAAAAAAGCCGTGAAAATCATATCCTAGAATCAAAATGTATAACTAGTAGAGAGAGAGACATAGAGAAATCTCACCACACAACATGCAGTCCAGCAGCAGGTGGTTGAAGTTGCGGACGGGAGTGAGTATGGAATGACTGAAATCGCAGTGAAAAGAAGGAGGTGGAAGTCAAAAGGTTTGGGTAAAGAAGCTTTAGTTATTATTTAACATCATTAATCCATTTAATTTAACTTAAGCACAACACATGCATGTGATGCTGTTGTTCTTTTAATTGGTGGGGAGCGCCACATCATCAACATGTGTGGTTGGGACTCCTCACCTGATACTTTCTCGGAGAGAATAAATCATAGCATCTCACAGTGCACATGGCCATGGGTTCATAAATATATATGGAGTGAAACCAACAATATCAGTAGAATTAGTATTTTTTTTTTTATCCTTTACAACTCTTGAGTAAGTAAGTTACCGTCAACTATTCGCAACCTAAGCTTTTTATGTTTGAAAATGAGTGTAATGTATTCCATTACGGGATTCGGATCATCTTCACAATTAAAAAAAGGGTAAAAGGCCATTTTGGTCCCTGGACTGAGGCTTAAAACTCAAATTGGTCCCCGTACTTATTTTTTTCTCAACTTGGTCCTTGTACCATTTCTCAGTTATAAATTAAGTCCTTTTTTAACATCCTTTAAAAATTGGATGTTAGATTTTCGTTTATGACCATATTACCATTAGACGATTCTTCATTTTCAAATTGGTCTCTTTACTTACTTTTATTTCTCAACTTGGCCTGTTAAAGATTGGGTGTTACATTTCTTTCTTCCCAATAATCATCTCATTAATCTTTCTCTTTCTCAGTTTCTTCGTTTTTAACCTGAGCCTCCATGCTGTTTACCCTCATTGCTTCATAAAACTCTCATTGAACCAGAGATGGGTACCCATTTGCTCTGATAGACTAAAAGGCATGCTTAACTTTCCCCCTATCAGTGCTCCTTCTCTCGAGTTATACTCAGATTGAAGGTAATAGAATATTGTTAGACGCTTTTGAATTTGTGAAAGTGAGCTTTTCTATCAAGTCATTGCTCCTACTGATGATGGTAAGGTCTAATTTTTAATATGGGTAAATTACACAAAACCCCCAAGATCTTTTACCATTTTGTAGTAAACCCCCACTAACTTTCAAATCGCGCTAAACCCCCGATCACTTCTGTGTTTTGTAGAAAACCCTCGATAAGTTTCTACATTTTACAGATAACCCCCATAATTTTTTTTATCAAGATCGTGAATTTACCCTTTTTTACAGATAACCCCCATTATTTTTTTGATCATGAATTTACCCTTTTTTACAGATAACCCCCATAATTTTTTTTATCAAGATAACCCCCATAATTAGAACCAAAAACAACATAAAGGCATTTTCAAAGTTATTGGGGGTTTACTATAATTTATCCAAAAGAAATTGGGGGGTTTCTGCAAAAGTTATTGGGAGTTTAGTGTAATTCTGAAAGTTCATGGGGGATTTAGTGTAATTACCCTTTTAGTCTCTTTAACGTGTTTGTAAGGAGGAGAGGAGATGATGATGGAGGGAGAAATGATCAGATCAAGATCATGAATTGTGGGAGAAACTGAGGTAAGTGCAAGTGTGGGGATAGAATCCTTAAATCTCTAACATAGTTGTAATGAATTATTAACCATTAAACTTGTGGGTATGCATATATTTTTGTTGTATTTCGGGATTATTTTGGTTTGAAGATGTGGAGTCCGTTTTCGTCATCACATATTATTCTTTTGGTTGAATTTTAGTCACCAAGCAGAAGGGAAATGAGGTCACTTATATTTTTTTTGGGTAGTATTGTCCTTTCAAATTATATTTAATAGATTTTTTCAACATATGGTTAAAAGAGGGCCAAATTTATATCTAACGGGAAGTACAAGGACCAAGTTGAGAAAAAAATAAGTGCAGGGACCAATTTGAGTTTAAGGCCCAAGTACAGGGATCAAAATGGCCTTTTATCCTTAAAAAATAGTGGTGGAGGGTGTAAGGATTGTTTCCTAAAAATTGGAGCATTGTTGCCACTACAATCTTGCGGACCATAAATGTAAAGGAGGACTTGCTATGGGTGACATGGATCCATGAATACTATTAAAAAAGACAAGATACATAGTGGGTAAGAGTTAAGGCAAATGATTCACAGGGTTGGAAGCAAATCTTCAAGAAAAGAGATTTTCCAGGGTTGGAAGCAAATCTTCAAGAAAAGAGATTTTCTTTCTTAAAAATAGGGTGATGCTTTTGATGCAAATTACAAATTCGGTCTGGGGGGAAATTGCAAATCATCGAAGTATATAAATATTCGATTGATCAAAGGTATTGTGTTAACTGGTTTGATTTTTTTTGTTTTTGATGGGTTTTGTTGTGTGTGTGTGTGTGGGTGTCCCCTCCAAATACTCATATATTATGTGGTTGGCAGTTTTACACAGATTATTAATTCAAGACAGAATTAAGAAGTTTGAGGTTTTAACTGCAAATGCATGTTTGTTGCATGTGAGTGATGAGCAAACTCGTCAACACCTATTTTCTCAATGTCCTGTTACATCTTTGGTCTAGAATTCAATTATGCAGTGGACCGGTTCCTGATTTAAGAGTTGTGAATGAAAGTTGATGTTGAACTAGTTGGCTAATAATTTTAGAGGAAAGAAGTATATTCATCAAATTAAGATGTATCCCTTTACCTGCACAATATCTGTCTTGTGGAGAGAAAGGAATTTGAGACTGCATGAAGGTAATAGCCGAAAGCTACAGGATTTGGTGCCAAATATCAAAATTTGGGTAGTTACTGCAATTTTTCTTCATCCTATCCCCCATGAGTATCATTAAGTAATTCTTTTATTAAAATCTTGAGGCTATAGTTTTTTTTTTTTTTTTGCCTTTTTGTGATAACCTACTGATGGGTATTGTATTACTTTGGAATGCCTAAGATTTGATGATGTAAATTTATCAATTGGTTAATGGAATGAAATTTTTTTTATCCACTAGGATCCACTATTTTATCACAATCATTGAACATCTGGTGGATGATTATGATTTGTCTTTGAATGAAAATTAGGAATGAGTGCAATACATGGGAGCATGACGAATGTCAGATTTAGAGTGAATCACAATCATCCACTAGATAATTAACGGTTGTGATAGAAACTCCCTGCTACTTTTTAGTAATGGAGAGGATCCAAATTCATTCGCAAAGTGATAAGAAATAGAGATTCATCTACTTTTGCGTGAAAATATGAGTGATGTACGCTATTAGCAAGCTGATGGGGTGCACAAATCCACATGAAAAGTGTTGTTTTTTCACCGACATTAGTTAAATGCAACAACAACACAAGTTACGTGTATGGCTCCAACTTGCATTTTTCAAAACAAGTGCAGGCAATTTGTTAAAACGGAGTAATTTGCAGGTTAAGCAAACCATAAACGGAGTGCCTCTCTCCTCTGCAAGAATATCCCATCGTCAGTATACTGATCTTTTTAAAACCATGGAGGCTAAGATGAATGCCCTTTTTGCTGTTGTTTTTTATCACATCTGGAGGGAGTGGAATATGCACATATTCCAGCAACAGCGCTTTACCATCAATTTTGTGAAAAAGTGTTCAAATTGGTGTGATTTTCATGGTGTGTAGCTTGAATGTACCCCCTCAATATAAGTTCTGGATTGAAAGCTTGTGGCTTTTACTTTATTGTTGTGTTTCAAATGCATGTATTGAGAGGAGTTCTTTGAGTGACTGGTTGTATTCATATCTAATCTCAAATACTTTAGCTATTTCAGTCTGATTCTCAACTTAGGACTTTGACATCTTAGTCTGATTCTCAACTTTGGACTTTCACATCTTGAACGTCTCAAACACCTGCGAGTTATGCTTCGAGAAATAAACCCAAAGCTTTGAGGAGAAATCATCAATGAAGAAAACAAAGTGAATCGCACCTCAATGTAAATGTTCTAAGACTATCCCAAATATTCATGTGAACATACTCCAGAACACCTTCGCTTCAGTGAGTTGCTTGAAATTGCCTGCTTTCCAAGAATGCAATGCTCATTAAGGTCGAACTCACAAGTTCACACACCATTTACCTTTTCTTTCTTTAAAATAAGGGAAACTAAATTTTCATGTATTCTACATTAGCGACACACCAGTCATTATCGTAGAGAGACAAAGCAATCTCCATTTATGTACATAAATTAACATATGCAAGTAAAGTTATTTTACCTTTTTATTGACAAAGAGAGCAGGATTGGGATCCCCTCCACTGCCAAAAGTAATTGAAATACCCCAACTTTTAATACGTACCAATGATTATTTAATGGATCGTTGTGAAGAGTTGTAATTAACATATTCTCATGAACTATATGCATTTCTAGTTTACACTTAAGTACATAACAAATGACAACCTCCATTAATTCATCAACCGGTTCTATAAGAAAAGTAGTAGTCTCTCCGCTACTTTTTAACTAATTCAGAGAGAAGATTGGAATTCAAACATGGAAAAAGATAGTGGTCAGCTAATTAAGCGTACACATAGAAGAAAGAGTTCTAGTTGCGTACTAGTCACATAAAAGGAAACAAACACAGAAGAGAGTAGCCTTTGAGGATCCATCCAACTAACAATACACACAACCAGCATGGAGCACCTTAAACTGTCTTGCTGAACCAATACACTCCCTTACGCTTCTCCCCCTCAGGCTCTACATACACGCACTCCTTCGCCTCCCGCCACAGCGCTTTGAACACATGAGTCGAATCGGACCGGTAATACTCCCCAAGCACCGGCTTTATCGCCTCCGTCGCCTCTGCTGCATTATAATGCGGCAACATTGGGAAAAGATGATGCACAACATGAGTGCTCGCAATATTGTGCGCAATCTTGTCGAGAATTGAATACTCCCTATCGACGGTTGCCAATGCACCCCTCAACCAATCCCACTCTGACGAGTCATAACGAGGCAACGAATGATGAGTGTGATGCAAATATACAGCCACAACCACCGCTCCATTCATAAGGAAGATGGGGATGCCATAGATTCTAATCACCCACATAAACGAAAATTCCATTGCCAGCCTATACAATGCGTAAAAGACTATGAGGAGACCGGCGTTGGATACAAAGACTTGAGTACGCTCACGGTTGGAGAAGGTTGGGCCAAAGGGATCGTAGAGGCTCGCAAAGCGAGGGTAAGGACGGCTATAGAAATTGAAAGCTAGAAACATAGGCCAACCCATAGGGACGAAGGCAAGTAGAAAGAAGAGTGGGTTGAGAGGGTTGTTAAGGTTCTTGTAGAACCAGGGCAATGTAGATTTGAGTTTGGGAACGGCTAGACCATGATCGAGCTTGACTGAAGCAGTGTTGTTGTGATGGTGACGATGGCTGATTTTCCAAGAGAAGTAGGGGTTTAAGAGGGAAGTGTGGAGAATGAAACCGACTGTGTCATCAAGGAGTTGGTAGTGGGAGAATGCATGGTGGCCGCATTCATGAGCGATGACCCAGATAGCGGCGAAGAAGGGGAATTGGCAAAGCCAGTACAATGGCCAGGCTAGATAATGGTAGGGCGAGGGGAGGCTGGGGATTTGGTAAAGGGCGAGATAGAGGAGGGCGAAGATGACGGTGAGGTCAAAGAAGAGATAGGAGAAAGAGCGGAGGACGGAGCGATTGAAGCAATGAGGAGGGATGGCTTTCTTGATTTGGCCAAGTGTGAATGGGGGCTTCTCGGTTGGGGCTCGATCAACGGCATCTTGAGCAACCATTGTTTTCCTTCACAACCTGTGGTTGAACCTGTAAACACATAGGTACATGTCATCATATATTCCGCTTTGTAACAGCTTTGTATTAAGGAAAAGAGGATGAAATAATGCACAGTAGGAATCATACCACAATATATTAATGACTCTTGGCTGACCGATTGCTAGAGGGAGAGAGAAGATGCAAGAGTCCTGGCTGAATAGAAACTAATTGAAATTAAATCAGACAAAAGTAGAGCAGAATAGATTACCTTAACAAGAGTCTTTTAACTCAAAAGGAGAAAATGATATGGATGCGTACAACTTTGAGACCAACTATTTCTGCTAAGTAAGTCTTACTCATCATATTAAATACTTTTTATTAAATAAAACAACTTAGTTAGACGATTTTAAACAAGAGATGTTTGGAGAGCAGTGCACTGATCATATAATAGTCTCTTCGTGGACCAGAAGTTAGTAGACGCAAGTGGGCTGCATACTTCATATGGAGTGAAACACACACGACACTGCGGTCACAACTAATTACGTCCTTTCCGGTAGATTTTTTTTTTTCGCTTCCAGAAAATAAGATCCCAGCATCTCAGGCTACACATGCACATAAATATACGGAGTCAATGCCACAGTACTAGCAGTAGAACCGGCAGTGTTTAGCCCTTAGAACTCTCGAAAAGAACTGAACAGTTTGAAATTTGAAACTGTTCAAAATTTATTGGAAATGAGTGTGTAATGAACACTAACTTTTAGCAAGGAGGGAGAATTGAAAATATTACTCTAAATTAATTCACATGAAATATGAGCGTAATAATCTACGCTTTTAGCAAGGTGATGAAGCCCAGATTTTAACATCAAAATTTGATCATTTCTTTACCTAGAGAATAAAGTGTAACTAAGTAAGAACGAAAGTTAGAGCTTAAAGAAGCAACTTATTTAAACTACTGAAAATAGTCGTTTGATAACAATAAATCATAAACTGCTTCTATAAGTAGTTAATTTTCTTAAAACTGTACTTGTATTTAAAACCATTCTAAGTGAAATGACCAAAAGATAAATATTCAATAGGAGACCATAAGACTTCTTAATTTTAGTTAAAATAAAGTAATATTGTCAGACGCTAAAGAGTAAATAGCATATAAAAGCTAGGAAAAGTATCAAAATTTTTAATCAGCCTTTTAAAAGCATCTTCAAGTTATTTCTGATAAAAGCAGCAACCGTTCCAAATACGAAAAAGTTTTACCAAAAATCATTGATTGTTTTTTTTTTTAAAAAGCAAAAACTGCCTAAAAAACAATAGCAAATTGGCCCTTAATCTAGTTTAAATGGATCATGTGAGTACACATGTTTTTCTGCTTTCATGAAAGCCATGGCTTTGATGTAATCTACCATATGCTTCTCTCAAATCATTAGTTTTCATCTCCTTCTCCTACCTCGATCTCTACCCTTCCCAAATCATTTTTATTCACTAAATCCAAGCTAAGCTAGTGTTATGGTCATAACCACTAATCAGTGATTAAGGAGAAAAACCAAATGCTGACGTGGATAAATGCTTGCTTGTCAACGATGAGCGACACGAACCTCCACACCCGACTCACCGGGCGGCCTGCACTTACCGACCCCGCCACGGTCCGTTAAACAACTATCGCCATAGCCGACGCGAAAGGCGGTGCAGGTCGGCCCATCAACAACTCTCTCTCGCAGACGACGCGAACGGCGGTCACAGTCGTCCGCCCAGCCAATCGACTGTCTCAGAGCTATTCCAAGTCGCTCGTCCCCCCGGAAGACATGGGGACGACCAGCTATCACCTTCCAACCGTTAGTCCGCTCGGACGACGCGAAAGGCGATGCTAGTCGTCCTTCCAACCCGTTACCTATTATTACCCCTTCCAACCAGTCGTCTGCCTCTCCAGACAATGCGAAGCAAATCTAGGCCCCCTCTTCTCAGCCACCCGTCCTCTGGGACGACGCGAGAGGCGGCACTAATCGCCCCCTTCAATTGATTCCCCCAAGGGACGCCTCAAGAGGCCGTGCAAGTCGGCCACCCGCCCTCAGCTCCCCCCTCTCTCATCCTACGTGGTTCCCTCCACTCGAACGACGGTTATACAGTACTCGAGCCCATACATCGCATTAAATGCACTGACAGCCCCTTAACTCCCCCGTCTCTCACGGTATTTAAGGCACCTCGGACCCATGCAGCTACAGGCGCCGTCAATCCCATCCCATTAATGGCGAATAGACCACACAAACCCTCAAATTACCCACAATTTGACACCTGTAAAGGCCAACCACCATAGCAAATAAAGAGATGCTCAGCCAATCACTGGCTCACACGTGGAAGAGAGGGCTGACTCATCGGTGGTTCCTTAACCAATGGAAAGACGAAAATACCCCCACAACCCTAGGTATAAGTAGCAACGTGAACAGCGAACCAAGTAAGTGATCTTTTCTGAGTGCATTCCTGCTCCATTGGATTTTCTCCCCTCATTACTAACTTGATCATCAGAGGAACCACCGGAGATCCCAACTCCGCCTCTTCCACAGGTCCCCCCTTGCTGCAGGCGAACCCCCTGACTCGATCAGCGTCACCGGGCATTAGGAGAGAAGGCGGACTCCGCTCTCTTAAAAGCTAAACTCACCCAAGGTTAGTGACTGTGATTATATACATCAACAGCTAGGTTGATGATCTCCATGTTTGAGCAAAAGAAGTAGGAACAGAATTAAGTTTCATTCAAGAAGAGGAGAAACTGTAGCACGAGATCTCCATGGAAACTTTCGAGTAACATGAGTATGAAAGTCAATTATTCCTCCATTGCTATTTTGATATGTTGAAAATTATAGTTATTTGAGTAGCAAGATTAACCCATTCATCTTGCTTGAGATTTCTAACTTGGTTTCCAGCAAAAGTCAACAAGAAAGTTAAACATTAATATCTCTAACTATATATGCATTTGAATATCCGACCAATACTGAAAGATTGTATCCGAAGCGTAAACATAATTTAGAAATGCCTATGAAATTTTGAGAATCTTTTACACTATTATCCAATGCTTTTTCCATAATTTGCAAGAAAATTAAAAGAAATATCTACTATATAAGCAATATCTAGTCCAGTGAAAAGCATTGCATGTATGAAAACATCCACGCTAAATATTGTAAATGTGAAATCTTTATTTAGTCCCACATCGTTTAGGACACTAGAACGCTCCTTTACTTTGTATACAAACACTAAAACATAAATGAAAATATTATCTCTTTTCTTCCCAAAAAACTTTGTATTTCTCATGGTATCAAAGCTACCCATCCATGCCCTCCTCAAATCCAACCATCCAGTCAAAAATCCCAAACGTCACCCGTCGTCCCTACCCCGACACTTCTCTCTGCTAGAGAATTAATCTCCACAAACAAAATTGCGTCTGCAAGATCCACTGTTTCATCCCCCTTGCCAATGAGATCAAATCTCATGATCAAGTCAAGACGCGGGACCCACACCTATCCAAAATACCCACTTGCATCTCCTTTCAATTCCCTTTTCAATAAGTAGAAATCATATCAGAATGCCCTGCATTGTGAGGGGCGTTCCGAGCCGCGTAGTAAGGTTGGGTGGGGGAAGTTTGGTAATTCACTACCCCCTGTTTGGCACAAATGAACCCTGCCTCGTGTAGTGTTCTGATAGAAAATGCACTCCTTGATCCTATACTCATCCTATATTTATGTAGGCCCTACATGTGAATCACGCACCCAACCAACTTCATGATTATAGGATCTCGTGATCATGAGATTTTCGTGATCACGAGAAAATTGTGATCACCGCTAACCCACCATCTCCCTTAGGGCGAAACCCTAGGCCTATTTACCCCTGCTGACACCCAACACCTCTACCCAATCTCCACTGACCAGCCTCGCAGTCAACCATTGACTACGTCAACGCTGCACAGACCTCCTGCAGCACTTGCTCGTCACTGATCTCAGCACCCGATTTTAACTCATGATCACCGATGACCATCAAATCCTATCTCCCTACTTAGATTCACTCAAATCTTCTTGTAGACCCATGTCAGATCTGCGCTATAGGATCTAATCCTCTTAGATCTAACATAACCATGATGAATCTAATCTCCACACTCTTGACATCTCTCATCAACCTTCTCTATAGATGCACGTGCCCTTATCGAGCTTCCCTCCAACCTAATCTCCTCAGACCAGATTCACAAACATCACCTCAGGTATACTCGATACCGCTGATCAACTACCTCTTATCTCACAAGTATGATAGCACAGGAGATAAACTTCCATCAACAAAACAACAATGTCAAACTTGATGTTGATAACTATTGAGTTTTGTCCTTCTCCTTGCACATCAACATTCACAGTCGCGGCTTCTGGGTCATATCGATGACACCGCCAAAGTTCCTATTCCACAACCTACAACTAGAGATACCACAAAAGATGTTGCCGCTCTCTCACCCCACGAGTCCGCTTTAATAACCTGGATCTTTGCGAAAGATCAAATAACTACAGCTTTCGTTCAGTTGGTCTCTCCATCCATCAGTCTCCTACTTGCATGGTTTGACTCGGCCGTATCTCTCTGGGAGTAACTCAAACATTTCTACACCTAGTCAGATGATGCATGTGGGTTCTAATTGTGCCAGGAGATCTCCACAGTCACATAGCATGATTGCTCGATCCGCGAGTTCTAAACCTATATCTTAACTATCTTGCAGTAGCTTGCAACCCTTGAAACCCCTCTCCTGACCCTTCCTCTCAGACTATCTACCTTAACAATAGAAAATGCCAGTGCTTATTCAAATTTTTGATGAAGATCTGTAATCACGTCCAATCCTGGATTTTTAATCCCAACCGTTGATTCTTCATCACGCAATCTCCACCTTCATCAACAATAGCATCAGCATCAGGACATGATGCTATTGTTTTTAATTGATGAGAACTCGACGCTATTGTTTTTTAATTGGTGGGGTCACCACATCATCAACATATGTGGTAGGGACTCCCCACCTAATACTTTCTCATCACGTCCTGATGCTTGAAAAGAACAACAGAAAGGAAATGAATCTTGCTACTCGCCGGTTAACTATTCTTATCCATCTCTCCATCCCATGTCAATTTTTTCTTGCCTCTTCATTCTATGCCATTGAAGGGCATTGATGGCGCCGTCGGAGGTAGCAGAGAGAGGAGGTTCTTAGGGCCTAGGCAGCAGTCAAGGGAGACTATAAGAGAGGTTGAGGATGAACCTGGGGCAGAAGGGGACAAAGCCACTGCCATGGTAGTAATTGATGGGAACTTCACATTGTTTTCTTTGGTATAGTTAGTTGTAAATGATGGTTTTTTCGGATATGAGTTCATTCTCCTTCTAATGATCAAACCTACCATGGTACATATTTACTTTTCGAAGTTGTAACTAATGCTATGTTGGATTGAGGGTAATGAGGGGTAGCGAAAGTTATGGTAGCATTTATCCTTGTTTGGGAATAAAATTATGCTAGGTAATGGGGGGTTAAAGGAGGGAATAGTCAAATGGGATCGCCGCCCATTGCCTTGATTTGGTGTGATTGTACACACTGTCTGCTTTCGACAATATACTTCCGATACCAGGAGAGTATCTGAGATCAGAAGGACTATTGGCATCTTCCTCTTCATCTTTAGAGGCAACATTGGTCATATTGACCGTGAACTCTTGAAGATTGTTGTTACACTTTCGAGTACATCGTCGTCTTTTAACCCTAACCTTTGAAGGCTCAAAATTTTGACTAAGACGATTAAAGACTGATTCCTTTTCAAGAATAACTTTGCATTAGCAATTCTTTTAAACTGCCGTAATAATTCTTTTAGAGTCACACAATGCTAATATTGGCGTGATCTCTTCGGAGATAGGAACTCTTTTAGATTAGTAGGAGTTCCAAGTTGATTTGAGTTAACTTCGCCACTTTGGGCTTTAGCGTGCGAATGTCGCCTTGTGACGACGTTGTCTTAACCTCCGTAGACAACATCCGCTTAGCATGGTCAGATGAATCACGATTAGTGATCTCATTCCCATGCGAGAATTTTGATAAGGGAATAACCCCATTCTTTTCTTCTATCGAAGAAGCATAGCGAATCGTGAGATGCCTTAACACGAAACCCCAAAGGGGTTGTGGACTGATGTCCCAGATCAGAAGACGTGAGACCGTCTTGGCCCTCTGTTGTAGCGAGGGTCGATATTTCTTCGCTGAGCAAAGTTCATTTGGCTTGAACGAGGCTCAAACTATCTTTGGCGAGGTTCGCCTTGACACACGCGGAGGTTGAATTTGACCCTAGTTTCACACTACGATGAATTTTGCGACAGCTCCTAGCGGTAGCCATCGACAACTGGTTAGAGAAAAGTTAGGCCGGAACTGACTTTTTCCAAACACAAAACAACACCAAAATTGAACTAGGTTTGAACCTGGCCTAGTTTTTTAGTGTTGCCAAATAGGCCCTTAGGTTCATAAAGACAAATCCGATCACAGTAAGGTTATAGTTATAATAGCAAAAAATGTCTTTTAGAGGTAGAATAATGAGCAGTCTTTGATTTGTATGTGGATATAACACGGAGCTTCACATGACTTCCAAGACATAAGTGATGAGAGAAATTGTATTATCTTCAGTCTAATTGATGAAACAAAAGAGATAATGCAGCACCTCCGGATTAAAATTTATACGGTAGCAGAGAAGTTGGCGTTTGGTAAAATTTTAGTTGCTTAACTGCTAGTTATAGTAGTAGTAGTAGTACACTCTATGCATCTATATATATTAGGATTGATGAGTATGAGACCTGAAGTTGATAATTACATGGCCAAATGAGTCAAAAATGCTACTATATATGACAACTAAGTCATTGCCCAAATTTTTAGAAGTTAACATAGAACAGAACTGTTGAACTCAACAAACATGACTCTTAACATCAGAACATCCCCTCGGATCTTCTTGATCATTGGGATTGCATCACTCTTGCCCACTTCTTTGAGATTTAGAATAAATAAATTAATAGTGTTTTGGATTAAACTAAAATATTATATAATTCTAGAAGAAAGCAGCTATAGCAAGGGTATTAAATGGTGCGGTATTATTGTCATTGCAGGTTGTCCTTCATCATGTAAATCTACTATTGAACTTTCAGCTATTATTATGAATGATTGACACCAAATAAGCTTATATTTGATATTAAGACAAGTTGTCCACTGTTGTTATGAAATCAATTAAAAGCCTTCGTCTAGATGCTCTAAATCACATTTAGTAACACGACTTGGCTGGCATACTCTTAAAAGCATTTGAATAATCTGGTATTAATTGCTTTCCACTAAGTCAATACTCGTAACTCTAAATAGAAATATCATTGGCTTTGGTCTTCATGGAAAAAAGGAAAGTAACATACATTAGTAATTTAATGAACATGTTTTGAGCATAAAACAAAAGCCAATTATCGAAGCTATCTAAAATGAGCTTTACATGTTGTTTTACAATTGTAATTAACTGGTAATTTAAAATTGCAACGACAGTGAATCCAGTTTTCCATGAACTGATGAAGCATGCTTAGCATGAGAAATCATTATTGGAAATGAATTCTAAACATCAATTATGTCTCATAATCTTGTGTTTGATGAACAAGGGGCTGGCCCAATGCACATATAAGAAACATATCATGACACAAATATTCCATGCACAAAAGCATGTTTTCCCAAAAAATACGAAATAACAATTCTTCACGATATTAATTCTTGAGTTGGAAAGCATATAGGGGGAATCTGACAGCTTCTTTTAGTATGTACTCTTAGAGAACTTTATATAGTATGCAGAATTAAAAAAGAAATGATAGAAGAGTCAACATACCAGATATAATTGGTCTAATATGTGCCAAAAGCATCATATATATAACATTAGGATCTCATGCCAATCACTTCTAATCACATGAAATAGATACATGAAAGCCAATGTCACTGTTGTGATCAAGTATATTTGTAATTTTTTGAACCACTATGTTCACCATCAGTTTTAGTCTGCAATCACAAACACTTTCATTTCATTACAGCTTGGCAAATGTGAAGTTGTGAACTTATTAGTGACACAAAGCAACACTTGTGATGGATTTGAATAGAAAGATACAAAATAGCTTATCATCTCCCTCTTACCAGAAACCACCGAAAAACTGAATCGCCTCTTTTCCACCCTAGTATTTTGTCTTAGTAATCAGTGTGGTTCCTTCAATGTAGTCACACAATAATTGGAGAGAGCAAGTTCATGTACATTGAGATTTGAAATAAAAGATAATAATGTAATAGCGTGTCAGCAAGAGTAAGTATTTGAATACTTAGGGAGTTACTCCATCATAGTGAATTCATCGAAAATTTAAAAACATCTAATGCTTGAAGACTCCATAAATCAGGCTCAAACTCTAGAAACGAATGAAAGAAGCAATTTGCAATAAGATAATGAAAATCTATAAATATTCGGAATTCAAGGTCTTAAAATAATATCACTTTTTCATTCTTAAATCCTATTCCAGTATATCAACTGAAGCTCCTCCTGGAGAAATAGTGAATATTGTAAATTATAGACTATTCATCCAGTAAACTGGTATATTCTATATAAAAGTTACCAAGCGGAAGTCCCAAATTCAAAACTTAAATCACACATATATGTAAAGTCATTTAAAAAAACATAGTCTAAAATATTGGTAAAAATAGATAGTCAAATTCAAAGTGTCTCTTTAATCCATCAATTTCCTTTTCTGATTGTTCCCGGGTCAATCTTTCTCCACCTTTATTTTTCTACAATTGACAATTTGGGGATAAATAATAAGGAACTATCATGATAATGTGGTACCTAGAACTTTAGCATTTTTCACCCTTTATGTTGTGTGCTTTGTCGACATGCTTGGTTACATACCTTTTTCTATACTGATAATGATAATATAGCAATTAGAGTAATTGATATATAATATATGTGCAAATTTTAGTCATGTAAGTTTTGATAAGCCTACTGACCCTCTATCTTTTGCTTGGTTAATTTTGTAGCTTGATATTTTTTCTGGCTTATTTTTCCTACCTCAAGTGATATTTTGTTAAATCATTCTTGGTGAAACAACATATGTAACCATGCATAGATGTAATCATTTTATTGAATCATGCGATGTGATGCTATGTTTATTGAGTTTAAAAATACTTTTGTTTCTAGAATTACAATGTAGAACCTTTCAGGGACTCATATTTTAGAAGGATAACAAAGATATAAAACTTGTTAAATCTCCATTGAAGTTGTTTAAATGTTTGCTCTGAAAATGTGAAATTATTTTCTAAAGAAAACATTGTTTGATTAATTCACATTTCTAGTGTTTTGAATGTATTTACGTCTTAGGAAACTAAAATTTCTTCTACTCAGTATTATCTTGATAGATGGGTTCTCCTAGGAATCTGAAACATTACCGTCCAAGCATTGCTTGAAAAAGAAGAAAAAGTGAAGAATATATTAATTTACCATCAAAACTAATCATAATGGTAATCCATGATCTTCTGGAATTTCCTATATACACCGCTTAAGTTAGCTTGTCTAACTTTTTGGTCCAATTTTTGGCAATCAGTTTGGTGTTTTGTTATCTTTAGACTTGGCAATGATTTTCTCAAGCACTTCATACTGTGGATAATATCCATACTTGAAGACATATGATCTTTGAAATGAAATGACCTAATCTCTTGAATAGCACAAATTAAAGACATTACACAATGTATACATATAATATTTATTTAGAATAATGCACATTGTCGCTGCAAACAAATAGTGTTTTTACAAAAAAATTGTACAGGAGCCTTTGAGGCTTTCAATACCTTCAGCATGTCCAGAACAAGAATCAGACATGAAGATGCTCCATATATAAAGTTTTTGGTAATAAATTATTACCTAATGAGCAAGCTTTAATATGGCTTGCAATTTCAATAGATGCATACCATTCTGGGATTTTCAACATAATGAAAAAATGGCGAGATAACCAAACCATTGCACCAAAAATTGGTATTGTCCATTTCATGTACAGTTATAGAAAACTTGTTGCGAATAGACCCCCTGTAGTATTGGCCGAAGTGCAAATACACCGCCTAACTGAATTTTTTCGATTCTTTCAAAAGTAAAAAAAAGCAAATGGGTGTCTATCCTCACCAATAAACTATAGACCTCCTCAAACATTCTTAACAATTTTAAGAGTAGAGAGAATTTCACTCAGAGGTCTATTTGCATCAAGTCGAACTATAGGGGTTCTGTTTGTAACAAATAGAACAACAGGGGGTCTCTTTGCAATTAGGTGAAACTACAAGGGGTTTATTTGCATTTAACTCTTTATATTTGTGCTCTGTATACATATGATTAACCATATTCATGTGCAAAATAAAGAGCATAGAACCCAACTATGAGAGACTCATCCTTTCTTTCTTTCTTTTTTCTTTTTCTACAAGTAATTTATTCAAGCAATCAAGCAACTACAAAATTTCATAAGATTAAGCTGATATTAGACACCAAACAAAGAGCACCCTAATAAAACTTTTTATCAAGTGTAAAGCCACATATTACATGGTTAAAATATTATGCCTTATGCTAAGAGAGCCTTGACTGAATATGGATGTGTTTTAGTCTACGCAAAAACAGAAACTAATTAAAAGCATGCACAGTTAAAAAAAAGGTATATGTTTTCTATTTCAGTTCAATCAAATAAAAGATATAATCAAATAAACCCAAATTAAAATAATATCAAATATGAAGATTTACCTTGATAGATGGGAGAACCTGCAACAGCTAAATCCTTAATCCTCTAAACACTGCATGAAAACTGAAGAAATTAGAAAAATATCAATTGCCATAAAAACTAATTGCAGTGCAAGAAAAGAAACTAAATTCTAATGCATAGAACCTAAATTGCTTCAGACAAAATAATTATGTTGGTGTTAGACTTACTTCCAAAATGCAATGAATCCATCAGTAGCTTCCTAAAATCATATGATGAGAAATGCTTCTTCCTGATGCTTTAGTATTTGTCCCCTTCTCGATTCTGCATTAAATCTTAGGTTAGGCCAGTCGAGAGGTGTTGCATGATCATTCTAATTTCCAGTTTTGTCCTATTTTTTGCAGGGGAAAGAAAGGGGAGTTGATCAGAAACTGATGAAGGGATAGGGGGAGAGAAGAGGGCGACCTAAAGTGTAACCGGCGGAGAGAAAGGCTAAAATAGAGAGGGAGCGGAGGAATTCGCCAAGTAACTTACGACTTCTAAGATTTCTTAATTTCTATGGGAAATATTTGGGAATGGTTAATTAAAATATTTTTTTGTGGACTCACAACTATTTAAATATTTTCTATACGGTAGATGATGATCTTGGTAATATTAGTGAAATTTTAGGGATATTTTTGGAAATGAAAAGTTTTTCCTTAACCCCTCTTTTAAAGGGAGTATGATATGATATGATATGATATGATGATATGATTTCTAATGTCTTACTAATAGTAAGTAGTAATGTGCGACTTCTAAAACAATCAAGTATTTAAATGTAAAAAACTTACAGTATATAAGTGCAAAGACATTTAAACTATAAGGTATGTAAGTACCTTTATTTTATATTCTAAACTATTTTGAGGATAGAAAAATGAGGAAGGGAATCAATTAAAACATACATATAATAGTACGAAAATGTGAATGAATAGAAACGGTTTAAGGAATCCATGTGAATGGAATGGACACTCAGTTGATCAATTAGTTTTACTTAACTTTTGCTATCAGTATGAGTAACATTGTGATTAGATGAATGCATATTCTTGTATTATTTATCTATCTATTCATTGGTTGTTCCTAAACTTAGGGGTTGATAAAAAACACAGTATATTATCTTAAAGGTCATTTCTTGACCAATTACATGCCAAATCATTGAGAATATCAACCCATGTATGCCTATGAATGTACTCATGCATATTACTAATCTATCATACTGATGTCCCCTTAAGATCTCCTATGATATTAATCAAAGCAGTATGCTATCATGTCATTAGTTGGTAAAGTTACATAAATGCATAAGAAATAAAATCGAAAAAGACAATTACCTTCTCTTTTTTGGATCCACTATTAATTAAACAATGATCTTGAATGGTTAAATATTAATTTACTTATACACTTTCAACCTTACCTAGACCCAGCCAAACATTTCTCATGAACCAAAAAGAAAAAGATAAATCTTCAAACCCGACAAATTTGTATACCTATAAAATCAGCTCTAAGTAGTAAATAATAGATTTAAATACAAAATCCAAATGGCATGCAAGACACAATATATATTTGTATACACAATAAAGGTTGATATTGGGATAATTGAAGGTGGTCAGGGATACCATAGGGTCAGGGGCGGATCCACTCATGCGGAAGTGGTGTCACGTGACACCACTTCCCTTGAGTGGAGGCCCATATATAAGTTTGTTAATCCAAGGCCCATAAAGCACCTAAGTCATGAAATTACTTCGGTTGAAATTCAACCTGCATAAATAGATAAGAAGAATATATGAGACCCACTTGGGATGCATATCCTAGTTTGACTAGACAAATAAGTTTCCTCCGCAGAGAGCTTTCCTGCAATTAGTATTTGTTTTATGTGGTGAGAAAAAAATCTAAAGGAGTAGGATATTGTGATTATTTTAAGTGATCATATTCTCATGTTAGATCTATCCTGATGCGATAGTGAATATCTCAATTCACATGTGAAGAGAATTTTTTCTCTTCTCTTGATGTAGGTCGCAATGCCAAACTAATGTAAACCACTGCAATCTTTGTGTTTGCTTTTGTTTCTGTATTTTCTCTACGTATTTTATGCATTCGTATGATCAACTTAATCCCAAGAGGTTCCTTATATACCTTATGAGTTGAAATTACTAAAGTGCAATTATATAATTGATAATGTTACTAATGATGATAATATATACTTTTTTTTAAAGATATATAAATTTTTACTGTGGACAGTTATAAATTTTTTTAATTATTAATTATTAATTATATGGTGACACCGCTTTCTAGAAATCCTGGATCCACAGCTACATAGGGTATTTGACATAGCTGTCCGATACGACGCCTACCATTTGTAGACCTAATGTTGCTGCCACAATTCCATTTTATAAAATCTGGTCCGTAGCATTCTTTGGCCTCCACAGTGAAAGCCACAAATCACTACGGTCATTTTTATGATTGTGGGCTTCGTTATTCTAGAAGGATGATATTGAAGGAAAAGATGTGTTACTTATATATTTATAGAAGAGAGAAGAGGAGTTAGTAACATAAAATAAGTGGAATGGATATAAACTTTGAGATTTTGGATGCGCATTAAATTGAGTGGATTAATGCTTTGGTATCAAGAGACCAAAAGGTTTTAAATTTTTTCCTTTTTTTCCTTTTTATTTTACATTACTTCAATAGCAATATAGGAGTCCAAAAGTCAAAAATTTATAATTTGTTTCCATAATTTTTTAAACATGAAATAGGGCAAGCCCTATTCAAAATGTATTAATATAAACACAAGTTGCCAGACCATATGGAAGTCTGGCATAAATTGTTTCCATAAATTTTATGTCATTTCTTTTGCAATTAAGACTCATAATAATGCTTGAATTAAAATTACTTGGTTAATCAAATATGATCAGTTTTATTTAGTCTCATGATCTCGATCGAATGAAACCGACTATTCAGTTTATAAAAGTAACATATTATAGAATTGAATTGAAAGGACTTGTGAAATAGTGGAGAGTGGAATGAGAGGTTATTTGATATTTTAAATGTAGATTTAAATTAAATTTTTAATAATTGTATGGGTGGTTATTTAAGGATTAGTTATAAATAATGGTATATAAACATTAACAAAGTTTAATAAAAATAAAAATAAAAACAAAGTTTGTGAGGATAAAAAGAAAATCAAAAGTTTTGACAAGTGTATTCTCTTGTATAAGTAGTATATATATATATATATATATATATATATATATATATATTGATATGGATTCATATTCAATTCATTCAATCTGCTTAATCCCTAGAAAATCAACATCCAAATCGTGTATTCTTCATGAGCCTTATCGAACCATTATTGTCCTACCATCATCAATACAAACTCCAAGGTGTACATAAAAATATTAAGTCACCCAACATTGGATTTATTTGTCTTCAAAATACTCAATTGATTTAATCCTGAATATCAACTCTAGTCCTCAATTGAACTGATCATCCTCAAGCATTTGTGTATTCTATTGGATTGTGATCTCATATTCTACTTTAACCATAAGGAAATAAATCATATCAAGGAATAATCTAATTTAAATTGATTTGACCAGTTTATAATCATACAAGAATATCAAAGAGATGAGGATAACATAGGAGTTCAAAGTGAACATTATTTTTAGAATCAGGACTGGAGATCAATGAAAAGATTTTGAATCTAGGATGAAAGAATCTACGATGAAAAAACTCAGAAGCAAGTTACCACTTGCAGCAAGAAAAGTTTCAAATTGGTAGTTCAAACGGTCATTATCTTCAATGTTGCAAAAGAGTTGGTCATTTCCTCCAAACATGGGCAAGCTGGAACCTTTAACCTAAGTAGACTCAAAGCCTACAGTTTGAGGATCCTGTCCTAACTTTTTGCAGTTATCAACTAAGCTTTAATATACCAACTTAATCACAACCCGACTTAGGCTGCCTAGTGATTTGGGGGATCAAATATAGATTATCCGGGAGACCTAATAGCAATTACATTAATGATTGCGGACTAGTATCAAAATATTAAAGATTTGACAAACTAATGTCGACAAAAATGCTAGAAAGCCATAAGAACCTACCTTCTTAAGAAAGTATATTTTCAGTTTGCCCTTTATATTTACTATCCCCTTTCCAACCATGCCCTAAACCTCGCAGTAATTCAAAAATACACAACATAGGAAAAGATGCAAATTCCAAAACTTATCAAACTAACAAGCTGCAGCTCTCCTATTTACTTGCACTCAAATAAAAACATTCACTCAGAAAAATCAACCAAGAGTAGTAGCTCCTCAAAACATGTTGGTGAACCAGTTGTTATGACAAATCCCCAGGAATAGACTAATATCAATCACATAAAAAGCACGAAAAATATCGAGAAGATAAAACACACGGATATACGCGGTTCGGTTTGTAGCCTATATCCACGGGTGAAGGAGGAGCATAGCTTTACTAAATTATGAGAAATATAATGTGGAGATCTTTCAATCACTCAATCTTTAACACACCCAAAAAGCCTAATACAATCTCTCTCAACTAGAGAAATAAAAGAGAGAAAAGTATCAAATATGCTTCACAAGAGAAGTCTCTATGCTTGATTGATGCTCTATAGCTTGATGTTGATAATTGCGTTGGAAGACTGTACATATCTAGGCTTGAAGACCCAACCTCCTTGCTACCTATGGAATAAAATTTCTAGTGGGAATATAAGTCCACATGTTCTAAAGCCCAATAAGAGTCCAAGCCCATAATGACTTCTATTCTTGCTACCATTAGAGTCCTAATAGAAGTTCACTTGTGCCTTTCCTTATCACCAACCGACTGCAAGTCCATGGAAAATAGGATCGCATTGATGGCCAATTTAATTTCTCGTTAAAAAGGAATCCTTATTGTACAGTCTCAGTCAAGTCTATCCAATAGAGAAAACAAAAAAAAAATCTTGGTTTAAGTCCATTTTTGAGTCACACTAACAAATCTCCACCTTGACTCAAATATATCGAAATTTCTCACTCCAAAGTGAGCTAATTTACTCCACCTTCTCCAATAGCCCCGCAAGGCATCAAGTGGAGTGCTTGTCGATCAAGTCCAACCTCAACTTGAACTTGCCAACTGAAAGAGGCATGATCAACAAATCGACTGAATTGTCCACATATGTAACACTTAGCGAAGTCATCACATGAAGTAGCTCCTGAATAGCTAAAGGGCACAAAATTATGAACTGACAATGCATAAAAACTGTATCGTCATATCTTTGCGGTGGTCAAATATCTCGTCTAGACCGATCTCTAACAATAGTGTATTCTCGCTCTTCCTGCAGCTGCTGAGGTGCTTCATCTACTTGAATGGGATATGACTGCTAAACTCCCGTAGTCTTATCCTTCTGAAGGGCTGAATCATGAATTTCTAACGCCACCTTCTGTCTTGTAGTGCGTGCCTTATCATCAACTGAAACTGGTGGCTGTTTTTGATAGAACATAGTAAACTCATCAAATGTGACATAACGGCTAATAATAATCTTAGGAGACTTTAGATCAGGACACTACAACATAAAACCCTTAACATCCGATGCATAACTTAGAAATATGCACTTCTTTGCTCGAGGCTCAAGTTTTCCTTGACTAACATGTGCATATACAGGGCAACCAAAAGTTCTTAGATTAGAATAATCCGCAAACTTGTTGGACCAAACCTCCTCTGGGTTTTACAGCCGATAGCAATAGATAGCGACCGATTCACCAAGTAACAAGCTGTATTCACTGCTTCTACCCAGTATTTCTTGCCTGAACCTGCATTGAACAACATACAACGAGCTTTTTCCAAAAGGGTTCTATTCATATATTCTGTCACTCTATTCTGTTGTGCTGTACGAGGGACTGTGTGATGTCTAACGATTCCCTCATTCTTGCAGAACTCATTAAATTCTCATCCACAAAACTTTAGGCCATTATTTGTTCTAAGCCTCTTAATCAGCCTCCTAGTTTACTTCAATCAAAGACTTTCATTGCTTAAAAGTCACAAACACCTCATCTTTGTTTCTCAAAAAGTAGAACCAAACCTTTCTGGAACAATCATCAATGAAAGACAACAAATATCTCAAACTACTACCCTTCGAGGCAACTTGAGAAGGTCTCCAAAGATCTGAATGGATATAATCCAAAGTACCTTTAGTCTGATACACTGTTGTACTAAAGTTGACTCTTTTCTACTTCCCGAATATGCAATGCTCGCAGAATCCTGATTTTCCTATACTCTGTGACCCTTCTTATTCAACTTGACCAATCCTTGCTCCCTCATATGACCAAGCCTCATATGCTATAATCTAGTAGTATCTGCTTCTAATATCAATGATTCCATTGCAGCCAAACCGGTAGCAGTAGAACCATGCAAAATATACAAACTGCCAAACTTCTTTCCTTTCATAACCACAAGAGAGCCTTTTGTAACCCTTAAAACTCCATCTTCACCTAAAAATTGCACCCAAGACTATCAAGAGTGCCCAAAGAGATGAGATTCTTCTTTAAACCTAAAACATGTCTAACATCAGTTAAAGTTCTAATGACTCCATCATGCATCTGAATCCAAATTGTCCCTTTCCCAACAGTCTTGCATGAGGCATTATTCCCCATAAGAATAACTCCACCATCAATAGATTCATAAGTGGTGAACTAGTTCTGATTAGGACACATATGATAGGAACAACCATAATAAAAAAATCTAATCGTCCATGCTCCTATTTTTTATCGTCGGTAACCAATAAAATCACATCTTCAGTAATACCAACTTTAGCAGAGTCCTCCTTGAATTTCTCTTCATACTCTTCTTATTTCTTCTTGTTCTTCAACCTGTAACAATCGGCCTTAATGTGCTCTTTCTTGTTGCAATATCTGTAAGTCAGATTCCTATACTTCGACTTATACCTGTTACCTCCAATATCCCTTTCTTCTAATCTTCCTTGAATAAATAAGCCATCAGATTTATTTTCACTTTCGCTTATGGTTAACTCTTTGTCGATCTTGTCCTTATTCAACAAGTTCTCTTTGACATCCTTGATGCCAATAAAATCTCGACCGTAAATTATAGCATCCTGAAGTGCTTGTAGGAAGGTGGCAAAGAACACAATAGTAATAGGGCTTGATCTTCATCATCGATCTTAACATCAATCTTTCTTAAATCTGTAATCACAGAATTAAATTCACTAATATAAGATTTGATGGGTGTAGCTTCTGACATCCGAAGTGTGTATAAACGCTGCTTCAAGAAGAGGCGATTAGTGAGCGACTTCGCCAAATACAAAACCATCAACTTAGACCACAGATCAGCGGCTATATTCTCCGTGAGAACTTCTTGTAAAATTTCTTGTCAAATAGACTGTCTTCTCCATGGATCGCTGTGAGAGCTTTATCATCCAACTTGTTCTAATCTTCCTCTGCCATGGTAGCTAGTTTCTTCAACTTTCTGAACAAAGCCTTCTTCAATCTGCTCTATGTTAACGTGGTGATCATCCTAACTTGACAAAAGTAGAACCTGATGCTGTCGTCAAACTTCTCAATATCCCACTTCGCAGTGGTTGTCATCTTCTTCTCATTCGATCGATAGTTGAGGGCTCTGATACATTGTATTGTTATGACAAATCTCCAAGAATAGACTAATATCAATCACACGAAAAATATGAAAAATATCGAGAAGACAAAAACACACGGACATACGTGGTTCGGCTTATAGCCTACGTGCACGGGCGAAGGAGGAGGACAGCTTTATTAAATTATGAGAAATATAATATGGAGTTCTCTCAATCACTCAATTTCTAACACAACCCAAAAGCCTAATACAATCTCTCTCAAATAAATAAATAAAAGAGAGAAAAATATCAAATAGGCTTCACAAGAGAACTCTCTGTTCTTGATTGATGCTCCATAGATTGATGTTGATAATTGGCCTTGAAGACTGTACATATATAGGTTTGAAGACCCCAACTCCTTGCTGCCTATAGAATAGAAGCTCTAGTGGGATTATAAGTCCACATGTTCTAAAGCCCAATAAGATTCCAAACCCATAATGACTTATGTTCTTGCTGCCATTAGATTCCTAATAGGAGTTCACTTGTGCCTTTTCTTATCCCCAATCGACTGCAAGTCCTATAGACAATAGGATTGTATTGATGGCCAATTTAATTCCTTGTCAAAAAGGAATTCTCATTGTACAGTCTCGGTCAAGTCTATCTAATAGAGATAACAAAAAAAATCTTGGTTTAAGTCTATACTTGAGTCACGCTAACACCAGTAAACTTCCTTGCTTTTCTTGCCCTCGTCACAGTTTACATACATGCACTCCCTTATATCTCGCCACATAGCCTTCATCGCCTCCATTGGTAATTCTCCCCCAACACCGGCTTGATCGCCTCCACTGGGTTGTAGTATAACAACATCGAAAAGTTATGGTGGACTACATGGGTGTCGATGATGTGATGGAGTGCCTTAATGAGAAAGCCATTGTCTTTGTTGACCATTGACAGTGCACCTCTAAGCCAATCCCACTGCGACAAGTCGCAATGGGGCAATGTAGAGTGAGTGTGATGCAAGTACGATAATGAACATGAACACATAGTTTACTATCAGTAGCAGCATCCCATAGATTACAACTACCGATCCCCATGAAAATCTATGCGCTAGATAGTATTAAGCAAAGAAGGCTGTAAGGACACCAACATCGGATAATAATCTGTAGACACGCTCACGAGGAGAGTAGATTGGATTGTAAGGATCATAGTGTGATGGAAAGCGGGGATACTGTGGGCTAGTGAAATTGAATAACAACTACATGGGAAAACCTATGGTGAGGAGGATAAAGATAAATATGACTCTGTTGGGATTATGGTAGATTTACTTTGAGTACTAGCGTAGTGAAGATTTGGTCTTGGGATTGAAGACATCATCGATTTCCAACAAAGTGTTGTGGAAGTGATGGCGATGGACGTGATTATACTTAAACGAGAAGTAGGGACCAAGAGCATGGACTGACCAATGAAACTGACTATGTCATCGAGGAATTGGTAGTTCGAGAACACAATGGTGACTGCATTCGTGGGAGATGACCCATAAACCACTTGAGAAAATAACTTACGCTAACCAATACGATAGTCATATGAGATATTGGAATGTTGATCAAGAGAGTTTGGGGATTTGGTAGTGGGCGAGGTAGAGGAGGGCGAAGACGATGATCAAGTAATGGAAGAGATAGTAGGAGGAATGAAGGAGGGAGTGTTGGAAGCTAAGGGGAGGGATACCTTTCTTGACCTGGCCAAATGTGAATGGAGGCTTCTCGACAGGTGCTTAGTGGATCGTATTAGGAGAGAATATTTTTTGGTATACGAGCGAAACTTGGTAATACAGGAGGATTCTCAAGCCAAGGCCCGAGTTTGAGTGCCCTGTCCTTACCAAAAAACTCTGGGTAAACTGGATCCCCCTACCCCGCCCAGTCACCAGGTTAGTAGGACACTTAAGTGATGTGGGAGGCAAGTCTTGAACCCAGGCCTTTGGCCACAAAAGTTCGTGCTTTGCCACCCACCCACATGCGGGGTGTTATATTGGGAGAGACTTCTTTGGCCATTGTTGCTTTATGTTCTTCTCCTCCGGCATAGGGGTGGCAATCTTGACCCAAATCTAATAACCCACCCAAACCCACCCACTAAATGGTCTTCCTATACCCACTCATTTAATTAAATGGGTTGTAAACGGGTTACTATTGTTTCTTTTCAACATAAATGGTTCATAATTGGACCCGCCCATGATTTGCCCATTATGACCTGCCACAAACCCATGTATTCCTCTCTCCCCTCTCTGTCATATGCGATCCTGGATCAGAACTCTCGAGCCCTAGTTCCTCTCCCTCCCCTAGAGCGCTCGAGTTCTCCTCTCTCCTTCGAGCCATAGTTCCTCCTTTCTCTCTCTCCCATCGAGCCCTAGTTCATCTTGATCATAGAGGAAACAGAGCTCAAAAATCAATGCTTTGAATTTGTGGAGGCAATGAATTAGGGTTTGATTCTAGTTCGCACATCTCTCCTATTCAAATGCAGGCCTTCAATCGAGCAATTTCAACATTTAGATCCTCAATCGAGCTAATCACTAAATTTTTAGGTACATTCTTAACTAGCGTTTCTTGATCCTACCTTCTTTCAATTTCGGGGTTTTTTCATCCTGTCTCCTTTCAATTTTGGGGTTTTAGTGAGTCTTTATTTTTATAGGCGTTAATCTTATGAATTGAGGAGCTTTGTAGTATGTTTTAGTCTTGAGATCATACTGGTATTGATAAATTTTGCTAAAATTTTGGTTTAATTTGAAAAGTTTGAACTTTTGCTACATTTCATATTCCTATAGATTGAATTGTCACTTTGGATAGAATTGATGTGTACAGCCCTGGTCAGTTACCTCCAATCTCATGAATTATCAATCCAAGTACACTCATAAATACATCAGATATTTTATATATGAGATAGTTATTAATAGTAAAAATTCAACTATTATGTAACATTCAATGATGTACTAAGAACTTTGCTTATAGTTTGGAGTTTGATGAAATATCCCGGTTTGTATATGCAATATATGACCACTAGAGGTTATCTGTTGGATTGAAATTTAACATAAATAAGTATGTATTATGTGCTATCAATCAATGTTAGCCCATTAAAGTGATCTAATTTAGGGTTTGGGCTTTTAATGCATAATTAAAGTATGGGCCTCCTATGTACAGAGACCAAAACATAATTGTCAATTCTCTGATGGGCTAAATTGATAATTATAAATAACTGATTTAGTTATAAATAGAGTTGTGGTTCCCCAAATCTCTACGGACAATCTCTTTTTAATTTCTCATCTTCAGAAAGACTAGGGTTTCTCTAAGGATGATATATACGTACAAGATTTGAAAGATCTACATCTCAAAACTCATGAATCACATCCTACTCTATGGATTCAAGTATGGTTCAGATCTTCTTAATTATCTTAATAGTTTGATATGAACAATCCTTGGGATTGATTAGGGTTTTATCTATTAAATCAAAAGTTTTCTTTTTTGATCTAACATTATCTTCTTAACTCAGTTTTTTATTATGCGCACAAGAAGAAGCCATGCTTATTTAGATCTCAAAATTCTCAATAAGTCCCCTTACTAATTGGATAAAAATTTAATAAACTGCTGCAACTCATTCCCCTTCAGGATAACATCCCAGCGAATACTAGACATTTCCAAACATGGTTATAAATCAAATACCTGCATCATTAGTTATTACTCTTAATAAGTTAAAATTGAGCTTTTATATGAGAATACACATATAAACATATATATTAGTATAGGTAACACTACATTTTTCATTTTATAATCCATTTTCTTTTTGTTTCTTTTACTCTATTCTTGTTAATTCTTACAAGATCTCTCTAGCCTTATTCTTAATTTATGAAGGTTTTGGACAAAATTCCAGTGCTTAATATGATCAACTTAGTCACCTGTTAAATTGCACAATCATAGCTATTAGTAGTTTATCTTTGATCCAAATAGATTTGCTACCCACTAACACTTTTGATTACTTGGGTTATATGAAGTCATATATATAGTAGATAGTTTATACATAAGAATGAAGAACTCTATCTTGTAGATAGACTAATTTGTAGAAGGTCCAAAATTTGTATTTGCTTTGATCTTAAAACGTTTACATATATATCAGGTAGTTTAAATATGAGAATGTAACATATACATAAGCTATCTTATTAACTTCCAATATTTGATTTGATATTAAATAGTTATTTTTCTTGTTTCAGTTACTATGTCTTTGAATGAATTTACTACTTGTGATGATGGTAGTGATAATGAAATTGCATCTAAACGTAAAACAAGAGAAAAATTAAAAGTTTGAGAGTATTTTACTGAGTTGCCTACTGATAGTGACGGGAAAGCTAAAGTTCAGTGCAAAAAATATGACCAAGTTTATGTTAGTGGTCATGGTACCACGAATATGTTAAGGCATAGTCATTCTTACCCAAAACGGGATACAAATGAGGTCGATTCATCATGGAAAACATGCCGTTAGATCAAGATTAGAGAAATTTTAGCTAGGGTAATTGTATTGCATGGTTATCCATTCACTTTTGTAGAATATTGAGTGATCCGCAAGTTACATACATTTTTAAATCATGAAGTCTAGCACATCTTGAGGAACACCACTAAACCTGATTTGCTTAAGTTGTACAAGAAGAGAGAGAAATTCTAAAATAAACTTTGAAGCTAGTTCCTAGTAAAATTAGTCTAACTACAGATTTGTGGACCTCTTAACCTTTAGATTACTACATGTCTCTTGCTGCACATTATATTAATGAGCAATGGATCTTGCAAAATAAAATATTTGCTTTGTCTCATGTTTCACCCCTATATAGTGGGCAATTTTAGTAGAGAAGCTATTTCATTTACTGAAGGAGTAGGGCATAGAAAAAAATAATTTTTACCGTTACATTAGATAATGCGTCATGTAATGATGCTTTTATGAAAATTTTGAAAGACCATCGTGCTTTAAAGGAGAACTTTATCTCCAATGGTGAATTTTTGCATGTGCGGTGTTGTGCTTACATTTTTAATCTTGTTGTGCAAGATGGCTTAAAAATAATTGATAAGTCTTTATCAAAGTTTAGAGAATGCATTAAATACGTGAAGAGTCCCCCTAGAATGAAGAAGAAGTTTGTAGAGTGTATCAAACAAACTTGTTCAGTTAGTGCAAAGAAAATTCAGCAATATGCGTCCAATTGGTGGAATTTCAGCTTTTTAACGTTGGAGAGTGTTTTGCCTCTTCGTCAGACATTTGAGCAGCACAAGGTAATCGATTCAAATTTTATAGTTCGTCCATCAACCGAAAAATGGGCAAAGGCTGAAAAAAAGCAAAGTTCTTGAAACCTTTTCATGAAGTGTCCACTCTTTCTCTTGCAATTAAATACCCAACTTATAACTTGTATTTTGGTGGAGTCTGGAAGATACAAAAATGCATAAAGGAGGAGATGAGAAGTAAAGATGAAGACATAAAATCCATGGCAAAGGATATGGAGAAAAAGTTTAATAAATATTAGAAGTCTATAGTAAGGTTTTGTCCTTTGCAATCATTTTAGACCCCTGTTATAAGGTGAAGTATGTAGAGTTCTAGTTTCAAAAAGTGGGTCTTGGTTCTGATCATGTGGTAACTATATTGGATAAGCTAAATCTTATTTACAAAGAATATGAGGGAGCATCAAATGATATATGCATTGGTGGTAGTAGTTCCAAAGAGGCCTTTGGAGATGTTCATCAGATGCTTGAGTTTGAATAGTTTGAAAGTAAACTAGTTTCAGTCAGTAGGAACAAGTTTGAATTGGAAGAGTATTTAGATGAAAAGATGCTCTGTTGGAACAAAAATGAGAATTTAAATGTTCTTGAATATTGGAAAGCAGAATCTGAGAAGCGTCCTCAGTTGTCCATGATGGCTCGTGATAAACTCATTATCCCTATTACTTCACTGGCCTCTGAGTTTGCTTTCAGCATAGCTGGTCATGTGCGTGCTAAGTATCACAATGGTCTTCTTCCGGAGAGTGTTGAAGCTCAAATATGCACCAGTTCTTGGTTAGATGGGATTCCTTGTAAGTTGCTTACATTTTCTTGTTACTTTTTGTGAATTTATGGTGTTCATGATTGTATTATATTAGATTAACACTGTTGTTTCCTATGATCTAAATGCAGCTTTCGCAATTATTGAAGAAGGACATTTGTTAGTGCATGATTTTAGTGATATTGATATTATTGAATCTGAAGGCGAAATATAGATGTGTATTGTCTTTATGGTATTTTATTTTCTCTCTTCCCTTTCTCTATTTCACTATGTATTTTGTAAATCTTACTGCAAGCTATATCTATTTGTAATGATACTTATCATATAACTTATAATTGGTTGAAAAGATAAAAAGATGTAAGAAATAGAGTAAAAGTGTTTGAGATATTTCATGTTTATAAAGGGAGTAAAACAAGCGACTTTGGCAAATATTGAAGAAGGACATTTGTTGGTGCATGATTTTAGTGATATTCATATTATTAAATCAAGGCTAAATCTAGATGTGTATTGTCTTTGTGGTATTTTATTTTCTCTCTTCCTTTCTCTATTTCACTATGTATTTTGTAAATCTTCTGCAAGCTATATCTATTTGTAATGATACGCTTATCATATAACTTATAATTAGTTGAAAAGATAAAAAGATGTAAGAATTTGTGAATATTGTTTTATTAAAGAAAGAAGTGATTTAAATGTGCTTCAAAAGTTTGACAGATTCAAGAGATTTTCGTGACTTGGTATTTGAAACAAACTTAATAAAAGAGAATTTCATGAACTACATAATTGAGATAATGAGTTTTACACTCATTCACTTGATTGGAAGCGTTTATAATTTTGACAAGTGAACAAATTTATACCAATATTATTTTTGTACAAGTCATGTGTTTTAGAAATCAAGCAATGTGACAAGTGATGTGTTTTCGAAATCAAGCAATTTGACAAGACAAGTGATGTGTTTTCGAAATCAAGCAATTTGACAAGTATTGTGCTTTCAAAATCAAGCTATTTGATAAGTGATTCTCGATATTTTCAAACCCTCAAAAGTCCACTATGGAGTGATGTGTTTGTGCTTGCCATATGGTTTGAATGCACCTTTATGTGGCCTTTTTGGGCATTTGTGATGTGGCCGGCGGCCTATGGCAGTGTTAGGTGTATTCTGTTCCTGGAAACTATGTGTTATGTGATGCCTTTTGGCATTCCCATGCTACTGGGCTATAATTCATAGCCTTGTGACCTATGAGGTGATTCTTGCATTACATGAATGACCCATCGAGATTTGAGATTCTGACATTTGACTGTGAACTTGAGAAAATAGCAATCTTTTGGTTTTGCACAAATTTAATAGTCTGTTTTCTTTTAAATTAAAGGATCAAGTGAGCATGAAATGTTTAAGTATTAATTGCGCTATAACTTTGAAGATATAAATCCTTGGAATTATTAGACGATATGATTTTCCTTAGTTTGGACATCGTGGAATTTAAGAGATAACGCGGATAATATGAGACGTGACGAGAATAAGCACTATATATAGTATGAGGCATGATGAGGATATGTGCTTAGGAATGAGTTTGTTTGTTGAGTACTATAACAATTATAAATATTTTTATTAATCTATCGATGTGTGGTGTGACAGAATTATAGTGCTAAAATATTTTATTTTGGTAGTATTAGGATGGATGACTGCACCAACGCAATGGACCCACGCATAAGATTTAATTGAGAGACATTCATAGTAATTTCATTTATGATATATAAGATATTCTAAATGTCAGGAAGCATAAAGATCACTATTGGGTACCTGATCATTCCAACATATATGCTTTTATCTCCAAATGATTTGGATTTAAGGTTAGATGTTGACAATCTATGCCATTTATACTTGTAGCTTTTAATTCCTTGATTCATGGTTAGTAGGCGAATATTTAAAATGAATCAAGAAATATGAATGGAGTTATCATGATTCGAAGGGTTGATTAGTATAGAACATGTACCAATTGAAGATATGATACATATATTTAATCTAGCTCTTTGATAAATTACTTGAGGTCGAGCTCAAGGTGATAAATTGATCATGTTGCCTAGTTATACAATTTCAAGGATTTGGAAGTTTCCGAGAATTGAATGAGTGCAGCAATGACCTCTTAAGGTTTAAGATTCCAAGTGACAATTTAGAAATTATTTTCCATTTAAAATAATGTTTAACACGTGATCGATTTTTTTTGTTAGTGGAAAGTAATTGCTACTAACAACAATGATAACCGTTGGAATTCCAAGGATGATATGATGTAAACAACCAAACAAAGGATGGGATCTCGAGTTATTAAGAATGTTCTGAAAATAATCAGATGGATAATAATACTCATCCAGTGGCTGCAGACCTTATCTATTTTTATCTCCAAGCAACAGGATCAAATTGATTATGACCAATTCATGACGCAAGATAATAGTCGTCCAAGATTGAGGATTGTTTGAACAAATTAAAAAGGCTAACTCCACTGGTCGCTTTTGAAGAGACTATAAATTTGATGATTATAAAATTATTGATTATGGATAGAAAACTGAAAACTAGTATCTCAGGATTGTGAGATATTATGATAATGTAAGCTTATACATAACAACAAGAGGAACTGATGGTAATTTATTGGAACCTTTCTATATATGGTTAGAAAGATTTCAAACAAAGATTGTTAAATCATTTGGAGATGTAGTGTTAAAATCATAAGGAGTTGCAAGTTAAATTAATGATATTAGAAATACGTGATTTTGTTATTACATGAGAAAGACATTGATTAACCTTGAAACATGATTCTAATATATACCAATTCGTTATGTATGGATGATGCGATTCCATTGATACAGAGCCAACTCCAATAGACTTATTGAACGTTTCGATTGGTGTGCATCCAGCAGGAATTGAACCTACGACTTTGGCAATTATGAGTAGGGCACTTTAACCATTCAGCCGCTATACTGGATTTGTACGGACCTTCTACTAATATCCATAAATGGCGAGTTTTAGGTAATAGGTGAACATTACTATATATAGATGTATTCAAGTGCGTGGTAGACATCGGTACTCCAGTGCATTTCTCCCTTTGATTCAGAATAAATATGTTTTAGAACCCTCTCTTTAAAATAAAAAGTAGACATTTCGGCCGAATCTCTGCCATCACTTGTTTAGATTCTACATATTGATCATTTTGAACTAAAATCAAACTTTTTGGTGGAATATTCATAGTATGTATAATATCCCGACTCTCAATAGTTACATACAAGTCTATAGAACATAGAAAAGCAGGATACCCGTGACGAGTACGTGTGGGATGAACCAACTACTCATTGAACTTTAGTTTTCCAATACCATGAGAAGGTGATGTTTGGAATTCAAAGGTATCTTGAATATTTTTACTGGAGTCTTGAATCTCGAAAACCCCTAATGGTTATATCAACCATTAAAGCATATTTATTGTGAAAAATATGAATGCCTGGATTATCTAGCTTTCATTTGTGAAGGTTCTAACTGCTTGAGATTATCAAAAAGAGTGTCAAGATCGAGTATGCCTTCATATGGATTTCAATTGATTTAGTGTCAGACATAAGTCTAATTTCTAGATCTCTTATCACATTGCACCAATCAAGTTGAAGGAACTCAAGGTGCAACAATCAAAATTTTTGTATGAATATTTTATCTATACTAGTGTGTTTATGTGGGATAGAGTTACCATTCTGAATGTTTTTGTTTTGCAGAACTAAGTTATGTCTTATTGGAGAATATATCTTTCCTCAGACATGTATTCTTAAAAGGTGGAGGTTGTGGTTAATTGAAGGAGACAGACTAAGGTATCAATAATCTATTGTTTCCTTGACATGATAGTCTGTTGTAGAAAGTTGTGGAAGGACCGATATATTGTCTCACCTCTGGCTCGTCTCATACAGAAACAAGCAAGGTTTGCATAGTTAAAATATTGTTCGATAAAATTCAAAATAATTTAAATAATGGTTGATGACTGGCACCAATACTTAACTTTAACTGTTGGAGATGCAGGTTTTATCATCAACATGATGGCTTTTGAAAGGATCTAGGATGTACACTTATGTAGGATGAAATTTTTTTATTTATGATTGAAATAACTGAAACTATATGAATAAAATTTCACATTCATGATTTTGAGTTGCGAGAACAATCCATGCTTCAAACATTTGGAAACATTAACTTGATGGAGTCCAATACAAAATTTATATTCAGAATAAAAGTTTGGAGTAAATATTCATGCAAAAATAGTAAGTTGAGGTACAGAATAATAGTAGAAGGATTTGTAATGTCATTTCGGTAAGAATATGTGGCTTTTATGCATTGGACCTTAAGGACTAGGATGATTAGTCTTACCATATTCATCTTAAAAGAGGGTGCTTAATCAGTATTTAAAATAAACCAAATAGATCCTTGAAGTTTGGAGCTAGAGCTGTGTACCTAATACACCTGAGCTAAAGAAAATAATTTTGTTAAACCTATCATACTGCAGCTTCATCTTGGAGGAAAGGAGATGTATTAGAACTTAAAAAATAAAACATATGGGTGGAATAATATAATGAGGAAAATTGTCAAGTTGAGACTGTTGAGTATTTGAGATTCCAATAAGTAAATGTAGAACATTATAGACCAAGCTAGTATATAGATAGTATCAATGAACTTTTATGTGAAAAGAAAGATGGTACTCCTATTCATTAGGGAATGTTGGTGAACAAAAGAAAAATATTGGACCGAAGTTAGCACACAGTAAGAAATGGATAAGATTAATCTAGTTAGAGTTCAAACTATACGAAGTCGAGAAAAGAAATATTGATCGACAGAGAGAACTAAAGTTTAAGGAAAGTGATCAAATGTCATCCTAGAGGTTTAACTCATCTTATTTTATCATTGAAGAGCACTGGCGGTCCAATGTAATTTGGAGATTTTTTTTGTTTATTTGTAAGAAACACCCTTAACCATAAAAATTTTGCACATATGTCAATTATGACAATTTGAATTAGCTTAGGCAAGAAATGAGGGTTACTACAATTAGAGTAAAAAGTGTGTGAGATATTTCATGTTTATAAACGGAAGTAAAACAAGCATTCTAGAACCTATGCAATTTATTATCCTTGCCTAAGCTTCAACTTGTTGGTTACTCATCTATTGATGTCTTGCAGTGTGTCCTATTTATCAGTTGTATTTGACTAAATCTTTTTAGAAACCCCATTTGAGGATATAGGTGCCCTAGACGATATGAAAGAATCTCTTAAGGAGCTTGTCATGCTTCCTCTCCGAAGAACATCCATTTTCTTTACTTTAGCATGTGTTATGGAATAATTTTAGATTTAAGCATTTCTCGACTTTTGTTATGCACTGTGTGTTCATGCTCAAAGAATTATAGCAATTTGAGCTACTCAGGTTGTTCTCCTGGGATGAAAATTCACATGCATATGCTCATACATGATGGGATGAAACTAAGTGAAGATTATGCATGTGAACTCGAAGCAAACTTTGAAATCATTTACACATGAAATCAGTGCAAAACTGATATCATTTGAACTCGAAGCCAAAGTTGAGAAGGGGCTGGAACTAAATACGAGTTTTTGCTACAGATTTCAACAAGGTAGTTCAAAATTATGCTATTCATGTCCTTTCCTTGACTTACCAGACGGTGCCTAGGATTGTCCTTGCAGAGGTAGGTCTTAATTTTACCTATATTTCTTGCATTGTCGAAATTGAAGTTATATTCCAACAATATATATATTTGGGTTTTTTGCCTCTTGAATAGGCCATCAACTTCGAAGGTGCCTCCCTCGACAAATTCTTGGAGTACCAACTACCAAGTAGCCAACTCTGGTTTCAAGTTCTTTTTCAAAGAACAGGAATGCCTGAGGAACATTTGTTTTGATATAAAAGCTTAGGCTGCAATGTCCAACTTCTAGTCTTTCTTCTTGTATCTTTGCAAACTATAACGCAATGATAAACTAGCTGGTACCTATTGGTGTTGTGAACGTGTTTCATTTTTTGAAAGTTCTATGGTGTGATATAATTGGCTGCTAACTGATGAAATATTCATCATATGCCTGCTCTTACTTGTTTTGACTCCAGATGGAGCCCTTTAGTGGCTCCTTGTGCATGACGATTTCATATCTATCTATCTTGTTTCATTTTATGAAAGTTCTATGGCGTGATAATTGGCTGCTAACTGATGAACTATTCATCCTATACCTGCTCTTAGTGACTTGTTTTGACTCCAGTTTCAGCCCTTTAGCTTTAGAAATAATCTTGATTCACAATTGAGTTATATTTGGCTCAGATCAACCAAGAGTTTGAAAATTCACATGCATATGCTCATACATGATGGGATGAAACTAAGTGAAGATTATGCATGTGAACTCGAAGCAAACTTTGAAATCATTTACACATGAAATCAGTGCAAAACTGATATCATTTGAACTCGAAGCCAAAGTTGAGAAGGGGCTGGAACTAAATACGAGTTTTTGCTACAGATTTCAACAAGGTAGTTCAAAATTATGCTATTCATGTCCTTTCCTTGACTTACCAGACGGTGCCTAGGATTGTCCTTGCAGAGGTAGGTCTTAATTTTACCTATATTTCTTGCATTGTCGAAATTGAAGTTATATTCCAACAATATATATATTTGGGTTTTTTGCCTCTTGAATAGGCCATCAACTTCAAGGTGCCTCCTCGACAAATTCTTGGAGTACCAACTACCAAGTAGCCAACTCTGGTTTCAAGTTCTTTTTCAAAGAACAGGAATGCCTGAGGAACATTTGTTTTGATATAAAAGCTTAGGCTGCAATGTCCAACTTCTAGTCTTTCTTCTTGTATCTTTGCAAACTATAACGCAATGATAAACTAGCTGGTACCTATTGGTGTTGTGAACGTGTTTCATTTTTGAAAGTTCTATGGCGTGATAATTGGCTGCTAACTGATGAACTATTCATCCTATACCTGCTCTTAGTGACTTGTTTTGACTCAGATGGAGCCCTTTAGTGGCTCCTTGTGCATGACGATTTCATATCTATCTATCTTGTTTCATTTTATGAAAGTTCTATGGCGTGATAATTGGCTGCTAACTGATGAACTATTCATCCTATACCTGCTCTTAGTGACTTGTTTTGACTCCAGTTTCAGCCCTTTAGCTTTAGAAATAATCTTGATTCACAATTGAGTTATATTTGGCTCAGATCAACCAAGAGTTTGAAAATTCACATGTTGTGTAGGATAAAATTTTGTTATTGATTCGTACATACATTGTGTATTTAAATGCTTCAAGTCATCACAGTGAAATCTACAGGGCTATTGCTTTCTCAGCACATAAGTGCTACTAAATAAGTCGAGGAAGGATAAATTTTTATAGTATATAACAAAGCTATTACATGACCAACATCAATGGATAGAAAAGTTGGTGGATGACTATTCCCTATCAACTTAAGTTTATAGGAGCATTGTTCTATATATATATATATATATATATATATATATATATATATATATATATATATATATATATATATATATATATATATAAGCATAATAGCTAAATGGGCTATTGGGCCACCCATTTAGTAAATGGGTGGGTGAGAAGTGACCGATTTAACAAAGGAAATGATGTTGAGATTTTGTTAACGAGCTACCAATAGAAATGCTGGCGCCCACCTTTTGATGTGACTAGCAAGGTGGGCCTCACCACACGGTTATCTCTTGATAGCTCATTTAGCAAAATGAGCCGCCAAGTCATATACATTATTTCCTTTAGCAAATACTAAATGGATCATAAATGGGCAATTGGGCATAAATGTGCCCACCATGACCCACCCAAAACCCACTCCAAAGTACCCATTTGACAACCCTACTCCGGCCCAATAATGTTCATTATACATATTTTCTTTTTCTTTTTCTTTTTCTTATAGAAATTATACATACTTTCTTTTTGGACACAGATGTGCAAATGCGATAGAGTGGGAAATGTCACCCTCTCGGGATTCATCAAAATCAACGCGTAGATAAACATATTTAGAGATCAGTGCATAGATCTAAAACGTTATAATTTATAGGGAGTGACAGCCAAACCACCGGCACAACTGACGTCTCATTTTCTGTGGATTAATCATTCAAGTTTGCCTGGAGAGAATAAGATCCCAGAATTTCTCACTGCACATGGACGTAAATAATTATTGGGTGAATTTCATGCTATCACAAAATTAGCGATATGTTCTCCCTCACCGGTAGGATCCAATCATCTCACACTGCGCATGGCCATTAATTTATATTTATTGATTTTTTTTACCTCGCATGCGAGATTTATGAGAAATTGTGAAAGTAGTTTCACCGAGCCAGAGTATGTCAATGCGCAAGCAACTTTACGAATGAACAAAAGAAAGAGTTCAATGGTACAGGAAGAAAGGCACTAATACATCTAAAATTGGAAGGAAATACAAGTTTCAACTAAAGGCTTGATGCAGCTCAAGAGGTGGCTCTAGCCTACATGGATTAGTTCAACCCCATAAGGGTCAAGATCGGCGGAACTTCAAATAGCTCGGCATCGTGCAAAAGATAAGCCATTTTAAAGCTCTAGCAAAATTGTAAGGGTCACATAGGATTCCAAAGACAACTGTCTGACCTTTGCCGGATCCACAAAATTACATTATTTTGGACCTCAAAATCACGGTCAAAGATTTTCTTTCTATTTTAGGCAATGTTTAACTATCAAATTTGGAGGGGGTAAACGGATTCCTTTTTGGCTAAAAATTAGTATGGAGGATCTTATTTCCTAGTAGAATGATATTTTTTAGTTTTAGACATTTTTATTTTCAGTTAAAAATATATTATTTTATCTTTTTCCTTTGATTTTCAAGTCTATAAAAGACTATTTTCTTGTTGTAGAGATATAGCTTTTTGAAAAAATAAAGCCCTAGTTTATTGGTCACGGCTATTTATTTGTGTTCTCTCTATCTTTTTGTATCTTTATAATTTTGATCTAGTTGCAGCCCTACTAGGATTGCGTCAAGTATGAACAGTATGATAAGCAACAAAGGCCACAAATCTAATGAAAAAAGGGTAACCAACAAGATTAACTATCACATATTTAATCTATTGCAGCGGTTAAGGCACAACGGTTTTAACTTTTGCGTTAGACATCTATCGGAACGATTTTGCAACGATTATAACCATGACGATATGCCTAATACAACAATTTGTGAAAAACGCTACATTAGGCTTAATAATTGTTCCTTGGCTTTGGGAGCTTAACTTTTTTAAAGCCAGTGAGAATTTCAAAAGAACTAATATTTGTCTACTGGGATTTTATATGAGTGTATCGGGTTTAATATTTGAAAACCCGTTCCAAACCCAAAAAAAAAATCAAGCTCATCAAAATTGATTCCAAATCCCACTAAGAGGATGTTTGGGGCGGCTTATTTTTTGGTCAAATTAGCTTTTAAGCTAGCTTTTTCATTTCTACCTGTTTGGTAAAATACAAAATAAGTTAACTTATGAGTCACATTTTAAAAAGCTGGTATACCTCAGCTTTTGAAAAACTAACTTATAAGCTCACCTAAATAAGATAGATTTGACCAAACAAATTACTATACCACCCAAATAATTTTTATAATATTTTTATCATAAAAGTCAAAAAGCCACTAAAAACTAGCATAACTTATGAGCATAAAAAAAAAAAAAAACCCTTCCCAAACACCCTCTAAGTCCTCTTTGGAGACTGAATCTCGCCGCTCTGCAGAATTCCCAAAGTTAATTCGTTCTCCTTTCTCAACTCGCCATCGTCAAAAAAACCCTAGATCTCAACTCGATCATCATCGATCTGCGCATCGTCATCAAGTTGTTCACGAACTCTCATGCATGCCTCTCTCAGCATTCGTTCATCATCTATGCTGAGTGTGATTGAAAACTAGGGTTTTAGTAAGAAATCAGTGTGTTGATTGAATGTGGTAAGTCGGTGGCATGTTCGAGTACTTTTTGAGGCCACGACGATCACTTATTTATGTTGCTAATCTCTGATCGCTTCTTCTGCTGGTGCCAGCTCCTTTGATTTTATTGCATCTTTTGTGCTGTTGAATGCTTTTTTAGGGGCATTTAACTCATTACTGTAATTGCATTTAGTTCTCCTCTGTTTTGCTTGAAAAAGTAGAATTGTGACTGATGCAGCTTTGATTGATTGTTTAATTTACATCATGAGCTTCACAAGTTGGGGAGTTTCTTAGGAAAATAAATGGGATAATTTAAAGGAGACCAAGCTAAAGTATAATTCATCTTAATTTCTTAATTAAGTCTCTTGCTCCGAATCATATTGTTTTTTCTTTCACCGTTAGTTTACTAACTAGAAGTTCTATAATTATGTAGAAAGCAAGTGAAAAGAATAAGCGAAGCCGAAACAGTAAAAAACTCTTGCACGCAGCGGGTTCAAAAAGTTTTGCAAGAATTCGCAGAGACATGGTAATTATTATGTTTATTTATAGCTTAAACATGCAATGAATTACTACATGATTGATATTTTATTTCATTTTAGGAAAACGAATTGAACCGGCCTCCAACAGATGCGGAAGTGTTTCTCGAGACTTTTAAGAAGAAGAAGAAACCACAACTAGAGAAGACACTTGAAATGATTGATACATTAGAACAACTGACTCAAGGACAAAGTGATGGTGAAATTGTAGTTGCATGGCATCTAGTCAATAAAGAAGAACATCCTGGACGTGTGCGTCTTCGGGGGAGGGCGATCACTCAAAGCATGCTAAAAAGCAATAAAAAGAAGACCATTGATCCATGTGATCAAGTCCCTGAGTCAATTGTTCAAGCGATCACAAAGAAAGTGATAGCCACTCAATAAGGGGACATGAAGAAAGAACAAGAAGCGCAAGCTATAAGTATGGTACAAACCTTTACAGAGATGTTGAGTGAAGTAACTGGACGTCCAGTTAGTCCTAACTTTGTTGAGAGATTTAAAGCACATAGTAGACTTCCTGAAGAGGCTGCCAATGCTCTAGATTATGATAGGACTTGCTCTTCAGGAACACACAAGAGTTAAGGCAGGTACTTTTTACACTTGACATTTGCCTCTATTCAGGTATTAAGCCTTTACTCCAATTCTGTGGTTAATGCATGTGCCTTAGATTGAGGATTTTGGCTTTAATCACTTTATCGTCAATAATGCTAGGTTAGTAACTATTAAGATTTTCTTTTTTTCTTGATTTTGGATTGATGATGGATCAAATTACTTAGTTTTTTTTTCTTAACTTCGATCTTCACCTTTCATTTTGTCTTGGTTTATGCTTTTTTCCAAGTGCACTATGAATAATTAAGATGGACATCCTTATTTGCTGGGACAAAAGCAATGTGAATTACACTTGATAGTATTTCATAAGTTTAGTTTAGATGTGAGGCATTCAAATTATTCTGTACCCATCCCTTTCCCTCTCCTTTGGTGATGTCAGAGACAACTGATAGGAGAAAACTACTAAGGAAGTTACCTACCCCATATGCAGTTAAAGAATATGATGTCCCCAAACTCTTCATGCTATCTAGAGCCTGATTACAGAATAACACAAAACTCCCTAGGGACCAAGTATGTTGAGCATAATTTATACTATGAGCATCTAGATGAGATCCATGTTTCTCACTCCTTTTTTTCTTGTTTCTTTCCAGTTTGTTGTTATCTCTGTTGGTAGTTTTCCAATTTTGTTATATTTTCTTATGTTTGTCTTGATTATTTAACAATTTTCTTTGATATATATAGTAAGCTAATTTTTAATTGCATAATCCAAATTACCTTTCCAGTTTGTTGTTAACATGACATTTGATATGTTTCTTTATTTTTTGCAAGAGATATGAAGACTTAAATAGGGAAATGTAGTTAGGATGGCTTTGGTCTATGAATCTTTTGGAACCCAGACTTATACTTGTGAATTGATCATATTTTGATGGGTTAAAATTATCTTGTAACTACTGATTTTTGAATGATGGGTTTAAAATATATGAATACTTCATTATCTTTTATTTTGATGATATCTTAATGTACTGTGCTCTTTTTCCATTTTTATTTTGGTTTAGTAGATGCTTATGCTTTCTCCTCTTGATAACTGTGTTTGCTTATTGGTCAAATTTTTGGAAAAGTGTTGATATAGCCCTAGAAAATTGTTACCATAGCAAAGCAAAATGTCATATTACCAACAAAAAACTGTCGTATTTGCTCCCTAGTTTTGGAAAAACCGCTACCCTTGTGTAGGAAACCGTGACATTAGGTATCAAAAAACTGCCATTGGAAGCCGTTGCATTCGTAATAACCTTGCCTTTGTGTATGGAACCGCTACATTAGGTATCAGTAAACTGCTATAGCAAATGTTGCCTTTGTGCAAAACATTAACTTAGCCTTAATATTATATAATTTTAGAAATTGTTGCATTAGGTTCTGTAACCGCTGTCTTATGGCTAGGGCAACGGTACCAACGAAGACAGTTTGCTAACCGCTACGCTTGTGCAACTGTAACGGTTTAGATGCTATCGCGACGGTTTTAAACCGTTGTGGTCGGTCAAAGACGGTAGTGATTCAAACCTGAATAGGCAAATCCAAATCTGTCAGCAAACATATCCAATAAACTATGTTTCTAATATGATGTAGTCTTGTTAGGACAACCCGATCAAAGCTCACAAACGCAGAAAAAAAGAGAAAACATAGATAAAATCACCATCATATATGCCGTCCACTGCAGCGGTTAAAAATCGTTCCCATAGACACAAAACCGTTACCTTTGCTCAAAGGCAATGGTTTTGAGACCGCTGCATCTATGGTCGTTGCCAAATAAAACAGCGACGGTGCTGGTAACTTATGAAGACAGTTCGAGAACCGTGGGCCTTGATGACCTACCGTAATGATTGACAGGGTGACGGTTATTTTTTCGAGCTAGGGTGACAAAATAAAAAACACTTATTTTTTTCACTGGGCCTCTTGCGAATGGGCCATTGGTTAAGGGTTTTATTTAAGTGGGCCTTTCCTTGTGGGCCAAAAAGAAAAATAAACAAATATTTATTTATCTACACATAGGCTGAGAAAAATTGTGGAATTTTTTTCTTTTTTTTTCATCATTTTTTTCAAAAATAGTGTGGTTCGTGAAGAACAAACACCTCCTCTTCTCCGAGTGTAGAAAGTTCTAAAAAAAAATTTAATTGTTGACCATTGCCTTTGAAAATATGACCATTTTTAGGACTTTCTATCTCGATAGCCCCATGTGAGAAAACTTATTTAACAATATACGGACCCGTTCATTGTATTCCTAACTTTCTAGGAAAAAGATAAAGTTTTGAGTTGTAGAGTAAAATTTTTTGTTCCAGTATAAAATTTTTCCATATTATTGAATTATCATGAAAAATCTTGGTTTTCTCTTAGTAAAATTTTGAGTTTATATATGCATCATTTCGAATCTTTTCTAACTCATTTAGTTGGAGCATTCTTGTTTTTCTCGCGGAGTCTAAATCAAAGTTGAGCTGTTTGATTGCCCACATAGCTCAGTGTTCCAGTTCAACAGGTAAATAACACGCCCTTTCTGAAAACAAGCATGTATGGTGACATGTCCAAGTTGGTTTTGAAAGCTGTTTAATAGGCCCATAAATCATCACACAATTTAACAGATCGATCTTTTCTATTTTGATTAACGATTTTTTCTAAGATTTGTTTGATCTGTCTATTTATGACCTCTACTTGGCCACTGATTTGGGGGTGATAAGGAATTGACAATTTATGTGTGATTGAATATTTTCTTATTAAAGCCTCAAAGGAACAGTTATAAAAATATGTACCGTTATCACTAATGATCGCTCGGGGCACTCTAAACCGGAAAAAGATATTTTCCTTATGAAAATTGACAACCACCTTGTTATCATTGGTTTTACAAGCTATCGCTTCATCCCATTTGGACATGTATTCTACCGTTACTAGAATGTATAAATTTCTAAAAGAGTTTAGAAATGGTCCTATGAAATCTATCCCCCACAGATCAAAAAGCTCAACAGTCAGGATTGGTTGTAAGAACATCATATTTATTCTAGTGGTTTTTCCTGAGAGCTGACAGTGATTACATGCTTTACAGAACTCATATGCATCCTTAAACAGATTGGGCCAATATAGCTCACATTGAAGGATTTTCTCAGTGATTTTTCTTGGGCCAAAGTGGCCCCCACAAGCTTGCTCATGGCAAAAGAAAAGAACACTCCTAATCTTTTCATTTGGTATACACCTTTTAAAGATTTGGTCAGAATAATACTTAAACAGATAGGGGTCATCTCGGTAGAAATATTTTACCTAAGAGAGAACCCGGGATCTATCATGTTTAGACCAATGTGAAGGGATCTGTTTTGTGACCAAGTAGTTTACAATATCTGCAAACCATGGTACAGATTAAACTTGTAGGAGTTGTTCATCCGGGAAATGATTGTTGATTAGAACTGGTGTTGGTGCATTCAGAAGCATAGACAAATGATCTGCTACTTGGTTATCTGCTCCTCTTCTATCAAGGATATGCAAATCGAACTCTTGGAGCAAGAGTATCCATCTAATGAGTCGTGCTTTAGGATCTTTTTTGGCTAAAAGATACTTCAGTGCAGCGTGATCGGTGAAAACCTTAGTCAAAAACCCGATGAGATAAGACCTGAATTTTTCTAAGGCAAAAATAATAGCTAAAAACTCCTTCTCTATGACAGAGTAATTTTATTGTGCATCGCTCAGTGTCCTACTTGCATAGTAGATCACATGAGATTTTCTATCTATGTGTTGTCCTAAAACAACACCAATTGCAAAATCGGAGGCATCACACATTAATGCAAAAGGTAGGGTCCAATCCAGTACATGAAGGATAGGAGCAGAGGTGAGCTCCTCTTTCAGATGATCAAAGGCTCTAAGGCATTCGGGAGATGATTATCACATTTTAATGACATTTTTATACCCTTATTACCTATGTTATATGAATAACGATATTACTAATAATCATTTTATCTTATTTTGCGGGCTAATAAAGAAATAATGAATAAAAGCCCAAATGACTCAAATTCTCAATTTCTACCAATATTTGAAGCCCAAATCGAAGACAAACAAAGGCCCAAGATACCAAATTGATCCAAGAGAAATTCGTGAAGAAAAATCAAGAAAAGACAAATTGGTTGGGAACCAATCGGTTGACCAACCGGTTGGCTAACGGTTGGCTAACCGATCGCCAACCGATCGGTTTGCAACAATTCGAATTAATGGTGGATTTCTCTTCCTTTTGGCTAGGTTTGATCCAATGGTTCATATCAACTCCGTTGGGCTATAAATAGGGTGAAGGTGAGTGTTTTGAGTGTGAAATATTTTGTAAAAACTCCATTTGGAGAGGAGGGTCACTCTTAATTGAGAAGACCTTCCAAAATTATAACTTTGTTACACAATAAATGAAATGTTTCACCCTTCAATTTCATTTCTCTTCTTCTAATCCAAGGACCAAAAGGAGGATTAGATTAAGATCAGGAGTTGTTGATTTCTATTTTCTTTTTCTTTTTCTTCTTTATTTTCTTGTTTGTAGAATAGATTTACTTTCATGCAATTTACTTTCTTGCAATTTACTTTCATGCAATTTAATTCCTTGCAATTTACTTTCATGCAATGTATTTAATTCTTGTATTTACTTTCTAGATTAGATTTTTCTTTTCTTTAATTCACCTTGAGGCTAGAACCCTCTAGGGAATTACCCTTTTCTAAGTGTGGAGCCAATATTCGTGGGATCCCTAGAGATTGTTTGAAACTAGCTAACAAATCCAACTCATTTTCATGAGATTGAGATAAGCTAAGTGGATCTACTCTAGATTCCTCATATCTCTAACTAATCATCCATACTTTACATTCTTTATTTTGCACTTATCCTTGTTTTCCATTTGTTGTTATTTTCCTTTATTCTCCTCTCTTGATTTCATTGATTTTTACTTCTCTCTCAATCTCATTTTCCCTCCATGTGCATATAATCTCAAACCTAGTTTTGTTATTATGTGCATATAACCACAACCACATTTTCAACTTTATTTTCTCCTCCTTTGCACATAATCCACATCCACTCTCTCTTATCTCTCCACATCCACTTTCACCATTTCTTTACTTTCATTTTATTTGTACATAAACTCCTAATTGTCGCGCATAATTTGAGAACCAAAACTTGAGCAAAACTCCTCCCTACTTCCCGTTCCTCGTGGGATCGATAATCTTTTATACTATAACTTGATAAAGGTTGTATACTTGCAACTAAGGAGGTAATCACTCAAAATTTCCCATCAAGTTTTTGGCGCCGTTGCCGGGGAACGGTGCATAAGTAGGATTTTCATTAAGTTTGGTTTTTATTTTGTGTGTTTTCTTTTGTGTAGGAACTTGGAGCTTGAAGATCAAGAGTTGAAGATTCAAGATTGAAGAATTGCCTCCAACAAGGCTTTGCATTGCTTTTGCGTGGGTAACTTCTCTATCTAGTATTTTCAATTCCACCCTTTAGATAGTTCATATACATTAGAGACAATTAGGATAAAAAAAAATTAAAAAAAAAATAATAATAATAAAAAAATAAAAGGATTTTTTTTCCCTTGTCGACCCTAATAAACTTCATTTTTTATTGTCGACCATAATAAAAAATAAAAAGATTTTTGTTTGTTTTGCATCGTTTTAGTTGCTTTTAATTCTTAGGGTTGCATTTCATATAATAGTAGGAATTCACCAAGTGATTTGAGCATCTTGATTTGGCACACACTTGAAAATATTTTAAGGGCAAAACCCACTAATCAAGATAAGGTGAGGGATTTCATCACCCTTTCCTTAGCCCAAAAATCACTAATTCCTCACTACACTTACCCAAGCCTCTTAAAATTTGATTAGGCGTTGGCCCCTAAGGATTCGAGCTCATTAAGGAACAATAATTTCTTAAGTGAACCGGTCCAAGTTTATTTGGATTAATTGGTGTCTAAGGCAAGGTTTAGGGGTTGCGTGAAGCTCAGAAGGAACGAGGTACTTAATTGATCTTTGATCTCCTCTAGTACTATCCTTACCTGGCTAATTACCCAAGTAAACTTTGATCTTTTCACTAAGGGAATTTTTGGTTAGGAGCTGGTCTAAGTCAAGTTTAGGCTTAACCCTAGAGTTAGGGTGATTGGAAAGTTATTGCCTTGATTTATTTTTAGTTAGTTTTTCCTTATTTTTTTTCTCATCATCTTCTTAACTTTTTCTCTTATCCTTTTTCAAATAAAAAAAAAATTTGATTTTGGTGTATGCAAACTTGGGTTAGGGATAATACTAATCGTTTAATTCGTTTTGATTCATCTCTTGGACCAAACGAAATGGCTAATACCAACCCACCTGTTCTTCAAGATGTTTGTTACCCCACTAGAAATGCAATCCCCTCTTGCATAAAACTCCCCGAGGTAAATGGAACCAATTTTGAACTTCGACCGCATTTCATAAACATGCTTCCCAAATTCTTAGAGTCAAACCAAGACGATACATCTTTATCTCCGAATTTGAAGAAGTTTGCCTCATGATTAAGATGAGGGACTTAACTTAAGATGCGATCAAACTCCGATTTATTCCATTTGCCCTTAAGGACAAAGCCAAAAAATGGCTGTATAGCTTGCCCACAGATTCCATCTCAACTTGGGGTGAATTTGTAACAGTTTTTCTGAAAAAATTCTTTCCTATCCATAAAACGATCAAGCTTAGAAACAACATTCAAAATTTTAAAATTGTCCCGGGAGAACCTTTTTGGAAGTATTTTGACAAATTCAAAGATCTTCTTATCCAATGTCCTCACCATGGTCTTGAAAAGTGGCGATTATGCCAAATCATTTATGAAGGATTGGATTATTCTTCAAAAACTTCCTTAGAGTCATTGTGTCAAGGGGATTTCATGAAGAAAAATGCCGATGAAGCTTGGGACTTTTAGAGAGTTTATCAGAAAACCATGCGGTGGGAACATTGTGATGACCGTGTTTCATCGGTTTTCGACCCAAAACCGATTAGTGTCCTTAGAAACAAACATAGCCTCTGAAGCAAAGATGGCGACAATCATGCGTGGGTTAGAAGCTTTAGAAGTCAAAGAACGAGCTCCAGCTCAAATCAACCAAGTTTACGCCTCGGGTTGTCATAATTGTCTGTCTCCATCTCATGTTTGGAGGAATGTCCTCTTTAGGATCCGTCACCACTAGGTCGGATAAACGGCGCATTTCGTCGGTTAATGATCCATTTTCTCCAACCTACAATCCAGTTGGAGAAATCATCAATTTTGCATGGAACCGGAAACTACTCAGGAAATCAAAATTTCCTCCCTCTTCAAACCAACAATTCTCTAGGGCAATGCGGTTCCTCTCAATTATCAACAACCAAATCTATCATTTCAAAATCGGTCTCCTCGGCACCAATCGCAAATCACACTCCTCAAATTGCTGATCATGATAAGCGTCTTAATGTTGGAAAAGGGTCTAGAAACTTTGATTAAAACCTCTACACGCACCACGAACTTATTGACTCAAACATCAAACACGTTGAATTCCTTCATGCAATCAACCGGGCAAATCCTCACTTCCAACACTCAAGCCATAGCTAGGTTAGAAACCCAACTTGGTCAACTAGCTAATGCCATGAGTGAAAGAGAGAAAGGAACTTTTCCGAGTCAACTCGTGCCCAACCCGAAGGACACGGGATCAAGTTCAACCTACCAAGCTGAAGTGAATGCAATCCATTCACTACGGTCAGGTAGACAGGTCAATAATCAGGTTAGAATGCCTCTAAGTGAAACCCTTGAACCAGAACAAATTCTCTCTCCTTCTGAGAAATCACACCCTTCTGATGACCCGAACACGAACGAGAACGAGTCTAATCAATTTAAACCGGTTGCTCCTTACAGGATAGACTCGGGCCTAGGAAGCACTCCTCTCGGAGGAGAAAATTCTAGAGACTTTCAAGCGAGTTAAGGTCAACATTCCTCTTTAGATGTCATTGAACAAATTCCTTCTTATGCCAAATTTTTAAAGGAATTATGTACCAAAAGAGGCAAATAAATGTTCCAAAGAAAGTCTTTCTTGCCAATATCGGTGAAGTCCTCTCAAAGTCCGTACCATTGAAACATAAGGATCCGTGTTGTCCTACCATCCCATGTATCATTGGTAATACTCATATCGATAAAGCTTTTGGACTTAGGGGCGGTGTCAACTTACTTAGTATTCGATCTACCAACAGCTAGGTGTCGGGGAACTCAAGCCAACTAGATGCACACTTGATTAGGCGATAGATCATTAAGGTCCCTATGGGTGAAATAACAGATGTATTGATAAAGGTTGGAGACTTCATTTTTCCTGTTGATTTCGTAGTCTTGGAAACGCAACCCGTTTCCAATCCCAAAGGACAGATACCCGTGATCTTAGGAAGACCGTTCTTAGCCACTTCTAATGCTCTCATCAACTGTAGAACTGGTCACATGAAGCTGTCTTTTGGGAATCTGACTGCTGAACTTAATATTTTCAATCCAGGAAATAATATTGATAATCAGCCTTTCGAAATCAATTACATCCAAGAAAGTTTAGTAGAGAATGAATCTGACATTAGTTTTGAGGAAATCTTTCATGAGGAACTGGAAATCTTAAAAATTGATTTGATTTTCCAAAATGAGGAAGCGTGTTGAATACATGCCTTTTGAATGCAACATTCGAAGAACTCTTTTCTGATGAGCTTAGATTTTTGAAAGAGCAACCAAAATGTCAAATTTTCATTAATCAAAAATCTAAGTTCAAAATGCATAACACCAATAAGACCTACCTTAATTTGCTGCAAAACACATTGCAACCCTTGGAATTTTCAGAATTTGAGAACATCATTGATTATATCATTTTGAAATTCTTTAAATTTCGAGGTAGAATTTTCAGCAATAAGGTAGGATTTAATGTAGAATGTGAGCTTCTCATGTTTCATCTTTTATTCTACATTTTAATTTTTTTTCTCATAATAATAAAAAGAATTTATTCTTCTCTCATGTGAGAGTTCCTTATTGTTCTTTATTAAAAAATAAATAAATAAATAAATAAATAAATAAATAAATAAGAGAATAAATTTTTGGCTTCACCCCCCTTATCTTGAAGGTATTTGCAGAATTTTTATCATTGTTTGAAGTCGACCGAACAAATGTAAGTGCTTCCATTCTTATCTGTTTTTACTTTGTGCATAATAGAATTTGCATTGAGGACAATGCAAAATTTAGGTGTGGGGTGGGAATTAGTCATTTTATCTTTATCTTAGTTATTTTTTTTATGTCATTTTTTCTCTTTTCATCATAAAAAAATCACTTGCCAACTTAATAGAGTTGATTAATAATTGATCTATTTGATAGAATTTAAGTCTTCTAATCCTTAATTAGTTCTATACTCAAGTTTACCTTTTATGATAACTCCAAATAAATTTCTCAAGAAATGATTTTCAAAGTAGTATACTTTACTTAAGTTTTAACTTAGATTTTTAATTAAAGTAATGAAATTTTTGCATGCCTAACTTAGAGTTGAAAATAATTTTTCAAGTTGTCTTGATCCAAATATTGTTCAGAATAGATATACATATACACACATATATATTATACTAACTTAATAAAAGAAGAAAAATTTCTCTTAAAATCATTGGTGGTTCTATTTTTACTAAGCCTAAGTTGGTGAGTAATTAAGCCCGAGGAGTATTTCTATGCTTAATGACCTAAGCCCAATTGGGTTGGGATTCATTGGCCCAAAACTCGCTAAATGGTCACTTAGAAAGCCGATTAAAAGAACAAAACCACCAAGGAATAAAGAGTAAAAAAAAATTTACTAATCATGTTTTTATATATAGTTATATTTGTATATGTTCTTGAAAAATTAAATGGATTTAAAGACTTGAAGTTTGTTTAAAACAAAGAGTTAACATGTTCTTTTCAAAACTTTCAAATTAAATTTTTGAGTTAAACTTGGTTTTGTATAACTATAATGGAAGGATTTTCTTAAGAAAATTACATTGGAGTTATGATAAAACGTTTTCTTGAGTATTAACCAACTTCAATTAGAATGTTTGAAGATATCAAATGAATTAATTATTTTATTAACTTCTTTAATTTGGCAAGTCGACTAAATTTTGTGGGTATATTCACTGCAAACCCTCACGAGACTACAACTCGTCCACTAGGGTAACCTAGGGGTTTAAAGGCTTGTTGTATGTGCTAAATACAACCGCGATTCTGAAAGTGAGTTAGGTTTTCTTTTTATTTTCTTTGCTAGAGGACTAGCAAAAGTTTAGGTGGGGGTATTTGATTATCACATTTTAATGACATTTTGATACCCTTATTACCTATGTTATATGAATAACGATATTACTAATAATCATTTTATCTTATTTTGCGTGCTAATAAAGAAATAATGAATAAAAGCCCAAATGACTCAAATTCTCTGAATTTCTACCAATATTTGAAGCCCAAATCAAGACAAACAAAGGCTCAAGATACCAAATTGATCCAAGAGAAATTCGTGAAGAAAAATCAAGAAAAGACAAATTCGGTTGGGAACCAATCGGTTGACCGACGGTTGGCCAACCGGTTGGCTAACGGTTGGCTAACCGATCGCCAACCGATCGGTTTGCAATGCATTCAATTAATGGTGGATTTCTCTTCCTTTTGGCTAGGTTTGATCCAATGGTTCACATCAACTCGTTGGGCTATAAATAGGGGTGAAGGCTGAGTGTTTTGAGTGTGAAATATTTTGTAAAAACTCCATTTAGAGAGGAGGGTCACTCTTAATTGAGAAGACCTTCCAAAATTGTAACTTTTGTTACACAATAAATGAAATGTTTCACCCCTTCAATTTCCTTTCTCTTCTTCTAATCCAAGGACCAAAAGGAGGATTAGATTAAGATCAGGAGTTGTTGGTTTCTATTTTATTTCTTTTTCATTTTCTTCTTTATTTTCTTGTTTGTAGAATAGATTTACTTTCATGCAATTTACTTTCTTGCAATTTACTTTCATGCAATTTAGTTCCTTGCAATTTACTTTCATGCAATGTATTTAATTCTTGTATTTACTTTCTAGATTAGATTTTTTTTTTTCTTTAATTCACCTTGAGGCTAGAACCCTCTAGGGAATTACCCTTTTCTAAGTGTGGAGCCAATATTCGTGGGATCCCTAGAGATTGTTTGAAACTAGCTAACAAATCCAACTCATTTTCATGAGATTGAGATAAGCTAAGTGGATCTACTCTAGATTCCTCATATCTCTAACTAATCCTCCATACTTTACATTCTTTATTTTGCACTTATCCTTATTTTCCATTTGTTGTTATTTTCCTTTATTCTCCTCTCTTGATTTCATTGATTTTTACTTCTCTCTCAATCTCATTTTCCCTCCATGTGCATATAATCTCAAACCTAGTTTTGTTATTATGTGCATATAACCACAACCACATTTTCAACTTTATTTTCTCCTCCTTTGCACATAATCCACATCCACTCTCTTATCTCTCCACATCCACTTTCACCATTTCCTTAGTTTCATTTTATTTGTACATAAACTCCTAATTGTCGCGCATAATTTGAGAACCAAAACTTGAGCAAAACTCCTCCCTACTTCCCGTTCCTCGTGGGATCGATAATCTTTTATACTATAACTTGATAAAGGTTGTATACTTGCAACTAAGGAGGTAATCACTCAAAATTTCCCATCAGGAGAGAAATCGAAGGGTGTATCCTTGGCTAAAAGATTGGTCAAAGGCCTAGTAATTTTGCTAAAGTCTTTGATAAATCGTCGAAAAATACCAGCATGACCAAGAAATGATATGACAACCTTGATATTTTTGAGAGGAGGAAGGTTAGAAATGAAATCTACCTTAGCTTTGTTTTCTTCTATACCCTTACTGAAAATTACATGCCCTAAGACAATTCCCTGTTTGATCATGAAGTGACATTTCTCCCAATTGAGAGTCAGATATTTCTCCTTACACCGGGTTAAGCCCAGTTTGAGGTGATGCAAATACTCAAAAAATGAGTCACCAAATATTGAAAAACCGTCCATGAAAATTTCTAAGAATCGCTCAACCATATCAGAAAAGATGCTGATCATGCACCGTTGAAAGGTGGCGGGTGCATTGCATAACCCAAAGGGCATGCAACGGTAGGCAAAAGTTGCGTACAGACATGTGAAAGTGGTTTTCTCTTGATCTTCAGGGACAATGGGGATCTGATTCTAACCTAAATAACCATCTAAGAAATAGTAGAACTCGTGTCCTGCTAATCATTCAAGCATTTGGTCTATGAAAGGGAGAGGGAAGTGATCTTTCCCAGTGGCTAAGTTGAGTTTCTTATAGTTGATGCAAACTCACCATCCGGTTTGAATTCGAGTGGGAATCAGCTCATTAGCCTCATTCTGGATCACGGTAATCCCAGACTTCTTCGGAACTACTTGGATCGGACTTACCCAAGAACTATTCGAAATGGGATAAATGATCCCATTATCAAGACATTTCAAAATGTCTTTCCTAACTACTTCTTTCATTACAAGGTTTAACCTACGCTGGGGATCCCTAGTATGTGCATCATCTATTAAATGGATTCCATGTTGAATAATGGTTGGACTAATCCCTTTGATATCGGACATGGTCCATCCAATAGCTTCTCTATTCTCTCTCAAAATATCTACGAGGGCTTCCTTTTGATCGGGAGTCAAATCAGAAGAAATGATGACTGGTGAAGTTTCATTCTCTCCTAAGTAGGCATATTCTAAATTTTCGGGTAAGGATTTGAGCTCTAACTTAGGGGTTCCTCTATAGACAAACGAAGTTAGACTCGGGGTTCTGTAGCCAAAGGTTCAGGTTGCCAACTTAATGCAGATACAAGATCTACCGCTAGATCTAACTTTTCTAACAGCTTAATGTCTTCAAAACTCACGTCAGATAAATAAAGATCTGACTCACACTCACCCTCTTGCTGTTCACTAGAAATTCCCTAGATAAAGTTTACCTCTAGGGGTTAATCACATGGATCAATGTGCTATTTTCGTAGATAGAAAATATTGAGGTCAGCAATCATGTTCCCAAAGAATAACTTTATTTGACTGATTCTACAATTGCTCAAAATATTTGAGGTAGCTAAGAACGGTCTACCTAAGATAACTGGGATTTGACCTTTAAGATTGAAAATAGGCTAGGTTTTCAAGACTATAAAATCAAAAGAAAAAATGAACTGAACTCTCCTACATTGATTAAAGCATCTTAAAAATTTTCACGGATCTATCAGCTAATTTTAGGGTGCATCTGGTCGGTTTTAGTTTACCTACCCCTACCTGTTGATAACTAAATAGGGAAGAAGATTTACACTAGTTTCTAAGTCTAAAAGTGCCTTATCAATAAAAGTATTTCTATGACACATGAAATAGTAGAATAACCAGGATCTTTATATTTTAGAGGCATTGGCTTTGAAAACATGTCACTAAGGTTTGCAGCTAAAAAGACTTTCTTTGGAACATTAGTGAATCTTTTCTTAGTGCACAAATCCTTTAAGAATTTTACATAAGAGGAGATTTGTTCGATTGCATCTAAGAGAGAAATGTTGACCTTGACTTGTTTGAAAGTTTCTAGGATTTGCTCTACTTGGAGAGAGTTTTTCCTTAGTCTTAGTCTCAAAAGGGAGCAACGGGCTTATACTTATGTAGATTAGGCTCAGTCTCGAGTTCAGCTTCATGGTCATCGGAAGGAGTTAATTTATCAAAAGGAGTGTTTTGGACAGGAGAAGAGAAAGGAGGGGTTTGATTTGGAGGCATTCTAACTTGGTTATCTATCTATTTCCCTGATCGCAAGGTAGGAACTGCATTCACTTGAGCTTGGTGTGTTGAACTTGATCCCATGTCCTTAGAGTTTGCAACAGGTTGACTTAGAATTTTTCTTTCTCTATTTCATTCATGGCACTAGCTAGTTGACCAAGTTGGGTTTCTAACGTAGGTATGACTTGAGTGTTTGAATTGAGCATTTGACCGATTGTCTGTATGAAGAAATTTAGAGTGTTGGATGACTAAGTCAACATGTTGGTGGTCTGTATAGAAGCTTTAATCATGGCCTCTAAGTCCTTTTCTAAGACACTAAGATGTTTATCATAATCAAAACTCGGAGGAATAGGATTTACTGTTTGATGATGAGGCTGGTTTGGATAAGGTAAATTTGATTGCTAAAACTTATTTGGTGAGTTGAATGGAACTGTGTTTCCTCTAGGAAATTATTGGGTTAAAGTAGGAGTGAAGTTTTGATTTTCGGAGAAGTTTTCCTGATTCCACGCAAATTTTAGATTATTTCTCCAACCCGAATTATAAGTTGAAAAAAGTAGATCATTTCTAGAATGCTGGAATGCAGCGTTCATCTACTCTAGTGGTTGATTATTCTAAGAGAGGACATTCCTCTAAAACATGGCTGGAGAAAGACAGTTATGACATCTTGGGACAGAAACTTGATTGATTGGATATAGGGCTTGTTCTTTGGTTTCAAAGGCCTCTAACCTACGCAGGATTATAACCATCTTTGCTTAAGAGGCTATGTTTGACTCTAGAAAAAGATCACTAGATTTGGTTTGGGGAACTCATGAAACTCTTTCATCACAGTGTTCCCACTGCATGGTTTTTTCAGATAAATTCTCTAGGATTTTCAAGCTTCATCAGCATTTTTCTTCATGAAATCCCCTTGACACATAGATTTTAAGGATGCCTTTGAAGAATAATTCACTCCTTCATAGATGATTTGGCATAATCGACTTCTAGACCATGGTGGGGACATTGAATAAGAAGTTCCTTAAACCTAACAAAATATTTTCAGAATGGCTCTCCTGGGAATATTTTGAAGTTCTGAATGTTATTTCTAAGCTTAACCATTTTATGGATTGGAAAATTTTTCTTTAGAAAAACTGTAGCAAATTCATCCCAAATTGAGATAGAATTTGTGGGTAAGCTATACAGCTATTTCTTGGCTTTGTCCTTAAGAGCAAATGGGATGAGTCTAAGATTAATCGCATCCTCAAATAATTCCATAATCTTAATCATAAGGTAAACTTCCTCAAACTCAAAGATAAAAATGTAAACGTCTTCGGATTCATTCCTAAAAATTTCGGAAGCATGTTTATGAAATGCAGCCTAAGCTCAAAATTAGTTCCATTATCATCGGGTAGCCTAATGCAAGACAGAATTGCATTTCTAGTTGGATAACACATATCTTGAAGAGCGGGTGGATTAGAATTAGCCATTTCTTTAGTCTCAAAAATTAGTTCAACACGGATTAATCGATTGGTATTATCCCTAATCCATACTGCATACACTAAAATAAATTCTTTTGGATATTTTTTATTCTTTATCTAAAAAGAAATTAGAGAAAAAGATCTAAGAATACACAAGTTATTTTTAATTAATTTTTATTTTTATTTTTGCTTTAAGAAAAACTAAGAGACCTAAAAGATTAAAAATTAAAAAGAAAAGACGAAGGAAAAGAAGAAAACCTAACTAAACAAATCAAGAGCAACCACTTTGAAACAATCATCCTTAATTCTAGGGTTAAACCTATCAACTAGACCAACTCCTAACCAAAAACTTTTTGAGTGAAAAGATTGAAGTTTATTTGGTCAGTTAACCTGGTAAGGATAGTACTAGAGGGAGGTAAATGACCAATTAAGTACCTCTTTCATTATGGAGCGCTTTACATAACCCCTAGACCTTACCTTAGACACCAACGGATTTAAGTAAACTTAAATCTATTCACTTAAGGATTTCTTATTTCTTAATGAGATCAAGTCCTTAGGGGCCAACGTCGAATGAATTTTAGAAAGCTTGGGTTTGTGAGTGAGGAATTAGTGATTAGTGGGCTAAGAAAAGGGTAATGAAATTCCTCACCTCATCTTGATTAGAGGGTATTGCCGTTAAGAGTATTTTCAAGTGAGTGCTCAAATCAAAATGCTCAAATCATTTTAGTGAATTCATACTAATTATATGCAATGTAACCCAAGGAACTAAAAGTAACTATAAAAGGATGCAAAAAGAAAAACTTTATTATCTTGTTAGTAGTTGTTGAAATGGAGGGTGGATTTTATCAGAGTCGGCAAGAGAAGTTTTTTGTTTTATTTTTTTAAATCCCAATTGTCTCTAATGTGAAGAACCTAAACTAAGGGGTGGAATTGAAAATACTAGAAAGAGGAGTTATATTTTCTAGCAAATCTTTAATCTTTAATCTTCAATCCTCAATCTTCAAGCTTTAAAGTTGTTACTTCATAAGAAAATACACAAATCAAAGAACTAAAGTAGAAAAATCCTAATTAGAAACACCTTTCCATGCAACAACGTCAAAAACTTAATAGGGGCTAAATAATGCAAAGTTGTAAGTACACAACTATCAAGTTATAGTATTGAAAGATGCCGATCCTACGAGGAAAGTGTTTAGAAATAATTATAAATTGGATCCTAAAGTTGTGTGTGGACTAAGATGAGTGAAAGTATGGAGATATAGAGAGTGTATGATAATTTGCAAATAAAAGAAAACTAGAACAATAGGAGATAAAGAGAGTGAACAATAAAAAAAAGACAAACAAGAAAGGACAATAAAGAAAATAGACAAGAACAAAATCCAGAAGAGAAGAAAATAATAAAAAAGAGCGAAATCAAAGCAAGTAAATGATGGAGAAAATCAAGTAGAGAAATGAGTAATCTAGAATTGAACCCACTAGTTAATTTTATTTAGGATTTATGAACTATTCGTTTTTATCATATTTTTCTTCGATTTACTAAGTATATATCATTAAACTACTAAAAGAAAGTATAATCTATCAAATTATCATCCAAGGAAAATTTCGTTCATGAAAAAATAATAACTAGAAAATAATTCTAGAATTCATAAGTATAACCTATCAAACCATATAAGATAAGCATAGATTATCAAATTCTTCTTCTACCAATTAGTTCCCTACTTGATTATCCTAAACATGAATGTTTTAAGCATAAGAGAGCAATCCATAAATCATAAAAAAAATCAAACTAGTTTCATACAATTCTAGAATTGCTACAAAATTTAGTAATTCATTTTACAAAATAAAAATAAGGAAATAATATCTAACTTAGAAAACATAAAAGAAAGAGATCTAAATTATAAGAAAATTAAAACTAACTATAAAAATAAGAACAAGAACAAGGAAATAAAGATCTAAACTATGAGTATAAAGAAATCTAACTAACAAAAATAAAAGAGAATAAAAGTAAACCTACACTACAAAAAAAAATGCAAGAAAATAAATTCTACAAAGTAATAAAATAATAAAAGAGCATGAAAGTAAATCTACACTACAATGCATGAAATAAATCTAATCTGCCAACATAAAAAAATAAAATAAAATCCTAAAACATGAATTTCTAAGATAAGAAAATAAAAGAGAAAAATAAAACTTACCTTGCAAGGGATTGGCCCCATGGAAGCAAATCTTTATCTTCATCAACAAAGAAGAAGAAATTAAATTAATAAAGAGAAATAAATTTTTTATTATTACAAACTTTAAAAGTTTACAATTTGGAAGACTTAATTAAAGGTCCTCCTCTCTAAAAAGGAGTTTACAAAATTTTCACACTCAAACTTCTCACCCTCTACCCCTATTTATAGCCTACTATAATCAACAATAGCCTTTGGATTAACCTTAGGCTTCAAGAAATAAATCTCAACCATTTACTATTTCTGTTATGAACTAATTGATTGGCTAATCGGTTAGCCAATCGATTGGTCGACCAATTGACCAATCGATTGGTGAGCCGATTTTTTCTTGAGTCTTTTTGGGCCTCCTCTTGGCTTGATATTGGGCGTCAAAAGCTGGTAGAGAAATGAGACAATTTGGTTCTTTTGGGCTCTTATTCAATAAATCTTTATTTTCTACAAATTAAGAGAAAACACGTTATTAGTGATATATTTATTCAAATAAAATAAATAATGATGGGAAAAGCATGTAATAAAATGTGATGATCAATGCACTCTGCTTAAAATTAGGGTTTTAAATTTACAACTAAGATAATAATTATGAGTAAAATTGAGCTGCTGATACTCCTTGTACAATACATGGTAAATCAAATAATCTTAACTAAATTAAGCGGCTGGTAATCCTCTCATTTGTTTTGAATTAAAGGTTAATCGAGAGAATTTGTTTGCGGCTAAGGTTATTCTAAAATAGGCGGTTAAGATAAGTTTTAAAAAAATTGGATGGTTCAAATCATTGTACACGTGACGAAATTTTTAAATTTTGATAAGATATAACTTGATTACTTGATAAGATATTAATTAAGATTTTCTGTAATAAGATATTAATTAAGATTTTCCTTAATTCTATAATGGAGATTTTCTATAAGAAATGGATGGTTTGGATCAGGTACATGCCATAAAAATTTTGAGAAGAGAAGAGTTGAACTCAAAAGATTTTACTTTAGAGTGTACATAGAGTAACAAATTTCATTTAGAAGAAAATAAAAAGAATGATCCTTAAAAATGGTTAAGGTCAACTGGACATGATTTGATAACACAATAACCCAACAAGATCTGTTTTTGTGAGTTTTTGAAGTAAATAAAAAGAATGATCCTTAATTCTTTTATTTTATTTTATTTTCATGTGTTTTTGAAGAAAGGTAGAGGAGATGGATAAGCACTTCAAAGAGAAAGGTTTGTTAACAAGAGATTATGTAGTTAGAGATTTTTCAATAAAAGAGGGAGGAGCTTGTTGAGCTTTTATTCTTATTTCCCTTTTTCTTTTGAATGTGGTAAGGTGGTTACTCAGATTTGTTCAGCACTTTCTCTTCTTCGTGAGAAAATATAGTAGAAGAGAAAAAGGTGGGGAGTTGGTTAACGTGTCTCCCTAAAGTTGAGATTATAGCTTAATGGACTTATATGTTGGAGTTCAACATTAATGGGCCCTCTAAATTATTTACCCAATCAAAACATGATGTGGGCCATTGCACAACTCTAGGTAAACAGTTTAGTGAACTTATCAGCCCATAATGTCCTGTACAAAAACTAATTAGTACATCGCAAGGGAAAAAATAAATCTTTTTGGAAATTTAGCGAGGAAAATAGAGGGGAACTTTTTTCATCCAGTTTTGAAACCTTAATAAAGGGAATGGAAGGGAACTTCGAACTCAACCTATGACCTTGAGAGGGTAAAATTGTTTTTTTGGAACAATCTTGTTTTGATCAATTCTCCCCCTTAATTACATCCTGATTTGGAGGGGAACAAAATTTTACAATTTTTCAATTAACTTAACTTCCCCTCTATTACTCACTCAAATGAGTTCTCAAATAGGGTCAATTAATTAATGATTCACTTACCTTCCCTTGCCTCCTATTACCCCCAATCAAGACTGGGTAAGCAAGAGCTTTTAGTCATATATCCCTATTAATTGGAAATCAATGCACGGACATTTAACCGTTAAACCTCGTTCTAGTTTCTCAAATATAGGACATAGGAAAAGAAAGATATCCCAAAACTTAGCAAAATAATAAACTGCAGCTTCTCTTATTTACTTGCACTCACATACAAACAGACTCAGAGAAAGAAAATCAAGCACGAGTAGTAGCTCCTCAAAACTTGTTAGTGAACCAGTAAACTCCCTTACTTTTCTCGCCCTCATCACAGTCCACATAAACGCACTCCCTTATATCTCGCCACATAGCTATAATCGGATTAGTATCATCAAGCTGATAATACTCCCCAAGCACCGGCTTGATCGCCTCCGTCGCCTCCACTGCATTATAATGTGGCAACATCGGGAAAAGATGGTGAACAACGTGAGTGTCCGTAATGTTGTGGATCACCTTGTTGAGAAATCCATAGTCTCTATCGACTGTCGAAAGCGCACCTCTAAGCCAGTCCCACTCCGACGAGTCATAGTGGGCCAATGCAGGGTGAGTGTGGTGCAAGTAGGTGATCACCATGAACGCACAGTTTATAATCAGCAGCGGTAGAAAAATGCGAGAATTTAGTTCTTTTGGGCTCTTATTCAATAATTTTTTATTTCCTGCAAATTAAGAGAAAAATACATTATTAGTGATACATTTATTCAGATAAAATAGATAATGAGGGTAAAAAAGGTGTAATAAAATGTGATGATCAGTGCACTGTGCTTAAAATTAGGGTTTTAGATTTACAACAAAGATAATAATTATGAGCAAAATTGTACTGTTGATACTCCTTTATTTTGAATTAAAGGTTAATCATGAGAATTAGTTTACGGCTAAGAGCATCTCCAATGGTACGCCATTCCTCTAAAAATGGCATACCATTGGCTCCAATGGGGGAACTGTAGCACCCTCTAAATTAAGAGGGTGCTACAGTAACCCTCTATATATGAAGGGTTTGGGTTGATATAGAGGGTTCCCTCTATATTACTATTCATATAATTTAATTCTAATTTTGCCCTCCCATCTCATTTACAACTTTTCATAAATACCTATTGTATCCATGATTATAATTAAACTAATTATTTAACATAATATAATTTTTAATTTACTCATCCATTTTAAATAAAAATTATATCATTGAAATTGTCTTGCCGAAACCTTCAAAATGAGACTAATATTTAATACTTTTAATATTAATGTCAAATTTATCATTATGAAATGTTGAAGTACAGAGAATTTAAAATACATCAAGCTTAAAAAAATTACATCATTCCATTACCATGTATCTGCCATAAATGTTCAATGAGTGCATTAATCCCATTTAAAAGGTTTCGGCGAGACGATTCTAACGGTATAATTTTTGTATAAAAAATGTTAAGTTTAAATTATTTTATTTACACCATTAATTTACTAATGATAGGTTAATTAATATAAATATGCAGTATACCATTGGAGCATAACTTTTACAAACCCTCTATATTTAAAGAATCTTGAAGAATATTCTCTTCAAACCCTCTAAATATGCAGTATGCCATTGGAGATGCTCTAAGACTATTCTAAAATAGGCGGTTAAATTAAGTTTTTAAAATAATTGGATGGTTCAGATCATTGTACACATGACGAATTTTTTGAATTTTGATAAGATATAACTTGATTACTTTATAAAATATTAATTAAGATTTTCGATAATAAGATATTAATTAAGATTTTTATATTAAGATATTAATTAAGATTTTCCTTAATTCTATAATTAAGATTTTCTAGAAGAAATGGATGGTTTGGATTAGGTACATGTCACAAAAACTTTGAGAAGAGAAGAGTTGATGTGGCAAGCTTTGGGAAAGTTAAACTCAAAAGATTTTGCTTTGGGAAAGTTAAACTCAAAAGATTTTACTTTCGAGTGTACATGTAGTAACAAATTTCATTTAGAAGAAATAAAAGAATGATCCTTAAAATGGTTAAGGTCAACTGGACATGATTTGATAACACAACAACCAGACAAGATCTGATTTTTGTGAGTTTGGTCCAAAAATAAGGGTCACAAGATTTGAAACCCAGATCACTATACTATAGGCTTAGGCTTCTAACAACTACATCCAATTCTTCTTTGAAATAAAACAGTGCAGAAACTATATATAATTATGGATCTCCAATTTGTCGTGTAACCCTCATAATTATAAATCAAAGATGAGTAATTTGAAATATTTTGAAAAAGTCTCTAAAGCTAAAGAGAAAATTGGTGAACCAGTTCTAGTGTGAACGCTTGCATAATTTTTTATGTGAAAACTCAAAGTTTAAACACAAGGGAAAGAGAAATATGCTTGTCTCAAAAGACTAGACTTAGGATGACGATAGACTCCCTATCTATTCCCTCTTCTAGCTCTGCTAAAACTTCTTCTCTCTCTCCTTTCTTTTTTTATTTTATTTTATTTTCATGTATTTTTGTGAAGAAAGGTAGAGGAGATGGATAACAACTTCAAAGAGATAGGTTTGTTAACAAGAGATTATGTAATTAGAGATTTTTCAGTAAAAGAGGGAGGAGTTTGTTGAGATTTTATTCTTATTTCCCTTTTTCTTTTGAATGTGGTAAGGTGGTTACTCAGATTTGTTCGGCACTTTTTCTTCTACGTGAGAAAATATAGCAGAAGAGGAAAAGGTAGGGAGTTGGTTAACATATCTCCCTAAAGTTGAGGTTATAGCTTAATGGACTTTTATGCTGGAGTTGGCCTCTAAACCATTTTATCCAATTCAAAACATGATGTGGGCCTTTGCACAACAACTCTAGATAAATAGTTTAGTGAACTTATCAGGACATAATGTCCTGTACAAAAACTAATTATTACATCTCAAGGGAAAAAATAAATCTTTTTGAAAATTTAGTGAGGAGATGGGAGGGGAACTTATTTCATCCAGTTTTAGAACTTTAATAAAGGGAACAGATTCGAACTCAACCTATGACCTTGAGAGGGTAAAATTGTTTTTTTTGGGACAATATTGCTTTGATCAATTCTCCCCCTTATTTACATCCTGATTTGGAGGAGAACAGAATTCCACAATTTTTCAGCTCAATTAACTTAACTTCCCCTCCACTACACATTCAAATGAGTTCTCAAACAGGGTCAATTAATTAATGATTCACTTACCTTCCCGTGCCTCTTATTATCCCCAATGCAGGCTGGCTATGCAAGAGCTTTAATTAGTCATATATCCCTATCAATTGGAAATCCATGCACGGACATTTAACCATTAAACCTCATTCTAGCTTCTGAAATATACGACATAGGAAAAGAAATATATCCCAAAACTTAGCAAAATAACAAACTGCAGCTTCTCTTATTTACTTGCACTCACATACAAACACACTCAGAGAAAGAAAATCAAGCACGAGTAGTAGCTCCTCAAAACTTGTTAGTGAACCAGTAAACTCCCTTACTTTTCTCGCCCTCATCACAGTCCACATAAACGCACTCCCTTATATCTCGCCACATAGCTATAATCGGATTAGTATCATCAAACTGATAATACTCCCCAAGCATAGAAGGCAGCAAGGATACCAGCATCGGATAAGAAGATGAAAGCACGCTCACGAGCGGAGTAGATTGGACTGTAAGGATCATAGTGGGATGCGAAGTGGGGATATTGTCGGCCATAGAAATTGAAAACCAAATACATAGGCAACCCTATGGGGTGGACGACAAAGAGAAACATGACTCGATTGAGAGGGTCATTGAGATACTTGGAGAACCAACGCAATGAAGATTTAGGTCTGGGAACTATGGCCTCATCGAATTCCAAAGAAGCAGCATTGGAGTGATGGCGACGATCGATGGCTGTACTTAAACGAGAAGTAGGGTACAAAGAGCATGGAGTGAAGAATGAAACTGACTATATCGTTGAGGAGTTGGTAGTTAGAGAATGCGTGGTGACCGCATTCATGGGTGATGACCCACAAGGCGCCGAGGTAAGCAGTTTGGCAGCCGCAGTACAACGGCCAGGCTATGTAATTGTAGGGCGAGGGCAGTTTGGGGATTTGGTAGTGGGCGAGGTAGAGGAGGACGAGGACGATGATGAGGTCAAAGAAGAGATAGGAGGAGTGAAGGAGGGAGCGCTGGAAGCAATGGGGAGGGACGGCTTTCTTGAGCTGGCTAAGAGTGAGGGGGCTCTTTCAGTAGGGGCTCGGTGGAGGATGGTATTGGGAGAGACTTCTGTGGCCATTGTTGCTATGTTTCTACTTACTGCGTGACCTTAGTTATATATAGTTTCTTTTTGAGCTAAATGTACAATTAGGAAGTTTTTGTGGCCCCAAAGCACATTGGATTTCATCCTTGGAGTTCTACTAAAATAGGTTTGGATGAGAGTGGAGAAGAAAGTGTCCAGACCATTATATATATATTGGACATATGATGCATTAAAGATGGCTATCTTGGATACGTGTCGTTAAAATTTAGTATTTTCTATACTTAAAGACTATTTTTTTCTTACGATATTATTGCGTTTCTTAGGATTGTTTATGTATATCTTGTAACATTGGTATATACAGACTGTTATCCTCTCACTATCAATAAAAAGATTACCCTCCAAATTTTAGTGTTTGTAACGTTAGACTCTTATAAAACTTAACTTTTTATCCCTACTCTTAGTTATTGTAACGCTTAGCCTCCCCTCCTTTTGTTTGATCATTGTCAATGTTGATCCTTTGTCATCTATCATACGAGTTTTGAAGTCTTTTTGTTAGGAAATAGCCTTGTATTTTAGGAAATTCTAGTTGAATTGGATTGGTGATTGAATTTGATTGGAAATAATTTATTACAATTAAAGTTAAATTTTAATTGGAAGAAATTAGAATTAATAATCCAAGTCAAAGAAGAAGTCTTACATGAATTCAAGAGAGGAAAGCTCTTTAAATACTCCTTGAGAGATTCATTGTAAATCAAGTCATAGGAAAGCCAATGAGAGTTGCATATTGTAAGAGAGAAGTAGAGAGAACTAATGGTATAAATCTAGAGTTTGTAAGAGATTTTTAACAAGATTGAGAGAGATTTTCTTGTGGTATCTATCTTAGATCACAAGAATAGATTATTTTATATTCTCTAGAAAAAATAGAAAACTTAATTCTCTCCATGTGGACAAAGGCGATTACCGAACCATATAAATATGATGTCTTTGTCTCTTGATCTGTTATTCTGTGATAATTGATTTAATCTTTTATTCGAAATTTTAATTTCTAAGTGTTTTTCACATTGCCCGGTAATTGATTAGTCTACAAAGAAAGAGGAGATCTAATCAGGATGTTCGGTGATGATTCTGCAAGCTACGCTTTCACATAGATCTCTGACTGGTGCACAATAATCGATATCAGGTTGTGGGTAGCATGCGCTAACAATTGATATCAGAGCTGAATTTCGATTAGATCATACCTGTCTTTGATGAAACGTTCGATCTTTAAAACATTTGATCTTCGCGGCATGGAATCAATAAGTTCTTCAGTGATGAAGATCGAGATTGAAAAGTTTGATGGTACGAGAGATTTTAGGCTTTGACAGAAAAGGGTGGAGGCGGTCTCGATCTAACATGATTGAGATCAAGCTTTGCTAGGGATGGACAAGAAGCCAGAGAAGTTGGCAAGTGATGACTGGAATAGGATAGATAGAAAAGCACAGAGCATGATTCTACTTGCTCTCTCGTATGATGTGGGGTACCACGTAATCAAGGAGACAACTGCACTTAGTTTGTGAAAGAAATTCGAGGAGTTGTACATGACCTAGAATGCATCCACTAACTTGTACTAGAAGCAGTAGTTGTAGGGACTGCAGACGAAGGAAGGTACAACAATGTTGGAGCATCTAATCAACTTCAATAGGATAGTGATCGAGTTAGCAGCGACAGGGTCAAGGATTGAAGATGTTGACAAAGTGATAATTTTGCTGAGTTCTCTTCCAACAAGTTACCAATATCTGAAGACATCGCTAACCATAGGTAATGTGACAATCATCATTGATGAGGTCAAAGTAGTGCTCCCCACGGATGATTTTTAGCAACAACAGGGTATTGGTGATGAGTCGAGTTTTGGTGCCGGGTTGGTGGCCAATGTGCAAGGGAGATCTTCAAATGGGACATGTTTGTAGGCTAAGTGGTGCTTCTTTTGTTAAGGGAAGGTCACGTGAAAAAGGACAGCTTTAAACAGAAAGAGTGGTTAGGGGGTAAAAGATAGGGAATCGGGTGGCCCAAATTTTATATATAGTGGGTATTACGAAAAATCAACAAGTGAACACGTTGGTGGTTTCGAAGGATGAAAGTTAAAAAGTCAAAGTGTTGATGGTTTCTGGAAACAACACTTCTTGTGGCTGTTGAATATTGAATTATGAAACATCGGCTCATCATGTTCCCAAATAAGCCTGTTTGATTCCTTGGTGCAAGGAGTCAAGGAGACTGTCTATACAGTTGATGGCACGAGATGCGATGTCGTAGGTGTAAGAACAATCATGGGGGCTGAAAGAAGGGAGAGCATGGTCGCCTTGGAGAATGTTTGTTTAATTTCAAAGGCGAGGATTTTTGTGATATCCATTGGGGTGCTTGACTTTATGGGCTACCGAACCCAAGTGCAGAGAGGTGTCATCACAATATACCGTGGTAGAAATCTCATCCTAATTGGGAAGTGTGGAGATGACTTGTATCAGGTGACTGAAGAAACTAGTGTTCAAAGTGAAGCTTCATCTTCAAGAAGGTGTACTGGTAGGTAAATAATGTATGAACCTAAAGTTGTAAGTATACAACCATCAAGTTATAGTATAAAAAGTTATCGATCCCACGAGGAAGGTGTTTGTAGGAGTTATTCAAATGCGGTTCTTATGTTGTGTGTGACAATTAGGAGGGAAACATAATGAAAGTGTGTTTGTGGAGAGATTAGAGAGTGTTGTGATTGAGTGCAAATAAAAATAAAATGAGAATGAAAGTGAGTGTGAAGAGATTAAGAGTGTGGAAGTGATAAAATGTAAATAAAAGCAAAATGAGATTGAAAGTGGGAAGGTAAAGAGTGAAGGTGAATATGTGCGAATAATTCAAAATAAGAGAGAGTGAGAAGTAAAGGACAATAAAATCAAGAAAAGAAAATCAAGAATAAAGATAAAAATTAAGAAAGTAAAAGATGGAGGATTCAATTAAAGATATGAGGAATCTAGAATTGAATCCACTAGCTTATCTCACTTATAAATTATGAACTATTATCTTATTATCACATTTTACATTAGATTTATTAAGTATAGACTATCAAACCACTTAAGGAAAGCATAACCTATTAAATTATCATCCAAGTAAAATTAATACTCATGAAAAGAATAACAACTAGATAGTAATTCTAGAATTCATAAGCATAATCTATCAAACCACTTAAGATAAGCATAGATTATTAAATTCTACTTCTACCAATTAGTTCTCTAGTTGATTATCCTAAACATGATCATTTTAAGCTCAAGAGAATAATCCACAATTTATAAAAGAGACTAACCTAGTTTCATACAATTCTAGAATTCCTACAAGTTTTTAGTTACACATTATTGAATTAAAAGAAAAATAAAAACTAGAGAGAATGAAAGAGAAACTAATTACAAAAGGAAAAATAAGAACAAGGAAGTAAAATCTAAACTATGAACATAAAAATAAATCTAAATTACAAAAGAAAAAGAACATAAAAGTAAAATCTAACTATGCAAGAAAATAAATCTATACTAAAAATTGCAAGAAATTAAAGACAAGAAAGTAAATCTATTTTACAATACTTCAAAATAAATCTAAACTATCAAAAGAAAAGAAAAGAAAATACACAAGAAAATGAAAGGATAAAAGAGAAGACCAACATCCCAAGAGGGTTTTAGCCTCTTGATGAAGGCAAATCTTCATCTTGATCTTCATCTTCATCTCATCTTCATCTTCATGATCAAATAAAGAGAAGAAAAGAAAAATATGAAGAGGTGAAAATTTCTTTTATTAATTGAAACTAAAAGTTATAAATTTGGAAGATCTTCTCAATCAAGAGTAACCCTCCTCTCCAAATGGAGTTTTACAAATTTTTCACACTCAAACCTCTCACCCTCTATCCCTATTTATAGAGTATTACAACTAATATCAACCCTTGGATTAAACTTGATCTTCAAGTTAATCAATTTCAGCCTCTAAATCGTAACAGAAGACTACGTATCGATACCGGTATCGATATGGGTATCGATACCCATATCGATACGGGTATCGATACCCGTATCGATACATATATCGATACTCATATCTTCTGTTCCTATCTGACTTCCTCTTGTGTCTTTGGGCTTGGGCTTCTTGGGCTTTTTTGAGAGAAGAGATATTTGAGTTCTTTTTGGGCTTTTACTCTTGAATCTTCATTAACCTGCAATTAAGATAAAACATGTTATTAGCAGATATATTTATTCTAATAAAATAGATAATGATGGTATAAAAGTGTAATAAAATGTGATCATCATGTACAACTACGAGGAAGAGGAGTCAGCAATGAACTTGGGCTCTGCGCGAGAGCCGAAATGGGAGTTTGACTCCAGGTGGAGGAGTCAAGAAGAAGTTTGCAACAAGTCGATAGCCGGGCATAGAGTGTGCAGCAATGGAGGTTGATGTCAAGCAAACAGAAGGCTTGACACCAATGCATGAGCGATGATCGCTCCGATGCCTTTTGGGAGAGGGGGCTTAAGATGAATTCTCAAAGGTGTTCATTTGCTACAGTTTTATAAGTTTATAGCAAAATATTACAAGAAAGAATTGATGTTCTAAAGATGGCTTCATATGAGCCTAAGTTGGATATTGTTAGAAAATAGCCTTGTATTTCAGGAAATTCTAGTTGTACTTAGATTGAGGATTGAATTTGATTGTAAAGAATCAATTATAATTGGAATTAAATTCTAATTAAAAGAGAATTAGAATTGATAATCCAAGTCAAAGGAGGAGTCCTACATGAACTCAATAGAGGGGAAAGTTTTTTAATTACCTCTTGAGAGGTTCAATGTAAATCAAGCGGTAAAAAAACCAATGATATTTATATATTGTAAGAGAGAAGTAGAGAGAAGTAAGTGGAGAAATCTAGGGTTTGTGAGAGATCTTTTGATGAGATTGAGCGAGGGTTTCTTGTGGGATCTATCTTAGATTACAAGAATAGATTATCTTGTAATCTCTACAATAAAGAAGACTCAATTATTTCCCCGTGGACACAGACGATTGCCGAACCACGTAAATCCCGTGTCTTTGTCTCTTGATCTATTATTCTGTAGTAATTGTTTTACTCTTTTATTTGAACTAGTAGTTTCTCGGTGTTTTCACATTGCCCTGTGATTGATTGGTCTACAACGAAGGAGAAGATCTAATCAGGATGTTTTGTGATGCTTCCAAAGGTTGTGCTTCTGCCTATATCTCTGATTGCCGCTCAACAATTAGTGTCGGGTTGCAGGTGGCGTGCGCCAACATTTTTGTCTATCTCAGGCTCTTATTCTTTCACAAGGCTCAAACTATTTTCAATTTTTGGTACTTCTTGCCCAAATTTTCAATAGATCATCCCTCCTGAGTTTGAGAGGGACGTTAAATATAGTATTTTTTTGTTAGTACTTTTTTTAATGGTATTGTTTCTTTCTTATGAGATTTTTGGAATTAAATTTATGTAGGCGATCTATATATATATATATATATATATATATATATATATATATATAGAGTAAGGCTCCTATGAACTTAAGTTCATAATGAATAGTGGTGCACCAACTTTTCTAACCACTCATCTTGTTTTGGGATCCGTGAAAGATATAAAGGCCACTTTGAGATTTGTGCATCACAAATCTCAAGGCAAGATGAGTGGATAAGATAGTTGGTGCACCACTATTCAT